>CM057457.1:372986250-373608333 GCA_016271365.2 Neoceratodus forsteri | reverse complement strand
TCTACAGACTTCTGGCACAGGGAGAGGAGCTGGACAATGTGCTAGTAGAAATAATCCACAAAACAACATCAAAAGGAGAGATATTGCCGATGGAAGACTTCAATTTGCAAGATGTCAATTCAAATACCCATACTGCAGTCACAGCAAGGAGCAGAAACATCCTGGAAGCTCTTCAGGGGTGGGACTCAGGACAGCCAATGGCAGGACACACCTGTAAGGGGGGAATAATGGATCTGGTACTCACCAATGGGGAAAGGGTAATGGATGTAGAAGTGGGGAGTCACCTGGGGTCTAGCAATCATAGTACGGTATCGTTTAACATGAAGATGGTACAGGAAGACAGCCACACACAGAAAAGGGTCATGGATTTCAGAAGGGTCAGTATTGCAAAGATGGAGGTACAGTACGTCTGAAGAAAGCACTAGGGGGTAGAGTGAGAAAAAGAGGATGTAGAGGAAAAATAGAATGAAAAATGCATGGGACAGACATAAGTGGGGGGGTAGGAGGAAATAGGCTGTTGGTTAACTAGGATCTGCAGCTTATCCATTAGGTAAGGAAATGGGCAGACCAGGTGGGCCAAGCGGTCCTTATTTGTCAGCAAATTCTATATTTCTATGTCAATAGGCACATCTTAAGGGAGCAATAATGGAAGCCACAAACCTTTGGGTGATGCAAATAAATAAAACCAAGAGAAAGATAAAAAAGACCCTGGTTCTCACAGGAGATGGCAGGGAGGGCAAGGTGGAAACAAGACAGCATTCAGAAAATACAAAGAAACACAGAGAGAGAAAGACGGAATAATGTATCTGGACAAGCTAAAGAAGGTGGGGAAAACAGTCAGAAAAGCCAAGGCACAGAGGAAAGAATAAGCAAGGCAATTAAAAAAGGAGACAACTTTTTTAGATACATTAGAGAGAAAAGAAGAAAAAAAATGGGTGGGATTGTGAGACTAAAGAGGGAGGAGGGGGGTCATTAGAGGGGACCAGGAAAAGCATAGATCCTAAACAAATATTTGTGCTCACTGTTCATGATAGAAGAGGACAGGGAAGGACCACAGCTAGGGGCAAGAAGTACCAAGGGATCCAGCCCAGTGTTGCTGAGGGTTGAGGTAGTGTATGCCACACCTCATGCTACACCGGCAACCCGCGTTCAGGAACAGACCTGGGATGCTGGGGGTCCGCAGGGGAAGAAGAGGTCTGAGCATGCAGAGGACTGCTCTCTTCTCCTGGGGTGGGTTGGGGAGTACCTCACTCTGTAGTGGCCCCTGATGGAGACTGGGAGCACTACAGAATGGTGCTAAAGTTAGGACACAGAAAAAACAGAGAAAATGGCATCCTGACTGCTGGATGATAGCCACACAGACCCTCACCCACCATGGAGCCACCAATCAGGACCAACCTCAGCAGCACCCAGGGCCAAGAAAGGTGAGCCGTGAGGCACTTTCTCTCTGGAAGGACTGACCCTACAAAGAGATACACTTGGGTTACCCTGGGATGGTTGTAATATGAGGTGGGGAGCTGGCAATGGGGGCTCCCAATGGAAGTGAGCTTAGTCCTTGGCAGCCCGAATAAGATGCTGGTTGAGACATGTTGGAGTAAAAATACATAATGCAAACAAAAAAAGAAGTATCAAGTGGAGGAGTGTAGATACCAATCTGTTCACAGTAGAGGGAGTCCTAAAGGAATTAAAAAAATGAAAACAGATAAAGCAATTGGGCCAGACAGAATACATCCCAGACTTCTAAAGGATGACTGGGGAGACTGATCAGAAAGAATCGGTACTGTGGCCTACCTAGAGTTTAGCAAGGCCTTCAATATTGTCCTGCAGAAAAGGCCAATAAAGAAACTGAGAAGCTTGGGTGTTGGATCTGTGCTTGTTAACTGGGTTAGAAACTGGCTGAACAGTAGGACACAAAGGGTAGTAATGAACAGAGTTCAGTCTATAGAAAGGGAGATGAGCAGCAGGGTGCCTCAAGGATAAGTGTCAGGTTCAGTCCTCTTTAATATCTTCATAAGCAACACTGTAGAGGGGTGAAAGGGAAGGTGTGCCTCTTTGCAGATGACACAATGATCTGCAGTAGGGTAGACACACCAAGGGGTAGAACGATTGAAAAGAGACCTGGGCAAGCTGGAGGACTGGTCCAATGTATGGCAGTTGAGATTCAGTGGAAAATCATGCACTTAGGTCATGGGAACCCAAGAGAGAAGTACCCAGTGGGTGGGGTGGAGACACTGTCAGACACCAAACAGGAGGGGGGATCTAGGAATAATTATTTTTTTTGAAATGTAATTTTATTAGTTTCTGAATTTTATAGAAACCATAAATGTCTACATAAAAACGAAAGTATTCAGTTCAGCTGTCTATAGTACAGTTACAACAGCTGGTCCTATCATCACTTGAGTGAATTCCTGTATTTGTACAATACTTAAACATTGTCACTTAACTTGTAGCTGATAAAAGACTACATCACAGTTGGTTATATTCCTAACAGAGAAATATTAACTGAGCACATAATTACAATACAGTATAAAAAAAAGTAACACATCAATTAAAGAAAATATTCCCTAACTCCCTCTTTTCCCCCTTCCCTCCCTGCGGCAAATCTCATATCACACCAAGGGATGGGATATAATTTATATTGGATTGCTCCAATTCTGCTACCCTTCTCTTCAAGTTCAGTACTGCCCTTGGGCCATAGGGCTCTTTGGTAGGATGGGAGGAGAAAAGATACCCATTCTCCCCAGGTCTGGGTTCCAACTCGGTTCTTTTTATTTGTCAAGGGCTTCCCTGGCTAATATGTCTAGAACTAAAACCCCTTCCCTAACACTCTCATATTCAAGGTACGGCAACCACTTAGTTTTGTGGTGATCAGGCCAGAGGAATAAGTTGGCTGTAAATTTTTCCATGCTCTTTATCTGTTTACAGTTGGCAAACCAATGGTCTTCTGCGGGGGCTTGTCAGACAACCATAGCTTGTTAATTCATTTCTGGGCCGCTGCCACCAAGATTGGGAACAGATAATTAGCTTTAAACTCTCTTAGCCCTGGGAGTGGTTCACCAAGCAGTAGGTGCGGTGGAGTCATGGGGAACTGAACTTGCAGAATAGCCTTCATGTGTTCTGCGAGTTTGTGCCAGAAATTTCTTAATTTGGGACAGCTCCAAAAAATATGCTTATGGGTGCCCCTGCGTCTGCAGCCTCTCCAGCATGCATCCCTAATATTTGGTAATAACTGGGGTTAGAAAATATCTAGATACCACTTGCCAATGAAATTCCCTCCGAAAAGGGGATGCTGTGGTTCTCTGAGCAAGCCCTCAGACCACATGTCACGTTACCATATTCTCTGGCACATTTAATTCTTTTTCCCAAACCTCATGAAGGGAAGATTTAACCTCCTGTTGATGCACCCTGCACATTTTATAGGATGCAGCAATCAGATGTGCTTTAGTGGCTGAGCCCCGAGCCACAGCAAGTAGAAAATATGTCCTTTGCTGGTCTGGGTGGGGTATAGTGAAGCCTTTCCAGGCCTCTGACTGTAAAAATGCCTTAATTGTAAATAGGCATAAACATCATGATGTGGTATGCTGAATTTTTGTCTCAGCTGCATAAAGCTTTTTAGGGTGACCCTGTCATCTAATTGAATAAAAGACTTCAGACCTCAACCCTTCCACCTAACAAATACTGGATTCTCTTGCCCCTGTTGAAAGTTGATGCCACTAGCAATGTCTCCCTGCAAGGGTATTATCCCTAACAATTTGAGGTTTTTAATCACTGCATGCCCCTCACCACATTCTTAATCCAAGGATTAGGTAATGTCTTGAGTAGTTTGGGAATCCTTTTACTCTACAGGATTGCATCTAGAGTGCCTAACTTTATTTGCTCGAGCTCCACAGTGGCCCAGCTAGGTCTCTCCGCTGTGACCTGGTATGCCACCAAAGCCTGTAATTGAGCTGCCCTGTAATACCCCTGCAGGTCAGGGACTCCCAAGCCTCCCCTCCCCTTATTAACCTTAAGAAGTACCCAGCTCAATCAGGGTTTCCTCCCTACCCATACAAACTTTTTAAGTGTTCTATGGCTATCAGTCCAGAATTTCCCTGGTGGGTTAATGAGGATGGTGCCAAACAAAAACAAAAATCTGGGACGGATATTCATCCAGATTTCTTCAACTCGGCCCACAACTGAGAGTGGGAGTATTGCCCATCTTTCACAGTCTTTTTTTATCTCTTCAAGGAGTTTTTGGTGGTTGAGTTTATAGAGCTTGCTTAGGTCAGAGGGTATCTGGATGCCAAGATATCTAAAACTTCCTGGAGTCCATTTAAGCCGAGTCAAAATTTTAACCCTTGTGGGGATCCTCCCTCCAATGGATATAACCTTGGACTTGGTTTCATTAATTTTAAACCCTGAGAAGCTACCATATTCTGTTAGTAAGGTCATGGCCTTAGGTAGAGAGGCCTCTGGGTCCTGGAGGTACAGGAGAGTATTGTAAGCATACAGTGAAATATGGTTTTCCACTGAGCCAATTTTTATGCATTTAATGTCCAAGCTAGCCTTAAAGGCTTCAGCCAGGGTTGCTACTACTAACGTAGTGCAGGTGACGGGGTAATTCATTATGTACTCTTCTAATATTAAATGGTTGGGAAGTGACCCCATTTAATCTGATTTGGGCTTGTAGCTGGTCGGTACAGGGCTTCTATTCAAGTTCAAAGTTTAGGGCCAAAATTACATTTTTTCAGTACCTCCTTTAGGTAAGGCCATTCCAGACGATTGAATGCCTTTTCAGCATCTAGGGTGACCACTACTGCTGGGGGTCAGGCCAACCTCTACGAGTGGCCCCCAGGGTGGTTAGCAGTCTCCTAACACTGTCATGTAAATGCCCACCTGGCATACCACCTCCCTGGTCAGGATGGACCAGCTGTGTGATCACCGTTTGGAGGCGATTGGCAATCATCTTGGCGAAGATTTTAATGTCAATGTTTAAAAGTGAGATGGGTCTGTAGCTGCCACGTAAGGTTACATATTTATCCAGTTTGGGTATGACTGATATTTGATTTCTAACCCCTGAATCAGGGGCTTCCTCAGGTTAGTGTGCTGTATTGTGCAAAATAAGCAGCAGTGATGCAATCTCCATCTGGAATTTTTTTATTTTATAACATTTTTTTTCTCTTTCCTACACCCTGTCGGCCCCACATCCTCAAGAGATCCACAGTCTCTTCCCCTGCAAGCCACCTTACCTGGGTCCATCGCTGGTACCCCATGGAGCCACAGTTTGCCCCCCAGGTGGGGACGAGGTGGGGCTCCTACTGTCCGACAATTAACTTTCATTGGTCTAGGCGGCTCGGTAGGTGGCTGCATATTAGGGCTAGGTCCCGGAACTCCGTCTCCTTGGGGCCAGCAGGCATTTTCTTCTGTTTCCTCCCTGTACACAGGGCGCACCCTGACATCAAGGCGACGTGCGCCGATGTCCGCTGTGTGACTGTGGCCAGCCCTCCCCTGCTAGCAGGGCTTGCTGTACCCCAAGCCTCTGCTCAGGGTCAGACAAGTGGCGGGTGATGGCCCTCTCCTTTCCCCCAGAGAAGGTGAGCTGTCATGGGATGTTCAAGCCTATCTTCCCTGGCTAACCCTCCAGCGACCCGAGTTCGCTCCTGAACCTGGATCACCGGCATCATAAGCAGATATCCAGCTGCTGCACTGACAGGCCAGTTCTCCCTCTGGAATTTTTGTTAGAATTCTCCAATGAACCCATCGGGCCTGAGGATTTATTGTGCTTCAAATTTTTAATTACTGCCAGGAGCTACCCTTGGGTGAAGGGGCTGTCTAATATCTCCCCCTGCTGGGCTGATATTTTGGGTAGTTTCAATTTCTCTAAGAATTTTTGTATTTGTTCGTCTCAGTTGGTACCCACCCCAGATGTATATAACTGTAAAAATGTTGGAAACATTTTGCAATATTCTGTGGTAGGGTTTCCAACCGAGACGGTATCAAAGTGTTTGTGATGGCTGAGATATGTCTGTCAGCCATCTGCTTCCTGAGTCTGAAGGCCAACAGATGTCCCACTCTGTTACCCCCTTCGCAGTATTTTTGGGCTATGAATCTAAGCTGATTTTTGGTCTTGGTGGATATAATTAGCTGTAATTGTTCTCTTTGCTTCCCAGAGTTCTCGCAATATATTAGTTGGTCCTGGTCCTTCTTGTTTGTGCACTGTTTCTAAATCTTGGATCTGTTGTTCTAAACTGTCCTGCTTTTGTCTCATGGATTTCTTTTTATGGGATGCATATGCAGTTGCTTTCCCCTCACAACTGCTTTCAATCCATCCCACATGTACTTCAACTTTGAGGCTGAACCTGCATTTTCGGCAATGTAGTTTTGGATAACGTCCTTCATTTTAGTGTTGAACGTCACATCTTTCAGAAGTCCAGCATTTAAACGCCAAACTGATTGCTTACTAGCAGGTCCAAACCTCAGAGTCAAACTGATTTTGGCGTGGTCAGACAGGCAGATAGGGTAGATCTCCTGGTCTGCAATCATATGTGCCCAGGCCTTTTGAACATAAAACCTGTCCAACTGAGAGCAGGAATTTTGGGGTTGGAAATAGAAGATGTCATCTTTGCTTGTTGGGAATTTCTCTCTCCAGGTATCAATCAACCCAGCTTCTAGTCTAAGAGTTGACAGCACTCTGGGGCCTGTGCCCTCCAGCTACTTCCCACCCCTCAATCTGTCTAGTCTGGCATTCTCAACACAGTTCCAGTCCCCACCCAAAATTGTTTGACTCTCTTCCAATGAAGTTACATACAAAAATACCTGTCTGACAAATTGTGGGTTACTTGGGGTAGGTGCATATGCATTGAATATATGTATTACCTTATCTGCTATTTTTCCTGTCATCGCTACCATTCTACCCTCTGTGTCAGCATGTGTGCTCAACTTAGTGAAGCTCAGACCTCGTCTGAGTAGTATAGCTACTCTTGCCTTTTTTGCTTTGGGGTGAGAGGAGGCTATGACATCCCCCATCCACAGGCGTCTCAGTTTAACATGTTCTGAGGGCATGAGATGCATCTCCTGCAGTAGTCCCACATCACATCCTACCTTTGCTTAGTCCTGTAAAATGGCATGGCACTTGCATGGGTATTCAGTCCCTTCCTATTTAATGACATTATTTTAAGTGACCCCATGAGCGTGGCTAAAAGGTGTTTTTGCTATTGAATTTCCCTTGAGCTGCTTGCCAAGAGCCACCTCCCAAGTGATATGGTCCTCTGTTTTGACTTAATATTCATGTCCCCTCCAAGCTGTGTGGAATATGGAGCTTTGTTTCTCCTCTGCTGCTGGTTCCTCAGGTTCCCCTTTAAAACAGTTATATACCCCTCACCTCCTTCTTCCAACAACTATTTACATTTACCTCAACATAGGTCACTTTCAGAAGATAGCACCTTCCGGCCTAGAGCATGGGCTAATCCAATAGCCCCTTGCCTCTCACCCTTCCTTCACTCGAGTGGGCGTGAGAGTGCGGTCTCCAGGTTTGGATAGCAGGCTAATAAACCCGCTCTTCCTAGTTCCTTTATTTAGCAAGGAGAGCTCCGCCTGTCAACAGAGCTCCCGATGACTCAATTCAGTATAATATTGCGTGTGGTAAGGGGGAGTCACAAACAGGCATGTCCCCCAGAAAAAATTACCCCTCCCATAGACCAATTCTCTGGCGCCCTGTATAAACAAGCAATCAGTGGCATAATAAACAGAACACATTTAAACTTCAATTAACATGCTGTTATGTAACGCAGCTGGTGATAATCAAATTTGTAACTGAACCACAGTAATTATTTACGTGCCTCCCACCCCAGGAAGGCTCCCCAGTAAGCGTGGTTACATCATGCTAGTGAAGTATGGGTATACCACACCAAAAACCCACTTCATTCTGGCCCAAAATAGACCTGACCCTCCCACTATACCCCGCTGCTGTAAATCCTGTAATATGATACCATGAGGGGTTACAAGCCGACCGGGGTGGGGGGAGAGTCCAACTTACCCACTATTAGGGCTAGTAGATCATAAGCATATCAAACAGTGTGGGCTGCCCATTTCCCCAACTACCAGAATAACTTCAAATTAAACCGTTAACAAATCAAAGGTCACTGACTTGGTCCTGGGAACTCAAAGTTCAATGGATCAGCTAATCCCGCTTTTATTTCTCAATCTGGCAGTTTGGAGATCATTACAAATACTTAATGCATGTATCCAACTCACAGTGTCTCCATCTGCATGTCTGTAATCAACCCCAATCCATTGTCGACCCTTTCTAGGCTCCACTTGAACTAACCCCCTGTCTCCCCATCTAAATAAAATGGAATATTAGATGCATAAGAGAAGCAAAAAAATGAAGTTCAGGTGGTTGCTTGTTTTCACAGGAACTTCCTCAGGTAAATTAGGTCTTTGCAGATTTGCTTGTCTGGCTCGGAGTTGCGTGGCTTTTTATTTCCTCCTAGTTTCGTGCCTGCAGTGTCCCATTATAATTGTAGAAGGGATTGTTCCAACAGGCCTTGTTGACAGTCTGGGATAGATAAGCTGATTTTTTGAAGTGGTTTGCTGGCTGGTGACAGCGTATTGTAAATTTTGCTTCCTGCCTCCCAGTGGACAAGGATCTTAGCCGGGTATCAGAGTTGGGCCTTAATTTGCTTCTCTCTTAATTGTTTCATTACCACTAAGACTTTCTTTTGCTGCTGCATTGTCGACGGTGGGAAGTCTTGGTCCACATAGACTTTTTTCCCATTTAGGTTTAGATCTTTCTTAGCCCACGCTTTTCGGGGAATCATCTCCTTTACCGGGTATCTGTTAAATTTAACTAAGATTGATCTCGGGGGTGTGTCGATTTTGGAGCATGGGTCCAAGGCTTGGTGCACTCTCTCTAAGTCCAGTAGCTCTGTTTCTGGTATGTCTAGCTCCTGTCTAAGCCACAATCTGATGAATTCCACAGGGTCATCCTGCTTGCTACCTTCTGGGAAGCCAAAAATGAGGATGGTTTTCCTGCGTCCCCTGGATTCTGCGTCGTCTGCCTGAACTGTGAGCTCACGTTCTCTGCTGGCTAGAAAGATCACTTCCTAACTCAGTTTCAACATATCCTCTCATAGCTCATTGAGGCCGGATTCTAGGTTTTGTCCTCCACTCAAGAAGCTTCAAGTCTTGCTTTATATCTTTGATGTTAGAATCAATCTTTTGTAACGTTTTTACAATGTGAGCAGTGGCTCTCCCATTCAGGGAGCACTGCCTTGAGGATGACTAATCCCCCTCTCAGCCTGAACCAGCAGCTGATTCTGAAGCCCTCGAGAGGGAGGCACTAGGGCTCTGGTCCAGTCGCAATCTTCTGTGATGGCTCTCCTCTATCGCACTTCTTCCCCCTCAGTTTCGAAGTCTGACTCATGGTAAGAAATTATTCTTGCTGTTTGTGGCAGTTTAAGCTTGTTAGGGTGCCAGATAGTTTTCAATTGAGTACCGGAGGTCAGGAGCTCTGAGTTAAGCTTCCATACTTGGTGGTGACGTCACTGGAAGTCCATGATATAGGAATAATTATATCTGAGGACCTAAAGGTGACTGGACAGTGTGAGAAGGCAGTTGGAAGGTCCAGCAGGATGTTGGGGTGCATAGGGTGAGATGTCACAAGCAAAAATAGGAGGTGGTGATGCCACTATACAGATTATTACTCAGACTCCATCTGGAGTACAGTGTCCAGTTTTGGATGATGAATCTCAGGAAGGACATACATAGAGTGGAGGTAATCCAAAGAAGGGCTACAAACATGGTACAGTGACTGCACCAGAAGTCGTATGAGGAGAGGCTGAAAGAGCTCAATATGCCCTGTCTAGAGATGCAAAGAGAGAGAAGGGGGACATGAGAGAGATATACATACCTTAAATATATCAATAAGGTACAGTAGGATAGCATCTTTCAGAAAAGAAGATGGACAAGTACTAGGGAAAGTACAGTTACGTAAGAACTTACCGTAACAGTAGATCTTCGAGAGGAGCTCTTGCAGCAGGCTATTACAATCAGGACTATTCCGCAGGCACTAGGACACTCAGGAAACTTCTGCCAGCAATACACAGCAGGGACCGCCCCTGATGCGGCTGCCTGGCGTCGGTGGGGGTACTAAAGGCGGACCCAGCTCCACCTTAATTCTCCACTAAGACCTAGCAAAAGGCCTGCGAGAGAGGAGGCAGAAGCCTACCATGATGAGAGCTGAGAAGAAAAACGAAATGGATCGGCACACCCTCGAGGGGGGAAGGCGGAGAGGAAAGGCTACAGAAGAGCTCCTCTCGAAGATCTACTGTTACAGTAAGTTCTACGAACTGTACCATCTTACTGAGTGGGAGCTCTTAGCAGGCCATTACAATCAGGACTGAGTCCCAAGCAGTCCCACAACAAGGAGGTAGACGACCCCGGGAGGTGGAATATGCAGACTCCAGAGGCCTTAGGACAAAACCCTTGTAATACGGCTAGGCCGAAGCCAGCTCGGCATCTGGAGATGATATCCAAGCTGTAATGCTTGACAATGGTATGCACCGAGTTCTAGGTTGCGGCAGCACAAATGTCCTGTATGGCAACATTTTGCAGGGCTGCGAAAGATGCCGACACTCCTCTGGTGGAGTGACCCCTAACCGGGCCCTGCAGGGTTTTTTTTTTTTTAAATTAACGCTTTATTGGGTTTTAACAAATCCAAAAAACATGAATGTACAGTACCATGTTCCATAACCAAAAGCTCGGTATCACAAAAATGGTAAGAAAAACATAACATCCAAGAAATAAGACAGTACAGAAGGAGAAAAGAAAAAGAAAAGAAACAAAACAAGACTCCCACCCCTCCCACCCTCCTCCCCACCGGGGGATGCACCAATGACCTTAGGATCTTGGTAAAAAACAGATCTTACCTAAATGTAGATAGGGGTTAAGGAAAACCAACAAGGGTCACTGGCCTTGTCTTAAGGCCTAAGCCATGTAATAAAGGAAAGGGAGTTTTAGGAGGCCCCAGATATGGTCCTAGTGAAGATATAGGGCATATAACTTGCCCCATTTCTTGTGGAATGCAGGTAAAGCATGTCTGAAACTAGCAATCAGTTTTTCAACTTTAAAACATTGGGACATTTCTGCTATCCAATCCTGGTAGACAATTTCAGATTGATCTAACCAATGGCGAAGGATTAGCCTTTTGACTGCCATAGAAATTAAAGCTATATGGTATTTCCTTTCCTTCACTTTAATATCCACATAGACCCCTAGTATACAGATTTCAGGTGTGAATAGGTCCCTTAGGCCTAACAAGGGATCTAGATTATCCTGAATGCATTTCCACAAAGGAGCAATCTTTTTACAGGTCCAAAATATGTGCAATATGTCACCTTGGTTTTCTCCACACCTGGTACAAGTGGGGGAGCTAATTTTCCCAAATTTAAAAAGTTTCTCTGGAGTGTAGTACATGTTATTAATTATATAATATTGTGTAAGCTTATACCTGTCCAAGGATAGGAACCTATTGAGTCCATCCACACCTGTTTCAGGGTGAAGGAAACTTGGCAACCAGCGATTCCACACCTTGGAGGCCTGGCAGGGCTTCAGGTATTTGGTCGAAACAGAAGCTGTCAAAAATCTAGCAATATTGTGGGGTTGATTTAGCCAGGGACTTGAGCAGGTCCAACAAAGACCGAAGACCTGACTCCGCTTTCACCGGTCCAAAGCCTTTAACTATGAGGTGCCTTAACTGATATAATTTGAAAATATATTGTGAGGGAATAGTGAATTTGGTCCTCAGCTTATCTGAGGGACATAAGAGATCCTGATAGTAAAAATCTGCCACCGCAAAATCTTTAATTTGTGGAAGCCATGAGGGGGTCAGCCAAGACGAGGCCAACTTGATGTTGGGATTACCAATTAAGGGTTGGTCAGATCTTTGGAGTTGTTAATTCCAATTGAGTTGCAGTACTGATTAAAGACCTTTACTGAGGTACCAATCATGGAACTACTCACCTGACTTGGAAGCACTGATAAGTTGCAATAGAATAAAGATTGGGGGTCTATCTTAAAACTCTTAAGGAGCTCACATTCAATCTGCAGCCACTTGGGCCTATAGGGGCCATGAGGTGGACAGATCCATTTACTCATTTACGCCAGATGACTGGCCCTATAATAAAGTTCAAAATTGGGCAAACGAAGGCCCCCATTGGCCTTAGGTGCACATAGTTTAGAAAAAGACCTTCTTGGTTGCTTGTCTTTCCAGATAAATTTAACTATAGAGGAATGAATCTTTCGGAAAAAAGATTTCGGTAACCAAATGTTAAGCAAGCTTAAAGGATAGAAAAGACGGGGAAGTATATTCATCTTAATCACACTAATCCTCCCACCTATAGTAAGAGGGAGGGTTGACCATCTGTTGAGGTCGCTCCTGACCCGATCCATTAGGTCTTCTAAATTGAGCTTCTTAGTTGTATAAGGGTCTTGCGTTAAATATATGCCTAGATATTTAAGGTGGTTGGCCGACCATTTCATTCCAAATTGGGCAACCTCCGCCTGAAAAACTCGTGAATTGAGCGGAAAAATTTCAGATTTAGATAGGTTCAGCCAGTAATTGGAAACTGTCCCAAACTGAGCAATGATTTTAAGTGCCCCTGGATAGATTGCATTGGGTTCACAAGATGCAACAGAATATCATCAGCGAAACACAGAGATAGTTAATGATTGCTGACCAATAGTACAACCTTTAATATCGGATGAGGACTTGATACGCACCAGTAAAGGTTCTAAGTAGAGGTTAAAAAGGTATGGTGATAGCGGGCAACCCTGGCGAGTACCTGAATACAAGGGAAATCTGGGAGAGAGCACCCCGTTGCAATAGATTCTCGCTGAGGGAGAACTATAGATCACCTTGATCCATTGGATAAACTGGGTCAGAAAACCCATTCTATGCAGGGTAGCCCACAAAAATTCCCAACTTACCCGATCAAAAGTCTTCTCGGCATCGAGTGCTACTAGGGCCATAGGGAGTTGAGAGTCTTGAGCGGTATGAAAGATGTGTGCTAGGGTCCTTATGTGGTCAGCTGCAGATCTTCCCTGCACAAAGCCCACTTGTTCTGCGCTGAGGAGTGTCTGCCATACTCGTTTAATTCTTAAAGAGAGAATCTTCGTTAAAATCTTAACATCGTAGTTAAGCAGGGAAATTGGCCTATAATTAGCAGGGTCTAAAGCCGATTTATTGGGTTTGGGGATTAGGACAATGGTTGCCTCTAGCAAGGAGGGATCTAAGACTCTGGAAGAGAGGATATAATTAAATAATCTCAATAATGGAGGGGTAAGTTCCAAACAAAAGGTTTTGTAAAAATTTGGGGAAAAAACATCTGGTCCAGGGGTTTTATCCCAAGTCAAATCACGGATGGCACCTATGATCTCTTCGGGAGTTATGGGACCTAACAGTAGCTCCTCCTGACTAGTGTCCAGCCTGGGAAGAGGAGAGCTCTCCAGAAATTCTGCTATACTCACAGGAGACACCGGAGAAGCTTCAGTCTTGTAAAGATTCCTGAAAAAGGTTTCGAAGACCCCAGCTATATCCAGCGGACTAGTTCTAATAGAACTATCTCCGGCTCTAATACTGGGAATCAACCTCAAATTTTCCATTTCTTTAAGTTTTAGGGCTAGAATTCTGCCTGGCTTCTCTCCTTGTTCAAGATATTTTGTTCTGGACTTCAGTAAGGCATACTCTGTTCTCTCCCTGATTAAATCTTCGTATTCATCTTTAAGCTTATACAATTTCTCTAGTGCCCTCTAAGAATAAGAAGCTGAGAGCTCCTCCTCAGCATCCTTAATTCGAATGGCTAAGGAACTAACTTTCTCTACCCTTACTCGCTTCCGTCTAGAAGCTTCCTTGATGAACTCTCCCCTGAGGAAACATTTCAGAGAGCACCAGATTACATCATATCTCTCAACTGAGCCCTGATTAATATCCAAGAAAGACGAAATCAGTGATTTGAAAGATGAGATGATCCGCCCATCCTTCAAAATCTGATTGATAAGTTTCCAAATAGTGTCTCGCTGGCCTGCAGGACCCGGAAATAGTTTGATCCATACCATAGCATGGTCAGATATAACTATCGGCTCTATATTAGCCGAAGAGATATTAGAGAACAAGCTAGTGCTCACTAAAATATAGTCTATCCGGGACCATGAGTTGTGCATTGGGGAGTAGAAGGAGTAAGATCTCAACCCAGGGTTAAGAATCCTCAAGGGTCCTCCAGACCCAGCAATGACATCAGGTCGGCCAGAACTAATGAGCGGGCATTCAATTTAGGCCCTACCAGATCTATCCAGCCCCATGACGGTGCGACATTCAATACCCCTAAAAAAAATTGGAAGGAGAAAGGCACTCAACCAACCAACTAGGGCCATCAGAAATGCGGGATCCCCTCCCACAGGACCATATATGGAACCTAAGACTACCTCCAAATTATATAACCTACCCTGAACAAATATGTATCTGCCTTCTGGATCATGCACATGTTTCTTCATCACAAAAGGCACATTCCTTCCGATTAATATAGCCACCCCCTTACTATTAGTAGATTGTCCAGATGCGTAAACCTGCGCAAAGCTTTTGAATCTCAGTAGATTCAATTCAGTTGTCATAATGTGGGTCTCCTGCAGAAAAAGTATGTCCACCCCTAATAGTGAGCAGTTCAGTAATACCTGGCCTCTCTTCGAGATTTCCCTTAAACCCCTCACATTCCACGTGGCAAGTTTAATATGGCTCAATGTCATTGATACTAGCATTCAAATGAATTTGGAAGCAAAATGGTGTATAACCCGATCCAGAGGAAATATTGGCGGCGACACCCTCCCCCCTCCCTCCCATGCACTCAGCTCGTATCCCTCCAAAACCATTACATCCAAATAGAGAAAGTCCTGTATAGTATATTAGAATATAACACAGTGCAAAACAATTATGCATCCCCTCGACGCTTCCCCTAGAACAATTAAAACCAAAAACTTTATATCTAATCGAACAGTTCTGGTCCCGATCCCTTCCAATCCCCCCCAAAAATACAGCAAACTATGTACAAAACCTTCCCCCATCCAGAAACAACAGTGAAGCGAAAACAGTAACAAGTAGAGTAAGCCCCCTTCCCCCAATACCATGGTTTCACCCCTCTATTGACTAAAACCCGAATACCATTTAGGTTAGAGTCATCTGCCCCTATGGTCATAAACTCAGAAATGCCACCATAATAATTAGATAAATGGGGTAGCCATGGTAACCCATAAGGCCATCCGCGGTCGTGAAACAGGTTCTAGAAGACAGAAACCTCTCCTGCTCCTCCCCCTCTCCCACCAACTCCAAACCAGGGATGATATCCCAAAATAGCTCAGGAACCCTGCTGCCAGAACCCTGGATCCGGTAAACCCAGGCATAGAAGTCAACTCCAGGGTTCTGCTTTAGGATCGGACAGTCCCCTTCTTTAACCTCCGTAATTGTGAAAGAGTCAACTCTCGGAAGTAAAAAAAAAGTTACCTGCCAGTAGATCCGCAGGCTAATTCTCAATAGCTGGCCTTCGGGAGAGCCGATTCGACTCTGGGCGACCATTGAGAGGAAGTGCGCGTCAGAAGGACCCGGGACGGACCTAACCAGTCCGTACACTAAATAAACCCCCCCGGAAAGGACAACCGCACTTCCTGTTTCAGCCTCCGAGGAGCGCAGCCGACATACAGCCAACGATCCTCGGGGCCTAAGGAGCCGTCTAGGCCATGCGACCTACCCCTAACCAACCCAGCCCTCCATCCCAGACAAGGCCAGCCCCCTCGGACCCAGGTAAGCCTAGTAGGCGCTATCGCGTTTCTTTGGGGGAAAAAATTAGATTTAGAAAAGTAATGCAGACCAAACCAAACAGTCAACTATTGAGTCTCATCACAGGCAGGTGAAACCCGCATATCAGTCCCCCTTAAACAGGCTGGGAAGCCTTTTCGATAATTCAGCCAGGGCATTTTCGGGATCATCGTAGTGCAGCCAGCTACCTTCAAGGGAGACCCTAAGCCTCGCCGGGTATGCCATTCTAAATCTGATACCCGCTGCGATTAATTTCTTAATCACTGGGTGGAATGATGCTCTTCTTTTTCAGACTTCAAAGGGCAAGTCTTGTGTAATTCTTAATTTAACATGGGACCAAAGCACAGAGTCCAGTTCCTTGATTTTAGCAAGCACATGCTGACGCTCGATGTAACTCAGAAATTTAATGATAATTGGCCTCGGAGGGGCATTCAGTGGAGGCTTGGGTCTCAATGATCTGTGGGCTCTTTCAATGTGATAGGCTTGATTTATTGGAGATGGTCCCACGATTTTATTCAAGAGATGCTGGACAAACTTGATGGTATCATTTCCTTCCTCAGATTCTGGTAGACCCAGGATGAGAATGTTGTTCCTCCTACTCCTCCCTTCAAGATCTTCAGTTTTGGCTTGTAGTTTTTGTATTTGTTGCTTTAATTTGGTAATCTCTGGGTCGACTGAATTTCTCCATCGATCTATAGAAGAAACATTAGCTTCCAGATCTCCTACTTGCCTGGATAGGTCTACAAAGTCCTTCCTAATAGATTTAACTTCACCTGAGATCTCTTGCAGCGTTTCTTTAAAAGGTTCCATAATTTGAAGAAAGCATTCCTCAGTTAATGGTGTATTGGCTGCAGCAGAGGTGTTTTGCTTAGAAGAAGCAGAGCTAGTATTTTTAGCTTTTTTGGAGGCCTTTTCAGGCGTTGATGGTGGAGTGTGCTTCACCCCAGCTGTTTTCATTTCTGTTTCCATCGATGCAAGTCCCTGGAAAAACTTTCAAACACCCTAAAAATCAGCTCACAGACACTGTAGTCAGTCAGGAAGCCTTTAGGGTCGTTGAGGATGATAAGGATATCAAATATGCAATTGAAAATGTTGATTTTGGCAGGAAGAGGCAGGGAGCTTCGGAGAGAGCTGCTTTCAGGCACACTGCATCACGTGACCTCTCCCCTGCAGGGGTTTATTGTGATGCTTGTAGCAAAACGAGACACAGCAAACTATCCATTTAGAGATAGTTTGCTTGGACACCGGTTGACCCAAGCAATGTGGTGCAAAGGCCACAAATAGC
This sequence comes from Neoceratodus forsteri, assembly GCA_016271365.2. Taxonomy (NCBI): domain Eukaryota; kingdom Metazoa; phylum Chordata; order Ceratodontiformes; family Ceratodontidae; genus Neoceratodus; species Neoceratodus forsteri. The sequence goes on along the minus strand of CM057457.1, from coordinate 373,591,207 downwards.
TGCTCTGATTTATGGTGCTGAACCGTCCTTTTGAGGCAATACCTCAGAGTCCTGTGGACATCCAATGTGTGGAGGACAGCCTCCCCTCTATTGGAAGGGGAAGGAAAATAAACAGGAAGGTCAACCGACTGGTTGAGGGTGAATTATGAGACCACTTTCGGAAGAAACTTAGGATTTGTTCTGAGGGAAACCCTTTCCCTGTGGAAAACCAAATAGGGCTCTTTACACATCACAGCCTGAAGCTCGGAAACCCTTCGAGCTGAAGTAACAGCAACCAAAAAGGAAACTTTCCAAGAAAGGTAACGCTGCTCACAATCCACTGCTGGCTCAAACGGAGGAAGGGGGAGTTTCTCCAATACAAAAAGGAGGTCCCAGGGTAGGACAGGGTCCTGAATGGGAGGTCTCATATGTAGAATTCCCCTAAGAAAGGTGCGGGCCTGATCCAATTGTGCTAATGCCCTCTCTCCCACAAGAGCATGATAGGCAGAGATTGCCCACATGTGCATCTTGATAGAGGAGTAACTCAGACCCTTATCGTACAAGGACAGGAGATACTGTAAAGCTGAGTTCTCAGGGTAGTTGACGGGATCCAAACGCTGCGGCAATGCCCAAAGACAGAAACGCTTCCACTTCATAGCATAGGTGGAGTGAGTAGAGGGCTTTCTTGCTGACACTAAGACCACCGCCACTTCCGGGGAAACCCCGTATCTATGTTGAGCTACGTCTGAAGGTGTCAAGCATGTAGGTGTAAGGATCAAAGATCCGGATGGACCAGTGACCCTTGATCCTGGGACAGTAACTGTGAGCATATGGGCAGCGGAACTGGAGGTTCTGTGGATAACCGCTGCAGTAATGGGAACCAAATCTGCCGAGGCCATTTGGGGGCCACTAGGATCATCTGGGCCTCTTCTGCCTGCAACTTGAGCAGTACTCTCTGAATGAGAGGGAAGGGTGGAAAGGCATCTCCCTGCCCAGCAAAGGGATAATGCGTTTGGCCAAAAAACTCCAGGTGCGTGCCCTCACGAGCAGAACATTGGCAGTTTGGCATTGCGTGGTGACACAAAGAGGTCCAGCTCCGGAAGACCCCACCTGTTGAACAGCTGGTCCGCTATGGATTGTAGTAGCTCCCACTCGTGCGCTCTGGCACATGACCTGCTGATGCTGTTGGCCAGAATGTTTAGGATGCCTGGAACATGCTATGCGGACAGCAGGATGCCCCGCTCCAGCACTTAGTACCAGACTCTCATCGCCTCCCTGTAAAGAGGCTACAGTACGAATGAGTGGCTCCTTGTTTGTTGACGTAAAAGATGACCGCCATGTTGTCTGTCTGGACTAAAAGAGAGCCTGGCACCAGATCCTCTCGAAAAGCCTGGAGGGCATAGAGGACTGCTTGCATTTCCAGTACGCTGATGTGGAGGGACTGCTCCTCGGGTGACCAAACCACCTGTGTTCGATGTGCACCCAGGTGCGCCCCCCACCCCAGGTCCGATGCATCTGTTGTCAGAGTCTGACCTGGTGCCTCCGGATGAAAGCTGACCCCTTTCTCCAGATTGTTGGGGTCCATCCACCAAAGCAGAGTTCTCCTGACTGGCTCCAAGATCTTGACCGGGGAGTCCAGATCATCGTAACTTTGGTCACACTGCACCCTGAGCATCTACTTCAGGACTCTCATGTGGAGGCAAGGCAAGGGAGTAACAGGAATGGCCGCCCCCATGTGCCCCAGTAAACTGAGGAAGTTCCGAGCCGGAACTAGAAAAGTTATGGAGATCCGTTCTGCCATCTCTCACAAGCGAACTCCCCTGTCCTGTGGGAGGAAAGCCATGCTCTGGGCGGAATCCAGGATTGCTCCTATGAAGGTGAGCTTTTGGCTGGGCTCCGGGGATGATTTTAGTAAGCTCAGGGTGATCCCCAGCTCTCGGAACAGAATGAAAGTGTCTTCGAGAGTTCGTAAGAGGCCTACTCTTGAGTGGGCCGTAAGTAGCCAATCGTCGAGGTAGGGGAACACATAGTGTCCCAACCACCTTAGAGCCGCAGCCACCACTGCTAGGCATTTGGTGAAGACTCGTGGAGTGGAAGAGAGGCTGAACCGAAGTACTCAAAACTGAAAATGCTCCCCTTGGAAGTGGAACCTCAGAAACTTCCTGTGGGGAGGATAGACCCAGATATGCATATATGCATTCTGTATGTCAAGAGAACATAGCCAGTCCCCTTGGCGCAGCAAGGGAAGAAGTCCTTGAAGAGTCACCATCCTGAACCTTTAGTACTCTATAAAGAGGTTTAGAGGGCTGAGATCCAAAATGGGACGAAGGTCCCCAGTCTTTTGTGGGACCAGAAAGAAGTGGGAATAGAACCCCTGACCCTGCTGCTGCAAGGGGACCCTCTCTATTGCCCTCTTCTGCAGGAGGGTCTGTATCTCTCCTTCTATTAGTGGGATGTGAGAAGGAGGCTAACGGAAGAGCTTTGGTGGAGTATAAGGAGGAAACTCTGTGAACTCTAGCATGTGTCCTCTCCGTATAATATCCAAGACCCACTGGTCTGCGGTAATAGACTTCCACCCTTTGAAATGAAGGGAGGAGTGGCCCCCAGCTGGCTCCCCTGGGTCTTCTGGCGGAAGGGGGGGGTGGAAGGGAGTCATTGGGCAGAACCTGGAGTGGGAAGAGAGGCCAGGGAGGACTTGGACCCATGGGCGGGAGGTCCACCAGAATGCTGGTTCCCAGATCTCCTGCGGAAGCCTCCTTTCTGCCCCTGTTGGTTGCCACGGGCTGAACCTTGACTGCCTAAGGACTTAAGAAAAGGACGTCTATGGTGCTGATGTCGCTGGTCATCTCAGTACATCTGGCGGACAAACCAGATCGACTTGCCCGACTCTTGGAGGCGGATATCAAAGCCTCCATCTCTTGCCCAAACAGCACGGTACCCTGGAAGGGCAGATCACTGATACCGGCCTGCAGAAACTCTCAACCAGGCATGGCGCTGGGGGCACACCTCGGAGGCGCCTGCCCTGGCTGCCATGTCTGCAGTGTCATACAAGGCCCTCAGTACATGGAAGCCTACGTCTGAGCTCAACTGGAGGAGGGCCAGGTGCTCTGTCTTTTTGTCAGAGTCTGGCATGGTCTGCACCAGCTCCAGTCCCCTTTCCCACAATGCATTCTGGTACTGTACCATATGAGTCAGGTAATTGAGGGAGCGGATGGAACAGGTGGAGGCTGCATACACTTTCTTGCCCACCTAGTCCAGGTAACGGGAATCCGGGTCGGGAGGCTGGGAGCTAAAGTGCTTTGGTTGTCGAGACTTGTCATGGGCAGCTGTGGTCACTGAAGAGTCGACCTGAGGGTGTTCCGCTAGAATGAATTCCACCCTCGGGGCCTTATACAGCCATCTGACTTCTTAGGAACTGCCGGGATCAAGGCCGGATGCATCCAGGTGGTTCTAGTAAGGTCCTGGAATGTATCCAACAAAGGAAGAATAACCAGAGGCTTTGGCTCCTTTTGTCTCAGGTACTTGGCCAACGTCCGGCGTTCTGGATACAGGTCCTCCGTGTCCCACTCGTTGGAGGCCTGGATATGCCTCATGACGTCCATAAAAGTAGGATCATCCGAAGGTGAGCGAGGCTGGTCTTTCTCTCCTGGGGAGCGCTTGAGGCTGAGAGAGGACGAAGAGGTCGACAATGAAGAGGAGGATTGACGATCTGAGTTGGAATAGTCTGACCCCATCCTACAACCATGCCTTCGTGGCGTTTGTAACTAGGGGACCAACGTCGGTCCGAGGACCTACTCCGGTCCTTGGACCAGCGATGGAGCAATGACTGACGTCGGTCAGAGGACCGACGTCGGGAGCAATCTCGCCTGGAGCAAGAAGGGCTCCTGGAGCATAACCTAGGCCGATGTCGGTCACCCGAGTCCCGGAAGCGACATCAGTGGTCCTCGGATTTGGAGCGAGAATGAGCCCTGGGGGGGGGTGAAGGCTGGCGCTCCGGTGACTTCCGCATGGAAGACACACCCCCTGGCTGTGGTTCTCCTGCAGGGTCCTGTACCGGTGTCTGGGCTGACGACGGGGAGGACCGCATGTGGACCTGCCCCCATCAAAAGGAGAAAAGATCCTTGAGCTCATCCTTGGTGAAAATTTCAGCTGCTCATTTCAGGAAGGAGTCTCTGGAACGTCGGGGCATGAAGGAGAGCTCTCCTGAGGGCCCGGGGGGAGGAGGACTTGGGCGACGGGGACGCTGGAATCTCCATGACCAACCCCGCATCCTTCGCTCCTTCGACCAGCGTCGGTGTAGGGACCGACGACAGAGTGACGCCAGGGGGTGCCGGAGAGTACTTGGTCTCCAGAGGCACGCCTTTAGCAGGCGGCGTTGGTGCCTTAGCAGGTGGGGCCGAAGCAGGCACCTTTAAGGACTTAGTGATGACCCTTAGCAGAGTCACTTTCGGCTTGGCCGGCTTCTCCCCCGATGGGCCAGCCATAGCCTGGGGAGTCTTCGGAGGATCTCCAGAACCCGAGGGATGGGCCTTTTTAGGAGAAGGCCGTGAAAGCGAGAGTGACTGAGACCGGTGACGGGACCAACTACGGTCCTTGCTGTGGTGCTTCTTCTCCTTCCTCTTCCCCTCCCAAGAGTGCAGCTCCATCTTCTGCTCCAGCAGGTAGGACTTAAGGGCGTTCAGGCGGCGGTTGTGGGCCCGGCTGGTAAAGGTCTGGCAATCTGCATAGTTGGCGGTGTAGTGGTCCGGGCCCAGGCAGAAAATGCACCATCCACGGCCGTCCTTAGCTGGGATCTGCCTCCCGCAGTCACACTTTTTTAAGTGTTCGGGTGATGCCAATGCCCGAGAAGACATCGAACCCGGTCGGGTAAGATAACGGCTGACGTCGGTACTGGAAAGCGGAAAAAGTGAAGGAAACAATGCTTCAGAGTGGAAAAAAGAAAGCAATCGACGGCAGTGGACTGACGTCTGTATCTGAAACGGTAAACCGTCAGAAAATGAAGGGAAAAATCTTGATTGAAAGGATTCTTTTTGCTGGAATCGCATACAGAAGCTATTTCTTTCAGCTTCACGTGTGGGACACGGCGGGAAAGAACTGAGGTGGAGCTCGGTCTGCCCCCTCTTGTACCCCGACCAGCATCAGGGGAGGTCCCTGCTGTGTACTGCTGGCAGAAGTTTCACCGGAGGGTCCTAGTGCCTGCGGCATAGTCCTGATTGTAATAGTCTGCTGCAACAGCTTCCACTCGAAGTAAGGTCATGAGATGAAGTTGAAGGGAGGAAGAATCAGGAGTAATAAAAGGAAGTATTTCTTTACAAAGAGATTGGTGGATGTTTGGAACAGCCTCCCCGTAGAGGTGGTAGGGGCAAAAAATGGTGCAGGAGTTCAAAAATGCACGGGACACATACAAGGAAACCCTAGAACAAGCATTTGTCAATGCCGAATGTTGTTGCGCTGGCAAGAGATGCATAGTGCTTTGATTTTGTTAATGTATCGCAAGAAGTGATACACAGCGAGCACGCCATTGTGCGCCACAGCTGTGGAAATGCGTTTTGGGCAGACTGTGAAAAATAGCAGCTGGACTGTTGATAAGGAGGTGTGCACAAATGCCAGTGGTGAAAATGTGGCATGCAAATATAGCAGATTGTTGAAGTTACACGGGTGCGTGGAAACTGCGCAATGCACACTTGTAACACAGTCATTGTATGGACTTTCAGCATCAAATTTTCAACATAAGCATTTTAGGACCTCTGCTCATGAACAGTGTCACTGTCATTTTCTCAAACTGTCCTGAAAACTGATTTTGCACAGCAACCGTGCAATTCTGTGCTGGATGTGTTAATAGACATTTCAGCCAGCTGTACTGTCCATAAGGAGGCATGGAAAAATGGCAATGATGAACAGCTGGAGTGAAACTATTACAAATTCACGAGCATGTGTGCAAACTGTGCAATGCACGCTCGTAAAACAGTGATTTTATTGACTTTCATCCCCAAATTTTCAACATAGGCATTTTAGGACATCTGCTAATGAACAGTGTCACTGCCATTTTCATAATGTGTATTGAACATGGGCTTTCCACAGCGACCGCACTATTCTGCGCGAGAACTGTCTTGACCTAGGAGGGCTAGAAGGCTGCACAAAGATGGAGGTAACGGACTTCAGGGGAACGGATTTTAAGGAAATGGGAAGGATCCTTAAGGAGCATTTGGATGTGATTGGGTCAGACATGGACGCTGATAGTTGGTGGGAAATCATCAGAAGAGGGGTGCAAGATGCTACCAGCACCTGTGCAAGAGTAAGACGAAAATGCGGTAGGGCCGGAAAACCCTACTGGTGGAGCAGGGAGGTCCAGGAGGTGGTGCGGGCAAAGAAGGCAGCCTATAGGCAATTCAAGTGCTCAAGGAGTGAAAGAGATTGAGGGGAGTATGAGCTGATGGCTAGAAGGGCCACTAGGGTGGTGAGGGCAGCTAGGGCAAGGAAGGAGCAGAACCTGGCCAGGGAAATGAGGAGAGGGAACAAGGGGTTCTTTAGATACACTGGGGAAAAACAAAGGGTGAAGGAGCAGATTAGCAGGATTAAATCAGGGGAGAGATGGGCAGAAGACCCAGGGGAGCAGGCTGAGGTACTAAATGAGTACTTCACCTCAGTTTTGACCAGGAAAAATGGGGGTGCTGCATCATACATGGAAGAAGACAGAGATACTGAGGAGGGGGGACCCTTACCGATCAGCGGGTCTGGGGAGAGGGTGAGGCATCACTGGCAGGAGGGGGAGGGCTAAGCAGGGAGAAGAGGTACCAGAAGTGGAAATCACAGCAGAAAGAGTGAGGGAAGCTCTCAGCTCCCTTAAGACAGAAAAAGCACCGGGGCCGGATAAATTACATCCCAGAGTGCTGAAGGAACTTGCGGATATCCTGGCGAAACCTCTGGCGGAGCTTTTCACCATCTCTCGGAGGACAGGGTGTGTGCTCCAGGACTGGAAGGTGGCACATATAGTGCCTATCCACAAGGGGAGATCAGGGGAGGTGGCAGGGAACTACAGGCCTGTCAGCCTGACATCGGTGGTGGGCAAGGTGATGGAGGGCATTGTCAAGGAGCGGCTGGGGGGGGATCTAGAAAAGTCAGGGTGCCTGGATGATAGACAGCATGGATTCATCCCGGGGAAATCATGTCAGAAAAACCTTGAGGAGTTCTATGACTGGGTGATGAGTGCCTTGAACCTGGGTAGACCAGTGGACGTCCTCTTTCTAGACTTCAGCAAGGCATTTGACTCTATTCCTCACGTGGGCCTGTTGGATAAGCTGGGAGAAATAGGGATGGGGAACCAGATGATCAGATGGATAGGCAATTGGCTCCAGGACCGGACCCAGAGGGTCGTAGTTGGTGGGATAGTCTCATCCCCAAGGAGGGTCATTAGTGGGTCCCACAGGGACTGTCTCTGGGCCCTCCTGTTCAATGCCCACGTCTCTGACATAAGGACAGGAATCAGGAGTGAGATGAGTCTCTCTGCGGATGACTCAAAACTGGAGGCGGTGGTGGATGGGGAGGAGGGAAGGGTGGCCCTACAAGGGGACCTGGAGGCTCTGGAAAGATGGCCTAGAAAGTGGAAGCTGAGGTTCAATGCAGGGAAATGCAAGGTACTGCACTTGGGGGCTAGAAACCCAGGCCAAGTGTACACCCGGGGGGGGGAGCTCCAAGTCTTGATGGCTAAGAGGGACATGGGGTGGTGGTGGATGTCAAGATGAACAACTCTGAGACTTGTAGGAGGGCAGCAGCCAAGGCCAACAGGATGCTGGGATGCATCACTAGGGGGATCACCTCCAGAAGGAGGGAAGTGATACTCCCTCTGTATAACTGCTTGGTGAGGCCACATCTTGAGTATTGCATGCAGTTTTGGAGGCCACACTTAAAGAGGGACATTAAACTCCTGAAGAGGGTCCAGAGGAGGGCAACCAAAATGATTTGGGGCTTGGGGGACAGGACCTATGAGAAGAGGCTCGAAGAGCTAAATATGTACACATTGGAAGAGAGAAGGATATGATAGAGGTCTTCAGGTACATAAAGAGAGTAAATAGGGGAGGAACAGTCAGGGTGCTTCGAAGGAAGGAGGAGGGGGCCACTAGAGGGCATCAGTGGAAGCTGGTGGGGGGGGAGATTCAGGGAGAAAGGAGGAGGTGTTACTTCACTGAGAGGGTGGTACAGCCATGGAATGCACTGCCTAGGGGGCTGGTGGAGGCAGAGATGGTGGAGGGGTTCAAGAGGGGTGGGACAGGTACAGGGGAAGGGTTCTGGAAGCAAAATACAATGCAGCAAGAATATCCAGAACTGGGAAGGAGAAGCCAGAGAGGCGGGGGGGCAGCAAGGTCAGCAGCCAGGGTGGGGGCCGAGCAATCGAGCAGACTCAAAAGACCGTTAGGGCCTATTCTGCTGGCATTTTAGTATGTTAGTAACTGCGAAAACAAATTTTGGTCAGGCTGTGAAAAATGACAGCTGTACTGTTCATTAGGAGGTACAGAGCAATGGCACTGTTGAAAATCTGGAGTGAAAATATAAGTTTGCGAACTTACGAGCGTGCTTGCAAAGTGCGCAATGCATGCTTATAACAGTCATTTTATGGAGTACTGTCACCAGATTTTCAACACAGGCATTTTAGTACCTTTGATCATGAACAGTGTTACTGCCATTTTCACAATGTTTGCCGAACACTGATTTCGGACAGCGACCGCGCTATTCTGCGCTGGAAGTGCGAAAACACATTTCGTCCAGCATGTGAAAAATGACAGCTGTATGGTTCACAAGAAGGTGTGATAAAATGGCAATGTTGAGAATCTGGTGTAAAAATATTGCGAATTTGCTAACTTACGTGGCGTCTTTGTTAACAACTACGCCAACAAGCACTCATAAAACAGTTATTTTGGGGATCTTTCCAACCGAATTTGCAACAAAGGCTTTTTGACAGCCCACTCATGAACAGTGGCACTGTCATTTTGTTACTCGGCCCTGAAAGGAGATTCCGCGCAGTGACTGCAAAATCACCTTCCGGGACCGAATAACGCCATGACAGTGCAAGAATTCATGAGGAGGGGTCTCAAAAATCCCATGTTGAAAATTTGGGGCCAAAATTCCCCCAAATGCCTGAAACATGTATCAAAAGTTGAAAACACCCTATTTATTCCGTTATACAGCTTACCAGCATTTCTTCAGTTCGCAGTTGGCTTGAAGAGTGCAGGCGTGTTCCTGGTCCACCAAAGATCATCGTGCCAGACTCGAGATAAGTATGGGGTGGGGGTGCTAGGGAGGCAGGGTGCACAGAGGTGGAGATGCGGTGGGGGCAGGAGACTACGAGGGACCGTTGTTTTACAGGTAAAAAAAATTAGAGCATCGCAGACAGTTTTTTTTTTTTTAGGTCGGCGATGCTGGGTTGGTTCCATCGCGCCAACTAACTGTTGGGGGGGTCTGTAGTCACGGGGATTGGGCACCCTCATCAGCACACAACATTTGGGGAGGAATGTTATGCCAACAGGGATATTGGCACCCCGTCAGCACACAAAGCAAGCGGGGTGCCGAGGCAGGAGGGTTGGGCACCCCTCGGCGTTTAACAATGGGGGATGATTTAATGCCAGCGGGGAGTGGGCTCCCCTGTCTGCACATATGCAGGGGTAACCAACGGGGGGATTCGGCACCCCCGAAGTTAGCATTTTGGCAGCCAGAGTGCCGCCATGTGCATAATGTAGTGAGCATGTCAAGGGAACGCCTGCTGCATCTGACGAGCTTTGCTCGGATTACAGTGGACCTTTTCTTAGATGTGCTCCCCACATTATGTATGCAAGGTGTGGCGCCGGCATGCAGGCTGATTGGGGAATGAAGGACGCACCTACTGGTGCATGCCCTGTATTCGCCCAACAGTGACCATGCCTCCAAATCCCCACTGCCGCAAGATGTTGGCTGCGCAAGTGCGCCCACATAAAAAGGGAAGTGTAGGAAAGTCACAGATCAACTACAGTCTGCAGCATTAAGTTAAAGGCAGAAAAAATGAGCAGACTAGATGGGCCCAGCAGTCCTTTTCTACTGACAAATTCTATATATCTGTATATCTATGTATCTTTGTAGCTACAGTATTTAGTTGCTACACAGCAATTACCAGAACCCATGGATATCCTTTGAATGATAAAGATGTTGCAGAGGGTGGGCCTGGTGGTGTTGAGGGTTGAGGCGCTGGATGCCACACCTCATGTTACGCCGGTGACCCAGGTTTGGGAACGAGCCTGGGAAGTCAGGGGTGAGCAGGGGAGGGAGAAGATTGAGCATCTGAAGGACAGCTCTCCTCTCCCGGGGGAACTCCTACTTGGCACTTGGCTGGCCTCTAGCGGAAGCAAAAGACATAGCAAGCATCAGAGCATGAAAGAAGGGATGGGAGTGGCAGATGTCGGTGGAAATGTCTTGACATTGGGGAGGTGGCCACTCCCCTAGAGAACAAGGGAAATGCCTTCCAGCTCCAGGGGAGACAGAGCACCGGAGCTTGCTCTCGATGTGCAGCCGCCTTCCTGGCACCCCTTGACCAATGAGACCAGAATGTTCAGGGTGTTTGGGCCCCACCTCATCCCCACCTGGGGGGGTAAACACAGTCTCCATGGGTGATGTGGGCAGATCAGCTAAGGTGGTTTGCAGAGGGATGACTCCTAGATGCTCCCGAGGATATCAGAGCGGGAGGAAAAAATAGAAAGTGTATATATATATATATAAGAAGTTGCAGAGGGGATTCCTGTGGTGGCTGGGGCTGTGCCCTACATCAAGGGGGATTATCTGTATGGTGCAAGGTCATGGAAGTTAGCACTAATGACCTGAACCTGGAGGACAGGGGATGGACCTAGTTCGTTGATAAACCACTACTGCAGTGCTTGTACTTGGTGCTGATTCCAACCGCCAAGGAGGCAAGGATCAGGCTAAATGGGTAGCAATATACATCAGCAAGTGTGTGTGTGTGGTGTAAGACAGGCTACATTACTTGCTGCAACAAGGGGAAACAAAGTAGCTGCTGATACCCATTAGTAAAATCACAAAGAAATGGTGAAAAGTGCCACCACAGTGACGGACCATATGGCAAATGTGTCACTGAAGTAATTACCCATATGGAAAAAGTGTCCCCCAAAATATCTGACCATATGGAAAAAGTGTCACTGAAATAACTGACCATACAGCAAAAGTGCCACTGAACTTACCATATGGGATATGGTTACCAAAGTAACTGACCTTATAGAAAAAGTATCACTGAGGTAACTGACCATATAGGAAGAGTGTCAATCAAGTAACTGACCATATGGGAAAAGGGTCACCAACTTAACTGACCATATGGGAAAAGTGTCACCAAAGTAACTTAGTACTGCATGTCACAACCCCCACTCAGTAGGTCTGGCCCTGTGCTCCCACAGTGCCAACCTCCGAGCGCAGCATTGTTAACAGGGTAACAGAACAGAGTAACCCTCCTGTCTGTTTTGTGGGTCTGAATCACCTTTGGTCTCAAGTTATGGAGGGATTCAAACTGTGAACCTCTTGCTAGTATACCCAAATGTACAGGCTTAGATAATTCTGCTCTGAGGAAATGCCAAATATCTTTTGCCAAGGGCACCTAACCAGGTATACAAAATGAACCCTTAAAAACTCCATGATAGACCTTAGATAAATTCTTACCTTTTCCCAGTTTGGTATACTATTAAGCTTATGAACAGTGTTGTCAAAATCTTAACTATCCATGCATCACAGGCAAAAGAATTTCGAAGACACAGGCAGTCTCTTTAAAATAAGAGATTTTACTTAAAATGAATAAAATATAAAATGTAACCACAGAACAATATAATACAATGCATACAATCACTTAAAAGAACAAGGTCAAAAAAAGTGCAAACAAATTCCTACCACCATACAATTAGACTTGTCTATCTAATGTACACCTTCTAACAGTGGTTCAAGTAGATGTTGTTTCTTCAGAGTCCAACAGGAATGTGTCTATAAGTGAAAATACAGAATATAGTTAAACTGTCTCTAAACCTGCCCCTTCCATGATGTCACTGTGCTCCTCCCTGAAACAATATAAAAATTAATACACACATGATGTCCCATCACTCAGGAGGTATAATAAATAAGGTGACATCAGCAAAAACTCGTTTCCCAAACGACTTCTTTAATCTTGAGTGGTTTCCTGCTCTTCTTTGATCTTTGAGCAGTCCCTAGTTCCATACTTCAAAAGCAGGAGGTCATAAATTGCAACTCCTCTGAAAAACGTCATAAAAGTTTACGATCCCTCCTTGCAGCTGATCAGCTACAATTAAGTCAGATAAACAGGAAATCCTTAATTATGTCTCTGTAGTCTTTCATTATCTCCTGGCTTTCAGGTTAACAGATCCTAAACAAGGCTGTAAAATGTGAGTTCTTGGAAGTTAATCACATCACAGAGATCTGCTGTTTAACATATCCTATCCTTTGAACTGGAACCTGGGGTGGGAGGTTATCCCAGGAGCACAGAATGTCTCATGAGAGACACTCAATAACACATTTTTATATTACAAAATCATAGAGCCATCAGAACCAGCTGTCCAGTGTCACACTGTATATGGAAAAGGTGCCACTAAAGTAAGAGCTCATAGGGTGAAATTATCACCAAAGTAACTGACCCTACAGGAAAAGTGTTCATGTAGTAACTAACCATATGGTAAATGTAGCACCACAATACCCAATCGTATAAAAAAAAGTGTCACAGAAGAATCTGACCAAATGCAAAAAGTGTCACTGAAGTAAGTGACTATGTGGAAAAAGAGCCGCGAAAGTAAGTGACCATATGTAAAAGTGTCACCAGAGTAACTGGCCCCAGAGGAAAAGTGTTACCACACTAATTAACCATTTGGGAAAAGTATTACCAAAGTACCTGATCATATGCAAAAAGTGTCACCGAAGAAACTCACCATGTGGGAAAAATGTCACTGAAGAAACTGACCATATGGGAAAAGTGTCACCGAAGTGACTGACCATATGGGGAAACAGCAGAATGCAAACTGTAAATATGTTGAGAGGTAATTGTGCTGCTACTGAGAATCGAAGCCATGACCAGATGGTCAAGGGTCTGTACATAACTGGGATTATGTTACATTATGACAAATGTGATAAATGATTAAATGCTGACTGATTCTGAACGCAGAAAGGGAGGTGTAATTGGGTACCAGGTGCAGGCTCACCATTATTTCCTCAAGCTCGGTGCACCTACCTGTAAATAAAGGTTTGGAGTTTTTGCAAGCAGCTTCCTCCCTAGAGTGCAAAGCCCTGTGTCTGAGTGACTTCCAAAAGGGCACAGTGTTTAATGCAATTACAACTGTTAATGCAACTCAGTAAAGTCATGGATAGCCAGTAAAAATAAATTAGGCCTACTCCAAGCCTTTATGTGGAATCAGTAAAGCATGATGCAACTGAGATTTTTTTCAAGCCTAAGCCTACAAAGGTGGCACTGTTCTAGCCAGCCTGGTAGCGCATCTCATGTTATGTTGGTGCCCCAGGTTTGGGAATGACCTTGAATCCTCAAGAAGCCAGCATGGGGGTAGCAGGATTTAGCAGCCTCATGGCAGCTCTCCTCTCCCCTCGAAGTGGTTACCCCAGTGAGCCCTACCGCCACCGGGTGGAGATCCAGTGTCAGCAAGGGTGTGCACGAAGGGAGGGTGTCTCGATGCACAGCGTGTGTGTGCCTCCACACATGCAAGAGATAGGGGCTGGGAGTAAAACAGGGTAAAAAGCCTACGAAATATATACAGGAAAAAAAAGGTGGCACTGTTCAGCCTCGGAGCCAAAGGGATGAAAAATGTAAGTAGAGTATAATGTAAAGAAGAAGAATGTGATGATAAACACCATGGAAACAATAGACATAGGTGCAGGGGGGTTGGAAGATAAGGGAAGCGGGAGCTATGTCTGTTCAGCATGGAGACCACACAGAAGATAGGGGTACTGTAAGCTGTAGGCTCAAAAAGGGTGGCAAGAGAATTAAATAGGGGCCACACTGTGGAGTTGCTCTACTTTGATTTCAGCAAGGCTTTTGAATTGCTGCCTCACAGATACTTTATGAAAAAATGGAGTGGGGACGGCTAAGGTAATAGTTAGCAGGTAGGAAACTAGCTGTAGGGGAAGCAGCAGAGGGAAGTGGTCAATGGGGAAAGATCTGAATAAAGAGGGAGAACATGCTGATCCACAAGGATCTGTCCCAGAGCTGATTCTTTTCAACGTGCTCCTCAGTGGTGTTGGTGGGGGGATCTAGGCAGGTTGCGTCTGTGCAAGACACTAAGCTCTGCAGGACAGTGGACAATGATGTGAGAATACAGGGACTTGCAAAAGCTGGAGTGGTTGTCAGAGGGTTGGCAGTCGAAACTGAACACTAAAAAGTGTAAGGTAATGCACATGGGGAACAGGAACCCTAGAACGGAGTACTGGATAGAAGAGGTGCCACTCAGAACCATGTCTGAAGAAGATGACCTTGGAGTTATCAAAAGTGACACAATAACAACCAGTCAATGCAACAAGACACACAGCAAAGTAAGTAGGATGTTTGGCTGTACTGGGCAGAGTTCTGCTAGCAGAATTGCAATCCACAAACCAGCAGCTCCTCACTAAAGCCTGTGCCACAGATTGAAAAAACAACTTTATAAAACAGCAGAGCAAAACAACCCAGCACCAAGCAAACAACTTTACTGAAGATCACACACCACAGCCCACAGGATCCTCCATAGTCCACAAATGTTTCATGCCAGTACTCAGTGCTTTCCTAGGGTGCTACAACCAGTTCCATTCTACCCACTTTTCAGTGCTAAATTCCTTATATTGACAGTGCTACATAAATGTTTTACAACCTTCACCATTACAAATGGATCTACCACAAAATCCAGACAGTCAGTCTCCCAAACTCCATAAGCCCGAGTTCTGAAGACCGCCAGGGTCTTAATTGTAATGACAGAGGCTGCACCACCTACACCCCTCTGTAACTTAAATAACCAACTCCTAGGGGAAGCAGACCAGGGGGTTACAGGCCGGTGAAATGCAAAAGAGCGGTGACTGGGAACACAACCCGGGTGCGCCGCACCATGCTGACTAAGCTGCTGGTCGCCTAGCCCTCTATGCCATGGGAGCAGCTTGGCCAGCTTCAGCATCTTCTTTGTATGTGTGGTGCCCAACTAGGGGTAGGGTAGCAGTTCATCACATTCTCTACCTTACCCATGTCAGCACTGCCTTTCCTCCTGACAGGCAAGTGATATGTTGGGCTGACAAAAATACAGTTACGTAAGAACTTACCGTAACAGCAGATCTTTGACAGGGACTCTTTCAGTAGATATTAACAGCTAGTACTAAGCCAGCAGGCATCAGGACCCCACGGAAAATCTTCTAGCTAGCAGTTCCTGGCAGAGATAGCCCCAGGATGTCAGGTGACTGACGTCAGTGGATGTCAGATAAAAGGGGAGGTTCCATGCCTGCCCTCCAATTCTCCCGTCAGAGGCAGCTTGTGGCAGAAGACAGAATCATGGCCCCTAGGAGAAAAAGAAAACCTAGTGGACGGAGGGAGGGAATGTAGTACCTACTGCAAAAGTCACTCTCGAAGATCTACTGTTACGGTAAGTTCCTACATAACTGTACTATCTTACTTCGAGAGAGCTCTTACAGTAGGTGCTAACAGAAAGGATTGAGTCCCAAGCAGTTCTGACTAAAGAAGCCAGAGAGGAGGACCAAAGGAAAAATGGTCCACAGCAAGTATGGCAGGAAGATCAGGACAGGATGCCCTGCAAAATGGCAAGGCCAAAACCCGCTCTGCGCCAGGAGGCCATGTCCAGACTATAAAGTTTGGTAAATGTATGGACAGAGGTCCAAGTAGCGGCGGCACAGATTTCTGCCACTGACACACCTCTGAAGCATGCAGCTGTGGCTGTCATTCCTCTTGTAGAGTGCCCTTTCACCTGGCCTGGAAGGAACTTGTATTTGTTGTAACAAAATGTAATGCAGTTAGCCAACCATTTGGAGAGACACTGCTCAGAAACAGGGCGACCCTCTTTCTTGGGAGCGAAGGAAACGAACAATTGGCCTATTTGTCTGAGGTCCTTAATGTGGTTGGTATAATACCATAGGATACAGTGCACTTCCAAGGTATGAAGGAGGTGCTCTCCTAGATTGGAATAACCTGGGAAAAAGGTAGGTAACTCAACTGACTCATTGAAGGTGGATTCAGCCACAACGTTAGGGAGAAATTTGGGGTTGGTTATCATGGCCGCTCTATCCCTGTGAAAAATCAGGTAGGGCATTCTGCACATCATGGCCTAGAGATTGGATATTCTCCAAGCGGAAGTGATAACCACCAAAAAAAGTTTTCCAGAACTGAAAACGCAAAACTGCCTCCGCTGCAGGCTCAAAAGGGGGCAGCGTGAGCTTGTCTAGGATGAAATTCAGATCCCAAGGAGGAGGCGCTGGTCTGCGAAGGGAGATCTAAGGTGGAGGACTTCCTTCAGAAAAGTCTTGAAAATTTATAATTGGGTTACACAGGGAAGTGGTACGCCGAGATGGCTGAAAGGTGGACCTTGAGAGAGGAATAGCTGATGCCCAAATCAAAAAGGTGTTTAAGATAGTCCAGAATCTTGACCACAAGACAAGAAAAGGGCTTTAGAGAGCAAGCTTTTGCCCAAATGGATAAGCGCCTCCATTTCGTAGCATATGTGGGCCGAGTGGAAGGCTTCCAAGCTTCCACCAGGTAGGCCACCTCAAGGAAGACACCAAAACGGGAGGCAGCTAAGTCTGCAGGAGCCACGTGTGCAGATGTAGGGAACTGAGACCTGGATGAACCAGGGACCCATGGTTCTGGATCAACAGATCCTGAGACAGAAGAGGAGGGAAAGCTAGAAGAATCATTAACTGGTGCAGGATACTGAACCAGGCCTACCTCGGCAACAGAGGAGCGATGAGGATCATCCTCGCACCCTCTCCCTTGACCTTGAAAAGGACTCTGGGGATTAAAGGAATTGGAGGAAAGGCCTAGACGAATCTGAGAGGGTTGTGGATGCATGGGATGGCTTTATTTATTTATTTAAACAGCAGTTTGGAAAACCTTTGAGCCATAGGCTCATTTACAAAGGTACCTTGTCACAGTAGAACAGTAGCCTTCTGGAGGAGGTTGTGAAGTCAAAAACAGTGGTGGAATTCAAGCATGCATGAGACAGTCATAGTGCAATTCTAGATGGTGGGGGTGGAAAGAAGTAGGCTGCTGGTTAACTAGGATCTACAGCTCATCCATTAGGTAGGGAAATGGGCAGACTGGGTGGGCCAAGCGGTCCTTATCTGCCGTCAAATTGTCTATGCTTCCATACCCTTCCAGGATAGAGACAGCACATCCAGACAAAAAAAGTCTCACCCGGGAACGAGCGAGCAGAAGACGGGAAGTTTGGCATTGAAAGTGGACGCAAAAGAGATCTATCTGTGGCACTCCCCAGTGGGAGAAGAGGTAATTTCCAACGTCTTGCTTTAGTTCCCACTCATACGCGCTCACCGGAGACTGGCTAAGGGCGTCTGCCAGAGAATTCATACTCCCCGAGACATGGTGCGCTGTCGGATGTAGGCCGAGGAGAACTGCCTGGTCCCAAACCTGCATGGCCTCCTGGCATTGTGGGGAGGACCGAGTCCCCCCCTATTTGTTCAGGTACCAGATGAAAGATATGTTGTCTGAATGTACTATCAGGGGGCCTTGAGGAAGGAGGGGTTGAAAGGCTTGAATGGTGTACAACACTGCCCTCATTGCTAGCATATTGATGTGAAGATAGAGTACTAGGTTCCCGGAGGAATCCTAAGTCCGGTGGGTTCCAAAGTGGGCTCCCCATGCCATCCCTGACACATCAGTGGTCAGAGATCATGAGAGAAGCTCAGAGCAAAAATGCATTCCTTTGGACAGATTCTCCAGGGACATCCACCACTGTAGATCCCTGACCATGGGGGCTATAACAACGACCTCCTGGTCCAGGTCATCCACCGCCTGGTCCCACTGAGCCCTGAGGGTCCACTGGTGGATGCTCATGTGCAGCTTGGCTAGAGGGACCATGGGTATGACCGCCACCATAAACCCAAGTACTCTGAGAACAGAATGGGCGGGGACACGCCTCTGAGCAAAAAGAGAGCGGGCTGATGTGCTCAGCATCTCTGCCCAGTCCAGGGAGGAAAGGCTTTGCCAAGAGAGGTGTCCTGCACTGCCCCAATAAAAGTTAAATGCTGAGTTGGGACCAAAAAAGATTTGGCCACACTGACCGTTATGCCTAGCCTGGAGAAGGCCTCCAGTGTTAGGGCTAATTAACGGCACAGGTCCTACTGCGAGGGAGCTGCAATCAGCCGGTCCTCCAGATACGGGAAGACCTGGACTCCTAGGGTACACAGGTGGGCAGCCACCACCACCAGACACTTGGTAAAGCCCCAAGGAGCTAAAGTCAGTCAGAAAGGCAAGGTCCTGAACTAAAAATGCTCCCCCTGAAAGCAGAACCGGAGGAACCTGCGATGGGCAGGATGGACAAGGATGTGAAGACATGCGTCCTGCATATTTAGGGTGCAAAGTTACAGATCCTCATTGAGAAGGGGCAGGAGACTCTGAAGTGAGAGCATCCTGAACGTCTTGTAGGCTACAAATAGATTGTGGGCACTGAGGTCCAGAACTAGCCTCAGGATTCCTGTCTTCTTGGAGACCAAGAAGAAATAGGAGTAATATCCCGCCCCTTGGAACTGAGGAGGGATGGGTTCCAGCACTTCCTTCTGCAGAAGGAATCTGATCTCCTCCTAAACCAGCCGAAGATGGCTGGGGAGATAGGAAGAGCTGGGAGGGGGTCTGTGTGGAGGAAGACTGAGGAACTCTATGGAGTGCCCCTGAGTAATCAGCTGGAGCACCCATGAGTCTGATGTCATCCTTTCCTACTCTGACAGGTGGTGGGAAAACTGCCTGCCCACCAGAGGGTCTGGACGGAGGGGGAGAGGCAAGGAGTCAGGAGGTGGCGGGCTGGGAGGTTGTATGGACTCCCGCAGTTTTACAGGACTTGGCTGGGGGCACATTGGAGGCTGAGGTGGCCCCTCTTTTACATCGGGGCTGTCATTGCTTACGCTGGGTCCTGGCTTTTTTTTTTAGTCTTTGGTAAATAGGTAAGGCCCACTAGGCACAAGTGCCTGTTTTCAGGGGTGACCTGGGAGCAATGGGTGGTTAAGTGACTTGCTCAGAGTCACACAGTATGCATGTGGAGGTTGTGAGAATTAAACTCAGGTCTGGTCCGCTAGATGTATCAAGCTTGTTCACACCTCATTCCTCTAACCTCTAGGCTATACTGCCAGCCCAACCTGATGATGAAAGGGCCACTTTTGGCCTTGGTGCTTGTGATACATGCCCCTCACTGACCTCAGGGCTTGGCCTTTGTCCTGGAGTTTGGCAATAATATCTTTTGTGTCACCCTCGAACAGGACAGAACCTCTGAAGGGGGCATCCATGATAGTCATCTGGACCTCCTGAGCCAAGTCAGAGATCCTGAGCCAGAAGCCAGCACAGGGGTCGAGAGGGCTCCAGGAGATTATGCCAGCCCTCCCCTGTACTTGCCCAACTGTGGAACTCCCCCCAAAGCTGGCATAGGGGCCGAGAGGGCTCCAGGAGATTACGCTAGCCCTCCCTTGCACTCATCCAACTGCGGCACCCCCAAAGCAGCAGGTATGGGATAATAGTGAAGCAGAGCGCGAGTTCAGGCACCAATTTCAAACGGATAACTGCTGTTTCAGATACAAAACTATTTGTCCACCGCTGCTTCTCTGTGCTTGTGTTGCTTTGTGAATTAATGTTGTCTCAGGAGTGCTGATAGTTTTTTGCAACCAATTGTTAGCCTGTTTCACCCTGCTGTTAGCACTGTTAGCATTGTTGCTTTAAGTATATATTCTGTTTTCCACTATGTAAAGCAAAGTACTGAGTGGAGCTTTAAGAACTGGTATTTTTCGCACACAGTGCGCATTTAAGGCAACAGGGGCTATATAGCAGTCCACAGCAATAGGGCTCTCAAGCCTTTAATTGTATTCCTGCACAAAATACAAAAAAAGTAAATCAAAAGCTGCTCACAGTCTGTGCTGAATTAGCCTGAGCAGCTAGTGTGGTGTGGAAGCCCTGACTCCCGTAGTCTCTGGCGTTTTAAAACAGCGTTAGTACCCATTTCAAATTCCACAAGTTCTAATTACTTTGGGGAGCCTGTGCAGCACTGCCTGAGCTGCTCGAGTGCTGAGGCTGCCTGATTCAGTTTCAGCACGACCACACTAGGCCAGATCCACGGTGGCCATTAACCGCGTGGTCCCAGGCCCCCCACTGCCATCTCAATTCCTACTTGGTCTCCGTGCTCCACACTTGTAATTCTCCACCATCACAAATCCCATGCTCCTATTGTTGCTTACTTATCGAATAGCTGTAAAATAACTCCTCCCACAGTTTTCCTTTAAAACCCCCTCTTTTCCTCCACAGAAGCTGGCATAGGGGCCGAGAGGGCTCCAGAAGACTACGCCAGCACTCCCCTGCACTCGCCTGACCGTGGACCCCAAGCACCAGGTACAGGATAATAGTGAAGCGGAGCACAAATTCAGGCACCAATTTCAAACGGATAACTGCTGTTTCAGATACAAAACTATTTGTCCACCGCTGCTTCTCTGTGCTTGTGCTGCTTCTACCCCACCACCCCAACCACCACCCTTGGTCATCTCCTCCTTTTAGAGGCTGAGGATGCTGTAATCACATGACTGACTAAAAACCCCAACCACCACCCTTGGTAAGCTCCTCCTTTTAGAGGCTGAGGATGCTGTAATCACATGACTGACTAAAAACCCCAACCACCACCCTTGGTAAGCTCCTCCTTTTAGAGGCTGAGGATGCTGTAATCACATGACTGACTAAAACCTATCAGCCCACTTTTCCATTTGCAGCTTATCAGCTGCCTCCACTAGATGGCACCTACCATTTTTCTCACAACTAATTTATATACCTGCCTAAGTAAGTTGTTTCTCACTACATTACTCTACCTCTCTATGGCAAAACAAACCTCCTTACTACCCACAACCCTCCCAATGAGGGGAACCCCACTGAGCCTGCCCCCTCGGGGCATCCCGCACCCACATCTTGGTGCTTCCCCCCATGCACCAGTACAGGACTTGGCTCATGTCCACTACTGCATTATATATGCTGCAATCCTGCCACCCTCTTTTCACCCAGGGCTCTCGATCTTAAAATCCTCAACCCTCCATTACCCATCAGCTTTCTCTCCTTGCTGCAGGACAAAGATGTTGCATCTCTACATCCTTCTCCTGCTCCTGTCAGGGGACGTAGAGGTTAACCCAGGCCCAAATCCAACCAACACCCCCACTGCTTTCACTCTCCCCAAAGGCCTACGCATACTCCATCTAAATACCTGTAACTTTACCTGCTATCCAAAATCTCACTGCTACAACCAATAGTGTTAACACTAAACCCCGACATACTGACCATCTCAGAAACATGGCTAAAACCACATCATTTGGATGCCGAAGTCTCCATCCCTGGATACACAATAATAAGGCACGACAGGCGACGGAAAAAGAAAGGTGGAGGCACGGCTATTTATATTTCAAATAGATGTCAATTCGCCACTGTGGAGATCCCCTCACTAATTAAAATATCACTTCCTTATACCTCCCCTATATACGTGGCAAGTACGTACTGCCCTCCATGCATACCCACTGATGATATTCTCTCCCATCTAACCACGCTACAGTCCCTAGCCAAAGGAGGTGAACTCCATGCCACAGGGGATTATAATGCCAACTGGCTAGGAGTTGAAAAAGCACACCTGAAAACTAAAATAAAGGCCTGAAACCTCATGCAACTTATAAAGGAGCCTACCAGACTTAACCATAAGACAAAAAAACATTCCCAACTGGACTGGGCCCTCACAACGCACCCAG
Organism: Neoceratodus forsteri; assembly: GCA_016271365.2. NCBI lineage: Eukaryota > Metazoa > Chordata > Ceratodontiformes > Ceratodontidae > Neoceratodus > Neoceratodus forsteri. The sequence goes on along the minus strand of CM057457.1, from coordinate 373,569,241 downwards.
GTAGAATCCTTAAAGCAGGCCTACTTCCTGACTCTATTAGCGACCATCACATGGTTTACCCGATCAGAAATGTTCATAGCCCCTCTCTTCCCCTCAAAGACACTGCACACCAGGTCTTACAACTCCCTAGACCTAGCATCTCTCCTGGCGGACCTGGTAGGGTAAACGGGTCCTGCATCACTGAGGCATCTTCCATTGATGATGCCTTTGATGCATTTAAATTCAGTCTCCTAAAAGTTTGGGACAAGCACTCTCCATTGCGCACAAAACGAGTTAGAGAAGCACATCTCCCCTGGATCATGGCTGACATAATTAGAAATTGCCACACCAGGGACCATGCCTGGAAAGCTTATAAGAAACTGGGCTTCCAGGCCTCCCTTACTACCTACAGACCCTTCAAAATGCTTGCACAAATAGCATTTGCCAAGCAAAAAAGTCCTACTTCCTATCTACCTTTAATAAAAATTCTAACCACCCCATGGACTTCTGGAAATCCCTCAAATCCTTGCTGTCTCCCCCAACTCAACCACCTCCCCCAACAATTTTAGTAAATGGTGCCCTCATCTCCGACCCCATCTGTGTCGTAGAAGCTTTCAACACCCACTTCTCCAGCTATGCTGACAACCTTCTATCCTCCCTCCTGAATACTCACACCCCAGTCCACCCACACAGCAAACACACCCCTCAAACTCATCCCCCAATCCCACCATTCGTGTTCCAACCAGTTTCCCCCACAGAAGTCCTCCACTCCCTACAGGTACTGAACCCTAATAAAGGCAAATGCCCATCATCTCTGGACGCCAAGATGCTATTCCTGTCAGCCCCTGCCATAGACACCCCACTGGCCACACTCTTCAACCTCTCTTTCTCTCTGGGTAAGGTTCCAACAACTTGGAAAATGGCCACAGTCATTCCCTTCCTAAAGACAGTGACCCATCCTCCCCAGGCAACTATAGACCTATCTCCCTACTCCCAGTCGTGGCCAAACTTCAGAAGCAACTGGTCCTGTCCCAACTCTCCCAGTTCTTGGACGCCTCCTCCTTCTTTACTCCTTTCCAATCTGACTTCCACAAATCCCATTCTACCATCACCTCCCTATTACGTGTCACTGGAGACATCCTCACAGTCATCGACAAAGGACACATCACCACGGCCATTTTTATAGATTTAGCTAAGGCTTTCAATACCGTCTCACATCCCCTTCTTATCTCAAAACTTAAGGATGCAGGTCTAGCTCACCCAGCTATAGACTGGTTCCAAGACTGTCTTACGGGTAGGATGCAAGTAGTGAGACTGGTCTCTCACACATCAATTCCCCTTGCAGTCAATTCTGGTGTCCCTCAAGGATCAGTCCTAGGACCAATACTCTTCTCCATTTTTCTTAAGCCTCCCCTTTGCATGCTCCCACTCTTTCATCCAAATGGATGCAGATGATACAGTTCTGCACGCATCTGGCCCCTCCACAAGCAGTGTAGCATCTCTCCTTCAGGAGGATGTCTCAGCCATCCAGCACTGGTTCAGGAAAACCAGCTATCTCTAAACCCTAAAAAAACGGTGTCGTTTATATTTGGCTCCCAACAAAGACTCTCCCGCCAAACCCCATGTCCCCCATTCTCAACCCTGGAAGGTGCACCCCTTGAGCAATGCACTAGCTTTAGATATCTAGGCATCTGGCTCGACCAACACCTTGATTTCGCCTCTCACATAGACTCCCTGCATAAGAGGCTGCTCCCAAAACTGGGGGCCCTCTATCAAAACAAAACCTGTCTCCCCAAGGAAACGAGGCATGCCATAGTACAAAAAATGATACTCCCTCTACTGGATTATGATGACATAGTTTACTTTATCACCCCTGCATCCACCCTGGCAAGCTTAGACACCCTATTCCACTCCTTTTGTCATTTCATCCTTGACTCCCCACAATCCACTCACCACTGTACCTTATATAGCAATCTAGCCCTACCATCTGTCCATGACCGCAGATTAATAAACTGCGCTAGGTTTGCTGCTAAATTCTGGACCCTCTCCCTCCCCCCATCTTGAATCTACCCTATCCCAACAACCTCTCCCTGTGTATTCCTTAAGAGGCACAGACCCTAGACTCCTGCATGTCCTACTTATGCGCACCACCAAAGGCCAGTCAGCATTTAAATTCAGAATCCCACAGATCTGAAACGCCTTCCCTGCCCCCATCAGACTCGCACAAAATCCCGGTCACTGTTCCAGACTACTCCAAGCACACTTCTCCTCCAGCTACTCCTGCTAATACTGTAAGTTACAGCCCTCCATAAATTAAATAATGTACAGTAATACTCCTGTTATATGCATATCTGTCTGTAATCTATTGTATTACACCTGAAGTATACGTTATTCTATATTACAATTGTACAAATCATATGCTATGTTTCTTTATTTTCAATCACTGTACTTGTATTTGTTTCTAATATTTGCCATGTACTGGGTCTAGGCCCCCAGGTTGCATCTGGAATCGAGCATGTTGCTCAGTATGCCTTCCTGGTAAATCTCGTAAATAAATAAATGAAGGGAGATAACTCAAACTTCTTATTATGTCCCTTGGGGAATATTCACCATGCTTCCCACCTCAATAATAGATTATCTAAATCTCCCCCTTGGACCTTTTCTTGGTTTCTCCATTCCTTGAAATGCAGTGCAATATCTTGCACCACTTTATTCTCTGACAGGGGAGTTCACTAATGGTGATTCTGCTGATGCTGTCTATCTGGCTACTTGTGCTTGTAGTGCTTACCACAGGGGCAAAACAAGAAGAAGTTTGAAAGTTCGAGTAGGGGAGTATGTTCCAGCAATTGAGAAATTGGGCATGGAGAATGCTCCAGTGAGCCATGTCAGAGAACAAAGTGGTGGCAGACATTGCTTTTGGGAGTGGCCATATGGACACTCCCAAGCAGCAGTGGCTCCAAACCAAACCTCTGCCACCAGGCATGTCTCCGTAACTTGCAATCACATCATCTGCCAATGAGCATGTCTCTGTACCTCAATCACATTGTCTCCTGCTGGGTGTGGGTATTTTGGGGCTCCCAAGGAGTAGAAGCCCCATCCCCAACCTTTGCTGCAAGGTGTATATTTACCTCCAATCACATAGATACACAGACACTGTCAGCAGAAAAGGGGGCCAATGACCCACCCAGTCTGACCATTTGAGCTTGTAACCTCCCTTTATGTTTTTCTACAAGTCTGTTGCCCCTTACCCTTGACCTCCAGGATTCCCTTATGTCTATCCCATGCATTCTTAAATCCCATGATTGTTTTGGCCCCCACCACATCCTCTGGCAGGGTGCTCCACTTGTCCACCACCCTTTCTGTGAAGATATTCTTCCTCACATTGCCTCTAAATTGCCCTCCCTCCAACTTCTTCCCAAGCCCTCTAGTCCTGGAAACTCTTTTTTTTTGCTGACAAAATAGTGCATTCCTGCATCCTGTTCCTTCCTGTAAGGTGCCTGTATGTCTCTATCATATCCCCTCTCTCCTACAGGCAGTACATATTCAAGTCCTTCAGCCTGTCCTCATAGAACCTGTGATGCAATCCCCATATCATCTTTTCTGCCCTCCTCTGAACCTTCTCAACCCTGTCTGTGTCATTGTGTTGGTAAGGTATCAATAATGTACACTGTACTCCAGGTGGGGACTCAGTAGTGGCTTGTATAGTGGAATTATGACCTCCCCTTTTCCTGCTGGTGATGCCCCTGCCTATGCATCCCAGCATACTATTTACTTTACCTGCTGCCTTGTTGCACTGTTTCCCTACCTTGAGGTCATCAGAGATGATGACCCCAAGATCCCTTTCATACTTGGTACATGCTATATCCTCATTCCCCAACTGATATTGTGCCCCATGTGCATAATCATGCACATATTTGCATTGAATTTCAACTGTTAAACCCCTGACCATTCTTCAGGCTTCTGCAGTTCAAATTTTTAGCACTTATAGCCAAGGGTGGAGGCGAACCGCCTTCAGACATAGTGTATGTACTCAGTGGTCCCACCCAATCTCTTTACCCACTGAGTCATTGTTACTGTCACATTGTCTGACATTGTGCACAGCTATATGGGGGCTCCCAAGGAGTAGAATCCCCATCCCAAACCACTGCTGCAAGGTGTATATCTACCTCCAATTACATCATCTGACACTGTGCACAGCTATATGGGGCATCCCAAGGAGTAGAAACACTATCCAAAACCACTGCTGCAAGGTGTATATCTACCTCCAATTACATCGTCTGACACTGTGCATGGCTATATGGGGGCTCTCAAGGAGTAGAAACCCCATCCCAAACCACTGCTCCAAGGTGTGTATCTACCTCCAGTCACATCGTCCAACACTGTGCACAGCTATATGGGGGGGGGGGCTCCCATCCCAAATTTTTGCTACAAGATGTTTATCTTCCTCAAATTACACCACCTGACACTGTGCACATTTATATGGGGGTACCCTGAACATGGTACATCCATTATTATTCTTTAATAGTATTTTTTTATTGCTAACTTACACCTGATTCTAATTCATACTGGTAAGGGGTGGAAAGGGAACCATGTTTTTTCGACATGATTGGTGATTGGTGTTTGGTTTCAGTTGTGGAAAGGGGGTGGCTTGAAGGTGGTAAAACAGCTCCAATCAGCCCTGATGGCCTGGAGAGAGATACCTTTACTAGACTAAGACAATGGCAGGTGACATAACTTGGGATAATCAAGGTACAAAGGAAACAGCTATATACTGATTTATTGGGCACAGTAGATGCCAATAGTCTTTGACTGCTGCACAGAACAGAACAGAACAGATCTCCTGACATTCAAAAAAAAATCCCAGGATCCCCCAATATATGTGGGACCTGCACTGGCTGGGTTGCCATGGTAAAAGCAATGTGAAGGAAAACCACAAACACAAGCAGATATGTGACATATATTGTAGCAGACTGGACTGTATTTCCCAGACTGAAACAGAGGAACATCTGTTTTTTCAAAGCTCTTCCATTACTGGATTGGGGGATTTTTTTTAGCCAAAGCGTGGAAGGCCCCAGTTGTTGCTTTGATCTCACTGGAAAACCTATTGTACAGACAAGTTTCAATGCCATGGCTGGTATGGGATGGTGAGACAGTGGCAGTGATCTTTACTGTATGTAAATGGCAGATACGGAATGCACGCTGTATGTTTACTCTACAGCGAAACAGACATCACACCCTGAACTTGTGGGGAAAATAACCAAAGATTTATTGTTAATATGCAGAAAAGAAAGACAGTCTTTACAGGAAGGCATCTGGTTGAATAAATGGCATGGCCTACCTTGGATTACAGACTCCGATGCCCCTATTACATAATAGGATAGCTATATGTATCGGATACTCATGCTAGGTAGTCTGAATGTTGTATTTCTGTTATAGGCAGTATTTGTATGAATGTTTCAGAACATGTTTTTTTCCTTTTTGTAAATTATAAAACCTGTTTCTTTAAAGATGTTTTCAGATGTTGTTGGCAAACTTGTATACAAGTTCTTTTTCTATTTTTTCCTTTTTCCTTTATCTTTTCTTTTTAATTTTTAGGAGGATGTTATGGTTTTGACTGGTCACGGGTTTTTACGGCAAATGGGAACTATGGATATTATATGAATGTATATATGTTCTTTTTGTGGTGTTCTATTTAATTTTTGCTTCTAATAAAATTTTCCCCTACTCTTTTCGAGTATTTCCATTAACAACATTAAAAGATAATAACTTTGATATATGCTTTCTTCAGTATACTAGATTAAACACAATATACCTGGAGCAAGTAACAAACAAGCATTTGTCAATGCCGAATATAGATTGCAATGGTGTGTTGAGCTTGCTCAATGCCCCTCTGTCACTTGCTCAGTCTGTGTCTCCCCATGCTGCAGGCTGCTGTTTTGTACTGGGCTCCTAACTGCGCTGGCACCTTGTTCTGCCCACTAAGAAATCTGCAGCTGTTCCACAGAGCTCCGTTGAGGTGGCTCACTCCCCCTCTCTCATTCGCTCATTCTGGTTCTCCTGGCACTGCAGGCTGCCCTTTTGTACTGCGCTCCTACCTCTGTTGGTGGCTTTTTCTGCCCACAAAGAAATCTGCAGCAGTCCCGACACAGGTCTGTTGAGCCTGCTGACTCCCGCTCTCTCACTCGCTCATTCCGTTTCTGCTGGTGTTGCAGGCTGCCCTTTTCTAATGGACTCCTGCCTGCGTTGCAGCCTTCGTCTGCCCACAAAGAAATCTGCAGCAGTTACAATACAACTCCTTTGAGCTCGCTCACTCCCCTCCTCTCACTCGCTCATTCTGGTTTTCCCGCCACTGCAAGCTGCCCTTTTGTACTGGGCCACTGCATGCATTGCTGCCTTTTTCTGCCCAGAAACAAATCTGCTGCAGTCCCAACAGAGCTCCCTTGAGCTCACTAACTCTCCCTCCCTCACTCGTTCTGTGTCTTCTGCCACTGCAGGCTGCCCTTTTGTTCTGGGCTCCTGCCTGCTTTGTTGGCTTGTTCTGGCCAGAAAGAAATCTGAAGCAGTCCTGACACAGCTCCACTGAGCTCGCTCACTCATTCAGTTTCTGCCGGTATTGCAAGCTGGCCTTTTGAACTGGGCTCCTGCTTGCATTGCCACATTTTCTGCCCACAAAGAAATCCACAGCAGGCACAATACAGCTCTGTTGAGCTTGCTCACTACCGTGCTTTCACTCACTCGTCCTGTTTCTCTTGGTGCTGCAGACTGCGCTTATGTATGGGGCTCCTGGCTGCGTTGGCACCTTTGTCTGTCCACAAAGAAATCCACAGCTGTCCCAACAGAGCTCCATTGAGGTCGCTCAGTCTCCCTCTGTCATGTTCTCATTCTGTTTGTCCTGGCGCTGCAAGCACCTTTTTGTACGGGGCTCCTGCCTACATTGGTGCCTTTTTCTGCCCACAAAGAAATTTGCAGCAGTCCTGATAGAGCTCCATTGAGCTCACTCAGTCCCCCTGTCTCACCCACTCATACTGTTTCTCCCACCGCTGCAGGCTGGCCTTTTCTACCCTGCCTGCTTTGATGCCTTTTTCTGCCCACAAGGAAATCCACAGCAGTCCTGACAACGCTCGTGAGTTCGCTCACTCCCCCTCCCTCACTCGCTTTCTCGTTCTGTTTCTCCCAGTGCTGCAGGCTGCTCTTTTCTACTGGGCTCTTGTGTTGGGGCCTTTTTCTACCCACAAACAAATCCACAGCAGTCCTGACAGAGCTCAGTACAGCTCGGTCACTCTCCCCTCTTACTCGTTTGATCTTAATCTGTCCCAAACACTGATTTCCCACAGCAACCGTGCTATTCTCCAGCAGAAGTGCAAAAACATATTTTAGCCAGGATGCGAAATGTGACAGCTGTACGAGGTGTGAAAAGTGCCACTGTTGAAAATGTGGCATGAAAATATTACAAATTTGTGAAGTTACAAGGGTGCGTGGAAACAGTTCAACTCACGCTTGTAACACAGTCATGTTATGGAATTTCGGCACCAAATTTTCAGCATAGGGCTTTTAGGACCACTGCTCACAAACAGTGCCACTGTCATTTTCTTAATTTGTCCCGGACACTGATTTTCCACAGCGACCAAGCTCCTATCTTCCCTCCCAAACCCATGCCCCCAATCCCCACAACAAACCCGGCGCACCCAATAGCCCCACCGGTCCTATAGTTCTTTTTCCACCCTGTATCCCAAGCCAAAGTCTTCAGATCCCTACATGCTCTGAACCCCAACAAAGGTAAATGCCCTACATCCCTGGATGCTAAGATGCTTTTCTTGTCCACCCCAGTCATTTCCACACCTCTTGCCGCCCTTTTCAACCTCGCTTTCACTATGGGCAAGTTACCCACAGACTGGAAAAAGGCCACTGTCATACCCCTACCTAAAGGGGGTGACCTCTCCTCCCCAGGCAACTATTGACCCATCTCCCTACTCCCAGTCCTAGCCAAATTACAGGAACAACTTGTCCTCATCCAACTCACTCCCCATCTGGATGCATCCTCGTTCTTCACTCCTTTCCAACTGGGATTCCACAAATCTCACTCAACCATCACCTCCCTTCTGCGAGTCACTGGCAACTTTCTCACCGGTATGGACAGCGGACATATCACCTCTGCCATCTTTATTGACCTAGCCAAGGCCTTCAATACCATTTCCCACTCCCTGCTCCTCTCCAAACTCACTGAAGCAGAGCTCTCCAAACCAGCCACTGCATGGTTCCATAACTACCTAGTGGGTAGACGCCAAACAGTCAAAATTGCCTCACACACCTCAAACCCCCTGCCCGTAACCACCGGTGTCCCCCAAGGTTCAGTTCTGGGACCACTGCTTTTCTCCATATTTCTTTTTTTGAACTTCTTGAATATAATTTTATGTTTTCAGCAATAAGACACATACATTCCAGGATGGATATCTGGGCCCACATCCCTAAACTGGACATGGAAACTATATACATCCCCAAACATATTTACAATCACAGTTATATGAAATCACTAGAAAAGACTTGAGTCCCCTTATATCGCTATAACAAATATTTCTATTCCTCCAAAGTTGGCGATAGTCTAACCTGGATCTTGGCCATAAGCAGATTTATATAGCTCTGTCAATTTTGAGGTAAAAATAACTACATGAGGATAATCTTTAATAACTGTGTCCCTGGGACAGAGAGAGAGAGAGCCCTTCTTGACCATAAAGTATAAAAAACTTCCCACCCTATTAGAGTCAATTCCGTGAGAGTGTTATGCACCAGTAATTAAAGACATACCCTAAAAGAAATGATACATCTTCATACAATCCTAGTTACTTATCACATTCTTTTACAAGAGTATTACAAGTTACTCCCCTTCAGACAGACAGATCAGAGTCTGGGGGCCTTTCTGTTATATTGAACAAACTGTTTCTAGGACCCCCCACCTTCTAGCATATAATTTATTTTTCCCCTCTACAGCCATTTGCCTTTTAAGTCTGCCCAGGACCTGCATCAGGTCGCTGACCCATTGATCATAAGTGTATATATTACCATTCTCAAAACAAATGTTTTAACCAAGGCAGACATCAGAGACACATGGTATTTGGCTGAGTCCCTCAATACTGTGTTCATGTCCCCAAGGAGACAGATCTCCAGTTTAATATATTCAGTGTAATTTAGCAGGGGATCCATTTCTTGGCCAATTTGGATCCATAATGAGTGGATTTTAGAACAGCTCCACATTACATGCAATAGGTCCCCTGATTTTATTCCACACCTAAAATACAGATCTGTCTGTCTGAGTTTTCTAGAACATAGTTTAACAGGGGTGTAGTAAATATTCAAACAAATGAAAAATTGCATAGTCCTGTACTTTGGAACTGGCAGGATTTTAACATTTTTCCAAAGCTCCTTCCAGTCAGGCCTCAGGGGGGATAGAGTTTTATCCCAGAGCATTGCCTGGGCCTTAAACTCTGAGCTCAAAAAATCCAACAGCACACTGTACACCTTTGAAAGGGGGTAATGGTGGAGATCAAACTCCTTCAAATATTCCCAAGTAAATGGGGTCAGTCCCCCTACTTTATTGTCTCTGAACTTCTGTACCATATTTTTAATTTGGACTTTTTAAAAAAAAGTCCCACTCCTTAGTATGAACTGGAAGGCCCACCTTATCATCAAATATAAAATCTACCAGATTTAACTTGGCCACTTGTGATGCCCATTGGGAGCTAATTACCAATCCCTCTACACGAAAATTAGGGTTACCCACTATGGGTTGGTCTCCAGCTCCCCTCTGAGCCTTCCTCTGAGCTGAGTTTACTAACTCCCACCAAGCCTTCATTGACTTTTCGATTGGTGTATGCTCCTCCCTAGTAGGCAAAGCCACCAGATCCGTATACAACAATGCAGCCGGGGAAAGTTTTAAATCCTTTAAAATGCACTGCTCAATTCACAGCCAGGTTGGTATATACTCTCCTTCTTCCCCAGTTCTTGCCCATTGCCCCATCAGCTCAAGCTGTCCTGCAACATAATATAAAAACAGATCTGGGAGTTTTATACCTCCTTTAGGATAAGAGAGGCGTAAGGCAGTGTGTTTCCTCCTTGGGGGTTTAGAATCCCACAGGAAGTATGAAATTACACTTTGAATACTAGTAAACTGGCCCTTCGGGATAATGTACAGTAGAAGGTGTATGGGGTATGATAATCTGGGTAACAGACTCATTTTAATCATTCCTAATCTGGCAGTAAAATTTAACAGGAGTTTATTCCACCTTAAAACAATCACTTTTAATTGTGGCTATTAAGTTACCCAGATTGTCCTCCACCCTGTCCTCAGACCTGGCTCTAATCCAAATTCCCAAGTATTTAATTTTATCTGAGGCCCAGTTGATCTGCAAGTGTTCAAAATCTGATCTGAGGGTGTATACCGTATGCAGAAAAACGTGGGTTTTCCTTAAGTTTAATTTATAATTTGATACTTCCGAAAATTCCCCGATACTTTTCTCCATATTTCTAAACGACTTCCCATCAGCATGCCACCATTCCTCCATCCAGATGTATGCGGATAACACAGTCCTGTATGCCTCTGGACCCACAACAAGCAGTGTGGCAGCTCTCTTACAGGAGGATTTCAACACCATCCAGGAATGGTTCAGGTCAAACCAGTTATTTCTAAACCCCAAAAAAACTATGTCGCTAACTTTCGGCTCCCAACAAAGACTCTACTGCCAAGCCCCCTGCCCCCCTTTCAAAACCTTGGATGGGACCCTTATGGAACAATGCACCAGCTTCAGATATCTAGGTGTCTGGCTTAACCAGCACCTGGATTTTGCCACTCATATCGACTCTTTACATAAAAGGTTGCTCCCCAAACTTGGCGCACTATTCAGAAACAAAAGCTGCCTCCCCTCACCTATGAGGCACGCTATTGTCCAACAGATGATACTACCTGTACTCGACTATGGTGACATAGTGTGCACTATCGCCCCCGTGTCCGCCTTGGCCAGCCTCAACACCCTGTTCCACTCATTCTGTCGCTTCATCCTTTACTGCCCACAATCCACCCACCACTGTACCTTATATAGCTCCCTAACCCTGCCATCCCTCCATGATCATAGACTAATCCACTGTGCTAGGTTCGCGGCCAAATTTTGGTCCCTCTCCCTACCCCCTTGCCTGGCCTCCACCCTCTCCCAGCAACCTCCACCTGCTCCTCCCTCAGAAGCACTGACTCCAGGCTACTCCACATCCCATTTATGCGCACAACCAAAGGTCAGGCAGCTTTTAACTACTGAATCCCACAGATCTGGAATGCCCTACCAGCCTCCATAAGACACGCACTGAATCGCAGCCATTGCAACCAACTACTCAGTACACATTTCTCCTCCAGCTGCTCCTGTTTTAACTAACAATCTACTACTGTGTTCCTGAAGCCTAGTCGCATTTCTAATTCTAACACGTATTCAATCATCCTACTGTATGTATCTATCTGCCTGTCTGTAGCTTTCTGTTGAAAAGTATGCTAGGCAGTAAGCCATTTCATGCCACTATTGAATGTCTCTGTTTTAAATACTGTGCTCTGTATTGGGTCTTGGCCCACAGGTCGCATCTGGAATCAAGCATCACTTCTCAGTATGCAGACCTGGTAAAACTCATAAATAAATAAATAAATTCTGTGCCACAACTGTGAAACCACATTTCAGTCAGGATGTGAAAAATGACAGCTGTACTGCTCATAAAGAGGTGTGAAAAAATGCCACTGTTGAAAATCTGGCATGACAATATTACAAATCTGCCAAGTTACAAGGGTGTGTGGAAAGTGTGCAATGCAGACTTGTAACATGGTCATTTGATGGACTATCATCACCAAATGTTCAACAGAGGCATTTTAGGACCTATGCTCTTCACTGTATCACTGTCACTTTCTTAATCTGTCCTGGGCAGTGATTTCCCAAAGCGACCGCTCTATTCTGTGCCAGAACTGCAAAAACACATTTCGGCCAGGATGGCAAAAATGGCAGCTGCACTGTTCATAAGTAGGTGTGGGAAAATGGCAGTGCTGAAAATCTGGAGTGAAAATATTATAAATTCGTGAAGTTACAAGTGTGCATGCAAACTGCACAATGCATGCTCGTAACACAGTCATTTTATGGAGTATCATTACCGAATTTTCAACACCGCCATTTCAGGATCTGTACTAATGAACAGTATCAGTGTCATTTTCTTAATCTGTCCCAAACACTGATTTCCCACAGCTGCCACGCTATTCTACGCCGCAAGTGCGAAAACACATTTCCGCCAGGATGTGAATAATGACAGCTGCACTGTTCACAAGGAGGTGTGAAAAATGTCAATGTTGAAAATCTGGCATGAAAATATTGCAAATGCATGAAGTTATGAGCATGCATAGCAACTGCGCAATGCATGCTCGTAAAACAGTCATTTTTTGGATTTTTTCCACCAAATTTGCAACACAGGCTTTTTGAGAGCCCACCTCATGGATACGGACACTGTCGTTTTGTTAATCAGCCCTGAAAGGTGATTCCGCGCAGTGAATGCAAAATCACCTTTTGGGGCCGATTAATGCCACGACAGTTAAAGAATTCATGGGGGGCGGGGGCAAAAACCCTATGTTGAAAATTTGGTGAAAAAATTCCCAAAAATGTCTGAGATATGCATTTCCAAAAAACCTATTTATTACGTTATACAGCTTATCGGCATTTCCTCAGTTCGCAGTCAGCTTTAAAGAGTGCAGACATGTTCCCGGTCCACCGACGATCATAGGTAAATATGGGGTAAGGGTGTGTGGAGAGGCAGGGTGCACAGTGGATGGGTGCGGGTTACAGGTGGAGGCCAGGGAGATGATGAGGGAATGTCTCCTTTTTTGCAGGTAAAAAAAAAAGACTTTGCAGGACCGTTTTTCCCTTTACTGGGGCATGTGGCATGCTGAGGTGGGCTCCCAGCATGCCTGTGGCTTTTCTTTTGGGGGCAGCAGTAGCCAATGGGGATTGGGCACCCAGTCAGTACCAATGGGGATTCATTATGTTGACAGGGATTGGGCACCCGTCGGCAGGAATAAAAGCAGGGATGGGTGTTACCGAATGCTGATGGGGAGTGGGCTCCCCCGTCGGCACCACAGAAACACGGAGCACTGAGGACGATGGGGATTGGGGCCTCATCAGCAAATAAACACGGTGGGAGGGGGGTATATTGTTTGTGAATATGGCAGCAACCAGCTGCCATGTTCTCAAACAATATCAGGGTTTTACATCCCGCCCTGCAAGGAAGGGTCGCTCCCTCATTGCAGCGGATGGCTGACGCCGCAGTGATAAGGCAGTCCCTGATTGCAGCGGCTGATTTGTCTGACATGGGTGCAAATGTTCCAAACTACTGTCACCAGCAGCCTGAATGGCACTGGGGGAAGTAGGACAAGCCTTTGCAAGCTGCGGGAGCATTGGCCACAACAGTGCAATGCCTCCACAGCCTGCTACTGAGAAAGCTGCTGCAATGTGTTTCTTGCAGTGCACACAATCAACATAAAAACAGCGATGTGGAAGTACCCCCCCCCCCTTTTGGAACTAAACAATGTGATGGGGTAGGAATATTGTCCTAGGTGATAAATATAAAGTGGCTAAAATAATAGACATATTGGCAGGAAGGGCTTTGTTAATAGAGTTTGTGTATGAGAACTGTAAATGGAAGGTGATTAACATTTATACCCCATCTAGAAAAAAAGAACGAGTGGAACTATTTAATTTAATTAAACCCTAACTTTTCAAAACAAAATATATTATATGGAGAGGATGATTTTAGTTGTGTAACATCAAAACAAGACAGAGGGACCTGATAAGAATTTTTGTGACTCAAATTGTTTAAACAAAATAGTAACACAAAGTAATTTAAGGGATACCTGTAGAATCATTCACTTGAAGGGAGGGGGTACAAATGTCAAAGGAAAGTGGTCAACCAGAATAGATTTCCTTTTTGCATCAAAAATGTTTCATGTTCATAAGTCACTTACCATACTAGTAGAAACAACAGATCATGTAATTGTAGCAAGTACAATAGGGATAAAACCACAAAAAGCTCACGAGAAGAATTATTGGAAATTAAATGTTACTCTACTAGAATATCAACAGTTATATATATAAATAAAGGAAACACTTTTAGTATGTATGTCAGTAGCAGATTTGGTAGAAGACTTAAGCTACTGGTGGGTAGAAACAAAAATATAATAAAAGAAGAATGTATAGAATCAGCATCAGAAAGAAAAACAACACAACACAAAACAAGAAGTACCTTTCCCTGAGAACCTAGTTAGCTACACTATATAGTAGTATAAATACAGATCATGTGAATTTGACTGCAAATATTAAGAAAGCGAAGATCGAAATGGAAGTACTACAGTACATAAGAGCTACATCAATGTTATTAGAACATAAGATTTGTTCAACAGGTAAAATGGGCTTAGGAGATGTTTTTGAAAGTATCATTAAAAGAGTAGAAAATAGAAAGTACAGTTACGTAAGAACTTACCGTAACAGTAGATCTTCGAGAACAGCTCTTGCAGCAGGTAACACCATTAGAACTGAAGCCGGTAGGCGTCAGGACCCCACAGAAAAATTCTAGCTAGCTATCTTCAGTGGGGACCGCCCCCGACGCTGGTCCCACCTCCGACGTCAGGCGTGGTACATAAGGGGCCGGTCCCGCCAGAATCCCCAGTTCTTCCACCGGAGACTCCCGGCCGCAGGATGACATCAGAAGGGGAGACCGAGGATCCACCAACAGAAGACAATAAGGGAGAAAATCCCGATACAAGCAGGAGCAGAGCCCTGCCTCCTCTAAGGGGGAAGGTGGGCGGGAAAGCACCTGCTGCAAGAGCTGTTCTCGAAGATCTACTGTTACAGTAGTTCTTACGTGAATCGTACCATCTTACTCGAGATACAGCTCTTGCAGCAGGTAACACCATTAGGACTGATTCCCAAGCAGTAACGCTACCAGAAGATCCGGAGGAGGCAAAAAGGCAAGAAATAACATCTCCAAGCCCTGACTTAGGACAGGAGACCTGCTGCACCGCTAGGGTCAAACTAGTCACGAGGCGACATCCAGACTATAATGCCTGATAAAGGTGTGCACAGAACTCCAAGTGGCTGCAGCAAAATAGCCAAATGGAGACGCTCTAAGTGCTGCAAAGGAAGTGGCCATACCCCTGGTAGAATGACCCCGATAGAACCCGGAGGGGCTTTGCTTAATCTCAGAATAGTATTAAATACACTGGACAAGCCAGCGGGACAAGGTCTGTTTGGATACTGGTTGGCCCTTCATTCTCTGAGAGAAGGAGACAAAAAGCTGGTCAGAACCCCGAGAGGGTTTAGTTCTGTTGAGGTAATACCTCAGGCTGTGGTGAACATCCAGGGTGTGGAGCAAAGCCTCTCCTCTATTAGAGTAACTCGGGAAATAGACCGGAATGTCAATATCCTGGTTTAAAGTGAGTGTCGAAACCACCTTAGGCAAACATTTAGGGTTCATCCTCAGGGATACTCTGTCCCAGTGGAAAACCAAATAAGGCTCTTTGCACATGAGAGCGTGAAGCTCAGAAATCCTTCTAGCTGAAGTAACAGCAACCAAAAATAACATCTTCCACGACAGAAAACGTAGCTCGCAATCCGCGGCAGGCTCAAAGGGGGGGAGCATGAGTTGTTCCAGGACAAAGAGCAGATCCCATGGAGGCACTGGGTCCCTGATGGGAGGCCTAAGGTGTAACACTCCTCTGAGAAATTCCCGCGAGGCGTCTAATTGCGTAACAGTACGATGCCCCACTGGAAGGTGGTAGGCAGAAATAGCGCAATGGTGCACCTTGATAGAGGAGTAGGCTAGGCCTGAATGAAAGAGAGAAAGGAGATAGTCTAAAATTACTCCCACGGGGCAACCTAAAGGGGAAAGGTCACGAGCCCGTGACCATAAACAAAAACGGCGCCACTTCATGGCATATGTCGCATGCATTGCTGGCTTTCTGGCTGCAGAGAGAACATCTGCAACCTCTTGCGAGACCCCATAACGCAAGATGGCCATGTCTCTAGGAGCCAAGCATGCAGGTTCAGAGAATGCAAATCTGGATGGAGCAATGAACCTTTCTCCTGAGACAGTAGGTGGGAGCTGAGCGGCAACGGGAGCGGGGGTTCCCGAGATAGCTGTGCCAGCAAGGGGAACCATATCTGTCTGGGCCAGAACGGGGCCACCAGAATCATTTGTGCGTGCTCCCTGCGCGCTTGAGAAGAACTCTTTGGATCAACGGGAAGGGAGGGAAGGCATAGAGGAATCTGTTCACCCAGGAGAGGGACAACACGTCTCACCAGAAAACACCAGGCCCTGGATCTAGCGAGCAAAAATTGGGCAGTTTTGCGTTGGATGGGGATGCGAACAAGTCCAGCTCTGGAGTTCACCATCAAAGGAACAGATTATCTGCCACCTTCTGAAGAAGTTCCCACTCGTGGACTCTGGCCTGGGAGTGACTCAGGCCATCTGCGATCGTGTTGTCCACCCCGGGAACGTGTACAGCGATCAGGTTTGCGCCGTGTCTGATTACCCAATCCCACACTCTCATGGCCTCCCTGCAAAAGGGGTAAGAGTGTGTGCCTCCTTGTTTGTTGAGGTAATACATCACCGCCGTGTTGTCTGTCTGAAGCAGGAGAGTGCATAGTGGAATTATCGACTGAAAAGCCTGTAGTGCATAGAGGACCGCCCTCATCTCTAGGACATTGATATGGAGATGAGCCTCCAATGGGGTCCATGCACCCTGAGACTTCACCCCACCTAAGTGTGTCCCCAACCCGAGACCTGAAGCGTCCGTGGTGAGGGTTACCTCTGGGGACGGCGCTGCAAATGGGACGCCCTTGGAAAGTGACCCAGGGGCTAGCCACCACTGCCAGTCACGGATCACAGATTTCGTGATCCTGACTGGATGCTGCAAATGGTCTTGCCTTTGGTCCCATTGCACCTTGAGCATCCACTGGGTTATCCGCATGTGAAGTCATGCGAGAGGGATTGTAGGAATGGCCGCGGCCATGTGTCCGAGCAGACGAAGGACCGACCTGGCTGGTACGGTCTTGTTCGATGACAAGTCCCTTATGAGGGACCTGATGCATTCTGCCCTGTCAGCCGGAAGAAAAGCTCTTCCCTGGACCGTGTCCAGTACTGCGCCTATAAACTGCAGCTTCTGCGACAGTACCAAGAGAGACTTCTCGTAATTTATGACAATTTCCAGTGACCGGAACAAGTCCTGAGTGTCCTGGATCGTGAGCAAGAGCACCTCTCTGGAGGCAGCCATGAGAAGCCAGTCGTCTAGGTACGGGAACACATAGTGGCCCTGTCTCCTTAGAGATGCTGCCATGACTGCCATGCACTTGGTAAAGACCCTTGGTGCGGATGACAGCCCGAACGGGAGAGCCCGGAACTGAAAATGTTGGCCGAGGAACTCGAAGCGCAGGAACCTCTGATGTGCCTGAGCTATAGGGATATGCAGGTACGCGTCCTGCATGTCTAGGGACGCTAGAAAGGCGTCTTGTTTCAGCATGGGAATAAGACCTGGAAGAGTCACCATGCAGAATCTCTTGTATGCGACCAACATATTGAGGTCGCTTAGGTCCAGAACTGGACAGCGGTCGGTCCCCTGTTTTCTTGGGAACCAGGAAAAAGTGAGAATAATATCCCTCTCCTCTCTGGTTCCCCGGGACATACTCTATCACCCCCTTTTCTAAGAATGCGAGTACCTCTTGCCAAATTAAGTTTCTGTGCTGACCTGGAAGCAGAGGAGGCCTCGAGGGTGGCTTTTCTGCGAACTCTATAAAGTGGCCGATACTGACCAACTGCAGAACCCACCTGTCGATGGTGATAGCCTGCCATCCCGGCAGGAAGTTTGCAATGCAACCCCCGACCATAACTTCCCGTTGATCCTGAGAGGTGGGGGCCAGAAAGGAGTCATGCTGTGGCAGCAGATGGGCCCGTTGGCTGGGTCGGCCTAGGGGTGCGCTTACCTTGCTAGCGGGCTGTTTACCTTGGGTTCTGTGGAAACCAGAGCCCCTCTGGTGTGTAGTGGAGTGGGGCTGTTGCCTCTGTGTCCGTCCACGAAAATGGCTTTGGTTCCTATGAAAGGAACCAAGCCTAGGTTGGTACATGGCCTGGACTGACCTCACCGCCTTCCCGGCCTCTTGTAGTTTGGTAATGATCTTCTCCGAAGGGTTACCCAATAAAACATCTCCCTCGAAAGGGGCGTCCATAATGTTCTTCTGGACGTCCGGGGTGAAGCCAGAGACATGAAGCCAGGAGCGTCTCCGGAGGCAAATGCCTGAAGCTGCTGCTCGGGCCAATGAGTCTGCGGAATCGTACGTGGCTCGAAGCACTTGGGTCCCCACGTCTGAACCCGTGCGGAGGAGCTGGAGCATCTCCTCCTTTTGCTCACCTTTGGGTAGTTTCTCAGCTACCTCCAGACCCTGTTCCCACAGAGCGTTCTAAAACTGAACCATGTGGGTCAAGTAATTTAAGGATCTGATGGCGCAGGTAGTGGAAACATTCATGCGCCTGCCCAGAGAGTCCAATTGCTTGGATTCTGGATCTGGTGGCAGGGTGCTCAAATGCTGCGGCCTCTGTGATCGGTCATGTGAGGCTGTTATGACCAGAGAATCGGCCTGAGGTTGTTGCGTCAGATACTGGTCCTCTTTAGGAGCCTTGTATAGACAGTCAGCTTTCTTCGGCACCGCTGGGAGCAAATGTGGACGTTTCTACGCGGCCTTGGTGACGTCCACAAAAGTGTCCACCAAGGGTGGCACCACCACAGGCTTGGGGTCCTTTTGCCGAAGATACTTGGCAAGGCGTAACCTTTCGGGGTCTAACTCTTCCGCATCCCACCCCATGTTCTCCTGGATATGGCGCATGATATCCATGAATGAGGGGTCATCCGGAGGAGACTTTGGCATCTCACGTGGGTCCGGAGAAGGGATGGAGATTGGCGATGGGGATCTAGAGGTGGAGTAAACTGATTCCGTGTCCTCCATCGATGGCGAACGTCGGTGTCCCCTGGATCTCTTGGGGCTGGGTGATCCAGAAGAAGATCTTGACGGAGGTCTCCTCTTTTCTGTTCGACCCTTGGGAGGAGATCTGGACTGCCTGGGGAGGGTTAAACGGCCAACCGACCCCGCAGGCAAAGGGGAGGCCGGAGGAGGAGGAGGAGGAGGAAGAGCAGTGGGCACCACATCCTTCTTGATGGTGTCCCACCAGTACGTGAAGAGATCCTTCACATCCGCTAAAGACAATCCCGACGACAGTTCAGGCACCGGAGGGCGGTCGTCGGGTCCTGGCGACGGCTCTACAGTTACCTCGGGCGGCGGCAAGGGAGCCCTAGAAGACTGCACGAGGCCGGGTCGCCCATCTGTCCTCGGGCTGCGTCAGATCTTCCTCCGTCAGCGACTCCTGCCCGATGACGGTCAGAGGCGCAGGAGTCCTCTTCTCAGTTGTGGCAGACGTCGGTCCCCCAACCGACGTCCAGTGGGAAGGCTTGGCCAACGACGGTCTCACGGCCGACGACGGCTCTGAGGAGGGATGACAGACGGTCAACGCAGGTCGAGCCGGCGTCGGGTCTACCGGCCTCTTCAGTGGGGTAAGTTCCAAAGTTTTGCGGGGTGGAATGGAAGAGGACCGGACATCGGGTGCTGACGGGCGGGAACCCGACTTATGGTGGTGGTGGTGACACTCCCCGGACTTCGCCGAGGCCTTGGGGGCGGAGGACGACGATGGCCTGGCAGGAGGAGCTTGAGAAGAGCAAGAAACGGCAACCGCAGCTGGGGGGAGAGAAGACGCCCTGGATGGAGACCGGTCAGACTTCGATCCGGAGCTGCGGGACTTGGAGGCCCTAGTCGGAGACCTGGAAGGGCCCTTCTCCCTTCTCTTCTTCTCAGCGTGTTTGTGGGATTTCGAAGATTACCCCTTAGAGGACATGGCTCTCAATTTTTCTTCTAGCAGGAACGCCTGAAGAGCCTTCTGGCGCCGGATCCTTGTGCGGCTATTAAACCCCTGGCAAAAGGAACAGGCCCAGGTATCATGCTCCGGGCCCAGACACCAGATGCAGGCCGTGTGGGGGTTCTTAAAGGGGATCTGCTTCCCGCAAGCACACTTCGATGTATGCCCGGAGGTCGGAGAGGACATCAGCGAAAAATACTTTGAAGTAGGAGGAAATTCCCGTAGGAAAGCTCTGCAAGCACGCGTCGCACGCTAGACTAAGACCGGAGGGTCGAGGCATGCAAGTCGACGGCGGGAAAGAACTGGGGATTCTGGCGGGACCGCCCCCTTATGTACCACGCCTGACGTCGGAGGCGGGACCGGGGTCGGGGGCGGTCCCCGCTGAAGACAGCTAGCTAGAATTTTTCCCCTGGGGTCCTGACGCCTGCGGGCTTCAGTTCTAATGGTGTTACCTGCTGCAAGAGCTGTATCTCGAAGTAAGATCCATGTATACATTACAGACAGACACTGGTAAGATAGTACATACTCAGCCAGAAGTAAGACAAGCAGTACACACCTTTTTAGAACAAATGTATACTCCTAGCCACAGGGATGAGAATAAAATGAAAGCACTGATTAAAAATATGAATATACCAAAAGTACCAGATACAGAAATGTGTGGTTAATAGAAACTGTTACTAAGATGGAAGTGAGACAGGCTATTAAAACTTTAAAAACTAATACTGCACCAGGTATAGATGGGTTACCATCTGAACTCTGTAAAAAGTTTGACAAGATTCTAATAGATAGTAGAAGTGTTTAATTGGATATTATGTAATACAGTGGACTTTCATGTGGGTATAGCAGTACAGATTTCCATACATGAAAAGAATGACAGAGAGGACACTAGGAACTGAAGGCCTCTGAGCCTGTTAAGTTCAGATTTAAAAATCCTGATGAAAATTCTAGGCAAGAGATTGATTAAAATAGCTCCAGTTATAATATCAACATTCCAAACATGGTCAGTTTCAGGTAGATTTATTACTGATAATCCTTTATTAATAAAGGGACTGGTAGAACAAGGAAAAGAAGAAGAAATCACAGGGTTTATTACCTGCATGTCATTAGACCATGAGATGACTATTGATAAAGTTTTGCATAAGTTTATAGAAATAGTACTGGAAAAATATGGGGTCCCAGAAAAATTCTATAAATGTATCATGAATATTTATTCAGTAGACACTTCATTACCACTGGTAAATGGCCATCTTACATCGTATATAAAAATAGAAAGTAGGGCAAAGCAGGGCTGTCCTCTGAGCCCTTTATTATGTTTTTTGTATAGATCTGCTGTTAAAAATAATTGAACAAGATGAGCAAATTAAAGGAGTACAAACAGAAAAAATGGGAGTTAATGTGAAAACATCTGCCTATGCAGATGATGTATGCATATGTGTAGCAGATATACAATCAGGGCAAAAGGCTATGAGAAACATAGAGACGTTTTCACAAATTACAGGAGCAAAAGTGAATCTGAGTAAAAGTAAAGTGTACCCCTTAAGCATACAAACAGATCAGATTCCAGAGATAGGAGGGATAAAGGTATCAGATGACCCATTTACAGTTTGGGGGATAACTTTTGGGAGGCAAGATAATGGGAAATTAAACCAGAAAGGGAAGATAAAAGAAGCAAAAAAGAAAGTACAGTTTTAGAAAGGGTGGCAACAGTGTTAAAAAAAGAAAGTACAAATAGTAAAGACACTATTACTATCCATTTTTACATATTTAAGCATGGTGCATCTGATACCGGTAGCATTAGAACCATCTCTCCTTAGCTTAGTCTTCCAAACCATATGGGGGGAGTAGGCTGAACCCAATAAAAAGGGAAATACTTTACCAGCCCATTAGCAAAGGAGGAGTGAATTTAATAAATTCCATAGCCTTTTATTTCAGTTTGCATCTTGAGAAAAATATAACAGATTCAGAAAGGCCAAACCAAAAAGTATGGACCTTAATTGTGAACGAGTGGTTAATAACATGTGCTAAAGCTTGGAAAGAAAGGAAAAGCTTAATCTCTTATATTCATAGTGGTCCAGTATACTTTAGGCCTATTATATCTAAAATTAGGAAGTAGAAATTAGAAACAGGTCAAATAGTAAATCACACATGCCCCTAGAATGCAAAGCATCATGGGCAGCATATGCAAATCACCACAGAATGTTATGCTGGTTCAACTTTAAGCAGAATTGCATGGTGCCGAAAGGCTTCTCACACAGTTTGCAAAGGGTGCTAACAGAAGACACAGACACGTGTTTCGTCCTACCAGTACTCAACAGTATGCCTCATCTGTTTGACATCCCAGTGCAATGGACCAGCTACCCTTAAGGCAGTGTGCCTTGGATATGTTGTGGTGAACTCATTAAATTAAAAAAAACATTTAAAAGACAAAGAACCTCTGTGCGCAAACACTGAGGCAAGGGTTACCCCAAAGGGCATTTGGCTGGGAAGCCAAGTTTCAAGAAAATACAAAATCACACATGCTCCCAGAATGCAAAGCATCATGGGCTGCATATGCAAGCATGTCTTTTAAATGTTTTTTTATTTTAATGGGTTCACCACAACATATCGAAGGCACACTGCCTTAAGGGTAGCTGGTCCATTCCACTGGAGTGTCAAACAGACGAGGCATACTGATTAGACCTGGTAGGACAAAACACGTGTCTATGTCTTCTGTTAGCACGCTTTGCAAATTGTGTGAGAGGCCTTTCGGCACCATGCAATTCTGCTTAAAGTTGGACCAGCATAACATTCTGTGGTGATTTGCATATGCAGACCATGATGCTTTGCATTCTGGGGGCATGTGTGATTTTGTATTTTCTTGAAACTTGACTTCCCAGCCAAATGCCCTTCGGGGTAACCCTTGCCTCAGTGTTTGCGCACAGAGGTTCTTTGTCTTTTAAATAGTAAATAAACCTAGAAAATACATTTATCAGTACAACCAAGAACAGGGGTTTAAGACAAACATTTCTTTAGTGGGATTGCAGAAATAAAGGTGAAATGTTAAAGACCTTGAAGGATAAGTTTACCCCTCCTAAAAGGTGGGATATTGCATGGTTGTGTGGGCATGGACATTTAAATGTGAAAGGAAACACGAGACATAAAGTTCAGCAGGAGAGGTATTGTCCACGACAGACATATATAGCGACACAAGAAACAATGGAAAACTGTTTGAAACAATGTCCATTTGCAAAAGAATTTGGGAAAGATTATCAATAAGGTGGAAGAAGATTATTTATTTATTCATTTGCTTTTGTTTACCAGGTAAGCACACTAGACAGCTAAGTGCCTATTTTCAAGTGCGACCGGGAGTACCTAGGAGGACAAACAAGCAATATCAAGGTACAATACAAATACATCAGGCATATACATGCAAACAAAAGGGGAAGTTACCATACAAGTACAGGTACTGACAACAGTATTATGCATCTAGGGTCAGTCGTAACCTCAGGTGGGTATGGATGATGGCTTATACGAGTAATACAGTTTGTAGGGGAGAGACCTAGGCAAATAGGCATTGACTAGTACAGGTACTCTTTACATAAACAGTAGGATAGGAGAGTGTACCCTATGCTTATTGTACATCAGATAGTGAAGAGCTCTCCAGTGGGCAAAGTGCATTTTGTGTCAGGAGATTCATCTCCTCAGCAGTCAAGCAGGGTTTTTTGCATGTCTGCTGGCCAGATTGGTCTAGAGAGGTTGGTTAAGTGCAGAGACAGGTGGAAGCCGATTTGAGGAAGCCCCAAAGAGAGGCTTTGAAACACAGATGGGAGGGGGAGGAGCAAGTGTCAGCAGGTAGGGAGTTCCACAGTTTGGGCACATAAGCGGCGAAGGCCCGGTCATCCACTTGGGTGCGAGTGTTTGGTACCAGGAGGACCTGAGAGTCACTGGATCTTAAGTAATAGTAGGGGGCTGCCAGCTTGAGGGATGAGGCAAGTTCAGGGGGGGTAGCAGTTCTGACAATGCTGTTGATGAAGTTGCCTCGGACAAAGGTGAGATGCTTTTCTGTGGGGGGGGGGCACTCCAGCCAGAAGTATAGCTCACAGCGATGCGTGAGGGAGGAGCAGAGAGCACAAAGTGACATACGTTGTTGTTTGCTGTGATCCATTTTGAATGATTGGTTTTAGGTACATGGGCAATAAAGACAAGCCCATAGCAGAGCATGGGGTAGTAGGAACTCCCCTGGATAGGACGAGTCAAGCAGCCATGGTGAGACAGCTTTTGTTCTTGTAGGTCAGGCCCAGCTTACCGTTTGTGGCCTTGCATGTGTTGTTACTATGCAGGGTGAGTTCCAGCTGTGGGTCAAGGGTAACCCCCAGGTACCTGACAGCGTCCCCAACATGCAAGAAGGAACCATCAGCTCCAGTGATTTTAGAGGAGGAGGGCAGGCTTTTGTCTTGGTCAGGGAGCCAAAGAGCATGGTCTGAGTCTTTTGAAGGTTAATAGTCAGCTTGTGACTCTTTAGCCAGGTTTGAATTAGGCTGAAGTTGGTGTTTAGCCTGGCATTTATGACACTGATGTCCTGGGAGCTGGTCAGGATGACAAGGTCATCTGCCTGTAGGGTGGACAGCCCATGGGATGGGGCCACAGACAACTCATTTATGAAGATGGAGAACAGAATGGGCCCAAGAACAGATCCCTGGGGGACCCCGCAGTCCACCAGACAGGAATCAGAGAGAGCCTTATTAAAATGAGTGTATTGCTGCCTGCCAGAGAGGTAGTTGGTGAACCAGGAGAGGGCAGACAGGGTGTGAGATGCCAAGGGACCAGAGAGTGGAGCAGAGGTGTGAGTGGTCAACCCAGTCAAAAGCTTTTGAGAAATCTATGAAGATGGCTTCGGTCAGTTTGCCTTGATCAGTAGCGGACCTGATCTCAGAGGTGACCACGACTGGGGCCGTGGAAGTGCTGTGCCCTTTTTTGAAGACATGTTGGGCTGGGGAGAGTAGATCATAACTCTGCAGGTAGTGGGTGAGCTGAGAGGCAACCACCTTTTCAAGTAGCTTACTGATCGCAACAGGATCGCTATAGAACAGTAGTTTTTGAGATTTTTCGGGTTGCCTTGTTTGAGGACCGGGATGACTTTGGCTACTTTCCATGTGTCGGGGATTGATCCTGAGATTAGGGAAGAGTTAAAGATACGGGTGACAGGCTGGGCTAGCAGAGAAGCCCCCAGATAGAGCAGTTTGGGATCAAGGCTGTCTCAAAGCAGCTCCAGCATGAGGGGAGAGACCAGCAAGAAGCTTTTATGTCTCTATGGCAGAGACAGCCTTTTGGTAGAAGGGAGGTCAGGGGGTTTTCCCACTGGGGAGGGCATTGAGCCTCAGGTTGGGGGGCTGGGAGGGAGCGGACAGGTCAGAAAACAGGGAGTTTAATGTGTTGGCAATTGTAAGAGGGTTATTGCAGTTAGCCCTGTCAATGTGCATGTTAGTGACCTGAGCTCTGGTGGACCCTCCAACTGAGTTTTTGATGTTTTGCCAGAAACTCCTTGGGCTCCAGGCCAAGGAAAGCAGGGCAGATTAACAGAACTCACTCTTGGTAGTGTGTATGGCTCTTTTACATGCATTTCTTTTTCTTTTTTTTTTTCAAATTATTTAACCAGGCGTAGCACACTAAACTGAAAGTTTGTTTACAGATGCGACCTGGATGGACAAGGAAGTTAAGTGACTTGCTCAGGGTCACACAGTATGCAAGTAGGGGCTGTGGAATTCAAACCCAGGTCTTCAGATTTGCAGCTCAGAGCCTTAAACCACTGCACTATGTTGTCTCCCTTCTCAACTGCCTATATTCGAGGAAGTCAGCACTGGTGAGGGAAGCCTTCTTTCTCGCCCAACATTTGTCCCTTTGGTTCATGAGGGAAAATAGGCTACCATGGAGCCACTTGGTAATGGTGCCCCTCACCCTCCTTTTTGTGAGGGGAGAACGTTTCTTTTGCAGGGGAGTAAAGATACCAAGAAAGTTGTTAAGGGCCACTGAGGGGTCACCTGTGGCAGTGACTCGGGGCCAGTCTGTCTGTCTTAGGTCAGCATAGTAGTCATCAATGTTAAATTTGGAGTAGTCCCTCACCTGGATCATTTTACAGGGGATTTTGGGAGGGAGATGCCCCATGCGCAGTAGGTGGGAGAGTGATCTGAGATGGCATCAGAGAGAGGTCCTGAGGAGATTATTCTGCCAGGTCTGTTGCTCATCACCAAGTCAATGAGGGATCCTAGTTCCCCTCTCGAGGAGAGAGCTTTGTGGGTTCTGTAATGAGCTGGCTGAGGGTGAGACCAGACAGCAGGGCTCATATTGCTTGGTGCTGCAGTCTAACCAGTTTAGGTTAAAGTCGCCAAGGACTAGTAACTCATTATTGCCAGCCTTGGCACTGAGGCTATCAAGGAATGAGGTGAGCCCTAGTACTCCTCCCTTGGGAGGGTTGTGGGCACAGACAAGGTGTACCTTTTTAGTGTTACCTAGCAGGGAGAAGGGCATGTAAGAACTCACAGGCGAGGGAAGCTTAGGGGGTATGTTCAATAACAGTGATGTTTAGGTGTGCCTTGTAATAGAGGAGCAATCCACCCCCACGTTTGTTCCCTGCTCTGTCTTGTCTAATAGAGTTGCAGCCTGGGAGGGCACAAGCCCAGTCTGGGGTGAGGGGGATTCAGCCAGGTTTCTGTGATCCCCATGATATCAAGGTTGTAGTGTGCCACCCAGGTTGCTAGCTCCGCTAGGTTAGGTAGGAGAGTATGTGCATTCAGGTGTACCATTTTTATGCTCTTGGTAGATGTCCAGGAAGGGGGGGGGGGAGGAATTGAAGGAGGGCATAGTGGCCAGGGGTCCATGGTTCTGAGTTGTGCCCCTGGCCTGACCTGGGAGGACAGAGCAACCGCTCGTGGGCAGCATCCAGTTTGTTCACAGAGGGGCGGTGTGCCCTGGTTTTGTTCTGTAACGTGTCAGTAGCCAAGCAATTGGCAGGGGGGACTAGAACCTCAGCTCTTGGTAATGCTAACACTGCACTGGGGATTCAGGGCCAAGCATCTGTAGTATACTTGGTTAGAGAGGAGTATGAGTGCGGCGTGCTTGGGGGGGAGATTGGGCATGAGGGAAGAGGGGAGGAGAAGAAGAGATTGAAGAAAGAAGCCTCAGTTAAGTAGTAAGGCAGAGAAGAAATATGAAGGATATTGAAGGCAACAGGTGACCTCTGGTGGCTCAGTAATATAATGTGTAGATGAGAAACAAGGGAGACAGAGAAACTCAGGTCTCGTGAAGCAACACACTATAAAAGTAATGCCAGCTAAGGGTGGGAGGGTATTGGGAGGCATCAGGGAGCAGTCGTGTAGCGACTGTGGGGAAAAGCAGACACAAAATGGTAGCTGGTGTAAGATTTAAAACCGGCGCCAAGAGCTAGACAGTTCAGCCAGACGCAGTGGAGCAGCTCCTAGGATTCATACCTTTAAGGCAGTCATTGGACGCTGTGGGGGAGGGCTGTGTGTATTCCTGCCCTTGCAACCCTCACAGGCGACCTTTGGATCTGCAGAGACAACGCAGAAAGGAGCTTTCTTTTAAAGCAGGTACAAGGGGGGAGGGGACAGGTTGCAATAGCACTGCCGAACAGCCGGGATTTCTAATACAGGTAATGGCTGAGATTTTCCCCAGCTGAGAATGCTTGAGAAACACAGCCCCTGCTAACAGCAGATGCCTGATGCTGCTTTGTATGTGGTCAGAATGTACCTCTATGAACCCAGAAACTTCAACAGTTTAGACTTGAGACAAAACTTTAGAGTACATTCTGGAAGCAGTCAGGTAGCTATGCAGGCTGTAATTAATTAACAGTTAGATGGAAACAGGTGACACATGAAGAAGTAGTAGGAGGGTTTACCAGGCATATCCGAGGATTTAAGTCAGATATGATACGCTTAATTTTCACTTACATCAAATATGCATTATGGCAGACTAGGTGTAAATATGTATTGCAACAAATAAATAAGGATCCAGGAAGAACAATAATGGGGTAGAATATGAACTGAACAAACAGTTTGTCTATGAACAAAAAATATTACAATATAATGAATGGAAAAAGAAATGGGGGGGTAAGAATTTTTGTAAAATATGAAATTATAGAAGGAAACTGAATAGTAAGAGAAATTATTTAAAATTGTATGCAAAAAGATAATGTTATGGAAAGGAATTTATATAATTTTCTTTTGTTTGTTTATTCAATAAAAATATTCCTCTACTGTTTTCTAGAAGTGCCATGGGATCTTTAACATCCACATGAACTACCACCAGAACAGGCAGACAGGACCTTGGTTTAACATCTCATCTGAGAGACAGCACCTCAGGAGTGCAGCACCCCCCTCATGCTGCACTACAGTGTCAGTATTGGGATTTAACTCAAGTGTCTGATGTGGGGATAGAACCCACAGCCTTCTAATCTCCCGGCCTCAGAGGCAAGTGTGCTACCTGATAAGCCACTGACACTGCTGGAATTGAGACATAACAGATCCGGCCACAGTCTGCTTTCTGGACTGCCAGAAGAAGATGCTGAACAACCGGCCACAGCCTGCTTCTAGACTGCCAGAAGATGAAGAAGACACAATACTCAGCCACAGCCTGCTTCTGGACTGCCGGGAAATGAAGAAGATGCTGAACCCCATGTCACAGCCTGCTTCTGGACTGCCAGGAAATGAAGAAGATGCAGAACCCCAAGCCACAGCCTGCTTCTGGACTGCCAGGAAATGAAGAAGATGCAGCACCTCCAGCCACAGCCCACTTCTGGACTGCTGGGAAATGAAGAAGATAGTGGGAAAAGACGATGGAATGTGAAAGAACAACAGGAGTTCTGGTCACCAAGGCCGGATGAGCCAAGGACTGATGTAAAATAAGAAACAGGACGATGATGCAGGGTACCGAAACGGAAGATCTGGATGGCACTTTGGTATGGACAACAAAACAAGAAAATGGTTGGCAAACTTTGTACTGGGCTAGGTCGTACACTGGGAACTGGAAAGAGGAAAATAATAAACAGGACTTTGCAACTGATATGACTGCGGTACAGTTCTTCAGGAAGTTACTGTTGCCAGCTTCAGAAATATACCGAGAGACGATATCTGAAGAACTGAGGAAGACAGATCTGGATATACACTGGTGGCATGACTCTGGAAACTTGCTGAAGACTGATTTGAATGCTTTATGACACTGACAACAAAGCAATACTTTCTGGTACTGAAGTGCTGGTACAAAGCAATACAAGGGCAATCTGGCACTTTTATTATTCATAGATAGAACAGCAATGCAATGAAAGTCTCAGTTTTTATTGGAGTGGTCGATTATACAGTCTCAATGTCCAGATCACAGCAGATCAACAGGCACTATACTATTCTGGGTGAACCCTAGCTTCAGTGAACCTAACTACCAGGGGTCCCTCCAGCCAGATCAGGTTCTCCTGTTGCTACAGCTCTGTGTGGCTAGCTAGACTCCCTCAGCATCTGGGGTCACTAATGCTGCTGGGTCTCTATGACACCTGGGGGTCTAAATGACTAGCAGTGGGCCTAACTCGCTCCTTTAAGTAGCAGTGAGTCTGACTTGCCTGGTTCAGTATCAGTGGGCCTGACTTATCCTTTTAAGTAGCAGTGGGCCTAGCTCATCCTTTGAAATAACAGGGGGCCTAACTTGCCCCTTTAAGTGCAGTCGGCCTAACTTATTCTTATAAGTAGCAGTGGGCCTAACTCGCCCTTTGAAATAGCACTAGGTCTAACTTGCCCCTTTAAGTGCAGTGGGCCTAACTCGCCCTTTGAAACAGCACTAGGTCTAACTTGCCCCTTTAAGTGCAGTGGGCCTAACTTGCCCTGTTAGGTAACAGTAGGCCTAACTTGCCCCTTTTCAACCTGGACCACTTTCTTCTAGGCCACTTTACAAACTGTCCTATGTCTCCCTATAGGCTGCTTTAAGATCTGGCACAGGCCTATCTATA
Organism: Neoceratodus forsteri; assembly: GCA_016271365.2. Lineage (NCBI taxonomy): Eukaryota > Metazoa > Chordata > Ceratodontiformes > Ceratodontidae > Neoceratodus > Neoceratodus forsteri. The sequence goes on along the minus strand of CM057457.1, from coordinate 373,539,261 downwards.
AGCTGCTTTAAGAACTGGTACAGGCCTACCTATAGGCCACTTTAAGAACTGGCACGGCCTACCTCCAGACTGCTTTAAGAACTGGCACAGGCTTATCTTGCTTCTGCTTGCTTTAATTCAACCTTGGGGGAACTCGACTTATGAATATTCAATAGCTCCCACACAGAGACTCTCTCCCCAGCTCCTGCCCTGGGTGTTGCTATGCCCCGAGCACCAGGCTATGCTAATTTGGCTCTGGCCACTGTCAGCCATCAGCCGCTACACTGAGTGCCTAGCGATAAACAAAAAAATAAACCCTTGTTTAGGCGGTCAGCACTTAGCTGATGTGCTGCCACTGACTCACCGCACCAAATTAGGATAGGGAAATGCTGAATAGGGAGGTGGGAGGCGTTTCTGGCAGAGAGAGGATTTCAGACAGGAAACTGGGCAACAGGGGACCTTGCAAGGTCCTGGGATCAGTGCAAATGATGTAGCACTGCTACAGCCACCTCTGGAGGACTAAAATTGTACTTTTAAAATAAAAATAATAAAAAGAGACACCAAGCTCTTTTTAGGATATTACAGAGCATCTCTTCTGGTGTCCGACGACACTGTGGACCCAATGCACATTAAGGTATGCTGTCTTTGGTGACTGGAGGCAGGAGGCACACAAGAAAGTCCTCAGGGACAGCTTTAGCCCTCCTGGCAAGCTCTTCTCATCCCTCTTCACTTTCCTGTGTCCTCTCACCTCCACAGTCACAATTCTCCCCAACTGATAATTTTTTTTTTTTTTAAACTTAACACTCTGGGTTCTGGAAGGCAGGGCAGGTGCCACACAGTGGGCACTCCATCTGCTCAGTCTGGCATCCTCTGTGCTCAGCATGACATTCCATCTACTCAAACTGGCATAAAGGGCTAACATTTTACAATTCTGTAGTTCTGTTCATTTATTTAAACAGGTTAGTGATGACTGGATCAGAAACTGGGCACCTCGGGGCAATTTTCAGAGCTGGGTACATTTCTATTTTTCTTTTTCTGTTATGCCCCCAACTTTGGGGGGCTACATTTGTCTAACCTGCTTGGTCTGCAGCTCCTTCATTTGGATGGGAGCCACCATGTTGGGTCTGGGACCTCCAGTAATTGGACCAACAGAATCACTGGGAAACTAAAATGGATCCCAACCCAAGTGTTCTGTGGGAAAGAAATTCTGTAGTTTTGTAGTTTTTTTTGGATGGTGCCAATTTGGCCTGGAGGGGAACCCTAACTGTAACTGACCACTCCTTCAGCCAACCGCACTCCTGGATTTTACAAGAGAAATCCTCAGTGGGACAAGAGACAGTGGATCAGTAGAGTTGGAAGTTGAAGTGTGAACAGCTCGAGCTTTCGAGCAGCTGCTCCCAGAAGGAGCGTAGGGGAATCGGTGGGATGAGGCCCAACTAGCCATTCATTCCTCACTGGGAAATCACAAAGGGTTGTGTCCATGGTTTTTTCCCCTGATTCAACTGCTTTGTTGTGTGGGGTGCCTCAGGGTTCAATACTGTCACCCATGTTATTTGTGGTATACATGCTACCCATCAGAGACATTGTAAGGAACTATGGGCTGAGGTTTCACTGTTACACAGATGATACCCAGCTCTATCTTTCTTTTGCTCCCAACCAGGAGGGAGCTGTCTTGGTCTTTAATAGCTGTCTGAGAGAAAAACAGGAATGGATGAATTCCAGCTGGCTGAGGTTGAACTTGGAAAAGACTGGGGTACTGGTTGTGGGCCCGGGCCGACAGATAGGGGTGTTGGGTAGTGTTGCGTCATCTGGAATTTTTCTTGGTGGCGTTTCTCTCCCGACCTCTGAATGGGTGCGGAACCTGGGGGTAGTTATTGACAATAGGTTGACACTGTATTCACAGGTGTCAGCAGTCATCAAGACTTCCTTTTATCATCTTAGGAATATCACCAGGGTTCAGCATCTTGCTCGGCCTGCCGACCTACCTACTTTAGCCCATGCCTTCGTGTCATCACGCCTAGATTATTGCAACTCCCATTATCTAGGGCTTTCTTGGCTTGAAATCCATTGTCTGCAGCTAGTGCAGAATGCTGTAGCCCAGCTTTTGGTGGGTTCTAGAAGATCCTGTCATACTACCCCGGTGCTGCACAAACTGCACTGGCTGCCAATTCGGTGGCGGATCACCCTTAAAGTTGCTTGCTGACTTTCAAAGCCCTACATTATCCGGGACCAGCCTATCTGAAAGAACTTCTGGTTCCCTATCACCCTGATTGATCTCTCTCTGCTCAGCCGACAAGGGGTTGCTAGTTTCAAAGGGTGAATTTAAAATCTTCTGGTGCTTGGGCATTCTTGTATGTTGCCCCAACCCTTTGGAACTCTACCCCGTCAGTTATGCACTTCCATGGAGGGTTTTAAGAGGAATCTAAAGACCTTTTTAATGGGGAACAGCATTCCCTGAATATTGAATATTTGAATTGTTTGGTTTGCCTGTATTTTTGATCATGCTTATTCCAATTGTTATTATGTACAGTGCCTTGACATTTGAAAGGTGCCTTATAAATAAAAATTATTATTATTACTATTATAGCCTCCACGCCACCTTTCTCCTGATTGTGACTGCCTATAGCAGAAGTCGGACTTGTCCAATTCCAGCCTGAAAGTGCAGAAGAAGAGTAGAGGTTTGTTAGTGTTACTTGTGGATTTGGACCGAATACTTGTTCCTGAAGTGATCATCCCAGCTTGTGTGCGAGACATAGTCGGGTTGGAATGCTTGCTTAGTAAAGCTGCTGAATTGCAGTCAGACTATATCTAAATTGCATCGTGAGGTAGCTATTTAGTTTGAATATGGTGAATCTGTTACATGGGTCAAGACCTGCTTACCCACAGCCAAACTTGTTATGCCAGCCGGAGACATCACCAGCAGAAAACCACAAACTTTGCCAGACTGCACATCCTGCTTGGATCTTGCCAACTGAGCCTAGGCCACTACTCCTGCACCACAGACTGTTTTGGTGAGAGACCGGCTTGGGGATCCAGCCCCAGTACAGCAATAACACGCAGGTTGTGGTCACCTGGAGGAAAGACCATGAAGAGGAGGTATCTCATGCTGGCCATGTTTTCCCATGCCCATTAGTCATCACCATGAGGTCTGCATATTGCCTGCCTTGCAAGAGATTTCTGGTAGTGTGAGTACAATCTGGGTAGCTCCCTGCAATGATTGCTTAAATAATCTGTGGCACCATCTAATTGTTTCAATTGTGGTAGGTTTACAAAGGACTGAGCCAACTGACTCAGATTACAAATAATCTGGTTGTTTTGTATGTTAACTGCTTTTCTTTCCGACAAAGGCTCTAACATCAGCTGCAATGCCGGCCACCCCCGTGCAATACCTGGGGCTAGCCAGCTGTATCATCCCAGGTACCCAGTGTTATGTGACTGTCAGTTTGGGACAGACAATGCATGCAATAACTTAATCGAATCAGATTGCCAATCATTTGACTGGATTCATGCCCCTCCTTGTTCACTGCTCCTAAATAAACCCGATTGTTGTTCTTCACGTTAACCTGGCTAGTGTGCATATTATTAGTTAGATTAATGTGTTAAGCTTGTACTATTGTATTACTAGCCTTACTTTACAGTGGGTCTCCAGGAAAACTGCTGCAAATCTCACCCTGTTGGTTAGTGTGAAGGGTAGTGTATATTATTACTGTTCCATAATGTCTGTGAATTTACTACTGCATCAGGTACTAGGTCACTAGGAGGGTTGGTTGGTGGGGGGGGTCATAGGTTCCCAGAGGGCTATACCAGAACAAACAAGCATCCCCAATAGGACTGCTCTGGCTGGAGGCACCTTATTAGTGAACTCAGGCCTCTCAGCCTGTGTATAGCCATACAGGCTGGGCTAGAAGCCCTTAGAATTGCGCCACTTAGGGGTTACATATCACTACATGGGGGCTTCCAAAGAACAGAGGCCCTACCCCAAACCTCTGTTTTCAGATGTGTCTGTACCTGTAGTCACACTGTCCGCTGCTGAGCATGGATATATAAGGGACTCCCAAGAAACACTAGCCTGAACCCAAACCTTCGCCACCAAATGAATGCCTACCCCCCCAATCATGTTGTCAACCACTGGGAGTGGCTTTACAGAGAATCCCTATGAGCAGAAGCCACAACCCAAACCTCAGCTGCCAGTGTGTCTACCTAGTCTCATCATCTGCCATTGAGCAGAAGCTACATGTGGGCTCCCAGGGAGCACAAGTCCCAACCGAAACCTCAGCTGTCAAGTGAGTGTCTACCTAGTTTCATCATCTGCTACCAAGCACAGGTATATGTGGGCTCCCAAGGAGCAGAAGCCACAACCCAAACCTCAGCTGCCAGTGTGTCTACCTAGTCTCATCATCTGTCCATGAGCACAGCTATATGTGGGCTCCTAAAGAGTAGAAACCGTAACCCAAACCACTGTCACCAGGCATGTCTCTACACCCAGACACTGCCTACCAACACCGTTCCCCTACTACGTCACACATCTACCATTCCACCTTGACATGTTTGCTGTACAGCTACACCCTGAACCCACTCCTGCATAAGGACCATATAGTAGGAGCTCATTCTCTTGGGGGGGGGGGGTTATACTGGAGGGATTTACAGGTGACTATCCAGCTGTAATTTTGTAATCATTGCAGTCGTTTATCATTCTGTTTCGCTCAGCTTCAGATCTGAAATGCCCCTACCAGTCAAACAGGGTAGGCCTCTTTTCTCCCCCTTACTATTAGTCTGTAAACATTTTTCAGTATTACCATCAGTCATTAAAAATGTGCACCTCCGCATGTTTTCTTGCTTTGGCCTTTTGCTAATTTGTTCCTGCCTTCTTCTTTGATCTCTGCTCCTCTACCCCCACTTTGTCTGGTGAGGGACTGGTGGAGCTGCCTCTTTTGCTACATTTCCTTTACCATGCTAAAAATTCCAGGAAACACTTCTCCTTTTACCCACGCTATTTTCCTATACACATTTTCCATATTACCCTCAGTCGATATTACTGTATATTTATATTCTCACCTGCTTTGGCCTTTGACTGCCTTGTTTCTGTCACCTTCTTTGATCTCTGCTCCTCTTCCTTGACCTTGTCTGGCCTGCTGTCCAGTGGTTTACCCTTCTTTTCTCTCTTTGCTAACATCTCTTTCTTACTGCTGTTGGACTTTGTTTTTTCCTTCTTTTCTTTTTTCTTTTCTGATGGTTGTTCACATGTGTCTTGGAACATGCAAGAAAGTTGGCTGGCTAAAATTAAAAAGGAACAGGCTTAAAAAGACAGATTTTACAAACCTCTGTTTTTTTTTTTAGTCACAAAACATACTGCATTAGCACATTTTAAATAAAAACATAAAGAGAAAGACAGCATCATATACTATATCTCCCCAAATTAAATCTTGACATCATTGTCTTTGGTCCCATGGATTTAAATGGAGGCTCGTAGTCAAGCTTTCCATTATATCACTATATCTCCAACAGTAACCTTAATGTTGCAGTGAACGTGACCATTTATTCATATTCAACTCATGGCATCTTCAGCTATAACCTTAATGTAGCAGTGAATATAACCATTTATTTATATTAAATTCATGGCATCTCCAGTTATAACCTTAATGTAGGGGTGAATATGACCATTTATTTATATTGAACTCATGGCCTCTCCCATTGTAATCTTAAAGTGGTGTTGAACATGATCATTAATATATATTGAATTCATGGCATCTCCAGCTGTAGCCATAATGTAGCAGTGAGCATGACCATTTCTTTACATTGAATTCATGGCATTTCCAGCTATAACCTTAATGTAGTAGTGAACGTGACAATTAATATATATTGAATTCATGGCCTCTCCAGCTATAACCTTAATGTAGGGGTGAACATAACCATTTATATATATATATTGAATTCATGGCATCTCCAGCTGTAACCATAATGTAGCAGTGAACGTGACCATTTATTTATACTTGAACTCATGGCATCACCAGCTATAACCTTAATGTAGCAGTGAAGGTGACCATTTATTCATATTGAATTCATGGCATCTCCAGCTATAAACTTAATGTAGCGGTGAATGTGACCATTTCTTTGTACTGAATTCATGGCATTGCCACCAGTAACCTTAATGTAGCGGTAAACGTTACCATTTATTTACACTGAATTCATGGCATGCCCAGCAGTAACCGTAATGTAGCGGTGAATGTGCCCATTTCTTTATATTAAACTCATCTGACTGCTGGCCCATTGGCGCTGAAGGTTGAGGCACTGGACGCCACACTTCGCGCCATGCCAGCGACCCGGGTTCGGTAATAAGTCCGGGAGCTGGGGGTTGGCAGGGGAGGGAGGTGGATTCGAGCATCCAGAGTACAGCTCTCCATTCCCCAGGAGGGATTCAGGGGTTCTCTGGTGCAGCAGAGACCCCCGGTGGTGACCAGAGGTATTGCTTGCATGCGGGGACAGTTATTGGGGGACGAGTGCAGCGGACGTTTACGAGGCAGACACGTGCAGACATTATGGCACAACTGCGCCCGGGGGCAAGCAACATAAAGCAAAAAAAAATTATTTCTGGTAACCTGGTGAGATGATGGAGGCCCCAGTGAAGCGCCCACATCCCTACGCCAGCCCAGTGCACCTGGGTCTCTCCAAGGGCAACCGTTGATGGAGGTAAGTCCTTCATACATAGGTACAAAGAGCTGCCAAGGGAGAGAGGACCCAGCCCTGGAGGTGATCCGGGTGTCAGATTTGCTGAGGTTCTATGGGGAGAGCTGGGGGAAACTGGGGGGTTCAGGCCAGCAGTAGAGACACATCCAACTGGGCACTCCCGAAGGATGCCCGGGTGGTCCAGAAGGAATAAAGTTAAAAAAAAAAAAAAAAAAAAAAAAAAAAAATCATCTGACTTTTAGTTTCACATATTTTAAATGAAAGACACACAAAAGATGTGCTGTGGCCTGTAATCAAAACCTATTGAATTTTCTGCTTTGTTTCATCAAATGTAACAGTTGTACCTACTTACTGACTCCACCCTGTGGCTCACAGAACTCCTTTTGACTGCATCCACTGAAACAGAACTTCACACTAGACTTCCAGGCTCATATATCTGCCATTCCACCTTGCTTTGGTGCATGACCATCCCTCATGAGGGCCATGCAGAAGAAATGCATCTTCCAGGTGTCATACAGGAGTCATTTATAGGTGTGCAGGCAACTCTATCCAGCTGTAATTTTGTAATTACTGCAATTGTAACCCAAGAAGAGTTCAATGTGTGGTAACAGAGCTAGTGTCTAGAAAAAGGTTACCACTTTGCTGGTGCATGGGGACATTTCTGGGAGAGGAAGTTCTTCAGGTATGGTGGCTGGCACCTAAAGAAGAAAGGAGTAAGAGCACTGGGGCAAAAACTTGATGTCTGCATTGAGCATTTAAACTAAAGTAGAGGGAGTCGGAGTCAAAGGACCCTATCAAAGACACCCTAGAAGATAAGAACTTAGCCATAACTCCATTCAAAATAGGAACTAATCATTGAATGCAGAAAGGGACTAGCTGGAACAAAAGGGAAGTAAACAAACACAAACAGAAATGGGACTCAGTAGTATGCCTACTGGAAAGAAACTCGAGGTAAAACACAAGGTCAAGGGAGGAAAAATTAAAAAGAGGGTTGACAGACTGTGGAGAGCCATGTGCACGAAATATCGTAGACTAACCAATAAAATCTCAGATCTCTAATGGCCTTGCTGTCAGAGGTTGACCTGGACATTGTTGCGCTGACAGAGAAATGGTACACAGGGAACCATGGCTGGGATATATCTGTGCTAGGGTGCACTCCGTTCTGAAAAGACAGGATAGGAAAAAAGGGGGAAGGAGTAGATACCTACTATACATTAGGGAGGAAATAAAAGCTACAGAAGTACAAGGCATAAGGGAGGTAGGAGACATATTGTGGGTCACACTGGAAATGGGAAATGTTACTGCTATTCAAATAGGTGTGATCTACAGATTTCTGGCAGAGGAGGAGGAGTTGGACAATGTGCTAGTGGAAATAATCCACAAAATGGCAGCAAAAGGGGAGATATTGCTGAAGGAACACTTTAATTTACCAGACTTCAATTGGAATACCCATACTGCAGTCATAGCAAAGAGCAGAAACGTTCTGGAAGCTCTTCGTGAGTGGGACAGCTACTGGTAGGATACATCTGTAAGGGGCAATATTGGACCTGGTGCTCACCGATGGGGAAAGGGTAATGGGTGTAGAAGTGGGGAGTCACTCGGGGTCCAACAATCACAGTACAATATGGTTTAACATGAGGCTGGTAGAGGAATCCAGCCACACACAGGCAACAGTCATAGATTTCATAAGGGTCAACATCACAGAGATGGAGGTGCAATGAGTCTGAAGACAGCACTAGGAGATAAAGTGAGAAAAGGGGGATGTAGAGAAAGAATGAGAACATCTTAAGGGTGCCATAATGGAAGCCATGAACCTTTGGGTTAGACAAATAAGTAAAACAGAGAAAGAAAAAAACATTCCGGTTTTCACAGGAGGTGGCAGGGAGGGTGAGGAAATAAGACAGCATTCAGCAAATACAAAGAAACACCAAGTGAGGAAGACAAAATGATGTATATGGAAAAGCTAGAGGAAGCAGGGAAAGCAGTCAGAAAGGCCAAGGCACAGACAGAGGAAAGAATAGCCAAGGCGATTAAAAAAAGGAGACAAGGCATTTTTAGATGCATTAGAGAAGAGGAAAACCATGGATGGGATTGCGAGACTAAAACGGGAAGGGAGGGGGTAAGCAGAAGGAGACCAGGAAAAAGCAGAAGTCCTGAACAAATGTTTTTGTTAGTTGTTCACGATAGAAGGGGACAGGGAAGGACCACAGCTAGGTGTGAGAAGTATCAAGGGAAGGAGTGTAGATACCAGTCTGTTCACAGTAGAGGGAGTCCTAAAGGAATTACAAAAACTGAAAATAGATAAAGCAATGTGGCCAGACAGAATTCATCCCAGAATTCTAAAGGATGACAAGGGAGACTGATCAGAGAGGGGTGCCAGATGTAGCCTACCTGGAGTATAGCAAGGCCTTCAATATCGTCCTGCAGAAAAGGCTAATAAACCAATTGAGCAGCCTGTGTGTTGGATCTCTGGTTAACTGGATATAATTGGCTGAGCAGCAGGACACAAAGAGTGGTAGTGAACAGAGTTCAGTCTGTAGAAAGGAAGATGACCAGCAGAGTTCCTCAAGGATTGTTGCTAGGTTCAGTCCTCTTTAATGACTTCTTAAGCAACACTGCAGAGGGGCTAGAGGGGAAGGTGTGCCTCTTTGCAGAGGACACAAAGATCTGCAATAGGGAAGACACACCAGGGGGGGATGGAAAGAATGAGAAGGGACCTAGGCAAGCCAGAGGATTAGTCAAATGTATGGCAGTTGAGATTCAGTGCAAAATTATGCACTTAGGTCACAGGAACCCAAGAGAGAAGTACTCAGATGGGGGAAGGGGGGACTGTTAGACACCAAACAGGAGAGAGATCTAGGAATAATTATATCTGAGGACCTAAAAGGTGGTCAGACAATGTGAAAAGGCAGTTAGAAGGGCAAGTGAGATGTTGGAGTTCATAGAGAGGGCTATCATGAGCAAAAAGACGAGGTGATGATGCCACTGCACAGATAGTTATTGAGATCTCATCTGGAGTACAGTGTCCAGTTTAGGAGGTTGAATCTCAAGAAGAACATAGGCATAGTGGAGGCAGTCCAAAGAAGGGTTACAAAAATGTTACAGGGACTCCACCGGAAGTCATATGAGGAGAGGCTGAAAGACCTCAATATGTATTCTCTAGAGATGCGACGAGAGATGGGGGACATGAGAGAGACACATATCTTCATAATCATAGTGTAGCATATTCTTCTCTTTCTTAGTTGCCTTCCTTTGAACTTTTTCAACCATCATTTTTCCACTGAGGTGGGAGAACAGAATGGAGCGCAGTACTCCAGATGCGGTGTCACAAGACTGGAGTATAATGGTATATCATTATAGCAATCAAGGCGGATTAATTCAGGCAGGGAAAGGACAAACAAATTAGCACTCGCCATGCAAAAATGGAGCTGCAGGGATGATTTCTTATGTAGTGCATGGTAGCTAATGCAGTTATATACAGAACAAGAAAAAGACCTGTGGACCAGCCACTCTGCCCAGAGGCCATAGCAAGTAGGTGTGATGTACCCAAACTCAATGGAGCATCTTGTGGATACCCCCCTTTACAGAACCGTGTTCCCCCTCTTTGTCCCACCCTTCAGTCACCACTACCTGCCCCTGAATCTGTCCCATCTGTACTTGAACCTGGCTACAGAATTTGTGTTTCCCATACTGCTGGGAAGCCATTTCATTTGTCTACCATCTGTTCCAAGAAGAATCCCAGAAAATGCCTCAAGGGGAGGGATAGCCAAGGAGGGATGAAGGTGCAGTGGAAGGGAATAAGGAAGCACATTTTTGTTTTCATTTATTTGCAAGTTTATGACAGGGAGAGGCACACTAAGTTGAGGCTTGTTTCCAGGTGCAACCTGGGGACAAGGAAAGGAAAAGAGTAAGTGTACAGATGTAGACTGACTTACAGAACCAGATTAAGCTGCTGGTGATATTTTTGTTTAGTAACTCATTAGGGCAATGACTCCCTGTCTGAAAGTCATAGGAAAAGGAGACCATTATGGTTATCCAAGGAGGTGGCAAAGGGAGTGAAACAAAAAAAGAGCAGCTTATGAATGGTACAATGGAACTCAAAAGGAGGAGAACAACACAGTGTGCCACACCAGGCAAAAGGAAGTGGGAACGGTGGCTAGGAGAGCTAATGTACAGACAGAGGAAATGATTGCAAGGGAAGTGGAAGGGGGAAGAAAATCTGGGGGGATAAGAAGGGTGAAAGGGGAAGGCTGTACAGTAGGAGACCAAGGAAAAACTAATGTTTGGAACAGGTCCATTTGCTCAGTCTTCGTAGCACAGGGTGGAGAAAGGCCACCTGAGAAAAGAACAGAGGTGGTGAGGGGGTGGACACAAGATGTTTCAGAGGAGAGAGTACTGAAAGGTCTTGCAGCCCTGAAAGTGGATACAGCTATAAGACTGGATGAGATACATCTCAGGGTACAGAGGTGACTGAGAATGGCCAGATGCTCCACTAACAGCCATGCTCAACAGCTCACTGAAAACAGGAGCGGTTACTGAGGACTGGAGAAGAGCTGACATAGTCCTTCCACATAAGAGCAGCAGTAGAGAGGAACCTACTCTAGTAGGTACAGGTCAGCTAGCTACATTTCAGAGGTGGGGAAACTAATGGAAACCCTACTAAAAGACTAGTATATTACTCAGAAACAAGTGGGCTGGAGCACCATAGGCAGCAATGGTTCATGGGGAAATAGTCATGCCAAATAATCTAATAGATGCTTTTGACTGGGATACAAGGGAAATAGGTCAAGGAAGGGCTGTGGATATAGCCCATCTAAACTTCAGTAAGGCCTGCACCACTGTGTCACACAGAAGCCTGATTAGGAAGCCAACTTATCTGGGGTAGCAGATAAATTGGATAAGCAAATTCACAACTGGCTAATGGATAGAAGGCATAGGGTAGTAGTAAACAGCACTCACTTTAAGGACTGGGGATGACCAGTAGGGTACAGCAAGGCTAATTGTTAGGGCCAGTCCTCTTCAATATCTTCATGGAAGCCATTACAGAAGAACTGAAGGGGGATCTCTGTCTTTCTGCAGACAACACCAAGATCTGCAATGGAATGTACACCCAAGAGGGCATGGAAACAATATGCAGGGATTTAAGGAAACTAGAGGAGTGGTTGAAGGCATGTCAGATGGGGTTCAATGTGGAGTATAGCATGGAGTGAAGTATTGGCAGTCACTAGGCAAGAAAGGCACCTCAGTGTTATTATTTCAGAAGGCCTCAATGCAACAGTGCTGTGTGACAAGGTCATGGGCAGGGCTAGTGGGATACTGAGTGCACAGGGAAGACCATCACCATCAGAAGGAGGGAGATAGTGCTGTTACAGCACTGCTCTATTATGCTCCACCTAGAATACTGTGTCCCGTTATGAAGACCACGTCTCAAGGAAGACACAGACAGAGTGAAGACAGTCAATAGAAGGTCAATGAAAATGTTGCAGAGGTTGCAAGAGAAGCCCTATTAGGAGAAATTGAGGGATCTCAATGTCTACACACTGTGGTACAGGAGAGTGAGGGGTGACACTGTTGAGATCCTCGCGTACCTCACAGGGGTGAGCAGGGTCCAAGAAGGCAGCCTGTTCCATAAGAAAATGATCTCCAGGACTAGGGAATGTCCAGAGAAATGAGGGATGGGGGGATTTCAGGAAGGAGGCGAGGAAATATTTCTTCATAGAAAGGACAGTAGAAACATGGAACAGACTGTCATCTGAAGTTGTGGAGGTTAGAATGATGGAAGACTTCAAGTATGTATGTGACATACGCAAGGGTATATTAGTACAGAAACAGTGAGGGGAAGGGTCACAGGAAAAAAGTTGGGGTCTGCAAATGTGCACTAGGTAGGGAGCCCTTGGGCAGACTGGGTGGCCTAGCAGCCTTTTCTGCTGACAAATGCTATGTTCTATGTAAAAGTTGGAATTTTGACCTTCTAGTAAATATCTAAGTTAGAGATCCAGTCAGGTGCAATGTTAGATTCTATATTATCCTCTGAAGCCTATATAAATGCATTGTGGAAGGCAACATCTCAGAAACATCACATAAATTCACAAACATCTCACTTTGGATGCAGAGAAAATGCTAATTCACTCTTCCAGTGTTTGGCAGACTGAACTACTGTATAGCTATTCATTAGGTCTGGTCCATCGAAAGTTACAACTGGCTATGAATTTGGCTACTCACACTGTAACTGGAACACAAACATTTGATCACTGCTGTCCTACTTTAGCAGAGCTTGACTGGCTCCTTGTAGAACAAATAATTAACTGTTAAATTCACTGACATAAGTTTTACATGGCACATGTCAGATGATTTAAAGGAGTTTTTGTACACTTTTCATTCGTGGTCTTAATTCCAGAAATTATCACCTTTCTCATTTTCAAAAGTAAGAATACAAACAGTAGGAGGCCGTTCCTTTAGTATCAGGGTCGTTATATGATGGAACTCCTTACCAAATCAGCAGCCTCAATAATTACACTTTATTCTCGGCTGCAAACATTTTTTATTCAAAATTATGAACATACGAAAATGCCAGCAGAAACAGGCCCCGTGGTCTATCAAGTCTGCTTGATTGTGCAGCTAGCCCCTCAACTTGCAGCTGCTCCACCCTTTCCTTCCCACCTTACTCTGTCCCATCCTCTCTGGAAACAGCCCATCGTCCTACAGGAAACCACCTCCATAGGCAGAGTGTTCCATTTGCCTACACCTATTCACTGAAAAAATGTCTTCTGATTTCCCTCTTGTATCCTTCCCTCTTCTGATCTGGAATATCTCTCCTGTATTAGATTTTTTTTTTATCCCCTTCAGGTACTTAAAGGTCTCACTCATATCTCCCCTATTCCTTGTTTCCTCCAGGGAACACATGTAAAGCATATTCAACCTTTCCTTGTAGGATTTCCCCTCCAAACCCCGGTTCATCTTAGTCACTCTGCACTGCACCCCCTCCAACAATCTGATGTCCTTTTTCAGGAACGGGCACCCATACTGCATGCAGCATTCCAGGTGCGGCCTGACCAGTAACCTGTAAAGAGGAAGGATCACCTCTCTACTTCTAGAGATTTCCCTGGCTATACAGCCCAGCATCTTGCTGGCTTTTGCTTGTGCCTTCCTGCAATGAGCTGAGTTGTTCATATTCCCTTTTAAAATCACCCTAGGTCCTTTTCCTCCTCTGTGCTCCCCAACTGTACCCCTCTTAGGTGATAGCTCCTCCTCTGGTTCTTAGCTCTGAAGTGTAACACTTTGCACTTCTTTGCATTGAACCCCATCTGCCATGTTTCTGACCACTCCTGTAGCGTAATCAGGTCTTCCTGCAGTCCTCTCTGCCCTTCAATGTCATCCACCACAGCTCCCATCTTAGTATCATCTGCGAACAGACTGATCTTACTCTGGGTCCCATGTGAGATATCTGCTATGAATATCCCAAAAAGCACTGGTCCCAGTACAGATCCCCGTGGCACCCCCACTTGTTACTGCTCTTGGCGATGAGAGTTTACCCTCCACCACCACCACCCTTTGCTGCCTGCCCTTCAGCCAGTTAGTGATCCATCTGACAATCTTAGTACCTACCCCTACATATTCCAGCTTCCCATCTACCTTCCCTTGCAGCACAAAATCGAAGGCCTTGCTGAAGTCTAAGTACAAGACATCCAATGCATGGTCCTTGTGCAGTTCCCTGATTACCCAATCATAGTACTCATTCAGGTCTGTCTGGCAGGAAATTCCCAAGAAAAACCTCTGTTATTGCTCATCCTGGAGCCCACTGTCCTCCAAATATGTCACCACCAAATTGGTTCGGTGACACTGAGGGTTAAGGTATTGGACGCCACACCTCACTCCATGCTGGTGACCTGGGTTCAGGAACGAGCTCAGGCCCCCAGGGGGACAGGCTGGAGTGTCCAACGACAGCTTGTCTACTCCGGGGTTGGGAGGGCCCTACAGTCCAGCATGCAGTGATCCCTGGAGGAGGCTGGGAGTGTGAAAGCAAGCTGGAGCCACTGTGGCTTGATTGGTCGCAGGCGTAAGTCTGGTACCTATCAGCTCCAGGGGCAGCTCCTTCATGGAAGGAGGGGGACAGACACTGCAGATGTCGGCATGTGCACCTTGACGTATGGGCATGCAACATCCCACAGAAAAGGAAAAAAACACCCCTAGAGCTGGGAAGATGGAGCTCGGAGTCAGGTCCCACTGTGCCACTGCCTGCCTACAGTCCCGAACCCTGATAAGGACCACAAGATTCGTGAGGTTAGTCCCTACCCTGACCCCACCTGGGGGTTTTTCCAAGTCAGGATGGAGGGACTGGGGGTTGTTAGGTAAGGCACTGGGCAGGGACAGGCTTCATTGACGTCTCCCAATGATGCAGCTCTGAGGGAGGTAGGAGAGGAAAAACAGAAATTTCAAAAAAATAAATATATAAAAAGTGTCACCACCCTCTCTTTAAGGATTGTCTCCATGAGCTTTCCCACAATTGATGTGAGGCTCAATGGTCTGTAGTTACCCGGATCATCCTTTGGGCCAACTTTTGTTAATGGGAACCACAGGGGCCAACCTCCAATCCTGTGGCATGCATCCTGTGTCCACAGAGGTATTGAATAGTTCAGCCAGTGGTCTTGCCTGGTACTCTGCCAGTTCCTTGAGTACCCTAGAGTGAATGCCATCAGGTCTCGGTGCCTTGTCCGCCACAAGTGCCCTTAGTCTTTCCAGTACCCTGTCCTCCGTAATTTCTCCATCTGTGATTCTCCGCCCACCCCACCATTCCCATGAGGTATCTGTCCCTCCATGTGAATACAGAGCTGAAGTATTCACTGAGTGCCTCTGCCTGCCCTCCCCTTCTTACCCCCGTCCTTCTTAAATCTCACTATCTGGTCCCTGTTCTTCCTTCTCTCACTAGTGTATCTGAAGAAGTCTTTCTCTCCACCCTTAACGTCCTGTGCCAGCCTCAGCTCTCTGAATGCCTTAGTGGCTCTGACTAGTCTGGTAACCTCCCTGGACTTCTTAGTGTTCTCCTCCCTGCCATCCCTCCTTCCTGATCTCTTGAATCTCTGAAAAGCTTTCCTCTTGGCCCACACCCCTCCTTTACCTCCTGGGTCAGTCAACTTGGCTTCTTTGCCCCTCCCTTCTTATGTTGGGCCCTAGTACATGTCCCAGTAGTCTCTGCAAGCCCTGCTTTAATAATATTCCAGTTCTGATTGACATCCATGGTTGGTTGGATTCTCTCCATATGATTTATCAGAATTCCCCCTTCCCGTTTGATAGTACAAGGTCCAGAGTCCTTCCCAACCTAGCTGGCTTGCATACCAACTTCACCAGGGAGCTATCGTGAAATGCCTCCATATGATTTGCTCCCTTGCACTTGTGGCTGGTGTGCTCCAGTCCATCCCAGGTAGGCTGAAGTCCCCCACCACCACCGTATTCCCCTTCCTGAAAACCCTCCTAATTTGTTCTGCCAACCCCCTGCCCATCTCCTCCCCTTGAGTTGGTGCCCTATAATAATAATCTTTATTAATCTTTATTTAAATTAAGCACCTGTCAGAGTATCAAGGCGCTGTACATTGAAAATTAATAAAACCAGTAATAAAAATCAGCAATGCAAACAATAAAATGGTCTGTAGAGATCCTTACAATCAATTAAATTAAAGTACCCTGATGCCACAGAAAAAGTTTTAAGTGTCTGTTTAAACCCCTCCCCCCCGACCACAGTCGTGCACTCCCGTAGCTGACGGGGTAGAGAATTCCAGAGGGCTGGGGCTGCATACATAAATGCACGGGCCCCTGAAGATTTTAAAGATACCCTCGGAATCTCTAGCAACCCCATGTCAGCCGAACGGAGCTGTAGCTTGGGGAAGTAGGGTACCAGAAGCTCTTTCAAGTATTCAGGGCCAAGTCTGTGTAGGGCTTTATATGTCAGTAATCTGACTTTGAAGGTGATCCACCACCGAAATGACAGCCACTGCAGATTGTGCACCACCGGTGTAATATGGGAGGACCAAGTAGTCCCCGTCAGCGACTGTGCTGCAGCATTCTGTACTAGCTGCAGGCAGTGGTTATCAAGCTCAAATAGCCCTAAGTACAGGGAGTTGCAATAATCAAGGTGCAAGGTCACAAAGGCATGGATAAGTACGGGAAGATCACCAGACAGAATGAGGTGCTTGATCCTGGCGATGTTACTAAGATGATCAAATGCCAACACCTGAGATCAAAGTGTCACGCCATCATCAAGCACCACCCCCAGGTCCCGCACCCATTCAGATGTAAGGATCTGGGAGCCCCCCAGAAAAAATCCAGAGGGTGGACCAGACCTCAACCCCTCTGTCTGGATGACCCGGATCCACGTCCGTCACCTTGGTCTTTCCAGCATTCAACTTTAGCCAGCTGGAATTCATCCAATCCTGGATTTCAGTGAGGCAGTTGTTAAATATCAAGAGAGCACTAACCTTTTCAGGTGCAAAAGACAGGTAGAGCTTGGTATCATCAGCATAGCAGTGACATCTCAGCCCCTACCATCTTACAATGTCTCTGAAGGACAGCATATACACCACAAACAACATGGGAGACAGCACCTAGCCCTGAGGAACCCCACATGACAGAGAGAGAGAGAGGGTCAGAGAAATAAATCCCAGACACCACTTTCTGAGTTCTGCCAGTGAGGAAGGATTTAAACCACCTGAGGACTGTACTAGTCAGGCCACAGATGAACCTCGGGTGCTCAAGCAGCATCCATGGTCCACGGTGTTGAAAGCTGAGAAGAGATCAAGGAGCACCAAGATGGAGTGGCTTCTCAAATCTCTAGCCATCAGGAGATCATTGCACACCCAAATCAGTACAGTCTCAGTGCTGTGCCTCTTTCGAAAACTGGATTGGAGAGGTTTGTAGATGTTATGGATGGTCAAGTGGTTCTCCAATTGTACCGCCACTACTTTCTCAATAACTATTCTTTTAAATGGGAGATTTGAGATTGGTCTGTAGTTGGCAAGAGAATCCAGGTCCAATGAAGTCTTCTTCAGGAGGGGTGTCACTATTGCCTCCTTCAGGGTGCTAGGGAACTCACCCATATCAAGGGAGCACCAGACTACCTGTGCCAGGACCGGATCGATAATATCACAAAAAACGATAATCAGGGAAGTTGGGCCTGGGTCCAAACCACAGCACGTAGGGTGCATACTCGGGATGTTCTGCATGACATCCATGAACTCTAGCCAGTTAAAGGTACTCCAGGAAACACAGGGGACAGTGACCAAGCATCAGTCCATAGGGTCCCCTAAAGACTGAGTCAGGAGGATCTCCGCCCTGATGTCAGCCACCTTATTCGCAATGAACCGAGCAAGTTCATCGCACTCTAATTGTGAAAAGGCTCTTCGAGACTGCACACAGGCTGGGTTGCACAGCCTGTCCACAGTTCAAAAGAGCTCAGACGGTCAGTTCTGAGCAGCAGCAATCTCCCCAGACAGGAATTCTGCCTTCTTATGGAAGATCGCTGATTGGCAGACTTGACTATAGACTACCCCCATCCTCAGTACCCTACTCTTTTGAGTCCTGAAACTGCTTCCATGGGGCTTCTGTCCCACCTTCCTCCCCCCTTCCCTTAAGCATTTTATTCCTTCCCATATATAGATCACCCCCCACCTTTCCTGTTAGCCCTATCCTTTCCAAATATCCTATACCCTGGGATCATCATATCCCAGTCCTGGTACTGGGTGGCCCAAGTTTTTGTTATTGTTGCAATGTCTACCTACTCCACTGCCAAGACAGCCTATAACACTGACAATTTGTTTCCTAGGCTTGTCGCACTCAGTGACACCACCCTCCATCCTGTTCCTTTCTCTTCCCTTCCCCAATTACAGTAATTACCCCTTTTGTCCCTACCCCGATACCCTATTCTTTAGCATAGGCGTAAGCTAGTCTGGCTGCCCTCTCTGGAAACCCTGCCTATCAGCTGTCCACTTGCCACACCCCTTCCTAGTTTAAATCTACCCTTGTTGATATGTACCCCTCTATCCCCTACTTTAACACTCCTTTCCCTTCCCTGCTCAAAAGTAGCCTGTCCCCTGCATACGAGTCATTATTGTTCCAGGTTCTGCCCCAGCCACCTACTAATCCATACCCCTTGGTATGACACTATTCCTGCAGCCAGGTGTTGAACTCCCCTATCCTTCCCTGCCTCCTTGTACTTGCACAGAGTACTGGGAGCACCTCTATGAAAGCCACTAATTCCCCACCTCCTCACACAGCCTTCCCAGTTCCTCAAACCTCTCCCTTAATATATCCACAGTCTCCCCCACTAGGTCATTTGTACCCATGTGCACCACAACATGTGGTTTCTTCTGTCCCCTCCTTGTGCACTTGAGAATGGACTGCACTGCCCTGCCCAGCTCTGCCCTGAATGCTGTCAACTCGGGAATAGACTTAACCCATATGAGAACATGTCTTTCCCCTTTACTGCCCCATCTGATCCCTTTCAGTATGGAGTCCCCAAACACTAGTACACCTCTATCTTCATGCCCAGTTCCTCCTCCCCTCCTCCATTTGCTTCTTTGTCTGTTACTGGAGTCTGCCCTTCCTTGCCCATTTATGTCTCAATGCTTCTCCCCTGCAACTTCCCCACCTTCCTCCGACCTGTCTTACCCATTCCCAATGGTCCCATGCTATAATTTACCTCCTGCACTTCCTCCATCAGCCCCTGCCCCTTTTTACTATGCTCCCCTTGTCTGACCTATCAGCACTGCCCCTTCCCATTCACCCCTGCCGCCAATGCCTTCCTTTTCAGCCATGTCCCTAACCCCTGTTGTCTGCTATCCTCCTCAAAATGCCTGACTCCGGTGTAACCCCCCCACAAATGGGGGTTCCCAAAAGACTTCCAGGAGCTTGCTTGAATGCTCCAAGCCTGAATGGTGTTTGGCGTTTAAGCCATTTATCAGTGAGTGTTTTTAGAGCCTCTGGTACTGTCTCTTTAAGAGCTGTCTGCTTGCAGACATAATTAGTTTGTATGGGGGGGACTGTGTGCTTCTCTGCTTGAGTACCACTTGAGCTGCTACAATTCACTCCATTTTGCAGTCACTAGGAGTGCAAGGAACCTATCTGAAAGATGTAACTGTTTGCCAGAAATAATTTAGAGTAATAAAGAGAAATACAGTTTGTCTAACCTGCTTTCTTTGCAGTCAGAACTGTGTTTGCCTAGTTCCCATTCTAGTTTTGAACTGCTGAACTGGACCAATCACTGTGGGTAAGCTAGCTCTAAAATGGTGCCTTGACTGAATCAGAACTTGGACTCATAATCTGAGCCAGCCACAAGAGGATTGTATGGGCAGTGACTCTGGGAGATGTAGTTTAGGCTTCGCGCCTTTTGGACCAACAGCAGCAGTCTATTGTGAGTGACAGCCAATCCAGTCAAGAACTGGGAGGAACTCAAAGGAAGTGCCGGTTTTGTCTGTTGGAGTTTCAGTTTAGCTCTGGCAGTGAAGGGAAAGGAACCCTGTGCTCCTTCAGTGCACAGTTTTAGTCAAAAAACGTGTAAGGTCCAGAGTTCCGGTCTGCAGCTTGTGTAACTGCTTGTTAGGACTGAATCCATCCTGTGAAGAGAATCAAAGGATATCTGAAGAGTAGAAACCAGGCTCACCCTGTAGAAGACTGGAGAAATTGTTGAATTGCACTGGTCTGTCAGGAACTGAATCTGCTGTGTGTTCTCCCGGGTATTGTGCAGTAATTACGATCGGGATAGAGAAGCAGCCTGCCTGGTATAGTACTTTCTTTTTGCCATATAAATGTGTGAGAGTCTCGTGGAGCTCAAGAGTAGCCCTGCTGACATTGAAGGACCCTATCTTGTTTGCAGGTCGTGAGTACTAATTCAGGGTCGCTCCCTGTTGAATTGCCACATTGAATCCAAATGGAATAACTGTACTGCAGACTGTTTAACTAATTTTCTTTTCCTGTGTGAAAGGGCCCTACCAGCTGCCACGGTTTGGACTAGCCACTAGGGCTTGGGTACCCAGGGACAGTAACTGGTAGGGATAGGCCTGTGCACAGAAGCCATAGGTAAATGAGTAAAAGTATAAGCTAATTAACCTGATTTCCCTGTCCTTGTTATACCCTAAATAAATCAGAGCTGCTTGTTTCAGCAAAGTTATACTGCCTGAGGTATTTGTCTATGTTAAAGTACTGTACTGTAATTGTTGCACTGTATCTTATTTCACAGGAGGTCCCAGTGCGGAACCAGTCCTGGGGTAAGTGTATACTGTGAAGGTAATTTGATATATTGTGTGGGCCACTAGTGGGAAGAAAGGGGGGTTGCAGTGTCCCAGAGGGCTGTGACCAAGTAAGTTTAACTATTGCAAACCCTGACCTCTGGGTGGAGGCACCCGCCATTGGATCCAGGCCCCTCAACCTGTTAGTGGCAAATCAGGCAGGGGTAGTAGCCCCTGGGATAGCGCCATCTAGGGGTTACACCTGCACACTACTTTCCCTTTTCCCCTGCACTCCCTTACCTCCACCCCTCCACCATTGTTGCCAACACCACAAACCTACTACCTGTCACCCCATATTGCTTTGTGTTGGCTCCTTTACCCTTTCCCGCTTCTAATGCTTGACCCCTTGTCTAATGTGATCTCGCACCCCCTCCCCAACCTGATGTTCTTCCCTTGATATACCCTCCTGTTACTCCTTGGGAGAGGCCCTACTGCCTCCTTTTGTCTGCCCCCATCCACACGCTCTCCAACTCTCCACCAAGCCACTGCACTCTTTCCTCCAGACATCCTCCTAGTCTCCAAAATATGTTCATCCAAACAGCTACCCCAAACATATTGCAGCTCATGTTGTACCAATGTTTTTTTTTTTTTTTTTCGCCCTTTTGTCTGGCAGGACCACCGGGGCCATCTGCCGTGGTCACGGCCCCCGGAGACCTCCACCGCCATCTATTGCTGCTGGGGACCCACAGTCACCCCCGGCTTGCCCCCCGGAGGGTGGGGCCACGGGCCACCTTCGTGACCCCAGAACTGTAACTGGTCGGGGTCCATAGCGATGGCAGCAATGGAAGGCTCCCAGAGGAGGCTTCATATTCGTGGTCCTGCCGCCTTCCGTTTTCCACCTAGTTTTACTCCCCGGGGAGGAGGCGGGGACGTGCAATGACGTCAGCGTCCATCCAGCCTCCTCCCCCCCAACATCGAGCGTTGGTTGCATGGAACTTCTGGTCTCCACCAGGGGTCTCCATCGCACCGATAGCTGCCCACACCCTCCGCCCGGAGTAGGAGAGCTACCCATCGGACGCTCGATCCTACTCCCCCTGGCCGGCATGTTCTACCCATGGTGCCTCCTCTTATTTCTCGCTGCCCCCTGTACCTTCCACGCCCCCATTATAACTGTTCCACCCACTAGTGTGTCCCTCCCTGTATTGCTCCATTTCCTATTTCTATGTTGCTGTAGCCATACCAATGACGGTTAGTGTTGTGTCTAGAGCCTCCTTTATTATTCAACCCTACAAGTGTACCTCTCCCTAATCTATAGTGCACCCCTCTTCTGATTAACAGGTTTCCCCTTCCTGGATGCACACCCAGGCACTCACCATCTTGCCTGATGAGCTGGGAACCTTAGTGACTTCACCTGGCCTTGTTATCCACCAATAGTAAACTATAAGAAATGAAGAATCCACCAATGGCCAAGCAGCAACACCACAATATAACTGGAGTATCTGGGGGAGGGTGGGGACCAATGACCATCACATGGTATGGTTCAATTTGGCCACTAGAAGTAAATCATCCCATTCCAAGGCAAAAATATAGGACTTCAGAGGAGCTGACTTTGATACGATGGCCAACAGAGTTAAGCTAGCCCTGGCAAAAAGAAATACAGGTGAGGGGGTACAGGCAAAGTGGGCAAGCATTAAGGATCCAGTACTTAAAGCAACATCCCACTGTGTTATAGAGAAAAGGAAGTGCAAAAGAAGTAGGAAACTGGAGGACCATGTAAAATCATCTATCCTAAATAGATACTTCTGCTCAGTATTTACTAAAGAGAAGGTAGGGCAGGGCTCACAGCTCAGCACCATGGACACAGGGTGGAAGGAGGTGTGCACTAGTCCCTTTACAAAAGAAATGGTCCTACAAGAGCTCGATAAGCTCTGGGTGGACAAGGCAATGGGACTTGATGGCATACACCCCAGGGTACTACAGGAGCTAAGGGTGGAAAAAGCAGAGCCATGATCAGAACTGTTTTGTGAGTCTCTGAGCACAGAAGAGGTCCCAGAAGACTGAAGAAGGCCTCATGTGATCCCGCTCCACAAGAGTGGTAGCAGGGAGGAGGCAGTGAACTACAGACCAATCAGTCTTACCTCAGTAGTGGGCAAGATTATGGAGGCACTCCTTAAGGAAAGGATAGTGCAACACCTGGAATCCATAGGGGCACCGGATCCAAAACAGCATGGGTTTACAAAAGGAAGGTCCTGTCAAATTAATCTCATAGATTTCTTTGACTGGGTAACCAGAGTGGTGGACCAAGGGGGAGCACTTGATGTCGCCTACCTTGACTTCAGAAAAGCTTTCAATACTGTTCCACATAGAATATTGATTAATAAGCTGAGTAGACTTGGGGTGGGTTAGAAGTTGGTCAACTGGGTGGCAAACTGGGTGACAGGCAGAAAACAGAGAGTGGTGGTAAACGGTATAGAGTCAGAAGAGATGCAAGTCACAAGTGGGGTACCACAGGGATCAGTCCTGGGGCCAGTCTTCTTCAATATTTTCGGCAGTGACATTGCAGATGTACTGGAGGGTATGGTATGGTCTGTCTGTCTGCAGATGACACCAAGATCTGCAACAGAGTAGATGATCCAGATGGGGTGGGCAGAATGAGAAGAGATCTGGATAAACTGGCAAAATGGTCAGAAGACTGGCAACTGGGGTTTAACACAATGAATGTACATAGGGAAGAGAAACTCTGAAGCCACCTATAGGATGGGAGGGGAGTTGCTGGCAGTCAAAAGGGAAGAAAGAGACTTGGGCATCATCATCACAGATGACCTGAAATCATCCAAGCAAATCACTAAAGCAGTATATAAGGCTAGAGAGATGTTGGGGTGTATTAGTAGGGGTATCACAAGTCATAAGTGAGAGGTAATAATCCCTCTTTACAAGACTGGTTAGGCCCCGCCTGGAGTACTGCGTGCAGTACTGGTTGCCACACCTTCACAAGGACATTAACCAAACTGAGACAGTCCAGAGAAGGGCAACCAAAATGGTGCAGGGACTGCATCAGAAAACATATGAGGACAGAGTAACGGCGCTCAATATGTATACCCTAAAGCAAAGGAGGGAGAGAGGTGATATGATTGAAACATTTAAACACCTTAAGGGCATTAAGAAGGTGAAAGAGTCTAACATGTTTCAGTATAAGAAAAATAGCAGGACAAGAGGACACAGCATGAGATTAGAGGGAGGCTGATTAAGGGGTAATGTGAGGAAGTTCTTTTTCACATAAAGGGTGGTAGATGCATGGAACAGTCTACCTCAGGAAGTGGTGGATATGAATACATTGCAGGGCTTCAAACAGGCATGGGATAAGCATAAGGGAGCAAGACAGATGAGGATGAATGGATAGGTCACTGACAGAGCAAAGGCTGATGGCACATTCATAAGGTAGAAAAAGAAATGGGCATACTGGATGGGCCTTGTGGTCCTTATCTGCTGTCAAGTTCTATGTTTCTTCTATGTTTAGTGCCTTCCCCGACTCTCGCAAGAGTCTATCAGTCCATCAGTCCAGCCCCTTACACCAGAGCCCCTCAGTCCTTCTCTCATGGCTCTCTCAGATTTGCAATCAAAAACAGTTCAATTCCCAAACAGAAATGAATAAGCCCCAGACACATATCCCCTCCCAGTACAAGTTAAAACAATAAAATCAAAACAGCAGGAACAAATACTTCCCATTTTAGTTTCTCTTCCCTCAAACAGCAGGAACAAACCTTGTCTTGAAGTCCAGCCTACTGCAGGCTCCAAATCCTAACTGCTTATGATGACTCAAAATATTATGTATTTTGTAAATTTTCAAGAACTGTACTTTGATGGTAGGATGTGCTATATGAATATGTATTTATATATTATAATGTGATGCATCTGTGTGACCATTATTGTACTTTAAAATTCTGCACAGTGCCTTGAACATTTTTATGGAAAGTCACCATAAAGTGAATCACTGCTTGACTGATTTACTATTATCCTTGCAATACTGATTGTAGCATCACTTCCTAGACTCAACTACTTAAAACCTTGTTTTGCTTTCATCTTCTCTCTTCATGTCTACAGTGATTCACTCCTCTATGTCCTTCCCAATTCCTTCCTCTCTCAATAACCAACTGTTTATAATGTACTTACTGCCTACTCACCCACTCATGGAATGAAGACCCCATAAATCAATCCACTGTTGGGTCCACCAACTCTCTTTTCAATTCCATAGCCTTTTTTAATTCTCCTTAGCTTTACTTATGTATGTCTTTCTGACATCATCACTACCTACTTGAAATCCCATGCTCCCTGCTCTTCAAATTCTACACTTTACCCCTATTCTTCATAACCCCCTTCTCAACAACAGTTAGAAAATTCAATATTAACTCACTGTCTGGCAATCTACTTACTGCTGGGAGTGTCTTCAAGATGGTGATCCTTCTGCTGTACAGTCTCTTTCCCTGCCATATCACCATGTGGGCATTCCACATCCATGTCAAACAACAATAATGGTTGCTCCTTTGGGATGTCATATCCTGCACATTAAACAGAGCAGGAAAATGTTAATGTATGTGTCTCTTATAATTAGAACCAGATAAAGGTAAAAAGAAAAAAAAACCTTCAGGGAACATCTGAATTGAACCTTTAGCTGCTTATATTTGAAAACTGGCAGATGATGGTCCACAACCGCTTCAGTATTCCATCACAAATTATGGATAAAGACTGCCCACATCTGAATAACTGCTTTCTGTATTTGAGTAATGCAGGATCTTGTGCTCTCTCATTACATACTTATTCCTACTTACCCTTTTGCCTCCATACTTGTATATTTCTGCAGCCCTGGTCTCTCAAACATTTGCATATTCCTGTACTACATATTCTCTCCATACCTAAATATTCCCATGCCCACTGTTCTTTCAATACTTTCACACCCTGGCACACATTGTTCTTACCATAATTATATATTCTTGCAACCCCTCTTCTTTCTAGACTAACATGTTCCTACACACCCTGCTGTCTTCATATTTACATATTTTTGCAACCCCTGTCCTCATCATACTTGCAGCACATATCCCTACAGACTGTATTCTCTCCATACTCACACTCTGCACCCTCAGGTCACACCATACATACTACAAATCCTTACACATCCTCTTGTTTCCATACTTAATCATACTTACAGTACATTTCCCTACAGACCCTATTCTCTCCATACTCAAATTTTGCACCCTTGTTTCACCATACTTACATATACATGCACCCCCTGTTCATTATAGAATGCTAAACATAGATACACTGATGCAATTACAGGCAGAAAAAGAACAAAGGTCCATCCAGTTTGCTTCTGTCCAATCTTTTCCACTCTAGCCTATCAATGGGTGGGCTCAGTCTGAGCCCCCTATAAGCAGCTTAGTCTGTTAAGTTCACGTATCCCCTCCTACCTCCTTTGCTCCCACTGCTATCAGCTCATTATACCGATCTCACTCCCCCTTTAAATCTCTGCACCATCTCTTCCTCGACTACTTCCCTTGACAACCTATTCCACATGAAGTATTCCCTCACATTGCTCCAGTACGTAACCACCTTGAACAATATGTGTCGGCCTCACTGTGTAGGTCACTTGACTGAGTTTGAACAGTTGTTGACTATACACCCTGTTGATCTCTTTAAGGTACTTAAATGTTTCTATCATTTCTTCCCTTTCCCTTCTACACATAAGTGAGTAGTTCAGCCTCCTCAACTTCTCCTCATAAGGCCTGCCCTGCATACCTTGTATGATTCTGGTAGCCTCCTCTGCATTGTTTCCAGATGATCTGTACTACTCTTAAGATGAAATCTCTAAATCTACACAAAGTACTCCAGGTGAAGCATCACCAGGGATCTGTGATGAAGCATGATCTTGTCCCTGCCCTCCTATTGGTGAATCCCCAACCAATGCATTCTTCTTGCCTTAGCATATCCTTTGTTGCACTTGGTTAATGCATTGAGGATATTTGTTTATGATTACTCAAAGATCCCTTTTTTCCACTGTTTGGCCAGCTCCAACACCTTCTATGCAATTCTCAGTGTTGGAGTTCTTTTTGCCAATATGCATAATTTTGCATTTTTGCCATAATCCTAGCCAATCATTATCTATGCCCCATTATGCAGGTCCCTTCACTGATTAAATAACTGTTGACAATCCACCTGTTATTTCCTTAATGTACTTAAATAGTTCTATCATTTCTTCCCGTACCATTCTAGACTTAAGTGAGTACTTCAGCCTCTTTAACTGTTCCTCAGAAGTCCAGCCCTACCTACTGCACATCATTTTTGTAGCCTTCCTCTGCACTGTTTTTAGGCAATCTCTGTATCATTTCAGCCCATTCCCTTTTGTTTTCAAGTGAGTACTTTTGCCACCTCAGCCTTTCCTACTTACCTTGTAACATTTTGGTGACCTTCCTCTGTCTCTTTCAAGACATTCTCTACATCATTTCAGCCCTTTCCCATCTGATCTCAGTCTCCACAGTCTTTCCTCATAAGGCCTTCAGTGCATACCGTGCATTATTTTGACGGTCTTCCTCTGCATTATTTTCAAGTGGTCTCTGTATTAATCTATTCCTCTTCCTTCTAGCCCCAAGTGAATATTTCAGCCTCCTCATCCTTTTCTCATAAGGCCTTCCCTGCATACCATATAACATTTAGGTCCCCACCCCCCGCACTGTTTCCAGATGATCTGTGCCGCTCTTAAGATGAAGTCCTCAAACCTGCACAAAGTACTCCAGGTTAAGCCTTGCCAGGGATCTGTAAAGAGGCATGATCACTCTCCACCCTCCTACTGGTAATTCCCCCGACAACGCATTCTGCTGCCCTTAGCATATCCCTTGTTGCAGTTGGCTAATGTCTTGAGGATACTTGTTAATGATTACCTGAATGTCCTTGCCACCACTATTTGGCCCACTCTGATACCTATGCAGTTCTCTGTTTTGAGTTTATTTTTGCCAGTATGCATAACCTTGCATTTCTGCATTGACTATTGGTGCATTTTCCAGCCTCTGCAGGTCCTTCTCATTGCACTAATCCCCACGTCCATGTTCCCATGCTACATATTTTTGTTTCATTTGTGAATACATTGACCATTATCTGGGTGATCTCTCTGGTGTGGCAAGTGAACAAATTGAAAAGTACAAGTACTGAACTCTGTGGCACCCCACTTGTCACCTTCCTAAATACAATGAATGAGTTCTGTTTACCACTGCCCTTTGTGTTCTCTCCCTCCACTGCTTATCCAACTGAATAAGCTCTCCCCCAACCCCAGGTCTCTAAGCTTCTTCACAAGTCTCCTGTGCAGCACCAAGTTGTAGACATTGCTAAACTCCAAGCAGAGGACATCCACATTCTGCCCTTTGTCCACCGCTTGTGTCACTGAGTTAAAGTAGTCAATGAGAGTTGTGCGATGCAACCTTTCTCTAACAATGTCCTACCTTCACTCATTTATGTCTTTCTGACATCACCTCTACACCCTCGTAATCCCATACTCCCTGCTTCTCAACCTCTACACTTTTGTCTCATTAATCCTAACCCCTTCCTCAACAGCAGTTAGAAAAATCCCACATATATTCATTATCTAGCTGTCCACTTACTGCAGGTAGTGTCTTCAAGCTGATTGTTCTGCAGTGCAGCTTTATTCTCCCCCACATCACCACATGGGCATTCCTCATCCAGCACAAACAGCAACAGAAGTTCCTCCTTTGAGATATTGTATCCTGAGCAATACAAAGAGCAGAAACTGTTTAATATAAATGTTATTTATAACCAGCGCTACTGTAGATAAAGCAGAAAAGGATAATTCAGGGAATGTCTGAATTTATTTATTTGCTTGCTTTTGTTAACTAGGTAAGCACACTAGACAACAAGTGCCTATTTTCAGGTGTGACCCGGGAGGTTACAGAGTACATAAGAAACATAATACAGAGTTAAGGTAACATACAGGCCCACGAACAAGTGGATGGAACAGCAAACGGTACGACTGGCTTTAAAATGGTAACGCTGGCAGCATGTCAACGAGATACATAACAGCACTGAGAGGTAGAATAACAACAAGTAGTATCATGACAGAGAATACATCAAAAATAAATGAAAGTACAGGCATGTATTTGCATGACATGAGCACCTACCATGAGAGAGAGAATGAGCATCAAAACAGTGCAGCTAGAGGCGGGTACTGATATAACAAGAGCGCTTCTCCAACAGGAGGGCAGAAAGTGCCTTATGCTGGTTATCAGCAGAGATTAACAGTGGCCAGTGTATCAGCTCACAGACTCCCATAGTGAATCGGGGGTGAAGAAGAGACTACTCTGGGTCTATATAGTACATAGACAGGCAAAGGTAGTTTTGAGGAAGTTCCATAGGGATGTTTTGAAGCAGGGATGGGAGGGAGAGGCACGAACTAGGGTGGAAAGGGAGTTCCACAGTCTAGGTGCATGGACGGAGAAGACCTGGTCACCTGTGAGGGTGCAGGTCTTAGGAACCAGGCGGACCTGAGCAGCACTTGATCTTAAGTGGTAGGCAGGGAAGGGCAACTATGTCATCAATGAAGTTGCCAAGAACAAACGCGCAGTGCTTTTCAGGGGGGAGCCACTCCAGCCGAGAGTAGAGCTCACAGCGATGCGTAAGGTGAAGTGCAGAGAGTGCGAAGTAGCATATGTTGTTATAAGCTGTATCCCATTTTGCTAGGCTAGAATTCGGGACTGGGGCAAAGGCTATGAGCCCAGAACAAAGCGTGGGAAGGAGTATCACTGGCAATGGCGAGCTGAGCAGCCGGGGTGGGGAAATCTTTGGCTCTGTAGGCAAGTCCAAGATTGCCGTTCGTGGCTTTACAGATATTCAGAAGATGCATGGTGAGATCCAGTTGTGGATCAAGGGTAACTCCTAGATACTTGACAGATTCAATGACCAGCAGGAAGGAGCCGTTTACTCCATAGATAGTTAGAGGAGCAGGGCAGGAAGTAGTTTTGGCCACAGAACCAAACTGCATGGCCTGGGTCTTTTCCAGGTTGATGGTGAGCTTGTGTCCCTCAAGCCAGTTCTGGATAAGATCGAAGTCTGAGTTAAGTCAGGAACTGATGATGGTAATATCCTAACAACCGGACAGTACGATGAGATCATCCATGTGCGAGTTGGGTGCCTGTAGGTTGCAATGGAGGGCAGTTCATTTATGAAAAGGGAAAACAGAGTGGATCAAAGGACAGATCCCTGGGGAACCCTGCAGTTAACAGGGGAGAGGGCAGAGAGGGTGCGGTTGAAGCAGGTGTATTGATGCCTTCCCCCAAGGTAGTTGGAGAACCAGGCAAGGTCTCGGTGGGAGAATCCGAGA
The DNA here is from genome assembly GCA_016271365.2 of Neoceratodus forsteri. NCBI lineage: Eukaryota > Metazoa > Chordata > Ceratodontiformes > Ceratodontidae > Neoceratodus > Neoceratodus forsteri. The sequence continues at coordinate 373,509,009 of CM057457.1, read as the reverse complement.
GAATGAAGAGTAGAGTGGAGGAGGGAATGGTCAACCCAATCAAAGGCCTTAGAGAGATTGATGAAGATGGCTCCGGTCAGTTTACCTTGGTCAGTTGCGGAACTGATCTCAGAGGTAAACACGGCAAGCACTGTCAATGTACTGTGCCCCTTTCTGAAGCCATGCTGAGCAAGGGAGAGAACTGCATAACCCTGAAGGTAGTGGGAGAGTTGTGAGGCAACTGCCTTTTCAAGGAGCTTAGAGGTAGCAGACAGTATGGCGATGGGCGATAGTTTTTCATATCTTTGGGGTCGCCTTGTTTGTAAACAGGGACAACCTTGGCCACCTTCCATATGTCAGGTGTGATCCCAGAGATAAGAGAAGAGTTAAATATATGAGCGACCGGCTAGGTGAGGAGGGGAGCCCCCAAGCTAAGCAGCTTTGGTTTGAGGCTGTCATGACCTGCTCCCATATGGTGGGAGAGAAAGGCTAGGAGTACCTGGGTCTCTCCAACTGAGATCTGTTTGAGGCAGAATGGCGGTCGGGGGCGTTGACCATCCACGGGTTTAAGGGCAGAGATTTGGGAAGGAGGAGGAGCAGACAGGTCTGAAAACATGCAATTAAATGCAATGGCAGTAGGATGGGTGTTATTGCAGTTGGTCTCTCCAATATTTATGTCGGCGATCGTTTCCTTGGCAGACCCTCTGACCAGGTTTTTGATATTTTGCCAAAAGCGCAGGGGTTATTGGCAGAGACTAGCAGGGCAGATTTGCAATACTCACTCTTAGCAGTTATATGCCTCTCTTGCAGGAGTTTCTGAGCTGTCAATATTCGAGGAGGTCGTTATTGTTGCGGGAGATCTTGTGTTTCACCCAGCATTTGTCTCTCTGCTTCATGAAGAAGAATAGGCCTCCATGGAGCCACTTCATGACTGTGCCCCTCACCCTGCTCTTTGTAAGGGGAGCGTGCCTGTTTTGCAAGGGAACAAATATGGCAAGGAAACTATCAAGGACTGCCACAGGGTCATTTGTAGCAGTGACCCGAGACCAGTCGAAACATTGTAGATCCTCAAGGTAGTCATTAAGGATGAGTTTGGAATATCAAATCAAATCAAATCAAATCTTTGTTTATCCAGGCGATCATCATTGACCAAGCTCATTTACAAGATGGACATGCTGTTATCCAAGACAGTTATACATACATAGACTGAGAATACAAAGTACAACATGTGCAAAGAGTTACAAACAAATTTACAGAAAAATGGTAGGTGCACGATATACATTCCAAGCATTCTTGTAGGAACATACATGCATCACTCAACTTTGCTGTGTATTATACAGACTCCATGTATGCAGAAGTTGAGATGGTATGTTTAGTCATTCTTAGTCAAGCCTCCATCAGAGTGTACAATTCTTTGCATTTCAGCCCTCAGTGACCATTTACCATACTTAGGTGAGGGTCCTGGGCTGCATAGGGGCCCCTAATAAGGTCTGTATATTCCGCTTAAATGGTGAGAGGAGAGTAATATGGGAAAAGTGGTGCCTTGGGTGCCGAGGGCCACTATGGCAAATGACTAGTGGACTTGATTAAAATAGAGAGGGGAGGAACTAGATTCGTGGCTGGATGTGGTAAGGATACGGAGTGAACTGTCAGCAGAACAGCTAGGAACTATGGAAACAAACACTTACAGATTTTGGCAAATGTTTTGTCATAAATTATCCTAAACGTGGCAAAACTGACAGGAGAGCTGAGTTTCAAGGATCCTTGTACCCTATTCCAGAGCATAGGCAAAGCGTGGCTTATGGCTGCCCTGCCAAAATGGGTAATGATCCTGGGGATTTTCAGAGAAATTAGCGAGTGGCTTCTTAGTGCATAGCTATTGATTGGGCTCAGGGGGAAGCAGGCAACAATGTAATCTGGGAGTTTGTTGGTAAGGGCTCGGAATGTCCAGAGTGCTGCATTTCTACACCGCCTTTATTGAAGGGAAGGCCACCCTACAGCTGCATATAAAGAGCAGTGATGTGTGGAGGATGGGAGACCAGTTATAAATCTTAGCACTCTGTGGTACAGAACATCCAGTTTTTTAAGGTATGAGATGGAGCATTGGCCATAGATAATGTCGGCGAAGTCGATTAATGAAAGGAAAGTTGATTGAACAAGCTGTCTTCTTGCATCTGCGGTCAGAAGGTGTTTAGTTCTGAAGAAGAGGCCAAGCCTCTGCCTAAGCTTTTTCATCAGTTCTTCTGTGTGCTCACTCTGCTGGGGACTTTGGGCGAGGAGGTGCCCCAAATGCAGTAGGCTGGAGAGTGGCATCTGGGAGTATTCCTGAGTGGACAATTCTGTCCAATCTGTTGCTCAGTACCCAGTCGATAAGTGACCCTTTGTCCCCCCGGGAGGAGATCCTTGTGGGTCCCGTGATGATCTGGCTGGGAGCAAGACCTCAGAGAAGAAGCTCATATTGCTTGGTATTTGGCCCCAGCCAATTGAGGTTGAGGTCCCCCAGGATTGGCAGCTCATTTGAGCCAATCTTTTCTTTAAGGTGGTCAAGTAGTGAGGAGAGTCCTTGAACACCACCCTTTGAAGGGTTGTAGGCACAGACAAGATTCACCTTTTAAGTGTTCCCAAGCAGGAGGAGGGAGTGAAGGAACTCGCAGGCTTGGGATTCAGGGGGTGAATAAGAAACTGTAGACACATTAAGGTGCACCCTATATTATAGGGGCCCCCCCTCATGCTTACTGCCTGCCCTGTCTCGCCGGATAAGGCAGTAGCCTGGGAGGGCACACACGGAGTCAGGAATGTGAGGCTTCAGCCAAGTTTCCATGATGCCCATAATGTCAGGCTTGTGGTGGGCCACCCAGGCCATTAGTTTTGCTACATTTTGAAGGATGCTGTGGATATTGAGGTGTGTATTTTTAAGCCTTTGGCGGATAGCCAGGCTGAGGGGGGCTTGAAGGAGTATGGGGTTGTTGTGGGGACCTTGACAGCTGGCTAAGTTCTCAGCCTGCGCAAGAGGAGCCATGGTCCGAGCCATTTGAAGCAGCTGGAGTGCATGAGGTACCCAGTGGAGGAAGGATCCCAAATGAAATGGCAACACAGCCAAGGTCAGCAGGTGTTGGCGCAGTGTGGGCAGTTTTGGCTGGGTGCTGGCTAGCAGGAGGACAGAGCTGTTCACTTTAGGGAGCAATTAGGGGTCCCACTCTAAGCATCACGTCAGGTGTGGAGTAAATTGGACCTCCCAGAGAGTACTCTGGAGGTTGGTAGTCAGGAGTAGCAGAGACCAGGGGACAGGTCTAGATTTTGGATATGCATAACATTGCTATTAGAAGAGATCTGGGATAGCAGTTTGAGGGGGGGGGGCAGCAATTCAGCAATGCGAAGGCTTGGATAGGAACCCAAGGGCAGCTCATTCATTAGATGTAGGCTGACAGGATTGTGCTTTAAAGGCAGTGAAAAATAGAGGAGGCCTCTAGTGGTGAATAAGTATAGCCTGCAAATGGCAAAGTGGGTTGATTGTTTTTTGCGTAGCCCTCTGGAGAATGGCGCTTTCAAGCTTATACTTTTACAGGGTAATTTTGTTTTTAAAATCCAGCTTGCAGTACAGTAAAAAAATTCGGCTTGCAGTATGGTAACGCAGAGCACCACAGGCTGGCGGAGGCTTGTTAAAGGTTTTACCTCGTTGACTCGCTCTGGGGGTGGAGGACAGCAGGTTCGGCAGCCCTCGCAACCTCTGAGTTGGGACCCTCGCTGGATCCAGGTATCCTGAGGAGAATAGAGAGCTGAGGTAAGTCTTATATACCATGGAAAGGGAGAGGAGATAGGGAAGGAGTGAGAGTGGAGGAGGGGGCCTGAGCGGACAGAGAAGGGTCAGAGAAGAGCAGAATTCATGCAGTTTCCTTAATACCACTTTACTGTAGCACACAGTGAAATGTCTCTGACTCTAGTAACTGAATCCCCAATTAACATATGTCAGCTTTTAACCGAGTAAAGAGTATAAATTTCTTTTGCACAGTTTGAATGGTTCTAAATAAATTAACTAGCCCCCAGTTAACAGAGTAAAATGTATGAATGCCTTTCCCTTAAGGTACCCTCACAGTGCAGTGATACCGCAGGTAAATCGTTGTTAGCAAAGAAAGATAAATTTGAATGCCTTTACAATACAGTACAATCTCCTAAGGTACCACTAAGTCCAGTGAAATTTCAGGTGAATCATTGTTAGCAGAGAGAAAATAAACTATCTAAACTTCTACGCCGGCAGTAACCTTTAAAAAAGGCGCCAAGTTCAAATACTGCACACAACTCCTAGGCAGCGGAGCACCCAGCAGTTTGCAAGGCCTGAAGTTCAGTCTCTGGAGAATGGCGCTTTCTAAGCCACGCTTTACAGGGTACTTTTTGTTTCTAAACTGCCTTGCAGCACCGTAAAAAATTTGGCTTGCAGTACGGTAATGCAGAGCACCACAGGCTGGCAGAGGCTCGTTAAGGGTTTTACCTTGTTGATTCACTCTGGGGGGTGAGGGAGGGCAGGTTCGGCAGCCCTAGTAACCTCCAGGTCGGGACCCTCACTGGATCCAGGTGTCCTGTGGGAACTGCATCTGTAATTGCTCATACTTGAACACTGACAAATGACGGTCCATAACTGCATCAGTATTCCACCACAAAATTGTGAATAAAGATTGGCTAGCTCAGAAATCAGAGGAAGGACTTTTGTTTTCTTCTATCTGCCTGTATAAGAGTATCCTGCACTTTTTTTTATTTTGTTATTGATAATAATAAAATGCTACTTACAAATGTTACTTCTCCTGGTTTGCCTATGCTTCCTGACATTTGCTTCAACCACAGTTGGTATCAGAAGTGGGATTTATGCCGTGCATACCCTATGCCAGGAGTTTTGTGTGGGGGTAGTATACCTGGTATGGATCCATGATGCTGGTGCGACAACAAAGTTGTCGACCAATTTTACAGCAATGGATTCATGTTGCCTGCAACTGCGGTCAGCATAAACCTGTGCAAACAAAGAAACTTTCTTCTGGGGGGGCTTTGCCTCCAGCACCTCCATAACAAGATAATCAACTCCAAGTTGGAGTTGATTCAGGGAGAAGGTGCAAGACCCCCAGACAGCAGTGCTGGGTCCCACGGCAACATTACAGTGGCAAGAGCAAATTGTCACTGTAATGGCGTTCAATGCAGAATTGTCACTTTTCTAATAGTATACCACCTGATGAAGCAAAAAAGAAATGTATGGATCATGCAACAGCCAGCTCAGGAGTGATTACCAGGAGAATGACAGCCAAACTAGATGCAGAAACAAAAGCCCAAACTAAGATAGTACAGCCAGCATCAGTGATGGAAGAAGAAGAACTGGCAGGGACAGAACCTGAAAACATGCCTGCTTTCTTCAAATGGTGGGCTATACAACAAACAGAAATGGAGAAGCACAGAAAACAAGACATGCAGTGATAGGAGCAGCAGAGAAAAGGTGAGATGCAGCGATGGGTGGATGCCTTGCAAGTCATCAAAGCTGAAGGATCTGGTACAGGTCCAACAGATCAGGAAAACATGAACAACTTAAAGACATTAAACTTATATAAATGTGTCCCTCGGATGATAGCAAAGCATGCCTGATATCTTACAAAAGGGTCACCAGAACCTGCCAATGGTCAAGAAAGCAATGGACGATCAAGCTGGTACCTTATCTGACAGGTAAAGCCCAACTTATGCATGGACACTGCACAATCAGAAAACTATGACCTTATGAAAATCCTTGAAAGATATGGCATCTCAGATGAACCCTACAGCCAGAGACTCCCGTCCCTGAAATATCATCCTTTTAACAATCCTTGAGAAGTGTTCCCCCAACTCAAAGAACCTCCCATTAAATGGCTCAACCAGAAGGCAAAACAGTCCCACAGGTCTTAGGGCATATTTGCAATGCAGCTATTTATCAACATCCTTACTACAAATGTATGGATTTGGGTTAAAGAACACTGATCACAAAGTGAGAAAAAGGTTGTTTCTTGGCTGAGTATGGTCAGAAGGCCAGACAGACCCTGCAGCAGCAACGTAACTGCCAAGAACTGGTAAGACCCTTTTTTTTCTGAATTTAATTCCTGATCAGATAAGCACGCTGACATGGGTAACAAATTTATACCCAAAGACTGTATTTTATATGTTGTAATAAACCAGGTCATATTTCAAGAAACTGCCATAAAAATAAGGAAGCAACACTGGAGCAAATTTGATCTAGGCAAGTTTTCAACAGATGTCAAGGTGGAAGACAAGACTGTGAAAAGACTTACAGATTTGGGAAGCAGACAGACCCTGGTAGAGGCTGATGTTCTGGGTAGGCTTGGGGTGGGTCAGAAGTCTGTTAACTTAGTGGCAAACTGGCTGATGGGTAGAAAACAGAGAGTGGTGGTAAATGGTATACAGTCAGAAGAGATGCAAGTCACAAGTGGGGTACCTCAGGAATCAGTCCTGGGGGCAGTCCTCTTCCATATCTTCATTAGTGACATTGCAGATGGACTAGCGGGTAAGGCTTATCTGTTTGCAGATGACACCAAGATCTGCAACAGAGTAGATGATCCAGATGGGGTGGGCAGAATGAGAAGAGATCTGGATAAACTAGTAAATGGTCAGAACAGTGGCAACTGGGATTTAATGCAAAGAAGTGCAAGATCATGCACATAGGGAAGAGAAACCCTGAAGCCACCTACAGTCTGGGAGGGCATTTGCTGGCAGTCATAAAAGAAGAAAGAGACTTGGGCATCATCAACACACATGACCTGAAATCATCCAAGCAGACCTCTAAAGCAGTAGGTAAGGCTAGGGGGATGTTAGGGTGTATTAGTAAGGGTATCACAAGTCGTAAGAGGGAGGTAATAATTCCTCTTTACAAGACACTGGTTAGGCCCCATCTGGAGTACTGTGTGCTGTACTGGAGGCCACACCTTCACAAGGACATTAACCAAATTGAGGCAGTCCAGAAAAGGGCAACCAAAATGGTGCAGAGACTGCATCAGAAGACATATAAGGACAGATTAACAGAGCTCAATATGTATATCCATGAGCAAAGGAGGGACAGAGGTGATATGATCGAAATATTCAAACACCTTAAGGGCATTAACAAGGTGAAAGAGTCTAACATGTTTAAATATAAGAAAAATAGCAGTACAAGAAGACACAGCATGAGATTAGAGGGAGGTAGATTAAGGGGGAATGTGAGGAAATTCTTTTTCACAGAAAGAGTGATGGATGCATGGAACGGCCTACCTCAGGAAGTGGTGGCTATAAATACAGTGCAGGGCTTCAAACAGGCATGGGATAGGCATAAGGGAGCAATACAGATAAGTATGAATAGATAGGCCATTGACATATGCAAAGGCCGATGGCACATTTATAAGGTAGAAAAAGAAATGGGCAGACTAGATGGGCCTTGCGGTCCTTATCTGCCGTCAACCTCTATGTTTCTATGTTTCTGTGTAAAGACTATTCAAAATGACCAGGTACCAGGGTCATCTGCATCCATGAGGACACTCAGTACTATCCTACCTTCCCACTGACTGACTATTAGTGGGGTGTCACACCAAATGAATGAAGGGCTAGTACTAAACTTACCAGTACCTATAATTATTGGACAGGACTTTTCAGGATTCACTAGGTTAATTGCAGATGGAGTAAACACTGTAGTTTCAGCAGCTTTGATAACAAAAGCACAGGCAAAGAAAATAATCATCGTTGGGAACTCTTTTCCTTTTGGTAGCTTTGTTTTGGACTTGTTTGAGCCCAACTTCTAGATAGTACTGGGTAAGATCCTGTTCCATTTGTTATGCAGAGAGTGATTAGATTCATATTTAAAAGATACCCTCACTGGAAAGACTTTTTTTTTTGAACTGCCTGTATAAGAGCTATCCTGCAGTTTTTTTGTTATTGATAATAAAACGCTACTTGCAAATTTTACAATGTCTTCTGGTTAGCCTATTCTTTTCTGACCAATGCCTCAACCAAAGAGAGTACTAAAAGAAGGTAAGGGGTAACAACAGGAAGGTACCAGTCCCTAAAAAACAACCAGTTCTCCCGGAAAGGAAGAAATACCCTACATAAGGTAAAGGTACAAAGCGGAAAAGTAAAGCAAAAAGTGGAAATAAAAGCACTTTATCCAGGGTCATATTGCATGGATCAGGTTATCCAGGTAAATTCCTGTCTCCCTACCATCCTTCTCTCCTAGTTCACTCCTTCAAAGTGGGCCTCCTAGGGGTTCCCCAGGCTAGGCAGAAGACATCCAGGGATCACAATACCGAAGATACGGGTCCTATCCTGAGGAACTCACTTCCCAGATCCCTGAGGGAGGCTCCCTTAGTGAAGGCCTTCAAGGTGGGCTCCTAGTAGTTCCCAGGACTGGGCAGAAGACATTCAGGGATCACACTACTGAAGATATGGGTTCTACCCTGAGGAACTCACTTCCCAGATCCCTGAGGGAGGCCCCCCTCAGTGGAGGCCTTTGAGAGCAGCATCAAGACTCACTTATTTAGAGAGGCTTCTAATCTGACCTAATTCTCACTTTCTGTTTAAGAGAAATATTGTAACTTATTTATGCAATTTATTATTAATTCTGAAGATGTCATTTGCCTACTATGATACTATGTATGTGGGTTTTAAGTACAGTGCTCTGAACCCTGGGACTGGACACCCAACACATAGATCCACTACTACTACTACTAAGTGGAAAAGAAAAGCAAAATGAGGAAAAATAAAATCACACTAGCTAGGGTCCCACTACAAAAGAATTAAGTAGAGCAAAAGGGGAAACTAGAAACACCTCATCAAGGGTAAGGTTACAAAGTTATTTCCAGTAAGGGTAGTGAATGAAGAAATGGGAATTTTGGGAGGGTGCAGTGATTGCAGAGTGGCAGTTTTCAGTGAGACCTTATGGAGACCGAAGTGCTGCCCCATCTGAAGGCACATCTCAGGGCTGAGAGATGAGGTCACTAAACACCAGGTAAAGCTGGCTAGGACTCATGGGATGTCTTCCCCCAGACAGATGTCACTGAGTCCACCACTGTTGCTCTAGAGGATGCATAGGAGGGACAGCTGGCAGGAGCATAGTGGGGAAAAATCTAGGTCAGACAGAAAGTTCCCAAATTCCCAACAAGGAGGCCGGGGGTCTGAATGCTTTGATGCTCTGTGGTGAGTTCTGGGGCTTCTATTGAAGATAAAACACATTTTTGTTACATCTTCCCTACCCCTCACTCCAGGGAAAAACTTTTTTTTTTTCCTAGAGTTGGGGTGTGGGAGACTATGAAGACTGTAGCTTCAATTGTGGTGGGCAAATGACTAATCAACAATTGCATCAGCTATCCACCCCATAGGCATTATTGCACTGTGCATAATTTCTATATAAAGCCTGGGGATCTGCTCTGGGGATTTAAATGCTCTGTGGTGAATCTTTGGGATTTTATTAAAGATAAAACATACTTTTGTTACATCTTACCTACCCCCAATTCCAGGGAAAGTTTATTTTTTTCCTCTGGAGTCATGGGTGTAGGAGACAATTTAACTGTTTATTGAAAATCAAGAAAAGATGTTACAATTATTTAGCCGTGGCTCATTTTTAACAGTTTCCTTTATGATAGCTCATTTATTTGTTGTAGGTACAAAAGGTAATACACAAAAATATAAATTAATTATGTTACCTCTGAATTAAAGAGAGGTAAACACAATACAATTTCATCATTCCATCATATACATAAAATCTGTTGGCAGAACGATACCAATGGTCCATTGCACATATTACACATCCCTGGACCTAGTGGCCTGGTGGGTTGTCCCCACCTCTCTCTTCTTCCTTTAAATAATAACCTCTTTGAATCCCCAGTGGTACTATGAGCACTCTTGTGCTGTCCCAGTCATGGCTGAATACTTTTAGGGTACCAGCCATACCACTTCCACCAGATATCTGTTACACGGCTTCACCACCCTCCAGTGAAGTAGACCTTTCTTGCATCCATCCTGACTTTATCCTCACTTAACCTCCAGTTGTGTCCTCTTGTGACTGGGTCCATATTTCAAAACATATAGGTCTTCTCTTTACACCTTCCATTATATCACTCAGAAACATGCATGTCCCCATTATGCCCCCTTTTTGCATCTGGCCTCCACAGAGTACATGTTCAGGGTCACTAGCCATTCCTCACAGCATCTGCCTTGCTGGCCCTGGGTCATTCTGGTGACCCTTCTTTGTACCGACTCCAGCCTTTCTGTGTTCTTTCTGATGTGAGGGCTCCAGAACTGGGTACAATGTTGCAGGTGAGGCCTTAACAAAGATCTTTTTTGGGAAAGGGGAAATATCACTTCACTTCACTTCTCCTACTATCAAAACCCTTCCAACACACCCCAGCATGCCTCAGTGCACTGGCTTGTTTGCTTGAGGCAGTCACGGATGATGAAATGCAGATCCTTTCTTTTGTTGTAATGGTAAGCCTGACTCCTCAAATCCAGTACTCCATGCATGGGTTCCTTTTCCCTAAGTGCATCATCTTGCACTTCTTGGTGTTCGATCTCCACTCCCAGATCTGTGACCTTCCCTATCCAGCATCTCTAAGTCCTTCTGAAGTTTTCTCACCCCTTTCTTGATATCTACCCTGCTACACAGTGTTGCATCGCTAGAACAGATAGAGACACACATCTTGCCCTGTTTAGCTTCCCCTATGTCACTAATGATCATACTGAATAAGATGGGTCCCAATATTAATCCCTGTGGCACTCGACTTGTGAATCCCCATCTCAACAACATACCAGCATTGGTAGTAAACGGTATCCAGCATTCAAGTCAAGTAGTTCTATGTCAGTATTTAATCAGGTCATATGGTGGGTCACAGATGGGTAAGTTCCTAGGATTGTGAACAGGAGCAAGCAACTGGATAGGGGATCAGAAAGGGGGGTGAATAACCTTCCAGAAAGTATCAGGGAAGTTAAGGTTACTCTGAAGGTGTGTGGAAGAGTAATTTGAATAGAGACGTTTGGATATTGCAGATATGTAAATTATGCCATTATTTGGTTCCAATACAACTTAAAACCAGATATTTTGGTTGGATCGGATAATGATTATCTGGTTTGATTATTCAATTATTCTCTTTTCCAGCATTCATTAATGGAACTTATTGTCTGCCAATCTTTTTTTTTTTTTTTATTTAATACTTTTTGCTGCAGCCAACCACCGACATCTGCCATGGTCACGGACCCTCGCACTTCCACCTCCAATTTTTGCCTGAGCAGTCCCCAGCACCTCTAGCTTACCCCCCAGAGGGTGGGGGTAATGGCACAGTCTCCCCTTAAGTGCCGCAATCTTGGTTCCTAAACGGGAGAGAGCCAACTAGGAGGCTAATTGAAGCCAGAGGCAGGACTTCATAGAGGTTGCTAGCTGCAATTTTTCTCCCCTATAGGCAGGGGCGGGGACGTGCAATGATGGCCAGCATCTGTCCCTCCCGAGATCAGCATGTGTCGGTGCTTTACGACATGCTCAGCCTCCGCTGGGTGTCTCTCCTGCTCTTAACAGTCACCCCCCCCAAGAGAAGGACAGCAGTCCAGGGACACTCGATCCTTCTCCCCTGGCCAGCCCTCCGATGACCCATGCCAATATTTTTTTTTTTTTTATTTGAGAAGTTTTACCAGGAAAGAACACTCTGAGCTAAAATAGCGTGTTTCCAGATGCATCCAATCTTGTCCAGAACGTTCAGATTTGCCCTTGGTAGTAACAGCCTGATGGCTATACAGATACAAGACAAATGTGGATGGTCATCACTTACAGTAGCATCTCCTCTCCACATTTATCCTCTACACCCATCATCCCCACACCACCACCACAATAAAGGTGTTAGCAGGAGCAACGGAGGATTGGAAAAAACAACAGCCCGCCTTAGGGCTGTCCCTTTAAGATCCCCGGCTTGATCTGATTGCAGAGACTATTGGTAAGGCACTAAGGAGAAAGTGTTTTTGAGACACACACACAGGAGTCCAAAAAAAGAAGCGATTAATAGATGGGAGGCTGGAAGCAGCAAACAGACTTACCACTGAGAATCATGAGGTATTACGAGTTAAGGGGACATTTAAGTCCATAAGAAACTCGCCACCAGCACTGGTGGCATAAGTGACTTGAGAAAAAAGTCTTGATTTGACCCATATAGTGGTCAAGATTGATTTTAAACTCAGCCATGCTTGCACTTTATGCTACTTTGATGGATAATCTGTTGTGTTAAGTTGTACTTCACACTGAATGTAAACTCCTTTATTTTTCTTTTGTGTCTTTGCTGAAGTAAAGTTTAATTTGTTCCCTTCAGGACTGGTGTCCATGCAAAATATCTGTCTGTGAGGGTTCCCTTGAAAAACACTGCCCAGCCCACTGCCCTGTCACTCTGACCTAATGGGAGGATTGGATCAACAACGAGACGATGACAGAAAGGGAACTCAAGTGTCATGAGTGATTTCAAGCCATTGCAAAATGCAAGTCATGGCACCTGGCTTCCTGGGTGGCCACATCAGTAAAGGCAGTAACTTCAGTCACTTCACTCAGTGCAAACATCTGCCAGATGAAGCCCACATTGTCATTTTCAAATCAAATGGGACAAATAATTTTACACAGTTAAACCCATTTATGTTAACGTGCACTGCAGTGCAAACTTTAAAATCAACTTACTCACTACAAGGAAGACTGCAACTTACTGATGAATTTAACAAAGTAAGTGCAGTGCAAGCGATGATGAGGCAAGCCACCTCGTACAACCAACAGACAGATACACCACGTTCCACTTTCCCACTCCACTCTCTTACTCCTTAAGAGTGAGGACGACACCAGCGCCACAAGTTAACTACTGACATGCGCTGTATAGCCTGTAGAGTCAACTAACTTAGCACATGACTGTAACAGCGGTCCGCTAACAGTCATGTGGTAAGTTAAGAAGAAATTTACATTGCATGTGTCTTCACTACCCATCTGCTGACATGACATGTAGTGCTTACTATAACACAGCTGCTTTGACAAACACAGAATGTGTGTGCGTCAGATAGAAGTGGGCTGTAATTACTGGAGAAAGAGAGAGAGAAGGAAATGAACATCTAGTACTGTGATGGGGTGAGAGTAGATGAGGATTAACTAAAAAAAAAAAAGAGTTGCAATTTCCCAACAGACGTCTGTCTGAATTTCCCAACAGACGTCTGGCTGAAATGACAGTCGGGCTGCTGCCCGACCTGCCCCCCACTACACCACTGTTGGCTGGACTGTGGTGGGCTCGGGGGGAGGGTTAGAGGCACATTGTTCTGTTTGCACCACTGCAAAACCCATTCACTGCTCTGGTGGGATGGGACTGCCAGAAGGAAGCACCTGCATTAGTGGCCAGGTAGGATGTGATGTTCCACTGTAGGGGAGAACCCACAGTGTGAGGGAGTGGACCACAACAGAGGGAGCAACTTCTGTTGGGGGATTCGATTATATTTGGGAACAGGAAGGGAGGGAAAGAGGGATTTGAGGTACCTACCTAGCACCACAGCTTGGGGAGGGGGAGGAAAGTGGATGCGAAGGATCGCTAGGGTGGGGGAGCTAGACATAACTGTCTACCTGGGGATGAATGGTTTGGCTAGGAATGGGACTGGGTTCAATCTAGGAGATTTTAAGGAGGTGGGGAAGGATCTTGGGCAGGTAGCACACTCTATTACGGCTTTTGCTGAAGTGCTACAGGTCTACAGCTGAGGGAAGGAGGGGGTTCTCTGCACCAGGAACTTCCACTTGTGGTAGAAGGCTTGGTGTAGAGAGAGGGGTTTGGGTACACTGGGGACAGGGGACCAATCTAGAGAGATAAGGGCCTATACAGGGGCGATGTCCTGCATTCATCTGGGATGGGAGACCACACATTGATGAACATCTGAACTAGCTTATGGTGGTAGTGGAAGGAAAAATGGAGGCATAAACTGTGCCCCCCTCCCCCAAAAAGACTGAGGCAGAGAAAAGGGAGGACTGGCTGGGAGGAAAGCCTCCTAGGGTTCAAATTAAGGAAAACAAGCAATGTGGTAGAAAACAAGGAGGTGGGAACAAGAGTTATAAAAAGAGGGGGAAGGAAGCAGGACAAAAGAGAGAAGGGGGCAGCAGTCAGATAGGAAACAAAATGTGAAAGTTCATGCATACAAATGCAAGGTGTGTAAGAAATGAAATTCTGAACCTAGAGTCCATAATAGCAGAGGCAAACTTGGATATTGTGGCCATTACTGAATCATGGTGAACAGGAAACCATGACTGGGACAAGGCCATACCAAGCTATAGTCAGTTCAGGAAAGATGGGATGAAAACGAAAAAGGAGGAGTGGTATTATATGTAAGGGGGGGGGGTTAAAAGCAACAGAGGCACAGGGAATCCAGAGGGCATTGAGGGGTTGGAAGCACTGTGGGCCACCCTGGAGACAAAAACAGGAGCCTGTATCCACAATGACAAGATCTGCAGACCTCCTACACAAGGGGAGAAACTGGATAAGATACTGGGGAAAGCCATTACCACAATGGCAGAGAAAGGGCAGGTGTTGCTGGTGGAGGACTTCAGTCTGCCAGATGTAGATGGGAGCCTTCCAGTCACACATTTAGCTAGAAGCAGGGACATCCTAGAGTCCCTGCAGTGGGTGTTTCTTAGGCAGCTAGTCAGGGAGCCCACTTGAGGTGGGTCAATACAGGAGCTTGTGCTCACAAACAGGGACAGTAATGCAGATGTTAAAGCGAGAGGCCACCTGCGGACCAGTGGTCACCATACAGTGTGGTTCAGCACAAAGACGGCAGTGGAAGCAATCACACAAGGATGAGGGTCCTGGACTTTAGGATGGCAGAATAAAAAAATAAAAGGTGAAGGCCTCAGAGACAATTCAGCAGGGGTGACAGGTGGGGTGGAGGAAAAGTGGACTATGGTAACCGAAGGCAGAATGAAGGCAACAAACCGCCATGCAAAGGAAGTGAGCAGGAACAAGAGTAAAAAAAAAAAAAAAAACACTGCTATGGTTCTTAAAGGAACTAGCTGAAAAGACATTGGCTAAAAAGGCAGCCCTCAGGAGGTATGCAGACTGAAAAGGACAGGGATGTCTATCAGGAGAAGCAGAACAAAGCAGGGAAAGCATAAACTGAGGAAATAAATTGCTCAAAACATAAATAAAGTGGACAAGGTCTAGATACATAAGGGCAAAGAGGGAGACTCAGGAAATAGGGAGAGAGGCACAGGTTCGAAACGCTGGAGGGGGGAGGGCTATGCAAAGGAGGATCAGGAAAAGCAAACAACTTGAATAAATAGAAACACAGACACTGACGCAGATACGGACCGCAAGGCCTATCTGGTCTGCCCATTTTTTCTACCTTATGAATGTGCCATCGGCCTTTGCTCTGTCAATGGACCATCTAGTCATACTCATCTGTATTGCTCCTGTATGCCTATCCCATGCCTGTTTGAAGCTGTGCGCTGTATTCATATCCTTCACTTCCTGAGTTAGGCTGCTCCATGCATCCACCACCCTTTCTGTGAAAAAGAACTTCCTCACATTACCCCTTAATCGGACTCCCTCTAATCTCATGTTGTGTCCTCTTGTCCTGCTATTTTTCTTATATCGAAACTTGTTAGACTCTTTTACCTACTTAATGCCCTTAAGGTGTTTGAATGTTTGGATCATATCACCTCTCTCCCTCCTTTGCTCAAGGGTATACATATTGAGCTCTGTTACTCTGTCCTCATATGTTTTCTGATGCAGTCCCTGAACCATTTTGGTTGCCCTTCTCTGGACTACCTCCATTTTGTTATGTCCTTGTGCAGCTGCGCCTTCCAGTACTGCACAGGAAAGGGAAGGGGGATGGGCCACATAAAAGCAACAAAAACAAAGGGGGGAGGAACACAGACTCCAGTCCATTTACAGAGGGCACAGTCATTAAGGGCCTCGTAAATTAGAACATGGACAAAGCTTAGGGCCAGATAGGGTGCACTCAAGGGTACTGCAGGAGCTCAGGGAAATACTGGCTGAACCTCTGACATCCTATTTAACAATTCACTAGAAAAAAAGTGCTGTTGCAGAGCACTGAAGAAGAACAGATTCAGTCCAATTTCATAAACGCAATAGCATGGAGGAGACTAGTAACTGTGGGCCCCTGTGACGCTTCTGCGCTCAAACAGTTTGTGAGGTAAATTTGGAGCATCATGGCATACTACCCTGATTTGGAGGGGGGATTATTTTATTTTTTTTTTTTACACTGTAGAGATCCACTGTGGTTAAATCAAAGCCACCGCACAATTAACAAGGCTCTTTTTAGTAGAGTGGCAGCTTTGATTTGACTCTAGTGGAGCTCTAAGATATAAATAAAATATGACATTTAAATCCACCACCATTCATATCAATGTGGCATGCCCTGTGTTTGCAAACAGTCGCATCACAGAATGTCAGAGGCGGGAGCCACGGGTCCAGAGCTTGCTTCTCTCAGTAAGAGGAAGGGAAGAGATTGGGTGGCTAGCTCATAATTATGATACCTTCCCCTTTAAAAAAAATGCTACTTAAAAAAATTACAGGATGAGGACTGCTTAACTCCTAGTGAGGAAGGGCAACAGATAAGAGTTTGGAAACCTTTTCCAAAAGGAGTACAATCATTTGTCTTTAAAGCTGCTCACACCTTGCTTCATTCCCTCTTTCTGTGCCCTGATCTCTCTGTGTCCCATCTCCATCCTATCTGTTAACTCCTCCCAACACTTTGCTCCCTATTAATATTCCCACTCTGCCTCACTCCCCTTGTTGGTGGTATACTAACTAAGCCTCTTACACACGTTACCATGCCCTGGGGTCCTTTAACTTCAGCCTCGCCTTCTCCTAGTTTAAATGTCTAGGGATAAAGGCATCAAACTCCTGTCACAGAGCATTTGACCGCTTCAGCGGATGAAAGCCATTCATTCTAAAGAGCTTCCTGTCCCAGACGTTTCCCCAGTGCCCAACATATCTGAACCTCTCCTCTCTGTATTACTCCCTCAGAAATGAGTTAAACTGGTCTGTCTTCAGAAGTCTCTCAGTTCCCCACATACCACACTGACAGGACCGCTACGAAGGCCACGGATCGCTAAGTATGGCCCCTCACCTTGCCCTCACAACCTCCAGCAACTAACCTCAACCTCCTCTACCTCATAACTGGCCAGGGCACTGTCCTCAAGTGAACAATCACATCTGGTACCTCCCCCATGTATACAGATACTCCATGGTTTTATTTATTTATTGCTTTCTGACAGTAGAGATATGCTAAGCCGAGGTTTGTTTCTGGGTATGTCCTGGAAGCACAGGCAAGTTGTGTGACTTTTTCATGACCACATAGTTTGCAAGGTGTGACTGTGGGATTCAAACCCAGTTCTCTAGATTTGCAGCTCATTGCTCTTAACCAGTACACTATACTGCCTCCCCTACAATACTGCACTGTCTCAGTGGCATCCCTCCTTGCTGTAGACAGATCTCAATAACTAGAAAAGAATATGCTGAGTCTTAGAACAACTATTAGTATCTTCCAATCATTGCTAAAAACACTCTGTAGTGATATTTTATAATGTCTGAAATTATATTTTGAAAGCTGTAATATTTGAACTGTTAAACATAGTAACCTAAGCTTAGAAAAGCTCGGAGTCTTAACATGTATTGATCCCAACAATACACTTCTCCTGTGTTGCTACGAGTCTATACATCTTAATACAATTTGTTGTTTAAAATAATGGGACTTTAAAAATTTAGTGAACCATTAAATGTTTTTTTGATCTCAATATGAGGCATTTAATATTCTTTTTATATTGATAATACGGCTGTTGTAGTAATATCTTAGAGATACATCTATAGCAGACTTCAAGCTTTCATTTAAAAGAAAATTAGGTCTATATCCCTAATGATTGAAAAGTTATCACACTGAAAACAATTATTTTTGTTGGGGAAGGGCATTCCAGATTTGTGGGAAATGATGGTTGTATGTGGACTGCACAGCCCGAGTCGAACAGCAGGGGATTGAAAAGGTGCACGAGTCTAAGGATCTTAAGGAGTGAGTAGGAGGGGAAGGGGTAGAAAGAGGGGAAGATAAATACAGGGCAGACAGCCAAGTCAGTATTGTGAAATGAGTTTGGCACAGTGGGAGAGGTGCCTGTTAGCAAGACAGGGAGCAGTAGAGATCACAGTGATGAATACGTATAGGAGAGTCCAAGGCCAAGCAGCAGAAAGAGTTGAAAAGAGGGTCCAATCTGGATAAGATGGAGATGGGACCGGCACTGTTAAGTGTATCATAGTATTCAAAAATAGGGAGAGTAATCTTTGGACAATTTCACACCTGGCTGTAAAATGAGTGCAGTTACGGTTCCTGTATAGGGTACAATGCTTGGGGTGCAGCTTCTTCAAGATGGCATCAGTATGCCCAGAAAGGTGAGGTTTTAGTCAAGCCAAACCTCAAGAAATCTAAAGGAGGAGGTGTCCTCTAGCAGTGTCCCATCTATGGGGGTAGAAGAATGGCAGAGCGGGAAGCCTAGCAAGTCTCTCTCTAGTGACAAAGGTCAAGGAGGCTGTTTTCCTGGCGTTTAGGAAGAGCTGATGTGATTCAAGTCAGTGTTGAATCTTATTAAAGTCAAGCTGCAGACTGGCTTCAACATCAGCAGGTGATTGGCCAGAGGTGAACAAAACAGTATTGTCAGCGTACATGTGTATGGAGGAGGAAAAGCTGAACTGATGGCAAGTCATTTAGAAAGATGAAGAAGAGTAGAGGGCCCAGTACAGAGCCCTGAAGTACTCCAGTGAGGATTTGTCACGGTGGAGAGCAGAACTCTTCTATTCTAATTGATTGTGTCTGCCCGGTGAGATAGGCCTTAAACTAGTTAGTAGCAGAAGGTGAGAGTCCTGCAGAGGAGAGAGATTAGGGTGTGGCAAACCATGTTGAATGCTTTGGCAAGGTTGACAAAAATGGCACAGGTAATCAGGCACTTATCCATTCCTGAGAAGACTGAACCTGTAAACCTGAGGAGGGAGTTAGTGGTTAAATGTTGTTTTCGGAATCCAGATTGGAAAAGGATGAAAACTTTAAGAGTCAGAGAGAAAGGAAGAGACTTGGGAGAAAACTAGATGTTCTTGGAGTTTAGTGAGGGTAGGTAGCAAGGGAATAGGGCCATATTCACTTGGAGAGGAAGAGTCTCCGACTTTGGGGAGAGGGAGGATGACAGCATGATTCCAGGGTGTGGGGATCTGAGCTGTCTTAAAGGAGAGGTTTAAAATTACTGAGAGTGGATGGGTGATAGTAGGGGGAGGAATTTGGTGTCAAGCTTATCAGGAGAGCAGTCTTTTGATGGGTTGATAGCTAGCAAGGCCATAAAGGTGTTAGCAGGCAAGACCGAGAAGAAAGAGACATTTTTAGTCACAAGTATGGCAGTGGTTACTACTTCCAGAATTCGAGGGGGGCAGCATAGTTGGGATCATGGGGAGAGAGACTAATAGGGTCAAGGCACATGTTGTGAAGTATGAACTGAATTCCTCAGTCACTGAAGCGTGATTTGCTATAGGGAGTTATTTATTTTGAAGACGGGGGAGGGGAGAAGAGGGCTTGTACAACTTTTAAAAATTTGGAAGGGGAGT
This sequence comes from Neoceratodus forsteri, assembly GCA_016271365.2. Classification (NCBI taxonomy): domain Eukaryota; kingdom Metazoa; phylum Chordata; order Ceratodontiformes; family Ceratodontidae; genus Neoceratodus; species Neoceratodus forsteri. Next base: position 373,489,402 of record CM057457.1, on the reverse strand, counting down.
TTAGGTTTGTGTGGAAGGTAGAGTTGAGGTACTCAGCTTTGGCTAACCTGGTACCTTTGGTGGAAACATGTGCATAGTTTATTGTATGTAATAAAGTCACTTGGTAGTATTGCTGCTTTGTGTTTTCTCCATGCTTTGTCATGTTCTCTAAGGCAGGCTACCAATTCAGGGGTAACCCAAGGGACTGAAAAGGATGAAAGTTACTATCATGTCCCTCCTCTCCCTCCTTTCCTCGAGGCTACACATCTAAAGTTCCTTTAGTCTTTCTTCATACGTCTTTTGGTGCAGACCCTGCACCATTTTGGTTGCCTGCTCTGACAGCTTCCTCACTGTCTATGTCTTTGCAGAGATGGAGTCTCCAGAACTGTACACAGTACTCCAGATGTGGTCTCACCAACTGTCTGTACAGGGGGCCAACAACTTCCTGTTTTCTACTGGTGATGCCTCTCCCTATGCATCCCAGTATCCCCCCCCAGCCCTCCTTACTGCCTTCTCACATTGCTGGCCCACCTTTGGGTTGCCTGCTATGACTACCCCAGGTCCCTTTCCATTGTTGTTGTTGTTAGCATCTCACCCCCCATTGTGTACTCTTCCCCTGGGTTTCTGTTTCCAAGGCGCTGTATTTTACACTTCTTTGCACTGAATCTAAGCTGCCATACTTCTGACTATAACTCCCACCTTGCCAAGTCCCCATTCATCCTTTCCACCCCATCTTGCATATCAACCCTGTTGCAGATCTTTGTGTCATCTGCAAAGAGACATACTTTCCCTTCCAGTCCCTCTGCAATATCACTTATAAAGACATTGAAAAGGACCGGACCCAGTACTGAACCCTGTGGTATCCCACTAGTAACCCTCCTTTCTTCACTGTGGACTCCATTTACTATTACCCGCTGTGTCCTGTTGTCCAGCCAGTGTTTTACCCATGCTACCACCCTGGGACCCACTCCCAGGCTGGCAAATTTATTTATTAATCTTTTGTGTGGGACTGTGTAAAATGCCTTGCTAAAGTCTAGGTAGGCCATGTCCACAGCCCCTCTCTGGTCTACTACTTTGATCGCCCAGTCAAAGAAATCAATTAGAATAATCTGACATGACATTCCTGCTGTGAAGCCATGCTGCCTTGGGTCCTGTGCCCCGCTGGTCTCTAGGTACTCAACAATTCTTTCCTTCAGAAGTGATTCCATCATTTTCCCTGCCACTGAGGTCAACCTGAAAGGTCTGTAGTTTCCTGCCTCTGTTTGCTTCCACTTTTGTGAAAGGGAATCACATCCACCCTCCTCCAGTCCTCAGGTACCACACCATCCTCCCATGATTTATTAAAAAGGGTAGTCATTGGTGTAACTATTTTTTCTCAGTTCTTTTAGAATTCTGGGGTGAATCCCATCAGGCCCCACTGCTTTATCCACTTTCAGTTTTAACAGTTCTTTCAAAACCTTTGCTTCTGTGAAAGGACTAATATCAACCCCCCCATTCAAAGTGCTTCTATTGACTGAATTAGGTACCTCCCCCTGCTTTTCCATTGTGAATACTGAGCAGAAGTATTCGTTCAGTATCCCTGCTTTTTCACTGTCGCTGTCTGACAAACCACCTTTCTCTTTATTCAGCCTCAGTATCCCTGCCTTAGTCTTTCTTTACTCCCTAATGTACATATAAAAGGTTTTACCCCCTTCTTTACTGAGTTGGCTATCTTTTCCTTGGTTTGGGCCTTTGCTATTCTGACTGACTTCCCCGCTTCCTTCTGCTTTAGCAGGTACAGTTCTCTGTCCTGCTCCTTCTATGTTTCTTTATTTATTTGTATTTCGGATGACATGATCATTACAATGGAATTTACAAAAAAAAAAAAAGACAAATAAGGTTACAATAATAGCGGCCAAAGGCATTGTCAAGGAATTGTGTTGCGAGTTAATTATACATTACAAGTCACAGGCAGCTTAGTGAAGCTTTGTTAGGAGAGAGTTAGTGGGAAAAGAGAAAGAAGAGAGGTGGTGAGGGGGTGGTATGGGAGAGAGAGAGAGAGAGAGAGAGAGAGAGAGAGGAGGAGGGAAGAAATGGGGAGGGCATTGAGTTGGGTATGTGGTAGATGGGAAACAGCAAGGGAGGAGGAAAGGGGGAGATAAAAAGGAGACAGATTCATCCTACACCCAATAATGGGGGGTAGGAGAGGAGGAGGAGGAGCTGAGGCAGTGAGGAGGGATGCTTGAGGGTAGTCTGCCTGGAGGAGATTATAGGAAGCAGTCACAGAAGGCACTAGCCACGAGGTGTTGTCACAGTTTACACTTAAAAGCACCAGTCGTGGCAATGTTGGAAATTTCTGTAGGTAGCAAGTTGAACCAGGTGGAGGCTCTGACAAGGTAAAGCAGCTGAGCTTGAGAGGGTCAGACAGTGAGGTATTGTAAAGGTTAGACTGTCCGATCTTCTAGTTAGGCGGCGGACACGTTTCGGGGTCAATATTGATTGGACTCCAGGGGGCATAAGGCCCAGTGATGTCTTCTTAGCTAGGATGCAGGTCTGGTACTTTAGCCTGCTGGATAGCTGGAGCTAGTTAGCCTGCTCGTAAATGTCACACGTGTGAGAAAGGCAGGCAGCTGAAATAAGGAGTCTACATGCCTTATTAAGGGCTACAACTATGCGCCGGAGTGCAGTATCAGTAGCAGATCCATAAATAACGAGCCCATAGTCAACATAGTCAATAGTTGAGATAACAGAGCTCTGGATAGCAAGGTTCAAGGCTTTAGCCGTTAGGCAATGTTTATGCTTGTATAGTAACCCTATACGAGAATTCACAGTTTTAGTGATATTGTCAATGTGTTTGGTATATGAGAGGGAGCAGTCAAGGGTCAGGCCCAGATATTTAAACATATCCACCTGCTAAGAAGAGTGACGCCTTTGTGGTTGTTAATTATGAGCTCATGGTCCTTGTATTTGTTGTGGTTTCCATGGAACAACATTGTTTTAGTTTTTTGTGGTTAAGGATGAGTTTATGTGAGCAAAACCAGTCTTCCACTTCTGTGAAACTTTTCTGTAGTTGAGACTGAAGGGAGGTGGGGTCAGTGTGGCAAGTGAAGATTACTGCATCATCTGCATACAGTAACATTCTGTCATGGCAGGAGGCAGGGAGATTGTTCAGGAATATGCTGAATAACATGGGACCCAGAATAGAACCTTGGGGTACTCCAGAGTAGATTGGTAGAGATGAAGAGAGGAATTCACCAATACTGACCTGTTGGGTCTGGTTACTGAGGTAGCTTTGAAACCAGAGGGTAGTTTCACTTGAAAGACCAAGGAGGGATAATTGTTTGAGGAGAATGGAGTGATTGACAGTGTCAAATGCCTTAGTCAGGTCATTAAAAGAGGTGCCAACCAACTGGCCCTAATCAAGTGCATGATGGATATGTGTGGTGAATTCGATGAGTGCTGTGGTAGTGCTGTGCCCTTTGTGGCAGCCATGCTGCTTCGAACATTGCAGGCTCTATTTTACAAGGTACTCCATGAGCTGATCAGCCACTATCCGTTCCTAGGCTTTGGATAAAGGAGGGAGGATGGATATAGGCCTGTAGTTGTTCGTGAGAGTCTTGTCACTACTTTTATGGACTGGAGTCACCACCGCCAATTTCCACTTTTGGGGGAACTGGGAGAGCATGAGGGAACGGTTGAGTATTCTGGTTAGTGGGAGCAGAACTTTGTCAATGGTGAGGGCGAGAAGTTTCATATCCAGTCAATCGCCACAGACCCTAGACTTTCCAAGCACTTTAAGAATGTGTTTTTTAGCTAGGCTTTCTGGGATTGCTTTGAAATGAAAAGGAGGGTGCCATGGTGGCAAACCTGAACTAACAGGAGCTGGGTTGACTGTGGTGGGATCAAAAATGTTAGGGGATAGCACATGACTAAGGTCAGCAAAAGTGGTGTTAAATGCGTTGGCAATGATTACATGGTCAAGACACTTCCTGAATGCTATATCTTTATCCCTTACCTGCCCCACCACTTCTTTTGAGAACTATAGAGGTTTTTTCGTTAATTTTGATTTATTGCTTCACACAAAGGCTTGTTGTCTCTGTGATGGTGGTTTTGATGTTTCCCCATTGTTGCTCCACCCCACCTTCTTGCCTGTTTGCTAGTGCTTTTCTGAGGCCGAATCAGCCCTCCTGAAGTCCAGTACCTTCACTTCTGTGTGGCTTGACTCAACAGCTAAGTTTATTGTGAACCACACTGTTTGGTGGTCGCTTGTTCCTAGATGGCTACCCACTTCAAGATTAGAGATTCTCTCTCTCCATCCCCATTTGAGAGTACCAGGTCTAAGATTGCTCCCTCCTGAGTGGGTTCCAAAACTAGCTGTCTGAAGCATGCCCTACAGGTGGCAATGAGAAGGGCCCTGCTCTTGGATGTGGCTGCAGCAAATGTGCTCCAGTCAATATCTGGCATATTCAGGTCCCCCACCAGCAATAGCTCGCCTTTCTCTGCCATCCCAAGGATGCCTTCTATCATTTCCTTGTCCATTTCCTCCCTGAGATGGAGGTCTGTATACAACCCCTGTGTGGATTGTGAAGCCATTTCCAGTCTCCAGGGTGACCCACAGTTTCTCCTCTCCTCCCCATTTACCCTTTAGTTCTGTTGCTTTGATCCCTTCCCTTACATAGAGAGCTACTCCTCCTCCTCCTTTTCTTCCCTCCCTGTCTCTCCTGCAGATTGTGTACCCTGGTATGTTGATATCCCAGTCATGGTTCTCTGTGTACCATGTTTCTGTGACTGCCATGATATCCAGGCATCCCTCTTCCACCAAGGCCACCATTTTGTAGAGCTTTTTACCTAGACTACGGGCATTGGTAGTCATTACCCTCCATTTCTTTATGGCTTTATTTCTTTTTGCTCCACCTCTGTCCTCACCGCCTTTGTCTTTTTCTCCATTTACCCCTGCCCTTCTCCCTATCTACTTCTCTATCTCGGTGTTTACCTCAATAACTACCCAGATTTTGGGGGGGGGGCTAGGATTTCCCTTCTTCTTTTTAGTGTCTCCCCCCTTGGCTAGTTTAAATGCTTGCATATGAAGCATTTAAACCCATCACCTAGGACCCTGTTTCCTCTCCTGGATAAATACAGACCATCACATGTGTATAGGTCTACATCCCTCCAGATGGAGCCCCAGTCCCCAATGAAGCCAAATCCCTGAGCTCGGCACCAGTTTATCAACCAGTCACTGAATCCCATGGTGCAGAGTACTCTAGCCTCATCCCTGCCATAGACAGGTAGCACTTCTGAGAAAATTACTGTGTGTGCTACTTGTCTAAGGCCCTTCCCCAACTCCACAAACTCTTGTTGCACTGCTCTGATCCCATTCTCAGCCAGGTCATTCGTCCCTAGGTGGATAATGACATCCAGCTCACTCCACCTTGCAGCTGCTCCCACGATCCTAAGGATTCGTTTCCTGTCCCTCCAAGCCATGGTGCCAGGCAGGCACCTTACCTCCCTTTCCCCTCCCTCCCCCCAGTTCTACCCCTCTAACAACCGAGTCCCCCCACCAGGAGTTGCTTCCTTCCCCTGTGGGGTCGGTCCTGTACCACCCTCCTGTGGGTCTCCACTGTGGAGGTTCCCAGCATCCTCCTTGATCTCCACTGCATGTGCCTCCATAGAGGAACCATGCTCCACCAGAGTGGTGAATGAATTGTAGAGAGGCACAACTGGAGGGATGCACCTCTGTTCCATCACCCTCACCCTCCCTGAGCCCACCGTAGTCCAACCACTCCTCCTTCTTGGCAACCTCTGAGGTAGTGGCAGTGGCCTGGTTGGGGGAGCAGGTTTCCCAAATCCTTGCCAGGTCAGCATGGAGACGAACAACCTCCTCCCTCAGACCAGAGAGGTGCCTGCAAATAGGACAGCAATGCAGTCTCCAGAATGTCTCCCAGAAGACTGCTGCTCCATAGCCAGTGCATTGAAGCACTCCCCACATGTCTGTGTCCCTTCCTGTTACAGAAGCTTTTCTTTGTTGATTTTTTGTTCTTGATTTAGTGTGTGCAAGCTTGTGAGTGTCTCTGCCCCCTATTCAGTGTGCTGTCTCTTTAAGAATGTGAACAGATGTATGTTGTCTGAACCCCTGCTAAAAAGGAAGTTATGCACTTGGAGCGGGTGGGGTGAGGGGTAGGAGGGAGTAAACCTATGCCGTCCAGAAACAATCAACTACAGCTCTGACCCTCCACCCCAGGGAGTGCCTTCCTTCATTTCAGACACCTATTTCACAGAGGCTAAGTACCACGTCTAGTCACAAATGACTGCAAATATCTGTGCCCCCTCCCCCAGGCACCATCTGATGGTACAATACTAAGTAAAGGTATGGAGCACCTCCATGTCTCCAGGAAAGGGTTCAACAGAATTTTGGTGCCTTTTTCAAACAGATACAACCGCAGCTTTCTGGACTCTTAATATGGATCTGCCACAGCACTGCTAATATACTCAATTTTTGGGTTAGCAGTTTTCTCTGCCTGTGCTTACTGCATTTTAGCTCAGTTAATAAAATTAATTCGGAGCCAAGTAAACTTAATCAGGAGCAATTTTGGAGCTGCTGCACTCTCAGCTGGTGTATACAGCACTTGCAACACTCGCTTTAAGTCAGGAGTTCAATCTGAATATAATCTAATTTCATTTAGCAGCACTCTCTTTAGGTCAGGAGCTCAATCTGAATATAATCTAATTTCATTTAGCAGCAGTCTCTAAATCAGGAGCTTAATCTGAATGCAATCTAATTTCATTTAGCAGTAGTCTCTTTAAATCACAAGCTCAATCTGATTTGTAATCTAATTTTATTTCATCTTGCAGTTCCTTGAATTCAAATTGTCTTATTCGAAGGTGAAAGTTAGTCAGCATTTGTTTGCCTAGTGTACCAAGCCAGCTATAGACTTTTCCCCCCAATTCTGATTCTAATTCCTAAAACTTGATTTTGTACAGCTTTAAATTACCCAGCTCTGATTGCATCAAGTGTTAACAGCCATTTGCAGATTGTACCCTCTAAAGTATCATTAATTTTAACTGCCCTTCTAAACTGACTCTCTGTTTTCTCTCTTCTGTTTCTGCTCTGTATTAACACTGGGCTTCTTGAATGTCTAAGGGAAGCGGGGAAGGCTGTTTGGAGGGTGAAGGAGCAGACAGAAGAGAGTTTAGCACAGTCTGTAAACAAAAGGGATAAGGCATTTTATTAGGTACATCAGTGAAAGAAGAAAAAATGGGGGTGATTGTGAGGTTCAAAGGGGAGAAGGGAGAGTGTAAGGAATGGGATCTGGACAAGGCAGAAACACTGAACAAATACTTCTGCTCAGCATTCACTAAGAAGGTAGAAGGTAAAGGACCACAGTTGGGTTGCAGAGAAAGTGGAGGTGGGGGAGGTGAACACCAGTCCATTCACAGTGGAGAGATTTCTGGTAGACCTCATGAAGCTGAAGGTGGATAAGGCCATGGGGCCAGATGACATCCACCCAAGGATACTAAAGGAGCTGCAAAGGGAACTAGCAATGCCTCTGACAGCCCTGTTCACAAAGTCACTCAACATGGGTGTCGTTTCAGAGGACTGGAGGAGGGCACATGTAGTCCCACTGCACAAAAGCAGCAGTAGGGAGGAGGCGGGGCACTACAGGCCAGTTAGCCTCACCTCAGTGGTGGGAAAGATCATGGAGACACTGCTGAAAGAAAGGATAGTGGCACATATGGAATCCTCAGGATCTGCAGTAACACAGATTCACAGCAGGAAGGTCATACGAAACAAGTCTAATAGTTTTTTTTGATTGGGTGCCTAGGGAACTTAATCAGGGAGGGGTGGTAGACATCACTTGCCTGGATTTCAGCAAAGCCTTAGACACTGTCCCACATAGAAGGCTGATTGACAAGATGGTTAGTCTGAGCATGGGAGACAAGGTGAACTGGGTTGGAACTGGTTAACAGACAGGAGACAGAGGGTGGTGGTAAACAGGGTACAATTTGGGGAGAGGAGTGTGACCAGTGGGGTACAACAGGGATCAGTACAAGGACCAGTCCTGTTCAATGTCTTCATTAGTGACACTGCAGAAGGGCTGAAATGAAAAGGTCTGCCTGTTTGCAGATGACACCAAGATCTGCAACAGGGTGGATACTCCAGAAGGGGTGCAGAAAATGAAGAGGGTGCTGGAAAAGTTTGAAATATAGTCAGAGATGTGATAACTGAGGTTCATTGCAAAGAAGTGCAAAATAATGCACCTGGGTAGAGGGAACCCTGGGGAGAGGTACAGGTTGGAGGGGAAGCTGACTGTCACCAAAGAGGAAAGGGACTTAGGGGTTATCATCACCGATGACCTCAAGGTATCAAAGCAGTGTACAAAGGTGATAGGGAGAGCCAGTGGAATGCTGGGGTGCATGGGCAGGGGAATCACCAGCAGAACGTGGGAGTTGGTGATGCCATTGTATAAAACATTGGTAAGGCCTCACTTGGAGTACTCTGTGCAGTTCTGGAGACCACACCTCTGCAAGGACATAGATAAGGTGGACATTATCCAGAGGTGGGCAACAAAGATGGTGCAGGGCTTACACCATAAAACGTATGAGGAGAAACTAAGGGACCTCAATATGTACTCACTGGAGGAGAGGAGAGGAGATAGCGAGGGGATATGATTGAAACTTTCAAGTACCTCAAGGGCACAAACAAGATACAAGCAGGGGAGCTTTTCCAGTGTAGAAAAAGTATTAGAACAAGGGGGCACAATATGAAACTGGAAGGGGGTACAGGCAGATTAAGAGGTAATGTGAGGACAGTTTTCTACACTGAAAGGGTAGTCAACAGCAGGCCCAGTGGTGCAGGGGGCTGAGGCACTGGCACCTTACCTTGAAGCACGCCAGTGAACAGGTTTCAGGAACAAACTCAGTACACCGGGGGTTGGCAGTAGAAGGTGAGGACTGAGCATCTGTAGGACTGCTCTCCTCTCCTGGGGTGGGTAGTGGGATGGCGTCACTCTGCAGCGGTCTTTCATAGAGACCTGGAGCACTGCAGAAGCAACACAAGGAGGGAACAACACAGAAAGCTGTAAACCGCTCCACGATTGACTGGATGATGGTTACCAGCCCACCGATGCTACCAATACCCTGAGGGAGCCATTTCCACCTCAGCAGCACCCCGGAGCCAAGTAGTTGTGCTGGATTCCCACCGGTGCCTTCCCCTTGGGGGAGGACCCACTCGGTGAAGGGTTATGTCTGGGTTGCCCTGGCGTGGCTGCTATGTGAGACTGGAGGCTCAGGAAGGGACAGAGTGAATCAGAAGGGATCTTGGTAAGCCTGAAGAAGTAGTGGGTTGTGAAGCATGAAGGAGGGGGAAAAAAGAAAGGGTAGTTGACACATGGAATTGTCTGCCAATGGAGGTAATGGGGGCAAGGACAGCAGATTGGTAAAGCATGCTTGGAACAGGCAGAAGGTAAGCCTGAGAGGGAAGGGAATGATGAAAAGCCATTGATCACATAGGGTCAGGGCCACATACAATGTATAGGACCTACTGGCAGATTGAGCTGTTGGGGCTGCTTCGGTTTTACTACTGAGCCTGCCCGCAGCCACAACATGGCTGCTCCCGCCCGCCCCCAATACCCTCATCCTAGTGTTCCTTATATGCCGACAATTTCTGTTTCTATGTTTCTGCTATACATCCTCTCCTCTTTTTTTCTGTTTGTTCCATTTCTTTTTCCCCCTGTCAACGACAGCCTTTGCCTTCTTTGTAAGTAATTTAAATCTCCTGACTTGTCCTTGTGTCTAACATCTCTCTCTCCCCCCCCTCCCCCTGACCCTCCTGCTGGCCCTCCCTCCAGCTATCTCTAAATTGTGTTCTCCTTTACCTTTCCGCCCACTTGTCCCACAAGGAGTCACCAGGAGACATCAGCGACCCCCCCTAGGGAATGTCCGGCAGCATAACACTAAGAAAAGGTATGGAGCGACTCTTTGTCTCCAGATGAGGGTTCAGCAAAATGTCGGTGCCTTTTTCAAACAAATGTCACTGCAGCTTTGTGGTTTCTTAATATGGACCTGCCACAGCATTGTTAATTAGCTCAATTTTTGGGCCAGCAGTTTCCTCTGCCTGTGTTAACTGCATTTTAGCTTGGTTAGTAAAATAAATTCGGAGCTAAGTAAACTTACTTTGGAGCAATTTTGGAAATGCTGCACTTTCAGCCTATGTCTACCACATTTGCAGCAATCTCCTTAAGTCAGGATATTGTAACTTGGAGTGGTGCACCAAGCCTGAGTAATCTAGGTTCAATGCCATCCGGTCCAGCACTGCCATGTAGGGGAATGGATTGTAATAGCCTGGGAATGTCAAGGCGAGAGATTTGTGAGAGCACCAGGGCCAGACGTGAATGTGGAGCAGCTGTAGTAGAGGGAAGGGAGCCCATGGGTCCTGAAGGGGAGATTTTTGAGAACCTCTGTGAAGAGCAAGTCGAAGGCGTTGGCAATCATGCAGGCATTGTTGCAGATGGAGTCTTTAATTAACATGTCTTTGGGAGCCAAAGACTTAGTGCACTGCACTCAACAAAATTCACTTAACCCTGAATAAAGCCTACAGATTGATTACTGGTGCCCCAGGCTCACACACACCTGTCAGCTGTATGTCAAGGCTAACCTGCTTACCCTGGATGAACGGCTCTGATATCAAACCTGTCTCGTCACAAAAAAAACCCTACTCGGGCTCTCCCCCCCTGGGGTAACGGCATCCATCCACCAGAGCCCTCCCACTATTGCAACACGGTCTTCCTACAAGACCACTCTAATGGTCCCCAGATCAAGAACCAGCCATTGCCAGAGGTCCTTCTGCTATAGAGCCCAAACCTGGTTTAACTCTCTCCCTGCTTCCATCACCAATGCCACCACCATCTCCAAGTTCAAAACCACCCTTCGGAACCACATCATCAGCACTCGTAACTGCCCCTGTCTCTGAAAGTAGCCTCCACCTCTGCTTCTCTTGACAACGCCCTCCGGGCAGCTCTCCACCTAGCCATCCCCACCACCACTTCCCTGTACACCGTGCCTATGTTTAACCTGGCCAGTGCCAGCTGCTTCAGTGTTTACCAACTAGATTGCGCACTTGATACCAACTTGTGTAACACCTGTTATCAATTACATGTACCCTGTAACCTAATTGTATTTGTCTGACCACAGTGTGACGTGTCGCCTCTGTTGAACGCCTATTGTTTTGCAAATCTATGCTATGTAACCAAAAAAACACAACGTATGTCTTTATGTGACAAAGTACCTTTGGAAACGAGCCTCTGGCTTAAAGGTTGTAAACGGATTCTTACAAATAAATAAAATAAATAAATAAATAGTGTTACGCATAATTTAATTAATCTGACTACAGTATTTCCTGGGGTCTGCAGCCAAAGAATGCAGGAGACCATAGTAGTAACTGCTCTTGGCAACCCTGATTGACTTTTTGCAGGTATTTCGCAAGGTGCGGTACTCGGCAAAGTCAGACTGATTGGATGATCACTTCCATTTTAGCAAATGTTTATCTCATTGTTTGAGCAGTTGCAGGAGTGGGCAGTTCAGCCACTTGGACACCTTCCCTCTGATCCTGCGCATAGAGTATTGGATATGATGGTGCTGTAAGGCAAGGAAGGTCGTACTGAAGTAGTCGGAGGCCTGGTTGATGTCATTGGTGGTGAAGGGGGGGGGGAACCAGTCAGTGTGCTTAAGATCACTAGAAACTTGGCCGGTCCAGTTGGGAGAAGTTGGCAAAGGATAGGACTTTGTGGGGATGGGAGGAAGGAGAGGAGCCACGCACACAGAAGACCAGGCTGTGATCAGAGACTGAATCAGGTTAAGACAACAGCGGAGGAGTAACAATCCTTCAGGTTAGTGAGAATCCAGTCAATCACAGTACAGCTAGAGCCGCTTGGCAACTTCCAGGTGGGGGAGTAGATGAGCTGGGGAAGGCTGGCCTTGCTAACGGTGGAAGAAAGGGAGGAGGAGGAGGAGGACAGTCCGAGCCAGTCAAGATTAAAGTCACCCAGACAGATAACCTTGTTTTTATTGATCAATGCAGGAATATGGTCTGTGAGCTCCTCCAGATCGGGCTTGTTGGTTTGTGGAGGTAAATAAGTCCCCACTATGTACAGTTTCTTGGAACCACCAAGAAGTAGTACTACATGTATTGCCTCACCATAATAAATAAGGGGGGTAGGATGGAGAGCAACATCGAGGTGAGCCTTGTAGTACAGAGCCCAGATGAGCAATCAGCCCTGTGCATGAGATAGCCCGATAGTGCACAGCTATGATCTGAGATGGAAGGTTTCAGCCAGGTTTCTGACAGCATGAGGATATGTGGATTATTTGCCTGGGCCCAGGCCTCAAGGTTGGAGAGATTGGCTATAAGACTACAAATATTTAGGTGTGCAAAGGTCAGCTCCGAAGCCTCAGGTAAAAGATGGGTTAACCCTGGAAGAGTTTGGGGAAGGTCAACCTGCGGGACAGCTATCAACAGCTAGAACAAGGGATAATGTGGTAATCCAGAGGATAGCAAGAGCAAAGGCACAGGATACTGTCTTAGGGGAGGTACTTTTTTATGGACAATGAGCATCAGTAGCGACGCTAAGGGTTTTGAACCGAGATATGTAGATGAAGTAGGATGGGAGGCACATTCAGCCACCATGTAAGAGTAGTTGAAGTCCCAGGAGAATGTCATTGATAGGGGGGCAGGGGAACCCATGAGACAGGGTAAACAGCTGAGGGCGAGTAGAACTGTAAGCGTAAAAGTAAGGAAGCTCAGGATACCTCTAGTCATCGTGGCAAAGGGATTGTGTAGAGCGTTAAGTCAGACCTGAGAGTGGCAGTAGAAGGTCAGAAGATACTAGGAGATAGGGAAGCAGAAGAGAGATTGGCAGAGGGTTAAAACTGGGCAAAAACAATGGGATAGGGCTGAATGAACTGAGGGAGGTTGATAAGAGCAGTGCAGGGAAAAATTAGGGTAGAGTAGCTTAAAGCAGCGTTTGTAGCTCAGAATGCTGTAGCACAAAATTAGAATAACCATCCACGACAGAAATCAGCTACTGGATGCAGACAGGGAGGCGATTTGAAAAGTGTTGGGGGAGAGAGGAGACACTTAGTGGAGAAGGAATATAATCTGTAGATAAGAAAGTTGACAGAAAACAGAGAACCCACCTTTATCACGTGGGAACAGCTCTCTATATAGGTACACACAGCTAAGTGTGGGAGGGTATTGGGGTGGGCGGGGAGCAGCCGTGTTGTGGCTGTGGGGCAGGCTCAGTGGTAAAACCGAAGCAGCCCTGACAGCTCAGCTGCTGAATCACAGTTAGCCCCAAAATCAAGAGACAAGTCTGGTTTCACCAGGAAACTTTGCTAAATTAATTTCGGCTGCAAATGCCTGGAAGCTACCACAGTCGCTAGATAGCTTAAGTACAATAGTGGAACAAGAGAATAGAAAAGTCTGGTTAAAATGCAGGTAGTGAGGCATTCAGAAAAGGCACCAAATTTGAATCGTAGGCAGCAGCCTGGCATGGATGCAGTCCGCAGATATCCGCATCTGGTTAGAAATTGGGTCCCCAGCAGCTCCAAAGGGCGGAATGCCCCTATAGGTTTTTTTCTGTACTGTGGAGAGAAATAAATAGTAGGTAGGCAGTGATTTAGAAGTTTACATTACGACAGTGGAAGCCCAGGGGAAGGGATCGAGACCGGAGTATCAGATTCTAGTCAGAGAAGAGAGGGGAAGAGAGAGAGAGACAGACAGACAGAAAAGTTAGGGAGGCATAGGTAGGGACTTTAGTACAATAAATAGATACAGGCAGTGAAAGGAATTCATCAGTACACTTGAGCTGCAGAATCACTTAAAACACAGCTAACATATTTTGCTTGGTTAAGGTTACATTTGCAAACATTGTCCACACTCAAACTAGTTAATAACTTAGCAATATGCAATTATTCTAAACACTCCAAGAGGGTCAGAAATGTTCAATTTCAGGCAGCAAAGTAACTGGAGCAGTTAAGTTAACAATGGCAGGCTCAGTAGTGAAACCGGAGCAGCCCCAACAGCTCAGCGGCTGAATCACAGTTAGCCCCGAATCAACAGACAAGTCCGATTTCACTGAGAGACTTTACTAAATTAATTTCAGCTGCAAATGCCCAGAAGCTACCAAAGTCACTAGATAGTTCAGGCACAACAATGGAACAAGAGAATAGAAAAGCCCAGTTAAAACCCATCTAGTGAGGCATTCAGAAAAGGCACCAAATTCAAACTGTAGGCAGCAGCCTGGCTTAAAAGTTTCAATCATGTCACCACTCTCCCTCTTTTCCTCAAGGGTATACATATTAAGCTCCTTTAGTCTCTCCTTGTATGGCTTCTCTTGCAGGCCCTGCACCATTTTAGTTGCCCTCCTCTGGACTGCCTTCATACCGTCTTATGTCCTTGCGGAGATGTCAGCCTGACATTGGTGGTGGGCAACGAGATGAAGGGCATTGTCAAGGAGAGGCTGGGGGGGGACCTAGATAAGTCAGGGTGCCTGGACGATAGACAGCATGGATTCATCCCGGGGAAATCGTGTCAGACAAACCTCGTGGAGTTCTATGACTGGGTGGCAAGTGCCTTGGACCTGGGTAGACCAATGGATGTCCTCTTTCTAGACTTCAGCAAGGCATTTGACTCTGTTCCTCACGTGGGCATGTTGGATAAGCTAGGAGAAATGGGGGTGGGAAACCAGATGATCAGATGGATAGGCAATTGGCTCAGGACCGGACCCAGAGGGTCTAGTTGGTGGGATAGTCTCATCCCCAAGGAGGTCATTAGTGGGGTCCCACGAGTCAGTCCTGGGCCCCTTCTGTTCCAGCGCCTACGTATCTGACATAAGGACAGGAATCAGGAGTAAGATGAGTCTCTTTGCAGATGACTTGAAACTGGGGGCGGTGGTGGATGGGGTGGAGGGAGGGTGGCCCTGCAAGGGGACCTGGAGCTCTGGAAAGATGGTCTACAAAGTGGAAGCTGAGGTTCAATGCAGGAAATGCAAGGTACTCACGTGGGGCCAGAAACTCAGGCCAAGTGTACACCCTGGGGGAATACTACAAGTCTCAATGGCTGAGAGGGACCTGGGGTGGTGGTGGATGTCAAGATGAACAACTCTGAGACTTGTAGGAGGGCAGCAGCCAAGGCCAACAGGATGCTGGGATGCATCGCTAGGGGATCACCTCCAGAAGGAGAGAGTGATACTCCCTCTGTATAACTGCTTGGTGAGGCCACATCTGGAGTACTGCGTGCAGTTTGGGCCACACTAAAGAGGGACATTAACCTCCTGGAGAGGGTCAGAGGAGGGCAACCAAAATGATTTGGGGCTTGGGGACAGGACCTATGAGGAGAGCTGAAGAGCTAAATATGTACACATTGGAAGAGAGAAGGACCGGGGGGACATGACAGAGTCTTCAGGTACATGAAGAGGGTAAATAGGGGAGGAAACAGTCAGGGTGCTTGAAGGAAGGAGGAGGGGGCCACTAGAGGCATGGGTGGAAGCTGGAGGGGGGAAGATTCAGGGGAGAAAGGAGGAAGTGCTATTTCTCTGAGAGGGTGGTGGAGCCATGGAATGCACTACCTAGGGGGCTGGTGGAGGCAGAGACAGTGGAGGGGTTCAAGAGGGGGTGGGACAGGTACAGGGGAAGGGTTCTGGAAGCAAAATCCAATGCAGCAAGAATATCCAGAACTGGGAAGGGAGAAGCCAGAGGAGGTGAGGGGGACAGCAAGGTCAGCACCCAGGGTGGGGGCTGACCAAACGAGCAGACACGAAAGACTGTTAGGCCTATTCTGCTGGCATTTTAGTATGTTAGTATGTTAGATGGAGTTTCCAGAACTGGGCGCAGTACTCCAGATGGTGTCTCACCAACTGTCTGTACAGGGGGATAACAACTTCTTGTTTTCTACTGGTTCTGCCTCTCCCTATACATCCCAGTATCCCCCCAGCCCTCCCTACTGCCTTCTCACATTGCTTGCTAACCTTAAGGTCATCTGATATGATTACGCCCAGGTCCCTTTCCATTTTTGTTGTTGTTACTACCTCCCCCCACACTGTGTAATCTTCCCCTGGGTTTTTGTTTCCCAGGTGCATTATTTCACACTTCTCTGCACTGAATCCAAGCTGCCATACTTCTGACCATTCCTCCAACCTTCCCAAGTCCCTTCTCATCCTTTCCATACCTCCTTTTGTATCAGTCTTGTTGCAGATCTTTGTGTCATCTGCAAAGAGGCATATTTTTCCTTCTAGTCCCTCTGCAATGTCACTTATAAAGATATTAAAAAGGACTGGACCCAGGACTGAACCCTGCAGTACCCCACTAGTAACCCCTCTTTCTTCAGAATGGACTCCATTTACAATTACCTTATGTGTCCTGTTGTCCAGCCAATGTTTTACCCAGGATACCACCCTGGGACACACTCCCAGGCTAGTTAATCTGATTATTAATCTTTTGTGTCGGACTGTGTCAAATGCCTTGTTAAAGTCTAGGTAGGCCATGTCTATAGCCCCTCCCTAGTCTACTACTTTGGTCACCCAATCAAAGAAATCAATTAGATTTGTCTGACATGAACTTCCTACTGTGAACCCATGCTGCTTTGGGTCCTGTGACCCACTGACCTCTAGGTACTCAACAATTCTTTCCTTCAGAAGTGATTCCATCACTTTCCCTACCACAGAGGTCAAACTAGCAGGTCTGTAGTTTACTGCCTCTGTCTTACTCCCACTTCTGTAAAGGGGAATCACATCCGCCTTCTTCCAGTCCTCCGGTATCACATCATCCTCCCATGATTTGTTAAAAAGGGTAGTCAGTGGTGTCACTAGTTCTCCCCTTAATTCTTTTAGAATTCTGGGGTGCATTCCATCAGGCCCCATTGCTTTGTCCACCTTCAGTTTTAGGAGTTCTTTTAGAACTCTTTTTTATGTGAATGGACTGGGATCAACCCCCCCCCCCCATCCAGACTGCTTCTGTTAACTGGATTAGGCACCTCCCTCCTTCCGCTTTTGTGAATACTTAGCAGAAGTATTAGTTCAGTATCCCTGCTTTTTCACTGTCCCTCTCTGCTCACCCACCGTCCATTCTATTCAGCCTCACTATCCCTCCCTTTGTCTTTCTACACTCCCTAATGATCCTATAAAAGGTTTTATATCCCTTCTTAACTGAGTTGGCTATCTTTTCCTCAGTTTGGGTCTTTGCTATTCTGATTTCCCTCCCTGCTTCCTTCTGCTTAACTGGTACAGTTCTCTGTCCTGCTCCTTCTGTGTTTTCTTATACTTCCTAAATGCTGCCTTTTTCTCCCTAACCTTCCCTGCCACCTCTTTTAAGAACCATAGTGACTTTTTCTTTTGTTTTGATTTATTTGCTTCACACAAAGGCTTGTTGCCTCTGTGATGGCAGTTTTGATGTTTCCCCCATTGTTGCTCCATCCCTCTTTCTTGCCTGTTTGCTAGTGATTTTCTAAGGTACTCTCCCATCTTGCCAAAGTCAGCTCTCCTGAAGTCCAGCACCCTCACTTTTGTATGGCTTGATTCTGTGTCTGAGTTTATCATGAACCACACCAATTGGTGGTCACTTGTTCCCAGATGGCTACCCACTTCTAAATCTGAGATCCTCTCACTGTCCCTATTTGAGAGTATGAGGTTTAAGACTGCTCCCTTATGAGAGGGTTCCAAAACCAGCCATCTGAGGCATGCCACCTGTAGGGCATTGAGAATTGCCCTGCTCTTTGATGTGGCTACAGAAAAAGTGCTCCAGTTAACACCTGACATATTCAGGTCCCCCATCAATAGTATCTCCCCTTTCTCTGCCATCCAAATATAGGAGGGCAATATAGTCCCAGTAGAAAAGTATGGTTCTAACAGTAGCTCCTTCTTCTTGATGTTCTCTGCCTGTTCTCTGGCAGAAGCTATCTAGAGCAGATTTAAATCTGGCTTGAACCTGGCTTCCTTCTAGCTAAGCCACTCCCCCAACTTTACAGCTCTTTCTACACTTAGTTAATTGCACAGATAACAGTTCCCTTCAGCCACATGAGACAACCACCTAGATAACTGCACAGTTAACAATTCACTTCAGCCAACTCAGACAAACACGCTAACTTTTTTTTGTTTAGTAGGCTCCCCCCCAGCCAAGATCCTGTTAAAATTACTGTGGAGGCAGGGGTGGAAGAAATTTCTCCACTTAGTGTGGTCTGGATAGTGAGCATGCCTCCCACAAGCAGATTATATCTTAGAATGATATGCAGGTCGCAATTCCCTAGATAATTTTTGTAAACAGTGCTGCTGACAGCTGTAGCGAAGTCTACAGTATAGTTAGCGCAGTCAGGTAAACAGCTACTAAGATAAGCATTTCACTGATAATCGCACTCAGGATAAGCATTTCATTACTAATTGCATTCAGGGTATAAATTTATTTATATATGCACTGCATTGTTGCTGGAATTCTGTGTAAGAATTGAATAAGGAAAAAAAGTTCTATATGACCTCCGGCAGAAGAGTTCAACAATCGCAATACATAACATAGCATATTACAATTAGGAAACAGAGATGAAACATACAAGGTATAAATGTCGAGAGTAAATAAGTGAATAAACACATTAAGTTATAATTGCAGTCATATATTTATTAGTGAATACAGTAACACACAGATTAACACCAGGTGCAACAAAATACATATGTTTGTCATTCACATATAAAATATAAAGATAAAATGGTATATCCAGTAATCTGGTGGGGGAGCATTTACATATTGTGGTTGCTGGAGGTGCTTACAGAAGTCTTTTTTGAAGCTCTGATATGTAGCGATAGCACGAATATCATATGGAATGTTATTTTACTGCTGGGGCAACGTTTTGAAATGCAGCTATCCCCATATTTGTCCTTATATTAGGTACAGTTAGTAATTCTAGGTGACAGGATCTCGGGGGACATGGATTAAAGTGTGGGTGTAAGTCACTCCACATGTTGCTGGGGTTATTGATAGTTTAGAACTTTGTAAATATTATCCCCCTAGAAGTAATTCGCGGAAGGCATTTGGCAGGAGTCATTGTAGGTCAGAATATAGTTTACAACAGTGAGTAAGCCTGTTTGAGGAAAGTGCTAAATAGCAGATATTATTGTAGGTGATATCTCACTTTCTAAGTGCTGTCTTCGATGCATACGCTATGACATTACACATACGTTTTGAGAGTAGGATGGCTCATGCAGTGGACAGGTAGGCATGCTGGGTAACATTTACCCAATTCTATAGGTAAGACCAAGCCTGGAGTTTACTGCTTTGCAAATTTTAGTTATGTGTAAAAGAAAGTCAATCGAGAGGTCTAGTGTAACACCAAGGTTATTGAAGGAATGGGCATGTTCCAGCAGGGTACCAGCAAGGCATGTTAGTTTATATATTTAGTTATTTAAAATTTGTTAACCGGAAAGACACAGTGAAACAAGGCTCATTTCCAGGTGCAACCTGGTGGCAGGAACACAGAAAGGGAGTACATACATTTGCATACTCAAATACTGTATATAATAAGCCAGGAGGGTAAAGTACACTACAGTAAAATGCACAAGTATGAACTTTCGGGACAGAGGGATTACAGTGATTAGTTAAAAATCATACAATAGATAGAACAGGGATCATTACATTTAATCATTTAAATTAGAAAAATAAAATACAATACAGAGATATGCTGTATATGATAAACCCCTGAACTGTGCAGAGGAAACAAGTCATTCTGGACTGCCTACAGGAGCAGAAGGAGAAAAGTACAGACTGAATGCCAATAGCAGAGTGAAGGGAAGTTAGATGGGGTCCTCAGGGGGCTAAGGCAATTAGTAGGGGATGGAGGAGGGTTGGGGAGGAAGTACAGATGGAGCAGAAAGGCAATGGCAGGAAGCAGAGGGGAGGGTATGGAGCAGGGTTTGAGGGCAAAAAGGGAAGGGACATGATGGGTCATCCAAGGGAGCTGATTCCAGAGGTTAGGGAGGTGGCAGAAGAAAGACGCTTGGCCTGAACAAATACAAGATAATGGAAGGGAGAACAATCAGGCATCCCTGAAGCATAGTGAATACTCAGAGTAGCTTACAGGAGAGAGACATGAGCTGAGATATGGACAGAGGGACCCAAACAAGAATTTACCAATGAAAATGAGGCTATGCAGCTGGTGCCTTAAGGGAAGTGGCATAAGGGGAGAGAGGAAGTAGAGGGTACAGTGGTGAGTGAGAGGGAGAGAGGAGGAAGCAAAGTGATAGAAAGAATTAAGCAGGGTATCCAGCCTGGCAAGAGAGGCTGAAGGAGCTGAGTAATAGACAATGTCAGCAAAGTCAAATGCAGGGAGAATAGTTTTTGTGACTAGATCATGCCGGATTTACAGAGGGAGGCAGTCTTTGTGCCAGTAAAGGGCATCGAGTTTCAGGTGAAGCTTGGAGCAGATAGTCTATGTGAACAAAGAAGTCGAGACTGCTGTCAAGCCAAACATCCAAGTATTTAAATGAGTTTACTGATTGGAGGGCATACCGTCGAGGGTGGTAAGGGCAGGTTGGCAGATTTGAGCAGTGTTTGCTTAGAACCAAAGAACATAGAGACTGTCTTGTTGTAGTTCACTTTGAGTTAATTATGTTAGAACCAGGACTGCACCTTGTTGAAGTTGCATTGAAGAGTGGCTGTGACATTGAGGCAGAGGCCCTTGAGTAGAATAACATGGTGTCATCCCTGTACATGTGAATGTTGGATAGGGAGCAAATGGTGAGTAAATCATTAATAAATATATAGAAAATTATGGGGCCCAGAATGGACCCAATGATGGACGCTGACCAGAATAGGGAGAGGAGTGGAGAGGGAGGTACCTTCTAGAAGAGATTGCTGCTTGTGCTGAAGATAAGAGCTAAACCAGTGAGTTGTGGCAGGAGCTAGCCCAGTGGAGTGCAGTTTATGGACAAGAACGATGTGGGAGACAGAATCAGAGGCCTTAGCCAAGCCCACGAAGATGGTTGCAGTGACATGGCCATGATCTATTGCAGAGTGAATTGAGTCCCTTACCCATAACAGGGAAGATACTGTGGAGTGCTTTTTCCTAAAACCAGACTGGTAAGGTGAGAGATTATCAGCAACAGTTAGATGTTCCAGGAACCTGGTGTAGATAAGGGACTCCTGGAGTTTGGTGAGGGCTGGAAGGAGAAATATGGGTCTATAGTTACCTGAGGAGGATGGGTCCCCACCTTTATGAAGGGGGAGCACCTTAGTGTGTTTCCAGGCTGAAGGGATATAGCTGATGGAGAGGGAGAGACTAAGGAGGTGCGCAAGAGGTGCTGCAATAGCGGGGGCAGGGATATGGAGAAACTTCGGGTGAAGACCATCTGGGCTGGATTTTGTGGGGTTAAGGGCCATTAGCAACTTGTGGACTTCTCACGGGGAGTTAAAAGGGAAATGAGTAGTCAGAACCAGTAGAGATCAGGGGGGAGAACAGGGGCAGGGAAGGGGAGTTATCGGGGAGAGCACAGGAGGTAAAGAATTTATTGAAGGTGTCAGCGATGGTGACTGAGGCACAGACCAACTTTCCTTCAAAGTTTAGAAACTCGGGGGCTTGTGCAGAAGTGTGGCCTAGGTGGTTTCAGAATGACTGCCAGAAATTTGCAGGGGAACCAGACCAGGTTTGAAGTTAGGGTTACCACCTTTTAAGATGCCCAAAGTGGGACATTTCTTACTGAAACATGATGTTTCGCAGGGCAGTACCTAACCTCGACTGATGCAACAGATTTGTTTTCTCTATATAATTAGAATTAAAGCTAAGTATTGTAGTTTCTTAGTTGCTTCTATTGTTTCTTATCATTTTAAGGTATTTTAGTTATGCTATTGTAGTTGTCTAGAACATTTACTGGAAAGTTAGAAAATAGTTTTCCTACTGTAAAATCAGGACATTCTGACCCAGATATTCAAAAGAGTTGAGCCATGCTCAATAGGATTGCGCCTGCGCAAGTCTGAAATGTGCCATTCTGCGATATTCATCAGGAGGCAGTTGCGCCCCCCCCAAATCATGCTGAGCAACAGCGCAATGATAATGAAGGCATGCGCAACCGAAGGGGGAGGAACCATGCATAAACTGCACAGCCCAATATTCAGCCCGGGCGATGCAGAGTAACGCAGGCGCAACCCCTACCTGTGCCTGCACTAAGCTGAGCCGAAAGAAATGGAACAAGTCGAGGGCCACCCACAGGTGAGCTGCTGCATTGAGGCGCAGCCTGGCAGCTGCCACCTGTGGTGTCTCAACCTGTCCCGCCCGCACTAAGCTTTTCATTCCGATTGTGGGCAGAGTGTCCCCGCACCCCCATATGGCCCAATCGCGGGCAAGGCAGTCCCCAGTAAACAGATTGCGGCGTCGCTCCCCCTCCCAGAGTAGCCCGATCGTGGGTAACCCCGCCCGTGGCCTGATCGCAGGCATAACAACTCACCCCTATTGGCCTGATACGCCTGCATCAGATTCCCCCACGACCCAATATCCCTGGTGGTCAGAGGACTGAATGGAGCCTGATCGCGGGTGGCTTTTCCTCCCCGCCCCCAAGTATGAAATCCCTGGTGATCTAGTGGCTCCCCATGGACCCCACCACCCGCTCCCCGTCAGCCAGCATGTGGCAGCACCCACCACCTGCCGGTCCACCACCCGCCAACTGACAGCTCAGTGGGGCTGCATGTCCATTGGTTCCAGGCATGAGCCAGTGACGTGCAGCATCCATCTAAGTCAGTCAGATATGTGAAATTCATTCACATATCTGGATTGACTTGCACGGTATGAGCTGCACGCCCACTGGCTCATGCTCTGAACCAATGGGCAGGCAGCCCTGTACTCAGCTGTCAGTCAGCGGGCGGTGGTGCGACAGGCAGGTGGGGTGCTGCAGGCTGATGGTGGGAGTGGGGTGGTGGGGCTCCATGGGCGGGTGGGGTGGGGGGGCCACTAGATCACCAGGGATTTACATTGGGGGCTTGAGAAATGCCGCTCAGATCGGTCTCCATTCGTCCACTGGACCACCAAGGATATTGGGTGTTTGAGGGGGAGGATCTGGAGCCCGCGATCAGGCGAATGGGGGGGGCGGGTTACGTTATGCCCGCAATCAGGCTACTGGGGGGAGTTATGCCCACGATCAGGCTACGGCAGGGGGGAGAGTTATGCCCATGATCGGGCTACCGCGGAGGGGTTATGCCCGTTATCAGGCTACTGGATGGAAGTTGTGCCCTGATCGGGCTACTTGGATGGGGAGTTATGCCGAGATCAGGCTACTCGAGAGGGTGGGGGATACTGTTCTGCCCGCGATCGGGCTACTCCGTGGGTGGGGGATACTGTTTGCCCACAATTGGGCTACTCTGGGGTGGTGGGATACTGTTTTGCCTGCGATCGGGCTACTCGGGGGGGGGGTCACTCTTCTACCCGCGATCAGGCTACTCGGGGTTGGGGGGAATATTGTTTTGCCTGCGATCAGGCTACTCGGGGTCCACTGGACCACCAGGGATTGGAGTTATGCACTGTCCCTTACAGGACGTAATGCGATCCGGCTGCAGGGGGGGCGTCAGTCCCGTCGGTTGCTGCCTGGCAGGGCACCACGTGCAAGTCATCGGGGATCGGCGCACTTGCATGCTACTGGCATGCAAATGGGGCAGTAATCAGATGCAAATGGCCCCCCCCCGTGTACCTTGCCTAAATTATGGCCCCATTTGCATGTCACCCTTTGAATATCGCAGGTGCTGTGCATGGTGCAGTGCCACCGCATCTCAATGCTCCATTTTGACCACTTGCGCTGGCGTAGTTTCACTGCGCCATGCACAGTGAGTGTGGCGATATTCAAAGAAGTTGTGCCAGAGAGCAACTCCATTGAATATTGCCCTGGCCACACCCCTGTGCAACTATTTTGAGCGGCGCAGGGTCTTGCGCCACAAAATGGCGCAGTTTGAATATCTGGGTGTTAGTATTTTTCATGTTTTTTTGCAGGACACAGCTGCCCAAATCAGGACTGTCCTGCAAAAATCAGGACAAGTGGTAATCCTATTTGAAGTTGGGAACTAAAATAGTTGGATTTTACCTTTCTGATTGCATGGGTGCAGGCATTTCTGAGAGACCAACAGCATTGGAAGTCAGAGAGAAGGGATGCCTTAAATTTCACCTCGTATTTGTCACGCGACTTACATTGGGATAGGAGGTTAGGTGTAATCCAAGGGAGGTGATAACATTTTACTCTAATTTATTTTAAAGGAGCGTAGATGTCCTAGACACTGGTGAGTGTGTCAGAGAACAATTGTAGAGCAGAGTCAACATTTGGGACAGAGTACAGAAGTGACCAATCTGCCTGGAAAAGATTATGAAGGATGGAGTTAAAGTCTAGGTTGCAGGATGGGCAATACCAAATATATTTAGGTTCAGACTTGAGGGTTGTGGCTTTGCATATACAGAAGGCGATGTGGTGGTCACCAAGAGCATCGGGAAAAACTCCAGCTCCAGAGATGTGATGGTAGCACCCAATCGAGGAGGGAGTGCTTGGGGGACTTGGTGTTTAGGCGAGTGGGCTCAGAGATCATCTGGGTAAGGTTTAAGCACTCAGTCCTAAGGACAGAGGGTTTTGTGGTGGGGGGGAGCCAGTCCTGGTTAACACTGCCTAGAAGGATGAGCTCACCTTTGTTGGAGTGAGAGGAGATGGTGGAAATGTAATCAATCACAGAGCTGTGGGGCGTTTTGGGTAAGCAATAAAAGTAACCGCCAAGTAGAGTGGGAGGGTGGAGGGAAGGCGGAGACGAACTATAAGAAGTTCATGGGAGAAGGGCTTGGTGTCTGTGAGGGAGCTGGAACAGGAGAGTGAGTCCCTGGCAAAAACAGTCACTCTGTCTCCTCACATCCCACAGTCCTGGCGGAAGAGGTTGACATCAGGAATGGCAAGGGAGGAGTCAGGGATCCTGACAGAGAGCCATGTCTCTGAGACACATAGTATAGCAGGGGAATGTTGGGAGACACAAACTTTGAGGTCATCTATTTTTGGAAAGAGGCTCCTAGCATTAAGGTGAAATATGTGTAACCCTTAGGGTGTTTGGAGGGAGATATGGATTGTGGTGAGCTGGGGTTAGTTCCAACGTCCCTGCAGAGGAGCAAGAGGAGTAGGTAGAGAAAAAATTGAGGGGGTTACTTAGATAATTTGTGAGAGTGAGAGCTAGGAGGACAGGAGAGGCTGGAGCAGCGGAGGAGGGCCTCAATATTTAGAGAATTGGTGGTCAGCATGCTATAGTGTATGGATGGAGCTAGAGGAAAGAGAGGGGGTAGTTGGGAGGTACAGCAAAGGTAAGGGTAGGAATAGAGGGGGCATGAGCAGGGTCGGGGGAGATGAGGGTGTAGGATAGGCTAGGGTGAGGGTGTGATAAGTAAGAGGGAGTAGCACAGGAGAGGATGGTGGTGGGGGAGGGGTAGTATGGTGTGGCAAACCTAGGAGGGAAGTGGGGAGGTGACAGGTTGCAGAAAAACCCGCAGGTTGAAAGAAAGGAAAAAACAAATCTGATTTGTTCCCGATTCTTGCTGCTGTGGGATGAAAAGGGATTTCCCTACCTGAAAGCTGCATCTCTTCTACTGCTGGCCCCAGAGCTCCTTTGCCAGCAATTTGGGTGTGAATTTAAATAACAAACTTGCCTGATTTGCTCCGCTAACCATGACACTTGACCCAGCCAGATCTTATAGGGCTGAGACCGGACCGCAGCTAGGCTTTTCACTGAACTCTGGATCTGCTGGTAGGAGAGGAGACCTCTTGCTGGTCCCCCACCTGGACTTGATGCAACTGTGATTTCAAGAAGAACTCATCTCGGGGTGGAGGCGCCGGCTTGCTGCTCAGTGCCAGGTGGACCTCCCCCAAACAATCACCATTGCCTAAACCCTTTTTGCTGTGGGTTGAAAAAAAAGAGAAAAAAAATCTAATTTATTGCTGTGTACTGAGAAATTTCTATGGATGGTTTACATATTTATATCTATGCACTTCTGACACCTACAGACATGCTCCTTACCTCTTATGGAAGATCTTTTCAGTGACTTTGGAATATGAGGCAGCCAGAACACTTACCTTTCTTCAATTAATTACATCACCATTTAGTGTACGGTGGAACATTATAAGGGATGGAAATCCATCCCTAGAACAGGGTTGTTATGCTGCAGTAGCTGCATCATCACAGCTGTTATACTGCACTAGCTACATAGCTACTGCAGCATAACAACATGGAACGCGCTTGTGCATGGGCGTCACCCTACCAACACAGTTCAGGAAGTGGCCGCGACAGGGATGAGATCATGGTGAGGAGCGGCTCTGAATAAAAAAATTAAAAAAAAACAGCAAAGAAAGAAGTAAAATGTCTTTCTTTTAACTGAAGATTGTAGCCCATACACTATAAAACACAATGCATGATCTACATTTAATAACAAGCATATGTATGCATATCGAGGTTGCCATAGTGATGAACCTCTCAAACAAACTTTCACCAAGGCAACCTTACCTCCTCCTCTCAACAACAGTATATCACAAAATGGAAGAGGAGGGGTAAGAGCAAGGTACTTCACATACTGCTTCCATCCATTTTCAGAAAAGTACAAGAATGTAGCAGCAGGAACCTTATGCCAATACTTTCATACCTTCCTCCTGACCAATGGTGCCGGAATGGTTTGAAAAGTGGTAGGGCCAAAGATGTCAGAGGTAAATTCTCCCCTATTAAATACATTAATGTGATTGCAAAAACTGATAGGGCCACTTATGAAAGTGGTAGGGCCATGGCCCTAGTGCCCCCCCCCCCGTTTCGGCACCTATGCTCCTGACACAACAAGTTTGAAATTTTAAATGAAAGCCCATCCCCCTCGGAATTCAATACCCACAACTCAGTCTATCCTTACCTAGTGACACCATATTTTCATAATTCTGCACCATGACCTCCTTATGAAGCTCTTTCTCCTGGTTGCTTAACATCTTCCACTCCTCCTTTGAAAAAGCAATGGCAACATCTTCAAAGGTTTCTGGTGCCTGAAAGGAAATGAGATATGTTCAGTTGCTCTTGCTTTTACTAAATACATTGAGAAATCTGCAACTCTTCAACAACAAAACAAACTAACATGATGGTACTGGACATTTGGTGAGCAGACTCTGCAAGAATGAGGGGGATTTTCAGGGAGGGAATGAAATGTAAGGAGCCAATAAGGAACGGAGCGAAATTCTGGAAATGCATTAACATAGAAACATAAAATTTGATGGCAGATAAGGACCGCTTGGCCCACCCAGTCTGCCCATTTCCCTACCTACTGGATAAGCTGCAGATCCTAGTTAACCAGCAGCCTAATTCTTCCTACCCCCAGAATTGCCTTATGACTATCCCATGCATGCTTGAATTCCACCACCGATTTTGACTCACAACCTCCTCCGGAAGGCTGTTCCATACATCCACAACCCTCTCTGTGAAAAAATACTTCCTTAAATTACCTCTGAGCCGCCCCCCCCATCTTCAAATTGTGCCCTCTTGTTCTTGCACACCTCTTTTTTTGAAAGATGCGACCATCTTGGACTTTGTTGATTCAGGCTAAGAAGCCTGGAGGCAGAAGTGCAGAGGCTTGCTAGGAAAGTGGAGAAGGCAGGGTGATGAGAGGGGGAATAGCAATAGGACAGTCTACTCCGACGAGCAACAGAGACTATGGATCAGGGGATAGGATAAGTTCTAAACAAGGGGTGTGGAAAAGGATAGAGTACGGCACCAAGGAGAACAGGGTGGTCAGTGGCAAGGGGAGACCTCAGGACAGTAGGATAGAACCATGGCAGAGAGGTACAGTGGTTGATTAGAAACAGGTGTGAAGTACTGGCTACAATGGTGGGTGAGATGGAAAGGGACATTCAAGAGGGAGCTAAGGAAGAGGTCAAAAATGTCTAGGGGACTGCTCCCAGACAAAAGAAGGGGACACAGTTAAGGGAACGAGGGGTCCGTCTAAAAGGGTAGGCATGAGAAGTACAGCAGAGAAGGGAGTCAAGAGGAAGGGGCCCAGGGTGCAGGGGAGGGATGGTATTGGGGAGGGGAGTGCTCTGGGGGATGAGAGGGACGGGTCAGGCATAGACAGCATAAGAGGAGGGGCAAAGCAGGAAAGGAGGATGGGGTGGTATAGAGGGTATAGTTACTAATGCAAAAGTGCAAGGGTAGGCTGGACAGTCAGGATGGGTATAGGGATAGGAGAGGGAAGGGAAATGATGAGGGGAGCATACTACTACTGGGGGATTCTACACTAAAAGGGTTTCAATAAGGGAGTAGAGGGGATAGACATAGTTGAACATGGGTAGAGTCAGTACCTGGGTTGACAACAGATAAGGCAGGAAAGGCTATTTTCAAATGTGCAAAGAAGGGAAGGCAGAAACTACATGTGGTGGTGCACATGGGTACAAACGACTTGGTAGGTGAAACAATTGGGGTGGTGAGTGCGAGGCACGAAGAACTAGGAAAGTTGTGTAAGTAGGTGGAGAGCCTGTAGCCTGCTCTGAGGTTGTCCAAGTGCCCAGGGCTAGCAAGGTGAGAAAGGAAAGGATAGAAAAGTTCAACAATTGGCTGGGAGAATGGAGTCAAACCAGGGGGTATGGGTTTGTGGGTGACTGGAGCAGGGTCTGAGACAATAAAGATCTGTAGGCAGGGTATAGATTACATTTGAGCAGGGAAGAGCAGGAAGTGTTAAAACATAGACTAGAACAGTACATAGTAACAAAGATAAATTTAAACTAGGCAGAAGGGTGGCAAGTAGGAAACAGGAATGAGGAGTTTCCAGAGAGGAGACAAGCGAGCTTACCACCCCCCCCATATAAACAAGGACAGAGTCAGGAAGGGTTCAAGAAGAGGGATTAAGAAGGTAAGGAATGGGGAGTATAGAGCAAGGGTAAATCTTGGAAAGTTATCTCCTTGAAAGCAAGAAGCCTGGGGAACAAAATCACTGAACTACAGACTATTTTACAGGAGGGGAGGGTGGACATAGCGGCCATCACAGAAACATGGGCCAGCAAATACCTGGACTGGGGTCTGATGATCCCAGATTACAGGATTTACAGGGGGGATAGGGACATAGGGAAAGGAGGTGGAAATGTTCATGAAGGAGGGGAAAACGTGTGTGAGAGCAGAGGGGGAGGAGGGTAGGACAGAGGCCTTATGGATGTAATTCCAAGAGACAAAGATCAAGATTCTCAGGATGGGGGTGGTATACAAACCGCCAGCTCAAGGGGAATAGCTGGACAAGGAACTGGCAGAGTAAATCAGGGAGGTGTGTGGGAAAGGTAACACTGTGATAGTGGGGTACTTCAATCTACAGGGAGTGAACTGGGGTATCCCAGCCACCTAGAGTGCTAGGGAGCAGATTCTCCTGGATGCCTTCCAGGACTGCTTCCTGGCACAGTTATTACCTGAGCCAACTAGGTCAGTGGCTCAGTAGGTAGCATACTCGCCTCTGAGGCCAGGAGATCAGAGGGCTGTGGGTTCAGTTCCTACATCTGGCACTTGGGTTAACATCCCAGTACTGACACTCTAGTGCAGCATGAGAGGGGTGCTGCACTTCTGAGGTGCCGTCTTTCAGATGAGATGTTAAACCGAGGTCCCATCTGCCTGGATTGGTGGTAGTTCAGGTGGATGTTAAAGATCCCATGGCACTTCTCAAAAAGAGTAGGGAAGTTTTTATTGAGATAATAAACATAACAAAACAACACAGCAAATTAGTCAGTTAAACAAAGTAGAAAACAAAATCAATCAGGCAAAAATATACTATAAACCAGGAACTGAATGGATAAGAAAAATAACTTCAGAAAAATCATACATTGCTTAAACGTAATAAAGTGAAGAAACCCTCTCCACCATTTTAAGATCTGAGCAGGAGCTATCCTTTGTGTATCCTGAGAATAAATCTTTGAAAGTTCCTTTGAAATCAGAATGCTAAAACAAATATAAGGCATTTTTCTTTAGTGTATAACCCATTGACACCTAGCTTGCCATAAATAGTATCGTAAGCAACCAAAGAATAACGACAATGACCCCTCATGAAAATAAGAAAAAGTCACTGGATAACATCACAGGATATCATATGATAGAAAATTAAGCCAATTAAAACCCCATATAGTGTCACCAAATAAGCCCACAGACCCTTAGCATAAGAACACTGGAGAAGGAAATGTTCCATTGTCTCCTCAACATTTATACAATCTAAGTATGGACACTTTCTTTCCTCAATGGCCTTATATTTAGCATTGCCCCGAAAATTCAGGCAACCATAAAATATTAGCCATTGTGTCTCCCATTGTGATTGAGGCAATCTGGGATTATTTACCTGGGCCAGTACTTTAGAATTAAGGGCAGAGGGGCGCTTCTTGAAACTTGGCTCTTGGGGGAGTAAATTTGCCATTATTACCTGGTAAAATCCTTTCATATTATTACTCAAGATTGTCTCTTTTTTTAATTTCCATTTATACAGTTTTTCTGCAGCCGGCCTAAAATACTGTGGGAGATGAATATGAGGGTTCAATTTCGGAGCCAAAGAGTACCAATTCCTAAGATATTTGCCCAGTGACCTGAAAATCCATTTGTCCCCAATCCCTATTTCAAAACTTAAACCACGTTTAACTGAACACATAATAAATAAAGAATGTACAAAAACCACAGGATCCACTATCCTGAGTCCTATCCTTTTACTTAAATAAGTATAAAATCTCTTTACCGGATAATCGGTTACCCCAAAGCATTTGAAAAAATAAATAGTACATTCTAGTTTCTAAATGTACCGGGAGCGGGAATATCATAGCTACGTATAGCACACATGGTAAGAGAAACTGTTTAATTACATGTATGCATTTCAATTTGGACAATTTCCACTGTTTCCATCCATTTACCTTATTCTCCACCACTTGGAGAACTGAATCTCAATTTTCCACTGGCATATTCTGAGGGCCAAACTGGATACCCAAAATCTTAAGGGGAGTTCTGGAGAAGTGGATACCCTCCTGTACCACCTCAGTAGGACCTGTTGCTCCAATAAATAACCCTTTTGTTTTATGCAAATTTATTTTAGCATTTGAAACTCTTGAAAAGGTGTCAAAAGCTTTCAAAAAAATATGCACAGAAAATTGATCAGAGAAGTATAAGATCAAATTGTCTGCATAAGCCTGCACTAAAAGTTGGTGGTCCTTAGATAAGTTATCAGAGATTCCCAACCATAATGGGGTAGTAGTTAAGTTCCATAATAGGGGGTCCAATGAAAAAATGTAAAGAGGGCTAAGAGGACAACCTTGGTGCACTCCTGTATGTAGACAAAAACTTTCAGCCATATTGCCTTTCAAAATTGGGAATACAGTATTATATTCATATAATCGCAATTAAATTAATGGTTTGCAACAGAACTCCATAATGTTCTAGAGTTAAAAATATAAAAGGCAGATATACCCTATCAAAAGCTTTTTCTAAATCAGCAACAACCATACAATTTGTAATACCAGCATCAGAGAGGTGTTCAATAACCATGCGTATAACCATTAATGCCATCTGAATCCATCTAGCTGGTATCCCACTAAATTGGAAGGGGGAAATTACCCATATAGCATAGTTTTTTAACCTATTGTTCAAAATGCTGGTAAACATTTTATAATCCGAATTTAGTTGGGTGATAGGCAGAACATTAAGAATTGGTGGCCTATCACCAGATTTGAACAGATAAATTAACAACCCTTCGGAAAAAGAGGGGAAAAAAAGGCATTTTTTATAAAATACTGGAATAGAATAAACAAGCATTGACTCAGCTCAACCAAAAAAACTTTATACAAATTATTAGAAAGACCATCCTTTCCTGGAGAAATATTCAATTTTAATTTCCCCATTACATTTAGAATTTCCTCTTGTGTGATTGGCTCCAATAATGTAGAAGCTTCTGTCAACGTGGGGGGGACACTAATCACTCTTAAGTATGAAAGCATTGTTGCACCAGAAATAGGAAAAGGGGGTTCCAAAGTCTGAAAGTAATCAACAATTAATTCTCTGAGCTGTACAACTGTGGTGACTACCGAGTCATCAGACTTTTTTAGAGTCAGTATTAGAGGAATCCCTCAAATTTTTACAGGCATCAAAGGGATCTCCTATGGGAGATTTTTTTTATACCATTAGAATAGCCTGTAGGGTTTTTGCTCTATCATACTGAAAAACCCTCATGTTCTCTTTTAGTTTGGTAATTTAGTCAGAATAGTCGAATTGAGAGGCATATGCTATTGTAAGGTTCTGAAGTTGTTGCCTAAGGGACAAATATTTTAGGAGGTTATGATTTTTTGTTCTTACCCCTTGTCTTTTGAACCAATTGCGTAAATCTATCTTGGTCTCTATCCACCAGTCCCTAAATCCTCATAGAGAAAAGCCACTGATAATCTAGCTATTAAAATATGTTTCACCCCAGGCTGTATATAGGGTAAATCTAGCAAGGTTTTATTCAGCTTTCACCTAACCTGCCTGTACTTGGGGGGACATAACAACTGAAAACTACAAAGAAGAAAAGAATGATCTGAAAATTCACAAGGAATCATTTCAAAATAATTAATTTGCACAGAAGGGGAGACAAACATTTAATCTATTAAGGAAAACAATTTTCCCTTTGTAAAGGAATATTGAGGTCCTTGGGGGAAGAAATACAATTAAGTAAACCAGCTATTTTAATAATGTTAACTAGTGTATGCGAATCACAATAAATTTTCTTTTTTAGGTTAGGTGAATCAAAGATTGTACAGTTAAAATCGCCTCCACAGAGCACTTTGACTGATGTCACTAAAAAAGGTTGAATAGCTTTTAAACAGGATACTCTACCAGCTTTTGTCTGAGGGTTATAAATATTGATAAAGCGATAGCACATATTGTGCCATTGCCCATCTAATATCATTACTCTCCCTGGAATAAGATCAATTAGATTATGCAGTTTAAAGGAGTACAAGTTAAATACGATTCCTACGCCATCTGCTGTATCTGTTCCAAAGGACCAAAAGGAAGGTCCCAGACCCAATCCCGTTTAAAGGAAGAAAGCTGTTCTACAGAGTGCATCCAGGTTTCCTGTAAAAAAAAAACACACAAATACATGCCGATTTTGTATAGAATGGAAAAGGGCTTGCCTTTTAACCATATTTAACAAACTATGAGTATTTAAAGAGCCCCAAGACCACTGCATTATTTATAGAGATATGAACAGGCCCTCCGTTTTTTCTTTTTTCTTTTTCTTTTCTTTATAATTATCCACTGGTTGTGACTGAGTGGATAAAGAAGATTTTTGAGAGTCGGAATCTCCCAAATCCATCTCTGTGTCCCCCCATGGAGTAAACAAGGTAGCATAGGGAATTACTTGCTTCTATAGTAGGAGCAGTAGGAGGAGTTTTAGGATGTAAATTTCTAGAAGATCTATGTTGGGGCAGGGAAGACCTAAGACCTGAAACCTTAGATCCTTCTCCAACTGCCTCCTCGGGTGCCTCAGTGTAGCACACTGGAGGAAACTCCAAAGGGTCAGGTGGACCCATGCAAGATTTTTTAACTTCCACAAAGCCTGAAACAGTTTGTGCAACCTCGTTCAGTTCCTTTAAGGACTTGTCAGTGGAAAGCTCCATGCCAGGGGACTTTTCCTCTTTTTTAGAGGAGGGAAATGGTAGAGGGGATTGTAAAACAAAAGAGGAGGAGCCTACAGCATCCTGAGCCTTCTGAATTAGGAGATCTGAATTTATACAAGATGTTTTGTTTTTCGCACTCCAAGGGCAGACACAAAATGTATGACCAAATTCGTTGCAGAGCTCACATCTAGACTGATTATGACAATATATAGTTAAATGCCCAACAACCCCGTAACTGTCACAACGCGGCTGGTCACAAACACTAGAGAGATGTGTCTTAGCCCCACATTTGTAGCATGCACGTGGTTGTCCGCTATAAAAACAAACACCCCTAACTTTTCCTAACAGAAACGAATTAGGAATATGCCCTACCCCTGTCTCAGATTGCCTCAGTTTAATTTTATATTGCCAAACCCCCATCCAAAATTGTTCGGAATCTAGGATGGGTTCAGGCCCACTCAAAACCTCACATTTCAGAGACAACCAAAAGGAAACATCTTCCACATGGACCCCCTCATTTCTAAACATGACTGTAACGTATTTTATTAAAGGTTTAGACAAAGAAATAACCAGAAAACGGGTCCATGTGGGAGAAAACTTTACCTGACTATACCTATCCCAAAATAAGTCCAACGCATGTGGTGTCCGGAAACTAATATCAAAATTATCCTCCCCAGAGATATTAATAAAAGCATATACGTCTTTAGGAGGAAAAGAGTAAAGAATCTTTCGGTAGAGTTTTCCCCACATAATATCTGCCCGGTCTGTCCTCTAAGCCCCCTTTGTAGCAAATCCAAACAGCATTTCATCGAGGCGCCGCTTCCCTCTTTGAATTGAAGAATAATTCAGACACAAGTGGTTTCTGATGAACAGGTTTCATCAAGGAGGGTGATTGTGAGGAGAGAATATGTTCTGGAAGAGGCATTACCAAGTCTGGATTTGGAAAGGAGGATAGGGCTGATTGCGCCTCCAGAGACTTAACAGTAGGTGGGAGTTACACAGAAACATAGAATTTGACAGCAGATAAGGACCGCTTGGCCCACCCAGTCTGCCCATTTCCCTACCTGACGGATAAGTTGCAGATCCTAGTTAACCAGCAGCCTACTTCTTCCTACCGCCACTCCCTAGAATTGCCTCATGACTGTGCCATGCATGCTTGAATTCCACCACTGTTTTTGACTCCACAACCTCCTCTGGAAGGCCGTTCCATACATCCACATCCCTCTCTGTGAAAAGATACTTCCTTAAATTACCTGTGAGCCGCCCCCCTTCTATCTTCAAATTGTGCCCCCTTGTTCTTGCACACCTCTTTTTTTGAAAGATGCTACCCTCTTGGACTTTGTTGATTCCCTTGAGGCACTTGAAAGTTTCTATCATGTCCCCCCTCTCCCTCCTTTCCTCAAGGCTATACATATTAAGCTCCTTTAGTCTCTCTTCATATGTCTTCCGGTGCAGACCCTGCACCATTTTAGTTGCCCTCCTCAGGACAGCATCCATCCTGTCTATGTCTTTGCGGAGATTGGGTCTCCAGAACTGCACGCAGTACTCCTGATGTGGTCTCACCAGCTGTCTGTACAGGGGGAAAATAACTTTGTTTTCTACTGATGATGCCTCTCCCTATGCATCCCAGTATTCACCCAGCCCTCCTTGCTGCCCTCTCACATTGCTTGCCCACCTTTAGGTCATCTGATATGACTACCCACAGGTCCCTTTCCATTTTTGTTGTTGTTAGTATCTCACCCCCCATTGTGTACTCTTCCCCTGGGTTTTTGTTTCCCAGGTGCATTACCTTGCACTTCTTAGCATTGAATCTAAGCTGCCATACATTTGACCATTCCTCTAACTTTGCCAAATCCCATCTCATCCTTTCCACCCCACCTTGTGCATCAACTCTGTTGCAGATCTTTGTGTCATCTGCAAAGAGACATACTTTTCCTTCCAGTCCCTCTGCAATGTCGCTTATAAAGACATTGAAGATGACCGGTCCTAATACTGAACCTTGCGGTACCACACTACTAATCCCCCTTCTTTCAGAGTGGACTCCATTTACTATTACTCTCTGTGTCCTATTCTCCAGCCAATTCCTTACCCAGGCTGTCATCTTGGGACCCACTCCCAGGCTGGCTAACTTGTATATTAATCTTTGTGTGGGACTGTGTCAAATGCCTTGCTAAAGTCAAGGTAGGCCATGTCCACAGCCCCTCCCTGATCAACTACTTTGGTCACCCAGTCAAAGAAATCTATCAGATTTGTCTGGCATGACCTTCCGCTGTGAATCCATGCTGCCTTGGGCCCTGTGCCCTCTGGCCTCTAGATACTCAACAATTCTTTCCTTCAGAAGTGATTCCATCATTTTCCCTACCACTGAGGTTAAACTAACAGGTCTGTAGTTTCCTGCTTCTGCCTTGCTCCCACTTTTGTAAAGGGGAATCACATCTGCCCTCCTCCAGTCCTCAGGTACCACCCCATCCTCCCTTGATTTGTTAAAGAGGGTAGTCAGTGGTGTCACTAGTTCTACCCTTAGTTCTTTTAGAATTCTGGGATGAATCCCATCAGGCCCCATTGCTTTGTCCACCTTCAGTTTTAAGAGCTCTTTCAGAACTCTTTCTTCTGTAAATGGGCTGGTATCAACTTCTGTATCCAGAGTGTTTCTACTGTTTGTTTTAGGTACCTCCCCCTCTTAATTTTCCCCATGTAAGCCTTCTGTCAAATCTTTCCACTGAAAGTCTGGTTTCCACTCAGGGGAATGCTGTGAAAGAGCAAAATCCACATCCCAGGTTGGATCAGGCTTCCAGATGCCTGTCAAAGCCTGCTTCCAGCCAGTCCTTCTAAGAGCTTTGCCAGGAGACCAAGATTCCTGAGCCTTTTCTTCAGGTAAAAGAGAAGGTCCTGATATAACTGGTTTAAGGATTTCAGGATTTGTCTGGGACGGTTTAGATTTAGAAAAGAAAAATTCAGTGACCCCAGTTTGAGAGATAGCCAAAGATTTGTAAATAACATTAGCTGCGCTTGAGATTGTACAGCTATAGGGTTTTTTAAAACGAACCCAGTTGATTTATCCAATGGTGCTGACTCAGTCTGATCAAATACCAATGCAGGCAGTACTTGATGTAGTGTTTGTTGGTTCACCGTGATAGAGCTTTTAACTTGCAAAGCATCCGACGATGTGGTAGGCTGTAGGCACTTGCCAATATGCACGATTTTACTGCCAGCCTGAACAGAAGCAGGTACTATGATGGAAACACCTGACAAGTAAGAGAGGCTATGAGGCATGTGGTCGTGCCCTACGGGGCCTTCGGAATCGTTTGTTGCAGCCGAAAGTTTGACAGAGCTAGAGCTACAGCTGTCAACGCAGGGTTCATCCTGCTGAAGAGACGGCAATACAGACTTTGTGACGAGACGCCGATTCAAAAAGCTATGAGGCAAGCCAACTTCTTGCCTCTCCCATGCTTCCAATATACAAAGGGTTTGTTCAGATAATGTAAAGGTACCCAATTGCTGTGCACATTCATTTGTCAGGATAGAAACATTGTGCTTAGTATTCTCCACCCCATCATCGAGTTTCAGTTTGTCAGAAATAAACCATAAAGACTCACAGCACTCCGCGGAGCCTTTCTTGGAAGTTAGTCCAGTGAAGTTTTCAGTAAGAGCAACCGCACCGTCGTTAGGGAGGGCACTATCACAGTCTAGGTGTGCAGCCAGGTTTTCAGTTCCCAAACAGGGCTCAATCCCTGTTTCCATAAATCCATATTCATGTTTCACAGTTTTAATCATCTGAGAGAACTCTTCCTCTTGTTTGTTCAAAATTGTAGCTGAATCTTCCCAATGAACCACCGCATCGTGAAATTCTATATCTGAATCAACATCCAGAGTGTTAGAAGAACCGGCCTCCTTATTGCCAACCGTGGGAGTAGAGGCCAAGGCTCCCACTACGCAAACATCTTCCTCCTTCAGCAGCCCACTCTGAGTGGCCATCTTGGCAATGACCCATCCCCCTACTGGCCACAATGCAGCAGCAGAGTAGGGGAATTTCCACGGTGTCCTGGCCAAATTTCCCTCATTCACTAAAAATACCACAAACAGCTTAATCTGGATCAAGGTCAGTTGACGTTCATCGTTTGGCATTCATCTGTGGTATCCCCAACCCCCGGGTCGTGCCTGAAAATAGGCAGGATTTGTCTAGTGCACTTACCCGGTCAACAAAAACTAAATAAAATAAATAAATATACTAGATCTAGCATTGGCCAATGGACAGACAGTAAGGGAAGTTGGTGTGGAGGAGCGCTGGTTGGGAGCAACCACCACTCAGCGTGGTTCACACTTAACATGAGCAGGGAAGCAGTGGGACCAGGGTGACTGACTTCAGACAAGCTGATTATGGTAGGATGAGGAAGATCATGGGGTGGGGTGGGGGCACCTGAAAGAAATTCAGTCACACTGGGATCCGAGTCAGAAATGGGAAAAAAATCAAATTGGGGCTGGTGGAGGCCACTGACACGTGCCAAAATATGGAGCAAGAGGGAAGGGCTAAAAAACCAAGCTGAATGAGTGGGGAGGTCTTAGAAATGGTGAAGGCTAAAAAAGCAGCATTCAGGAGATACAGGAAATCAAGGACGAGGGAGGATAGGGAGGGGTATGTGAAGAAGTCCAAGGAAGTCCCTAGCAGAGTCAGGGCAGCTAAGGCTTCCAGGGAGTTGAAGCTGGCACATGGCATCAAAGATGGGTAAAGGGACTTCTTCAGATACATATGGGAGAAATGGAACTGCAAGGATCAGGTAGTGAGAATCAGAGGAGACAGTAGGTGGGCAGAGAAAGTGACGGAACAGGCAGAATCACTAAATGAGTACTTCTGCTCAGTATTCATGAGGCAGAAGGGCAGGCAACTACTGCAGGGGGTAAAAGATGGAGTGATCACTGACAGCAGGGTGGTAGAAGGTCTAAGGGCTCTGAGGGTGGATAAGGCACCGAGTCTGGACTGCATATGCCCTAGGGTGCTAAAGGAAATGACAATGGTTCTGGCTGGACCACTAGCAGACCTATTCAATATCTCCCTGGACACAGTGTGTGTACCACAGAACTGCAGGATGGCCCACATGGTTCCCCTCCATTATAAGTGTCCCAAAGGATGAGCCAGGTAATTACAGACAGGTAAGCCTAACATCTATTGTGGGGAAGCTGATGGCGACAATACTTAAGGGGAGGCTGGTGTCCTTCTTGGGTGACAGTGGGCTCCAGTCCACTCATCAACATGGGGTTGTTTCTGGAAGATCCTGTCATACTAACCTAGTTGAGTATTATGACTGGGTTTTGAAGGAGCAGGATAAAGGCCATGCTGTGGATGCCATTTATTTGGACTTCAGCAAGGTCTCCGATTCAGTGCTTCATGGGAGGCTGGGTAGTAAGTTGAGGTACGCACGGGTGGGGACTAAGATGGTTAAATGCACTGAGAACTGGCTGCAGGGAAGACAGCAGAGTGTAGTAGTTGTGGGGGGGGACTCTAATCTCTGAAGGCTATGACAAGTGGGGTACCACAAAGGTTAGTGCTGGACCTGGTGCAGTCTGGTATTTTCGTTGTTGACATCTTACATGGTGTCAGGAATAAGATCAGTCTGTTCCCTGATAACACCAAGCTGGAGGCAGTGGCGGATGATACAGCAGGCTGGAAGGGGCTGAAAGGATGATCTGACCAAGCTGGCAGGGCGGTCAGAAGCGTGGCAGTTAAGGTTCAACATGAAAAAGTGCAAAGTAATATACTTCAGTGCAAAGACCCTAAGGAAGGGTTACCAGCTGGGAGGGGTACAGCTAAGTACCACTGAGGAGGAAAAGGATCTAGGGGCGGTGGTAACGGGGAATATGAACAACACAGAGCAGTACAGGAGGGTGGCAGCAAAGGCCAACAGAATGCTGGGTTGTATTGTGAGGGGCATCTCCTCCAGGAGCAGGGAGGTAATCCTGCCACTCTACAGGTCATCGGTCAGACCACACCTGGAGTACTGTGCGCAGTTCTGGCACCCATACCTGAAGAGGGATGTGAGATTACTGGAAGGGATTCAACAAAGGGTGACCAAAATGATCCAGGGGGCTGCAGGATAGGCCATATGAGGAGGGACTAGGAGAGATGAATGTGCACTACCTGGAGGTGAGAAGGGATGGGGGGATATCATTGAGATCTTCAAGTACTTGAAGGAGATAAATGATACTGGTACTGAGGGGATATTCAAGCTAAGTAAGGGAAGGGAAGGGATATGAGAGGGCACAGTCTTAGATTGGAGGGGATAGATATAGGAGGGAAATAAGGAGGCACTTTGTCATGGAGGTGGTGGTAGAATGGGCAGCTCTGTTGGAGGTAGCATCATGTAGTATGGTGGATAGTTTCAGGAGGGGATGGGACAGGGTGAGAGGTAACTGGGAAAGGAGGTGGGGCAGCTGCAAAGTAAGGCGGCTAGCTGCACACTTGAGCAGACTCAATAGACCTAGTGGCCTATTTCTGCTAGCAATTTTGTATATTCGTATGTATGTACTGAAAGTCACTGAGCTCTGCATCAAGAGGGGAGGGAAAAATTAAAAGGAGGAGGCCACTCTGGTCTACCAGGGAGGCGATGGGGCACTTAGGGAAAGAAGGGTGGCTTTCAGAACATATAACAAGACCCACAGGAGTGAGGACAGGGAGCTTTATAGATGGAAGCTGAGTGTGTCAGGGCAGAAGATGAAGAGGGCAAAGGCAGATACAGAAGAAAGAACTGCTAGGCAGGTTAAAAGGGGGGATAAAACTTCTTTAGCTATGTGGGGGAAAGGGGAAAGCAAGGTAGTGGATAGTGACAGGAAGGGGGAGCATTCATGAAGGGAGACTTTGTGAAGACAAAGGTGAATACTGTAGCTGCTATTGCTTGGTCTTTATAGTGGAAGGGGAGGCGAAGGGACCTGAATTAGATAAGAGAGGAGGCGATGGCAAAAAAGAGTGGATTGAAGTCCATTCAGTGAGGACAGGATAACAAAAAGAACTAGGAAGGCTGCAAGTAGACAAGGCAATGGGGCCAGATGGCTTGCACCCTAGGGTACTCCGGGAACAGAGAAGGAGTTGGTGTAACATCTGGCAAGACCGTTTAACTTGTCCATGAATACTGAAAGGGTGCCAGGTGACTGGAAGACAGCAGACGTGGTGCCATTACATAAGGGAGGCAGCAAGCAGGAGGTGGGAAACTATCGCCCGGTCAGCCTCACCTCGGTGGTAGGGAAGGTGATGGAGGTGCTATTATAGGAAAGAGTGGTATTTTCATTTCATTTACTGGTTACACTGGAAATGCATGTGAGCATTGCTGCCCCTTTACACAACCGTCCAGTTACAAGAAACAAGAGTGACAATTTACACAATGAATCTAGAGATAAAACAATAACAACAAATACATATGTGTACAATTTGGACTTGCTTCCCTATCCATAAAAGCTTTATTCCTCCCTGCACCCTCTGACCATGCCACAAGAAGCATCGCTAAGCATGCCCTAGTAGTCCTGTTCAGAAGAACCACCCTAGGGAAATGAGCCTTTGCAATCAGGGCTTCCACCTGGTTAAATGGGCTCGCCTACTCTACCACTAGTCTCCCTCGCATTGGCCCCTTTAAGTCTGCACTTTGGAATACTATCTCCCCTCCACTACGCTGCTACTGTCGCAACTGACCCCACTGACTGGTAGCACCTGCCACTCCGGGACAATGCCACTGATCACCCTCTGCTGTTCCACAGAACCATGAGGATCCCCCATCTGCCCTGTCTGTTCAACTCCCAAACAGTACTCCCCCTGCCCCATTCCCTGCAAGGATTCTACTCCCTCCCCCAGCTGTCAGTACTCACTCTGCTCCCATTCCTTCTCACCCAAGGTGCCCCTTAGTGCCTCCACTGTACACTCCAGCCACACCCCTCCTTAACCAATCCTGTCTCCTTCTGGACTATTTTCATACAACTCGACTGGTCAGGATACTGATATTGATGTACAGCTCCCATCCTAATCACCCATGTTGTACTCTTGTTGGCTAGTATTATACTCTCTGCTTTGACTCATGCACTTTATTGCTGTTGCTGGCATACGGGTTGAACCCCTCTGTTTTCCTGCACTCATGCAATAGCTATATAAAACCTGCCTATGATCATCTTATTCACAGAGTGACACATTCTTAGGAAGCAAGATGCCCTTAGAGCGTGCGCCACCAGTATGGTGGGAAAATTACTAATGGAGGTATAATGTTTTTTTACTTCCCATGTAAGTAAAAAAAATGGTACCTCCATCAGTTCTTATGTTACGACTTGCCTTATATTCCCTTTCAGAGATTACTGTGTTCCATTATTTTGTTGTTATCTGACAATGCCTTCGTGGCTGCCCTGTATTACCTATCCTGTTTGTACCCCCTACCCTTTCTTGATGTGGATCCTTTGTAAATGAGCTTTCAGCTCAAAGGTTGTAATTCTGATCACCAAATAAATAAATAAAACAATTTCAAATAAGAAGGGAGATATATAATTTGCATGGATAACCGTCACGTGATATACAAACAGTAAGAATAAAAATGTAGTCAATTTCAAACTAGCAGGTGACCTTATAATTATTTAGAAGTGCTAAGCAGTGCTCAGGGATAAGGGTAAATATAGGAAAAATAAGCAGCATGTGAGAGGATAGTGCGACAGGGAGATCCAGCCACTCTTGAGGACCGACCTTTTCTTAAATCGGTTGCTACAGTTCTTACATTTCCTAACCTAATCTATCCTTTACAATTTCAAAGTCCATAAGGCTGGCCACCTATTGACACCCGCTTCCCTTTCTTAACTATGCTGTAGTGTCCTCTTTAATTTTCCTTTCCCCATCGGGTCCTTGTACAGGAAGGTTATTGTTGTGACCTCCGAGCTGATGTAAAACAACAGGCTGTGTTCCTTGTTGTTGGATTTAGTATGCAATGGTACTATGTCATGAAATACTTTGATGTATATAACATATGTGTATGAAACCTGTAAATGTTGAAAATACTATGGCACTAGGTGTTTTTGATAAAGGTAAGAAATACTAGGAGACTATATTATAGAAATTAAGTTACCGAGGAAGAGATAGCAGAAACCCCCTGTTGTGTTGTTAAATGCACGTAAACTGGAGATTGTTTGAGAGACCCCTTTAGCACCATGCATGCCTGCTGTAAACTGAGCCAATTTGAAATTTCATGGTAAGTTGCATACACAGCTCACCACACTTTGCATTTTGGGGGTATGTGAAGAAACAGAAACATAGAATTTGACAAGCAGATAAGGACCACTTGGCCTACCCAGTCTGCCCAATACCCTACCTAATGGATAAGCTGCAGGTCCTAGTTAACCAGCAGCCTACTTCTTCCTACCCACCACCCCCTAGAATTGTCTTATGGCTGTCCCATGTATTCTTGAATTCCACCACTGTTTTTGACTCCACAACCTCCTCCTCCAGTGGGTCCTTCCATGCATCCACAACCCTCTCTGTGAAAAAAATACATCTTTACTTTACCCCTGAGCCGCCCCCCATCTTCAAATTGTGCCCCCTTGTTCTTGCACACCTGTTTCCGAAAGATGCTACCTTCTTGGACTTTGTTGATTCCCTTGAGGTACTTGAAAGTTTCTATCATGCCCCCCATCCTCGAGGCTATACATATTAAACTACAGTACTTAAGTCTCTCTTCATATGTCTTCTGGTGCAGACCCTGCACCATTTTAGTTGCTCTCCTCTGGACTGCCTCCATCCTGTTTATATCTCTGCAGAGATTAGGTATCCAGAACTGCACGCAGTACTCCAGATGGGGTCTCACCAGCTGTCTGTACAGAGGAATAACAACTTCCTGTTTTCTACTGGTGATGCCTCTCCCTATGCATCCCAGTATCCTCCCAGCCCTCATTACTGCCCTCCCACATTGCTTGTCCACCTTTAGGTCATCTGATATGACTACCCCCAGGTCCCTTTCCATTTCTGTTAGTATCTCACCCACCATTGTGTACTCTTCCCCTGGGGTTTTTGTTTCCCAGGTGCATTACTTTGCACTTCTTAGCACTGAATCTAAGCTGCATACATTTGACCATTCCTCCAACCTTGCCAAATCCCTTTTCATCCTTTCCACCCCACCTTGTGTATCAACTCTGTTACAGATCTTTGTGTCATCTGCAAAGAGACATACTTTTCCTTCCAGTCTCTCTGCAATGTCGCTTATAAAGACACTGAAGAGGACCGGTCCTAGGACTGAACCCTGTGGTACCCCACTAGTAACCCCCCTTTCTTCAGCGTGAACTCTGTTTACTATTACCCTTAGTGTACTGTTCTCCAGCCAATTCTTTACCCAGCCTACCATCCTGGGACCAACTCCCAGGCTGGCTAACCTGTATATTAATCTTGTGTGTGGGACTGTGTCAAATGCCTTGCTAAAGTCTAGGTAGGACATGTCCACAGCTCCTCCCTGATCTGCTACTTTGGTCACCCAGTCAAACAAATTTATTAGATTTGTCTGACATGATCTTCCTGCTGTGGAATCCATGCTGCCTTGGGTCCTGTGCCCCTCTAGCCTCCAGGTACTCAACAGTTCTTTCGTTCAGAAATGATTCCATAATTTTACCTATCACTGAGGTTAAACTAACAGGTCTATAGTTTCCTGCTTCTGCCCTGCTCCC
Source organism: Neoceratodus forsteri (assembly GCA_016271365.2). Classification (NCBI taxonomy): domain Eukaryota; kingdom Metazoa; phylum Chordata; order Ceratodontiformes; family Ceratodontidae; genus Neoceratodus; species Neoceratodus forsteri. The sequence continues at coordinate 373,445,129 of CM057457.1, read as the reverse complement.
ACTTTTGTGAAGTGGAATAACATCGGCCCTCCTCTAGTCTTCAGGTACCACCCCATTTTCCCATGATTTGTTAAAGAGGGTAGTCAGTGGCGTCACTAGTTCTACCCTTCGTTCTTTTAGAATTATGGGATGAATCCCATCAAGCCCACTGCATTGTCCTCCTTCAGTTTTAAGAGTCCTTTCAGAACCTTTTCTTCTGTGAATGGGCTGGTATCAACTCCTGTATCCAGAGTGTTTCTATTATTTGGTTTAGGTACCTCCACCTCTACATTTGTGAAAACTGAGCAAAAATATTTGTTTAGTATCTTTGCCTATTCACAGTCACCCTCTTTCTACCCCTTCCCCTTTATTAAGCCTCACTGTCCCTCCCCTGGTCTTCCTTCATTCCCTGATGTACCTATAAAAGGTTTTATCCCCCTTCTTAACTAAGTTGGCTATCTTTTCCTTGGTTTAGGTCTTTGCTGTTCTGACTGCCTTCCGAGCTTCCTTTTGCTTTAACTGATACAATTCTCTGTCCTGCTCCTTCTGTGGTTCCTTGTACTTCTTGAATGCTTTCTTTTTCTGTTAAACCTTCCCTGCTACCTCCTTTGAGAACCATAGTGGTTTCTTACATTGTTTTGTTTATTTGCTTCACACAAAGGCTTGTTGCCTCTGTGATGGCAGTTTTGATTATTCCCCATTGTTCTTCCACCCCCTCCTTCCTGCCCATTTGCAAGTGCATTCCTTAGGCACACACCCATTTAGGCAAAGTCATGCATAGTTTGGTGCTGCAAACTGATCTATTGAACAAAGGATATGCCATTTTGGAAGGTTGTCTTCTGTATTTTAAATAAACATCACACAGAGATTATGTGTTGAACCTGAAGTTCTGTATCTGATCCATCTATTATCCTGAAACCCCTCTACAGATAGGGTGAGTAGGGAGGAGAGCCAAGTTAGGCCCGAGAGCAGATGCAGGAGGAGAGGAAGATGTGAATCTTGACATTGCTTTTAAAGGAAAAAATGAAGGGACAGAGTTTGAGTCCAGGAGTAAGAAAGTTGAAGTGTTTGGGACCCAGATAGTTTTTTGACTGTGGATGGTGCAGAAGCAGGGGACAGAGAAAGAGAAGAGGACTGCCTTGTGGTCCTTGGGGAGCAGCTTTCTAAAAAGGGAGCAAAGTCAGTCAGGGAGGAGACCACACAATACATTTTATAGAAGAAGGTGGCTCTATAGAGGTCACAGTGATGAGTGCGTTTTAGGAGGCCTGAGACAAACAGATGGCATTATGGTATGAGCTGCAAAGCCTGTAGACATTTTTAGGGAGAGTCAGGGGTAATAAACAAGACAACCATAGTCAAAAACAGAAAGGATGATGCTCAAGATAAGAAGGCACCAAAACAAACTGAAGACAGAGCATACACCAACCTTAACAAAAGCAACAGCACAGGTCTCCACGAAAAAAATATTTATTACACAAGATAAAAAAAATGCCAGTACCCTGACACATTTTGGATCATTCACAACCTTTATCAAAGGCTTTGTTAAAAGATATGAACTATCCAAAACACATCAGGCTACGGGTGTTTTCTATCTTGTGTAATAAATACTTCTGACGTGGAGACCTATATGCTTGCTTTTATTAAGGTTGATGTGTGTGCAACCCCCCTACAAATAGGGGTTCCCAAAAATTCTTCCTTGAGCGTGCCTAAATGCTCACTGCCAGGCTGGTGTCCTGCATTTTAGCAGTTTAAATGTGATTGCCAGAGCTTGTATAGCCTCTTTGTATTAAGAGCTGCCTAATTACAGTTTAAGTAATCTGAGAGGGAGCTCTGTTGAAAGATATAAATATTTACTGAAAATCATTTAGAGTGATAATGATAATATAGTTTGTCTAACTTGATTTCTTTGTAGCAAGGACTGCTTTGTTTGTCTCCACTGTCTTGGTCCTGGACTGCAAATTGGGACAAAACAGTACTGGTGGGACCTAAAATGTAGCCGGACTACAAGAGCTGTCTTAATTAAAAATCTGTAGTAACTTTAGTTTGGATATATTTTACGCCTTTTTTGCAACTGAAGGGGGAACTCTGGCATTGACTGACAGTGAAATCAGCCAACCAAATCTTTTGGATCTTGGGGAAGTCCCGGGCTGCTTGCAGTTTTCAGTTAGAGCTAAGCTGGAAGTTCAGCAAGAAGGAGCTGAAGTAATTCTGAGCAGAAATCCTGAGTGGATTCGCAAGGGAGAACTGAGAAAAGGCTGAGTGTTTGGCCTGTATGTCTGCCTGATGCTCCTGAGAGGGAGAGAAGTGTGGGCCAGGCTCAACCTGAAGAAGACCAAGTATTTTTGCTGAATGCGATCGGCCTGCCAGGAGTTCTAGCTGCCCCTAAGCTCCCGGTGTGTGCACAGAATTTGTGATTGTGCCCGGGGAGTGCTTTGCCTGGTACAGTAGAATTCCTGTACATATAAATGTGCTATTAGCTGCTAGTGGGTTGTGAGTTAGTTCCCCACGGTGTGAACTGTGTTCTGCTTGCTGGAAGCTGTAGCCAGCCCAAAACGGGCTACTTCCGAACTTGTCTCCATGCGGTCTCAACTTTGCCAGATTAGCCCAGCCAGACTACCCACTGCACAGAGACGCCATCGACGAGAGACCTGCCTGGGGATCAGCCCCCTGCTCCATGACTGTACAGGAATGACACCTCTACGACTTGTGTGGGCCCTGCTTCTCCTGGCATTCCAGATCAACCACTTGCAGTCTCGATTTTCGTCTAGCCTGTGTCTAGTCTTAGGTACTGTGAGTAAATACCAGGGTAGCTCCCTATAACAACAGCTTAATCTGAGTGTGTCATCTGATTGTCTTGTTGTTTCATTTCCTTTATGAACAGAGCCCTCTGGCTCCGGATTACAAATATTGCAAACTATGCATGTTGTGTTTTCCATCACAGGGCCCCAACCAGCTGCAACTCCGGGCAACTGTCCTGGCTAGCCCATCTCTTCTCTACCTGGGTACCCAGAGGGGGACTGTGTGGGGGAACTCAAAGCGCATGCATAACTGCTTGATTGCTGTAAACTGTAAGCTAATTAACCTGATTCTGCCCCTCCCCTGTTCAAGTCCCCTGAATAAATCAGATCTAACTTTTTCTGCATGTAATCTGATTGTAGTTCCAGTTTGTGCTCAAAGCACTGTACTGTTGCTATTTGCTGTGCTTAACCTTGTTTTACAGGGGGTTTCCAGAGTTGAGCCAGAGGAACCAGCCCTGGTGGTAAGTGCAAACAGTGGGTAATTGTGTGGTGTACCAGGGGTATTGTGAAACTGATTATTGTACAGTGTTTAGGCTACTAGAGGGGAAATAGGGGGATTACAGTGTCCCGGAGTGCTGTGCCCAGGTTTGCTTGACCACTACCAACCCTTACCACTGGGTGGAGGCACTGGTTTCAGAACTCAGGCTCCTTAACCTGCTACTAGCCAAGCAGGAAGGGGTAGCATTCCTTGGGATAGCGCCAAGGGTTACATGTGTTCTATCTTCAGTTTGTTTTGGATTCGAGTCTTTTGATATGATGCACCACTATTCTAGTGCATACTCCTTTTGTGTCCTGCTCGGGTAAGGAGGGACCTTGATTCCACGTTAAGAGACTGTTTTGTCCTGTGAAGGATAAACTACCTGATAGCCAGTGGACTGCTGGACAATAGGCAGCATGACTTCACAACTAGGGGTCATGTCAGATGAACCTAATAGAGTTCTTTGATGGGGTGATGAAGGTGGTTGAATAGGGAGGGGCAGTGGGCATGGCCTATCTGGACTTCAGGAAGGCCTTCAACTCCATCCCTCACAGAAGGCTGGCAAATAAGCTGGAAAGCTTAGGGATGGGACAAGAAATGACTAAGTTGGTGGAAAATTGGTTGAAGGACAGAAGCCAGAGGGTGGTGGTAAATGGGATACACGCCAGGGATATGTGGGTGATGAGTGGGTGCCCCAGGGGTTAGTACTGGGACCCCTCTTTTTTAATACCTATATCAGTGACATAGCCAACAGGCTAGATGGGAAAGTGTACCTATTTGCAGATGATACGAAGATCTGCAATAGGGTGGTCACCAAGGGGGGTGGATAGAGGCAATGAAGGAGGACCTCAAGATTCTGGAGGGGTGGTTGGAAATTTCACAGCTGAAATTCAATGCCAAAAAATATGCAGTGATGTACATGGGGCATAAAAACCCACAATCCGCTTACACATTTGAGGGGTGGGGTAATTAAGCCATAGAGTATCTGGGGATTATAGCATCAAGCAACCTTAAGGTGGGAAAGGGAAATAGAATGTTGCCGTGCATTGGGAGGGGCATGACTAGCAGAAAATGGGAGGTACTGATGCCTTGTTATAAAACTAAAGTGGGGCCACACCTGGAGTATGGGATCCAGTTCTAGAGACCACACCTATGCAAGGACGTAGATGGGATAGAGAGGGTGCAGATAAGGGCAACCAAGATTGCGCAGGAAAAGCCATATGAGGACAGGTGGAGGGAATTGAGCTGTACCCATTTGAAGCTAGAAGGGAGAGGTGGGACAAGACAGACACATTAAAGAAAATGAAGGGGATCAATAAGGTGAGGGAGGGGAGCTTATTTAAAAGGAAAGTCAGGCTTAAAACTAGAGGAGATAGTCTAGATTAGAAGGAGGAAGATTTAGTGGCAATGTGAGGGGCATTACTCACGGAGAGGGTGGTGGAGTCCTGGAATAAACTACCAGAGGAAGTGTGGAAGCTGAAATGGTGGAGGGATTCAAAGGGCATGGGACAGGCATAAGGGGTTGGCAAGTGGGGGAGGGGTCCCGTGACATAGGTGATGAGGGGGTGGGAGGGCAGACTTGATTGGCCAGAGGGTCCTCTTCTGCTGTCAGATTTCTATGATTCTATGAAAAAGGGAACAGACAAGATTAAAATGTGCAGACTGGAATGTAAGGATTAACTGGTCACCCATTAACAAAGGATAATTCAGTTCTCCCTTCCACTCTAATAGGAGATGAGTTGGGGGCAGTTCAATGACCTGAGGGGTAAGTTAACAAGAAAGATGACCACTGCTCATTTTTGCACTGCCGATGCAAAATGAGTGGTGGCTTATCAGTACAGGATGTTTCCAATTTAATTTCTTTATGTAAAAAACAAAACAAACAAAACTTTCTTATAGCAAGGGAGGTGGCGGTTATCATATGTGGGCAGCAGGGGAAAGGTGTGCGACATCATCATCATCTGTAGCTTAAGCTGGTTTGGGAAGGGCTACAGGGAGTATAGACTGGGTACCCTCAAGGTGCCAGCTTTCTTGAGGGTCTGTGTTCTGGGGCTATTGGCTGCTGCCCTTGGAGGGAGGAGAGGCAGCTAGGTGCCCAGAAGCTGGCAGAGAGCATCAATGTTCCAAGTGCCCTTATTGTCTAAGCACCCTAGTGCTGCAGGTGAGGGGTCAGCTGGGGAACTCAAGTTATGGCTGCCAGCTTGTGGGACAATCGGGTACCACCAACATGGTGCCTGGATGTCAGAGATACTCCTGTGTGCCTAGCCAAGGGAAGCACACACCATGCCTACAGGTGTCTGGCAGCAGGACTTGGGCAGGGAACACAGGAAACAATTAAGGTAAGCTCCCACCTAGAAGAAGAAGAACAAGAAACTTTTATATATAATGTTTTTTATACACACTGTATCCCCACGTGCTTTACAAGCAATGGGAGACTGATAATGAAGTAACCAAAGTGTGTAATGACATCCATATCCCACGTCAACGCCCATGCACAGCTTTGAACAATTGCATGAACCGGTCTTATGGGAAGGAGAGTGTTGAAAGCATGATTGCCTGTTATTCTCTGATCCAGTGAGTGGCATTAGGTCGAAGACTCCTCACTGCCATAATGGTATCAGTGTAACATCAAGTAGAACCATGGAGACAAATAGGGAGAGAAAGTGGGTACCCAGAATGTATCCCATGGGGATGCAGAGGAATTATGGAAATGCATTAAGGCTAAGAAGACTGGAGGCAGAAGTGCAGAGGCATGCTAAGGAGGTGGAGAAGGTGGGGGGTGGAAGGGGAGAACAGGAATGGGATGGCCTACTCCAAAGAGTAGTAAATACTCAGGATCGTATAAGCTCTGAACAAGGGACATGGAGGAGATTGGAGTATGGTATCAAGGAGTACAGGGTGGCCGGCAGCAAGTGGAGACCTCAGGACAGTAGGATAGAACCATGGCACAGAAGTACAGTGCTGACTAGAAACAGGTTTGAGGTACTGGCTACAATGGTGGGTGAGGTAGGAAGAGATATTCAAGAGGGGTCTGGAGGAGGGGGTTGTAAATGTCCAGGGGACTGCTCCCGAATGAAGGAAGGGGGCACAGCTAAGGTAAAGGGGTCCAGCTAAAAATGTGGGCATGGGGAGTACAGCGGAGGAGGGTGTCGAGAGAAAGAGGCTCAGGGAGCAAGGGGTGTCCACAGAAAACCAGTTGCCTCTGCAGCTCCTTGTGAGCTCAGCATTCCTTACTTTAAACTTCATGATCCTCTATTTCAGTCTCCAATACCACAAACTGCTCTGTTCTGAAGCACAAGCAGCTGCTGCCCTTTAGAGTTTGGGACTAGAAGAACAAAGAAGATCTATATACAGAAAAACAGCTCCCCCTACAGCTCCCTGTGAGCTCAGCATTCCTTACCTCAGACTTCATGATCCTCTGTTTCTTTCGGTCTTCAACACCACAAACTGCACTGTTCAGAAACACAAGCAGCTGCTGCTCTTCAGAGTCTGAGACTAGAAGAACAAAGGATATCTATCCACAGAAAAACAAGTTCCCTCTGTAGCTCCCCATGTGCTCAGCATTCCTTACCTCCAGCTTCATGATCTGTTTCAGTCTCCAACACCACAAACTGCACTGCTCAGAAACACAAGCAGCGTCTGCTCTTCAGAGTCTGGGACTAGAAGAACAAAGGATATCTATCCACAGAAAAACAAGTTCCCTCTGTAGCTCCCCATGTGCTCAGCATTCCTTACCTCCAGCTTCATGATCTGTTTCAGTCTCCAACACCACAAACTGCACTGCTCAGAAACACAAGCAGCTGCTGTTCTTCAGAGTTTGGGACTAGAAGAACAAAGGATATCTATCCACAGAAAAACAAGTTCCCTCTGTAGCTCCCCATGTGCTCAGCATTCCTTACCTCCAGCTTCATGATCTGTTTCAGTCTCCAACACCACAAACTGCACTGCTCAGAAACACAAACAGCTGCTGCTCTTCAGAGTTTGGGACTAGAAGAATAAAGGATGTCGATCCACTGGGCAAAAAACAAACAAAGAAGTGGTTCCCTGGCATCTGCAGCTCCTGGCATGCACAGCTATGTACTGCTGTCTCAGACAGCTCTAGGTGAAAGTTCACTTCCTATCTCCCTCTTTTATGTTTCCCCACACACCCCACTCAAAACAATCTAATATTTAGTATGCAGCGGTAGGAGTGGGAGAAAGGGGTTGCTAAATATTCAAATTACATACTAGTACATCCAGCTTTGACTTGTCACTGTCAGAAAAAAAAGTAGTTTTCATTAAAATGCAGTGGCTACAAGGTTCACTGAGCTAAACAAAGCTTATTTGCAGGGGTGTCCTGGAGACAAACGAGGAGATGCAGATCAGCAGTGTCACTCATTTAAACCCAATTGGTGCCTTAAAAAGGTATAACTGTTACATTTAATATTACATATCACATTTTGTTTTAGTTAACGGTTTCTCGGTATTTACTGGAAACTGGAGTTGCATGGTATAGGACACATTTCAGAGTCGGACAGGAAATGGCATCAAACTGAGAGCAGCTACAGACTGGAGTGCACAGGGAACTGTGGAGAGCTTTGGTTCCCCTAGCCCAAAGGCTTCCCGCTGCTAAAGAACCAGTGCTACTGACACTTCTGTGTGGTTTTGAAACTGAAGCACAGGATCATGAAATTGGACGTAATTACTGACTACAGTGCCCCCATGTTTTTTAAAACTGCAAGGTAGAAGCTGGGCAACATGGGATCAGTTTGCATTGCTTTTCAAATCAGTCATTGCATGTGCAGAAACAGACAGTGTTATTGCAAGACTTGCTGACAAACTGCATTCTTTATTTTGTTTTCACCTTCTGTGCCCTGCATACCTCTTAACTGTTCCTGATTTTCAGGGATGTCTCTGATTTATCCTCAAAATGTTCCTCTGTCCCGTGAAAAATTTGTGTTTACATCAAAGAACAGTGGGGATTAAAAGCACAAATAAATGTCACCAAACATTAGAGTTACAGACTTGTTCTTCAGTATCTTAACACAAATCCCTTTATTCTACCACTTTCTGAGTGAATAGTACCAGTTTTTAAGGTGTGTCCCTCATTTGGGGTGTTTGTACCTGATGTTTTTAAGCCTTGTCCATGATTCAGGAGGCGAGAGGTTAAAAGTTATGCTGCATGGTGTATTCTGACTGCATGTATCATTACCCTCACTCTGCCACCAGTGGTAACCTTTAGACAGCAAACAGGGAGCTGCAGAAGGACCTTGTTGTTCTCCTGATTCCAGCAGATCCTTAATAATTCTGAACAGTGCATTTTCACATTGTCAGGAGGTGGTGTTAGAGACTGACTGAGGATCATGCAGTTGGAGAGGAGAAGAAAGTCTGTTTACCTGCGCTGAAAACAATGGCAAAGCAGAAACTGTGCAGAGTAGTGTTATTTTTGTACATGCAAGCAGGCAGTGTTATCTCAAGACTTTTAGTTCCTGCCAAACTGTCTTGTTTTATTCATTTATTGTACTTTCTTTGGCCTCAAGTAGTGTTCCCACTACAGCCACATAGAGTGTGCAGTGTATCCATGTGAGAAATTTTCAGGGGTACAAAATTAGTTTTGAGGGTACATCATATCTTTTTAGAAAAATTCAGGAGGTACTATAAATTTAAATGGAAGCATAAGCAGAATATTTGTCTTTATTACCATTTAATGCAATGTAGTGTAGTAAACCTACTGTACATGCAGACAGTACACACAGATAAGGCTCATTAGTAGCAGTTTAAAATAATCTAGGCAGCAAAAATTAAATAATAGTCAAGTTATGCAAGTCTGGTTCAAGAAAAAAAACAAGAAGGTAGTCTATCCACTTTATCTGGTTGAGCAATTAAATTAAGGCAGCAATACAAGAGAGTGATACATAGATAGATACATAGGCAGTGTCAGCAGATATGGGCCTATGGCCCACCCAGTCTGCCCATTTAAGTTTGTAAGTTCAGGTTATGTTTTCCAGGAAGTCTGTTGCCCCTTACCCCTACATAAAATACATAAATAGACAGTAATAATTCTAACTAAATCAGTAGCAAGTGCAGGGAGATAAATGCCAGCCAGGCATACTTGGTTTATAAATCCATTCTGCAAGTAGGGAAACTAGATGTATGGCAGCAGCAACAGCAAGACTGTAGAAAAGGGGAGTAATCAGTATTGCTGTTCGTGGCCATTTTAGTGCTAGGGACTAGGTAAGAGTAAGAAGCACATGGCATAATGGCACATGCTGTCATACTTGGGGTAGCTACTACTGTAGTAGTAGAAGCAACCGGGGGCTCCAGCTTATACCCTTGATGCATCCTAAAAGGATTCACACTTGTTGAGACAGACTACTGTACTAACTACACTAGCAGCAACTGCTTAGTCTATAAAAACACATATGCCCACAGGTTAAACAATGCAACCAATACAATGAATTAAAAAGGAAAAAAAGAAAACAGAGAAACAAAAAAAGGCAAGAGAATTCAAGCAGCAGCTAAAAGAGGGAAAACTATGTATCTAGCCATCAGGGCTCCAGGAAGAGAACAGCATGAAGTGTATATCGTTACTGCTGGGACCTGGTATTTTTTGACAAAGGCAGACAGCCACAGAATACTTATACAGCAAGGCAAAATTTTAGCGTACTCCTGGATAAACCAAAAAAACAGCTCTAGCAATAAGAATTTTAATGTGCTAAATAGTTCTTTCAAACAACTTCAAATCTTGCTGTATTCTGATAAGTGCAATTAGCCCCAGCCTTTAAACTGCCTCGGAGAACAAAGGGTTAAACTTTCTATGCAGAGCATAGAATGCTGAACTCGAGCTTGGTTGATGTTTCTGTCTGTTTCTCTTTGAAAACTAACTGTCAGATTCCTTACTCTGCCTCACTGAACAGTCGCTCTGGAGATTTCTCCTGCAGCTCAGTTCGAAAGTTGGTTGAAGTGTTGGTTTTTCATCGGTTTCTAACCGAAAAATTGTTCTGCATAGTCGGTTCAGTCTCTGTCTGTGGTACCGTGAGTAATAGATAGGTTTTTCTACTGTGTTTTTCTGTGTGGAACTTGTAAAAAGTGTGGATTGGTTCAGCTGAACTGATCATTTGCTAATTTCTGTATTAACTTTAGTGTGTCATTACCAGTCCTTATCGGTTCTAAAAAAAAAAAAACATGTTTTGATACATTTTTTCCCAAAGACCCGTGACACGGTTAGAAACCGATAATGAAGTCTTGCCTGACATTTACCACGTTTGGTTAGGTTGACCATGTCTGAGAAACCCAAGAAAAAAAATGAGGCCACTGGGTTTCAACACTGCAGTGAGTATGGGGAGGTCTTTGCTAAGGCCGATCCCCACACCACCTGTGTTTATTGTCTGGGGTTTGAACACCTTGACTCAGACTGCCAAATTCGCAAAATTATTCCCAAATCTACCCTTGAAAAGAGATTAGGTAGACTGAGGGAAAAGGAGGCTGAGAAGTCCGCTGACCCAAATGGCCAGCCTGGTTCGGTTCTGACCGAACCTGAAGGAGTGCCCTTTGACCAGGACGATACTTCTTTGGGGAAAAGGGAGCTGATCCCGAGGGGTCAGTTCTGACTAAAAGAAGCGCAAAGGAAATTGTCCGGTTCTGATCTAGAAGTCCACGTTCTGACTGCCGAAGAAATAGCCAGAGTGATCCGGATTGTGGAATCACTTCGCCCGGTTCCAACCAATCCGGCACCTTTTGACAGGGGCTCAGTTCAATCGGTTCCCCTGGTTCATGACTATACCCCTGAAAACTTTTATGAACCGGAGTTTGAGGAGGAAGGGAAGTTTGAAGATGATGACGGTGATAGTGAAAGTCTAGATCTGCCTGTGGAACCGGACTTCTCCCCAGACAGACCTTCAGGTATATCCCCTTCTAGGCTTTCTGAGTCCCCTTCCCACTTTATGTTCTACAGAAAGGTGGCTGAGGCCCTCCAGCTTCCTATGGAAGAGGCAATGGAGGATCAGGAGGAGCCTGATTTTGTAGAAATGACATCCCAGAGTCCAGGAGACTGTCTATTCCCCTCCACAAATCTTTTGGGAAACAGACACAAAAATTCTGAAGTATCCTAACTTTATACCTCTTGGCCCAGATATTCAAAAGGGTTGCACCATGTGCAACAGGGTTGCGCATGCGCAACTTCAAAAATGCGCCATTCTGCGATATTCAGAAGGGACCACTTGCGCCACCAAAAACATGCTGAGCAACAGCGCAATGGAAATGAAGGCATGCGCAACCGAAGGGGGCGGGTCCATGCATAAAGTGCGCAATGCAATATTCGAACACTTGCGCACTGCGCAAGAGTGGCTCAGCCAGAAGTTGCACAGTATATGCACCAGTCTGTACTGTGCCATCGATTTGAGAGTGGGGACATCCCCACGGGTCATCTAGTGGGTGAGTACACATGTATGGAATGCAAACTCTGGGCAAGGGTGGGAATGACACAGGTGCCATGGTAGTGGCACACAAGGATATGGGCAATATGGACCTGACATGACACTGATCTCCACTATCTCCACACAGGTGACTGCAGATACCCACTCCGTCCCTGGCTGCTCACACCGTGCAGCGCCGCCCATGACCCCAACGCAGCTATGCTTCAATGAGGCACATGCGCAACCGTAACATCATAGAGCGGGTGTTTGGGATGCTCAAGGCACGCTTCCGATGCCTGGACACCTCCGGAGCCCTACAGTACAGCCCCCAAAGGCCTGTGGGATATTCCTGGCCTGTTGCATCCTGCACAACATGGCCAAAGACCATGGGATAGCCATACAGGCCAAGAGGGGACAGCGATGGGGCGCCAGTGGCGCCGGTGATGTTGGTGATGAGCAGCCCCCTAGGATGGAGGGACCCCGACTGACCCGGCAGGCGCAGCTGCACTGGGACACCATTGCAGAAGGCACTGCCCAACACAGGTAAGTCAAGGGGACATGTGCAGGCAACACTGTCCATCGCCAAACCACAGGCACACAGGGGAACACACCGTGCATGAAGGTCAGGGAGTTGAAGGTTCCAGGCATACCAACACACCATCAGAGAGGGGTGAGCACTCATATGGACACACACACACACAGGCAGCGTCACATGGGCAGCAGCACAGCACTGCAGAAACAACATTGCCAAACACAGCACCACCAACCACCCCACCACCTGGACTGTCCACATCGTGTGTCAGGACCTGGGCACCTGCACCTTGGTGTACAGTGCAATGCAGGCATCATCATGCAGCGCACCTGTGGACAGCAGTTGGGAGAGTGTGCAGGTGGTCTGTGTGTCAGCGTGGTGAGCAGAGCACCCAGCAGTGCACTGCCCACCATGACACACATTGCACACAGGGCAGCACCAGACAGGGCCTGCACTGGGAGACAGCTCAGTCAGGTAGCACTGTCCCACGGCCACCACAGATGTGTGGGCGGCCCCGCCGTGGCCCAGCAGCACTGGCAGGCTGAGCAGGGGCCACATCGGGTGGCGCTGGTGCACCACCAGGGGTCCCACTGCGCGAACACGACCTTACCTGCACAGGGGTCTGCATCCTGCCAAACAAACTTGCACCAGGGGTGCTCGGGATGCCCACAGCAGAACCCGGTGTCGACAGGTCTGGTGTCGCACGATGCCGGGAATGGGGAGTGGAGAGCGCACTGTGTGGGGTGTGTGGTACAGGGGCACCTGACAGTAAGGCCAATGCGTCCGCGACAGAGACCACTGCCTGGGTCAGCCTGTCAATGGCAGCGGTCACATCTGTCTGCATAAGGACCAGCTCGGCTCGGTCCCGAGCACACTCCCTGCTATGCCACTCCACGGGCACAGACAGTGCCTCCACGGACCTTGCAACCTGCCCCTGCAGCTGTACCGAGTCCTGCAGCAGGCGGGTGTGTGCGTCCAATGGGTACTGTGCCCCAATGGCATCGTGACCCCAAGGGTGTGGACAGTCCCGGTGCACAGCACCCCTTGAGGGTGGGCGCTGTTCGCCAGGACCAGATATGGGTGGATCAAAGGGCGGTGGACATGTGCCACTGCTTGACACTGTACCCCCAGACCTGGTGTGCGACTGCTGCTGCCGCCCCTCCAACTGCTGAGTCCCCAGGTCCACCTGCTCCACCTCCGTGCTGGCAACAGTGCCAGACACCTGCACAGCCACCGGTGCTGCTCCACCGGTGCTGACAGGCACAGCCTGGGACTGTGCCAGCATGCTGGTACACAGGTGTAAACCAGGAAGGCCCAGGGCACGTGCTGGCCTGCCATGTGTCCGTCATGGGACACACACCTATCACTGCCCATTGCAGGCCTGCTATCATCAATGGTGCAGGTGCGTGCCACTGCCATAGGCACAGCATGCTGGCATACCTGCATGCCAGACTGCTGAGACACAGGCTGTGCACCCCCTGCACCCATATTACTGACACCGGAGTTGTTGGCCTAGCGTGCATGCTGCTGCAGTGCCTGCAGTGCCTGCAGGCTGGTGGCGGAGGTGGATGGTCTCTCCTCCACGTCCAGCAGGTCTGCATCACTGTCTGGACCCACCACCACCACTGTCTCCTGAAGACGAACAGGATCTGTAACAGAAAGAGAGTACATGTGAGTGCATGTGAACAACAGCCCCCCCAACAACACCACCATGTCATACCGTGCAGTGATGGGCTTCCACCTGTCTGGAATCCTCCGCCTACCAAATGCGCCCGCAATGGCACTCTGCTGCATGGCCGTGACCAGTGTCTCCTCTGTAGGGGTCAACTGCAACACCACTGGTGGGCCCCACCAGTGCCAGCATCGCGCCCTGAAGGCTGCCACCTTCTCCTTCAGCCTCTTCGGTCAGTCCCCATCTTCTTCTTGCATTCCTGCACGGAGTGCTGGTGGTTTCCGTGCAGGTTGATGGCCCGAGCTACCCCCTCCCATGCAGCTGCACGTTCCTGAGGGGTGCCCCTCCGTCCACTCAGTAGTGGCTCATCCTCCAGGTAGGCCTGGAAGAGGGCCTCCGTCTGTGCCGCGGTGAAGTTCAGCCTCCTCCTACGCCCACCGTCCATACCCTCAGCTTGGCTCTGGTCAGTCATGGTGATCTGTATGGGTGGAAGTGGACACCTGTCACTGTGCAGTCGACATAATTTCCCCATGAGCATAGCTGCCGGCCTGGGGGGGGCGGAAGCCCCACGTTCCTCTCCGCATGGCAGATACTGATAGAAAGGTGCCTTTGTCCCTTTCTAAGTGCCCTTTCATGCTCAGCCCCTCAGCCTTTATCATCCTCCGGCACCCTGCCCATGAGCATTGTCCTGAGCATCACACATGTAACTCACCTCTCACCTGCAGTAACCAAATCTGGCCAGCACAACCCACTGTCACATTTTTATAGCGCAACACATGCAAATGAGGTGTGGCGCAACTGTTATTGAATGCTAATCATGCCACTGCGCCTTTGAATGGCTGATCGGTGATTTGCATATGTCGGCTGAATATACGTATTTCTTTAGCAGCAGCTCTGAGTCGGCGAGACAATGGTGCAGGTTTGTGGCTGCGTGCTGCACTGCATTGCGCATGCCAGACAGCTTACGCGTATATCGTGCTGCAGACCTGCGGAGCGCAATAGGCGATTCAGGCCATGGCCACCATTGTGCCAGTGGCGCTACAGCACTGGGCACTATATGGCGCTGTGGCACTACTGCACAATAGTCCACTGTGGCACTGGTGCACAGCTTGGCAGTTGTGCAGGATGCCTATACGTCCCATGGTGCTGTGCGTAGCCTTGCGTCATTGCCGTGACCTTGTGTATGCCCTCTGCCCCCTGGCGCTGTTTGCATGTCATGTGTATGCCCCTATTGCACTGTCTGGTGACAGCGCCATGTGATGTGATGGCGCTGTTCGAACAGCGTGATTGGAGCCTGTGGTGGTCTATTGCGCAACAAACATGGCTAGGAGGAGGGCGGTGTCCTGGAGCCAGATTGAAGTGGCCAACCTGGTGGCCCTAGTTGAGCCACACTATGATGGCCTGTATGGTGAGGCGCCCCTCACCAGTGCCAGGAGTCAGCTGTGGCAGCAAGTGGCCACTGACCTGGTGGAGGTCACTGGACGGGGCCGGTCTGCTGAGCAGTGCGGCGCGGTACAGTGACCTCCGCCAGAGAAACCAGAACTTTGTCACTGCTGCGGTGCGCGTGCCAGGCGGGCGTGAGTACCTGACCAGGTGAGTGTACCATCTATGCACCATATTCTCTGTAGGGGTGTGTGTGCTTGGGTGGCTGTGCATGGGTGCCCGCTCAGACACGGTTGGCTGTGTCAGTGTGTGCAGCTGTGCGATGGATGGTTATGGCTGTGTGGGCAGGCACTCTCACTGGGGCAGGGGCACTCTGCTTTTTGAGTCACACTAATGTTTGTCTCAACATATGTCTCCCACAGGCCGGAATCTGAGGATGCAGGGCGAGGGGTGGCGTGGGCCGTGCCAGGGCCCCGGTGCCGGGGGTGTTGTGCCCCAGCAGCAGCAGCAACAGCAGCAGCATCAGCAGCAGGTGGCAGAGCCAGCTGCTGGAGGAGTGTGAGTATCATTACTTCATGGATGCTATTGCATGCTGGGGGAGGGGCAAGACCACCAGCCATGCACAACACAACCATGCAGGAAAGGGGAGGTCATAATTCCACTATACAAGACACTAGTGAGGCCCCACCTGGAGTACAGTGTACAGTTCTGGAGACCATACCTACATATGGACATGGACTGGGTAGAGAGGGTTCAGAGGAGGGCAACACGGATGGTGCATGGATTGCATCACAAGTCCTATGAAGACAGGTTGAAGGAACTGAACATGTACTCTGTGGAGGAGAGGAGGGAGAGGGGGATATGATGGGGACATACAAGTATCTTACAGGGGAACAGGTGCAGGAAAACACTATTTTAAGCGTAAAGATGTTCCAGGACTAGAGGGCATGGGATGAAGTTGGAGGAGGCGATTCAGAGGAAACATGAGAAGAATTTCTTCACAGAACGGGTGGTGGACAAGTGGAACACCCTGCCAGAGGAAGTGGTGGGGGCTGACTTGGTCACGGGATTTAAGAATGCACGGGATAGCCATAAATTAATTCTGGAGGTCAGGGGTAAGGTGCAACAGACTTATAGGAAAACAGAGTGAACTTACAAGGTCAAATAGCCAGACTGGGTGGCCCATAAGCCCTTATCTGCTGACACTGTCTATGTCTCCATGTATGTAGGCATGACACAGGTGACATGCATCGCTGTGCAGTATCACAGCACGTCTGTGTATGCGTCACTGGTGGTCCAGGCATGCACTGGGCACATAGCTGTGTAACTGGCATCGCACCATGTTGCCACATCACTTGCCAGCCTAGTTTGTACTGTGATTGACGTGGGCAGTGTGTGTGTGGGCGGTGGTGTGCATAGCTGGTGCCGCTTGTTTGTGATGGCCATGTGCATGTTCACTGTGGGTGGGTGTATGCCATCACAGGTGCAGGACATTGGGCTATATGGCTTGCAGGTTGGGTGGTGTTCAGGGTTGTGGTCAGTTACAGCCATTGACTGTGTTCCCATTTTCCTAGGCCTCGAGGTTCTCCAGCACATTGCAAGAGATGTCCGGGCCCTCAGACAGCTGGTGACTGGCGACCAGGCCATCCTCCAGTCGATACACCGCCATGGCCTTCGGAGGAGGCGGCATGGGACTGGCCGACAGCAGCCAGAGGACGGGCGGCCGGCTGGCCCATAAGTTATCTTCCCTTCCCACTTCTCCCATCCCTACCACCCTGCCTTCCCTCTCCAAGTTTGTCATCCCTACCCCTTGAACACCCTTACCTTGTACCCACCCCCCCTTGTAAATAGTTTGTTATTGTTCTGGTTGTGTTGTTTATCTGAATATACATTTATATTTTGATATGAATAATGTGTTGGTCTCTGATTTGCAGCTGGCTATGGGTGCTCAGTTGCAGGGGTGTACATGCCATCTGGGGTGGTATGGTCCTGAGTATGTGTGTGTGTGCATGTGTGTGCATGGGGAGGTATCACCAGCATGGCATTGACTTTCTGTTAGTCTTGCCGTCTGCTGCCACCCACTGCTGGGTGCACAGGGTGGGTCTGGCTTGTATGCTTCTCTGCAGCAGGGTTGATGTGCGGGGATGCATGGTGTTTCCTACAGTGCCAGTCACTGCACATAGGTGGTGTCTTGGGGTCCACGGTGCAGGGTGTTGTCGTCACAGGGGCTGATGTGCACTGTGGTTGTCAACCCCCTGTGTGTGGCACTCTCTGCCTGCCAGTGGTTGTGCTGGGGTGTCATGGCTCTGCTATGCTTTGTTGGCTTGTCCCCATGGGCACGTGGATTATCCGTCCCACCCCCAGTGATGCTGTGCTTGGGGTGTGCAGGTGTGGTGTGGGTTCTGCAGTGTGTTCCTGTGCCCATGTGTGGCATGGCTGGCGGTGGGCCCCAGCCTGCCTCCCTGGATGTGCAGTTCCATTGCTCTGGGGGCTGTGCTTGCGCTTATGGCAGCTCTGGATGCTCAGCTGAGCTTCCTGGATTGCGCACTTAGCGCAACATTTTAACTCAACTTCTCCTTCCTGGTTGCGTGATGGCGCGGTATGTGCGATATTCAGGCGTTGGTTGCTTACGCAATTTGCTCTGCTCCATGTTAGAATATCGCACCTGTTGCGCATGTGCGCAACTGGTTTGCACTTGCTCCTGCTGTTGCACTACTTTTGAGCGCAGTTTGAATATCTGGGCCTTTGTGGACAGAAGAATGAACAAGAGGTATACACTCTCAGGCTCAGATACAGAGTTTTTATATCAGCAGTGCAGCCATGTTGGGGTAGTGCAGGCTGCTGCCTGTGATAAGGCAAACATTCCCTTGGCTTCACACCCCCAGACAAAGACTCCGGGAAGATTGATGCCATGGCTAAAAAGCTGTACATGGCATCTTCCTTGGGACTCAGACAGGCAAATTATATGGCCTATACAGCCCGGTACCAGAAGTCCAGGTGGGACACTGTACTGGCACTGGCTAAACAGGCTTCCCCCCCAGCTAGCCAGGGAGCTGGAGGCAGTGGCTGCAGGCAGGATTGAGGCATCTAAAGTTCAGTTTCATGCTGCTGTGGACTCCAGTGATGTGTCATCAAGAGTCATGGCTACATCAGTGGCTCTTTGAAGAATTGCTTGGCTCAGATGTACTAGCCTCTCACAGGATACCCAGGCTAAGGTCATGGATTTTCCTATAGTGGGTAATTCTCTGTTTGGGGAGCAGACAGAGAATTACATGAAGAAAATGGATGAGTACAGGACCACCTACAGGAGTGCTCAGGCCAAGGAGAGGCAGGCAACCCCTCAGAGGCAGCAGTCCAGGGGCAGGGGCAGGCCCTTTCACAGGCCTTTTTACCACGCACAGGCCTCTTCTCCCTTTTCACAGAGAGGGTTCTTCAGAGGGAGAGGCAGAAGGGGGATGAGCAGGGCTGCATCCACTCCTCAGTCTAAGGCCCCTGCCAAGCAGACACCCTGATGGGTCTGCTGGGCTCAACTCTCCTATTCCAGTAGGGGGCAGGCTGGCTTACTACTCAGCCTAAGGCCCCTGCCAAGCAGACACCCTGATGGGTCTGCCAGGCTCGACTCTCCTATTCCAGTAGGGGGCAGGCTGGCTTACTATGTCCAGGACTGGATGTCTATTACATCAGACAAGTGGGTCCTGGAAGTAGTAAGCCAGGGACTGGTTCTCAGCGTCAGAAAATTTCCAAAGATGACAGCCAGATCTTTTCCACCTGCAAATCTCTCGGAAACCCTTGCCCTAGAGGCAGAGGTTTCATGTCTGCTGGCCTTAAGAGCCATAGAGAGAGAGTACCTATCCTACCCTGGGGCAAAGGGCTGTACTCCAGGTAGTTCCTTACCCCAAAAAAGAGGGGAGTGACGACCCATCCTAGACCTAAGATACCTAAACAAACATCTTTTAAAACCAAAGTTTAAGATGGTAACTCTAGGAGTAATCCTTCCCTCTCTAAGGCCAGGGGTCTGGCTAGCCTCCCTGGACTTCAAAGATGCCTACTTTCACATTCCCATCAGGTGCTCCCACAGAAAGTACCTCAGGTTCAAGTTGCCTTCAGGCCACTATCAGTTCAGAACAATGTCCTTTGGCCTAACCTCAGCTTCTCTAGGATTTCTTCTTAACCATCCCAAGTCAGTTCTCGAATCAGTCCAGCTTCTTACCTTTATAGGGGCAGAACTGGACACAGTCAGAGCAAGAGCCTTTCTTCCCCTGGAAAGAGCAAGGGTTCTTATAGAACTAGCCTCTCCCTTCAGCGTTCCGGTATCTCAACCAAGAAGGCATTTCCTCCAGCTCTTGGGCCACATGGCAGCTTCAACAGCAGTGGTCCAAGGGGCAAGATTTCAGATGAGGGATATTCAGTTCCATCTGAGGGTTTTTTAGTCTCAGAGGAAGGATTACCTTACCAAACTAATCCCAGTGACTCTGACCTTGATCTAAGTCCTCCAGTGGTGGCAGAATCAGGACAATTTAAGGCAAGGGGTCCCATTTGCCACTCAGTCTCATTCAGTGGTCCCTACCACTGATGCTTCTCTTCTGGGCTGGGGAGCCCATCTGAGGGCCCTCACTGCCCAGGGACTATGATCCCCCCAAGAAACCCTTCTCCATATCAGTCTCCTAGAACTCAGGGCAGCTTTTCTGGCCCTGAAAGCCTTCTCTCAGTCAGTGCAGAACAACGTGGTTCAGGTCAGAACAGACACCACCACCACCATGTGGTACATCAACAAGCAGGGAGGCACTCAGCCCACAGCCTTGTGCACCGAAGCAATGAAATTGTGGTCCCTGGCTTATTCCCTGCAAACCTCTCTGATAGCAGCTCACCTTCCAGGGAAGGACAGTGTGCTAGAAGATGCACTGAGCAGGATATCTCAAGGCCATCACAAATGGTCCCTGGATCCTCAGATGTTGAAAGTGATTTTTTTCCCAAGGTCGGGCACTCCAGAGATAGATCTCTTTGCAGCCCCAGATGATCACCAACTTCCTCTTTTTTATTACAGACCCCCAGTCTTGGGCTCAGTCTCCCTGGATGCCCTGATTCTAAATTGAGAAGGGACATTTCTGTATGCCTTCCCTCCCTTCCCACTCCTGTTCAAAGTTTTACTCAAGATAAGGTCTCCACCTTGCAAAGTGATTCTGATTGCTCCAGACTGGGCCAAACAGCCTTGGTACCCCCTGTTTTTGTCCCTAGCAGTCCATCTTCCCCTGTCTCTCCCCAGGAATTACAACCGGTTAACATCCTCTCAAGGGAGGATTTGGTACCCAAGTCTTCAGTTTCTCAATCTCAAGGCATGGCTACTGAAGAGTTAGAGTTTGCAGATTTGCATCTTTCTCAGGGGGTTCTGGATATTCTCAAAGCTTCTCGAAAGCCCTCTACCAGAAAGACTTATAACTCCAAATGGAAGAGATTCAGCATTTGGTGTTCTAAGAAGCATTATTTTCCCAGATACTGCTGGATTGCCTAAGGTTCTGGATTATATGGTCCATCTTAATGGTCTAGGCCTCAGATCAGCTACTCTCAAGGTACACTTGTCAGCTGTTTCTGCATTTCCATCGGTGGGGAAGTCTTCCTCACTATTTTCTCATCCTCTCCCTTTAGAGACCCTGCCCCTGCCTGGGATCTGAATGTTTGCATTGCTCAATTTATGCAACTTCCTTTTGAGCCTATGTTCTCAGCAGAGCTTAGGTATTTGACTTGGAAAACTAAACTGTGTTCTTGGTAGCCATTACTTCTGCCAGGCATATCAGTGAATTTCAAGCCCTGTCAGTGGAACCTGATTTTATCTCCTTTCACAGGGATGAGGTGGTCCTTAGAACCAATAGGAGGTTCTTGCCCAAAGTGGGTTCAGACTTCCATTTAAACCAGTCCATGTCTCTTCCTGTTTTCTTCACTGATCATTCTTCTTCAGTGGAGAGGAGGCTACACAGTTTAGATGTTAAGAGGGCCCTTAGTTACTACATAGAGTGTACCAGTGGTCACAGGTTTGACTCCCTCCAGTTGTTCCTCACTTATGGAGAAGTGGGAAAGGGCAAGCCTGCCACCAAGAGAACTATTGCCAGGTGGATTGTGTCTTGTATACAGTTCTGCTATGAAAAAACTGGGAAAGACTCTACCCTTAGGCCTGAGGGCTCACTCTACAAGAGGTACAACTGCTTCCTTGGCTGTTGCCAGAGATATCCCTCTCTTAGAAATTTGCAAGCAGCCACCTGGAAAATAGTCCATACCTTTACCAAGCATTACTCTCTGGATATCCAGGTTAGGAGTGATGCTCAGTTTGGCACAGCAGTACTTCAGAGCCTCTTCCTAAAGTAGTTTCTGCCCCTCCTCCATGCAGTCTGCACTTGTCAGAATACAGCGAGACTTCAAGTTGTTTGAAGAAACAATTACTCACCTTAGTAATTATGTTTCTTCTGTTGAAGTCTTGACTCCAATAGAAGAAACATAATTACTAAGGTGAGTAATTTTTTCTTTTCTAAGTAGTTGCACGCTGCATCGGTTGTTGATCCCTCTATTTGGTGCTACAGTTCTAAAGAACAATCTGTTGCCATCTCACCCCCCGCCCCCAGCGCAACCAATTCATTCAATTTTATTCCTCACCCCAGTCCCAAGTGCTGACTGCAACTAAGTTACAGAAGCTCTATTTTACTAAAAATATACATAAGCAGGGACACAACATTCATGGAGCTCAATTTTAGTAAGGACACAGATGATCCATAACAGTTGGGGTTGGGCAGACAGGCAGGGTACATTAATGCCCTCTGACTCCCGGGCCGGCGAAGGCCATAACTAAGGCAGTATTATTTGCACGATTTTTCTGAGCAAATTTCATGGTGGCTGCATGGCAAAAACTCAGTATTTCACTAAATAAAAGAAAATAATAAAAGCATGTAATAGATGGAATAAAGTTATGCTTTAATTGCTCAAAAAATCGACGGTAATTTAAAACATAATTCAGACCATTCTAAAAAGCTTATAAATAATACTATTTGACTGTGCAAAATGTGCTAAATTTGCAAGATCAGTTCTGCTTGATGCTGTGTCTGTTGTCATTCAGCATGGTTCCATACCAGGAGAATGAGCGCTTAACACTAGTGCTGTGTACAGGTACAGACAGACAACTAACTCCAGGCAAATACATTTTGGTTACAGTTCTCAGTGGTGTTAGCAGATGTTAATTAAATAGATGAGCCCACATAAAGGATTTAACTGGCTATAATCCAAGTTAAAGGATGTAATTAGCAGACAATGCTAGATTAAAGAAGTGTTTAGAAGTGTCAAAGTGTTCCGTACATTGTTTTTTTATGTGCACCAGCACTACAAACTTGTACAAGATATGCTCTTAAAATGAGATTTTACTAAATTTCATGCTCCATTTACCAAAAATGGGGATTACACGGACGTCTGCCTGTTTCACAGTAATCGTGAATTCCGTGCAGTCCACGATTTTATTACTGCCTTAGCCGTAACCAGTTAGGTCCCCATTCCTGCTTGTCGTCACTGGATCAGTTCTGCACATCGGGTTGGGTGGGTGTTCACTGGATCCCCGAGCTGCTACTTCTGCATGGTGCTGATGCTGTATCTCTCTGAGACGACTTCTGTACTGCAGCAAGCAGCACAGCACATGAATCCATCTGGCTGCATGCCCGCCCCCCCAAATCAAGCCCCCTGTTACTCCAAGGTGTCCATCCATACAGGCACGTAGCCATACAGCAGTCAGCAAGGCCACTATATAGTGACACATTTTCACTCTTCCTTTAAACTGGGCCTACACACTGTATTGCTTGGAATGGGACTCAGGAGGCAATCAGGATGGCAGGACAGCAGTCTTGTGCCAGTCTCAGGTCTCTGGGCTAGAGGAGCGATGACCGACTATACCAACAATGGGGGGGAGGAACATTTAGTCGGGAAGAAAAGAATACAAATCAGGGCAGCTCCAAATAAATGAACTCATCAATGCTTGATATTGTATACCTGATTACAGATCTTCTTCTCGAAACGAAGCACCAGGTGTGTCACCTCTTGAGCCATGATCCATGTTGCATCTTGGGACTCGCGCTTTCTCTGCCTTCACGAATATAAACTGCAAGTCACAGCTTCACTGGTGCCAGCACAGGAAGTCCAGAATTATACTTGGTTCCACCCCACACACACTGCAGTCTGCCATGCCCATTTGTTCCAACTGCTTGCAGCTGACAGGGCAGAAGCTTACTGTGGTCCAATCAGAAGATGGCTCACTACTAGGAGAAAATAAATTGCACCGTTTCAAGATTACAAGCCGTAGTTAAAAGATCTTATGGGAAAAATCACAGCAGCTTCTTTACGTGCAGTGTACCCCCATCACACATAAATATGCTTGAATTTTGTTTTTTCTTACGTCATTCACATACATTTATGCGTGAATGGGAACACCGGCAAAAGATTCTGGCTACATTTGCCACTATCCTTACTAATCTCCCCTACCTTTACCTTTAACCTTTACTTTTGTGTAGGGTTGGTAGGCCATCCCTCCCAGTATATCTTGAGGTATCACTAGTGTTAAAGCCACCTGGGAGGGGTCCTGTATCATGAAACAATCAAAGTCCATTTCTTGACCTCCAGAGAACTGCAGTGACCTCAGGGCATCCACAGATGCACAACAGGGCTGGCTAAGCTGCAGACTTAAGGGGGTTAACATAAGTTGGAAACAAACAAATAGATTGCCCAAATAGGAATTATTTGTAAAAACACACTGGATCCTTTCTTTTCTTGAGCTCCAATACTGTTATCCTTTTTCCATCTACTACAGTTCATTTATCAGTTATTGTAAGGTGGTATTTTACTGACTCTTCTGGGTTGGAAACAAACCTAATTGGGTACTTTATTCACATCTTTCTGGCCTTGAGAGGAAGCACATTTACTCTTGGGGTTCCTCACTTCTGAACATCGGTGGGAACCTAAACAGAATTTTGGTAGCCAATTTTCTTGGACACTAGCCACTGGGATAATTCACAGTCTCTCAGCTGGCAACATTTTGGTGCCAATTGATGCAGTGAGAGTTTCCTCAGGGATCCACTCTGTCCTTCACAGAGCATGTCCTTTCCTGATCCTCTTTTCCAGTTTTCTGTGTTACTTCCCAATCACAGACTCACAGCCCATCTGGGCATATGTGGGGCCTCAAAGGTGGTTAGATGCATGTTAGCGTGTGCTGGGTTTCCATAGCAATAAAAAAGGAGCAATAAAGCAACTGTGTCTGACACCAGTAACTTGCTCACAAGTTACTAACACAGGTCCAGAAAGGGGTGGATGTTGGCACCAGACAAAGAGAGGTGAGAGTCCAGAAATAGATTCCAAATACTTCACAAGGTTTTATTTATACCAAACCAAGGGGAAACACAGTCACGGGGGAACACTTACATTTATTTTCAATCTTCTATATGAGAATGACTCTAAATAAATGACTGTAACAGTTCCACTTTATGAGTGGTCTACACTCTATAATCAGCAAATCACTATATAATCCTTTTACTACTACCCTGAGGTGCACCTCTACCTAGGGCCTATTACCTGGAGTATTCCACTCTAAGGAACTTTTAAACATAATACTGTAAAACTCTACTTCAGTCGTAAGAGCCAGTTTGTGTGTGCAGGGCTCCAGATAAGAATTTTTGGCATGAATACTGTACTCTTCACTTTGAAAGTGAGGTGAGTAAAACCAAATTCAGATGCTCATGATTGTCTGGACAGAATGGAGTGAGGATTACACTTTCAAAAATAAACTTATTATTTTTTTTTTTAGATGAGAACTGATCAATTGTCAACAATGCTCCAAACAGTGTTGACAGCTAAGAGTAATTTACTCACCAGTTTTATTTAAAATGTAGTGAGTAAAACAAAACTGGGATGATACAAGTGCTGTAAATCTGGAAAAGCTGCTTCTTTTGAATCACCAGTTATGTTATGAAGCACTATTCTTTGAAGTGTGGGGTATTTACAGATGTTGGGTGAGTATTGGTACTCATAAAAACATTTTCTGAAGAGTATTTCCTAAAATGAGGTGAGTAAAACAAGTCAGTACTCCCCTTATCTGTAGCCATGTGTGCATGGATAGGCTTTCTCTGTCATCGAGAGGAAACTGGGTTGCAGGATAAAACACAAGGGAAATGCTTGGCTGACTGGGCTAACAACTAAGAGACTGCAGAGAGGATTTTGTTCAGGCCATGAGTCTCTCGGCCACACCTCTCTTCTCTAGGGTTGCCGGACTTGCTAAGAACAAAACAACGATTCTCTCTGCTCAGAAGCCACCGAGGGCTGCCAGAATTGAAATACACCAAACCTGACCACAGCCCTCTTTCAGACTGCCGGCATACGACAAAGAAAAAGATGTTGACCAACTGGCCCAAAGTCCTCTTCTGGACTGCTGGGACACGCAGAAGAAGAAGAAAGTACTGATCAACCAGCCCACTGTCCTCTTCTGGACTTGCCAAGACACGGTGAAGATTCTGAAGAGAGGAAGTCTGGGAATCGGAAGCACCAGCGGGGTTCTGGGCACCAAGGCCGAACGAGCCAAGGACTATGTAAAATAAGATACAGGACGATGATGCAAAACACTGCAGCAAAATATCTGGATAGCAATTCGATATGGATAACAAAACAAGAAAACAAATGATACCTTTGTACAGGGCCAGGCCATACTTTGGGGAAATTTTGAAGAGTGGAAAACAATAAACAGGACTTTGCAAACTACTGCAGCATGGTTCCTTGAAGATGCACTGGAGACAACTTCTGGAGTACAATGAAGAAAATTGATCTGGATACCAGTGGTGAACAGATTCTGGAAAGCTTTGGAAGACTGATTCAAATGTCTTGCAACTGGGAAGGCTGGCAACAAAGCAATACTTTCTGGCACATTCACTGCTTGTAGCAATAGTTGCATGAAAATAAAGTCTCTGTTCTTGTTGCAGTGGTCTCTTATTTAGTCTTAATGTTCAAATCACAGTAAATATATAGGCAATTCAATTTTCTGATACAACCCTAGCACTGGTGAACCTAACTAACAGGGATCCCTCTGACTAAATCGGGTTCTTCCTGTTACTGCAGTTCTGTATGGCTAGCTAGACTCCTTAAACATCTGGGGTCACTAATGCTGCTGGGCCCCTCTAACACCTGGGGAATCTTAATGGCAAGCAGTGGGCCTGACTTGCCCCTTAAAATAGCAGAGCATGTGGTAGTGGGCCTAACTTGCCCCTTTTAAGAACTGGTGGACCTGACTTACCCCTTTAAGAACTGGTGGGCTACCCTTGCCCCTTTAGGAACTGGTGGGCCTGACTCACCCTCATTAACTAGCATGGGTCTAACTTGCCCCTTTAAGAACTGGTGGGCCTGACTTGCCCCTGTACACAGTGGTGGGCTTAATCTGCCCCTTTAAGATCGTTGGGTCTTATCTGGGTGAACCCCTTTCAAATAAACATATGGGCTCCTCTGGACAGCTGTGCCCCTTTAACACTCGGGGTTGCATTTCTGGGCCCCTCCAAAACCACTGGGCCATCCTTTGGCTCTGCCCCTGCAAATATACTCTGGGCTTCTCTGTATTAAGTCCTATTAAATCACTGGGGCCTCTGGAATCAGCCCCTTTGCACACACTGGGCCTTTCTCCCTGACAGGGCCCCTTTAAATTGCTGGGTTGGCTTTGATTAAACTGTCACTCTTTTCCACAGCCACGCCTCTTCTTGCAAATATTTATGCCCTCCTTCAGGCTTCCCTTTTGCTGCCCCTCCCCTGTGGGTGTCGCTGCGCCCTGAAAGCTTTAATTATTTAAATGAGGGGCCCCTGGCCTGTCCCTTCATGGCGCTCAGCTGTTTCTCTTTGCTCCTGGCGCAAGCTTTTTAAAACAAATAAATACACTTTCTTCCTCTTTCAGGGCAGTCAGCACATTGCAGTGTGTTACTGCCGACTCACTCAACCACCGGGAAGCAGGTCTGAAGACGGGAGGTAGGTGATGCAGTCTGGAGAGGGAGGAAGCTTTCAGACAGTTTCAAGATGACTAGAGACCTCACGCAAGGTCCTGGCACAACATACCACAATGCAGCTGTCTGACTGCCACCTCAGAGGGACCGAACACTTGATTTTTAAATTAAAAATAATAAAACAGGGCATCAAGTCCCCCCCCCGGGTCACAATGGGACATTTCTGGACTTCATCAGAGGCTCAAACTGGCACTGCAGACTGAACAAGTTTGCAGGTACATTTTCTTCAGTGACTGGAGGCAGGAGGCATACAGCAAAGCCCTCAGGAACAGCTTCAGCCCTCCTGGCAAGCCCTTCTCATCCGTCCTCGCTTTCTGTGTCCTCACTCCTCCACAGTCACCATGATTCTCCTTAACAGTAACTTATTTTTCAAATTGTAGCACTCTGTATTCTGGTTCTGGAAAGCATAGCAGATGCCACACAGTGAGCATTCGATTAGCTCAGCTCAACATTTGATTAGCTGCAACATGGCAGAAAGGCTTATTTTGTGCATGGTTTCTAAGCTATTTGCATTATTCTTGACATGCTTTGCACAGATTTGTGTTGCATTTTAAACTGGGCACATGAGCATTTCTTGGGCACCTGTTTACTGTATTGAGGCACCTATACCTGAGCATTTTTCTATTCTTTATTTTTCTGCGGTGCCCCCAAATCTGGGGCACTAGAGATTTTGGCCTGCCAAATGATGCATGTTCTTATGTATCCCCCAAAATGTATTTCTATAACATCTGTTGCATTCAGATGAGTTTACTATACTTCTACTTAGATGAGGAACATCTCTGAAACTTTAGGTTGACTGTACAACTGTTCCCTAACTCTATTTCTGTGTGAACTTTAAGAATTTCTGTGCAGTTCTATTACCAAAGATCTATAATTTCTAAAAAAATTTACTTGAGAATGGGCTATCACAATTAAATCTTTCTTAACCTCTAAGGTAACTTTAATACTCTAAAGAACATAAACTAAACTAATGTGACCATGATGGGATAACTCTTTATCATACTATGTTTTAAGATACAAAACTAAGGACTTTCCATACGAAATCTTCTAGGAGGAATTCCAGAACTGACTCTCAGATCTGCGAGGCAGAGTACATAAAGGTTCAGTAGAAACAGGTTTTATTCTGCTGTTGTTTTCAGGTATCAAACTCTCAAAAGAGTTAGCAGTACTTAAGTAATTCCAAGGATTAACATACAAGTCTGTCAGGGTTTCTAGTTTAGTCAAGGAAAGATTTCTTGGAGGATATTCTTGTTTTTCTATTAGCTTGGAGTCGACATCAGCTGAAGGATCTGATCCTGCATGAGACATACATAGATACATAGACAGTGTCAGCAGATAAGGGCCTATGGCCCACCTAGTCTGCCCATTTGAGCTTGTAAGTTCAGTTTGTTTTCCTAGAAGTCTATTTCCCCTTACCCCTGACCTCTAGAATTCCTTTATGTCTATCCCATGCATTCTTAAATCCCGTGATTGTTTCAGCTCCCACCACTTCCTCTGGCAGGGTGTTCCACTTGTCCACCACCCGTTCTGTTAAGAATTCTTTCTCATGTTTCCTCTGAATTGTCCTCCCTCCAACTTCATCCCATGCCCTCTAATCCTGAAACATCTTTTTCACTTAAAAATAGTGTTTTCCTGCACCCTGTTCCTCCCTGTAAGATACTTGTATGTCTCTATCATATCCCTCTCTCCCTCCTCTCCTCCAGGAGTACATGTTCAGTTCCTTCAACCTGTCTTCATAGGACTTGTGATGCAACCCATGCACCATCTTTGTTGCCCTCCTCTGAACCTTCTCTACCCTGTCTATGTCCTTACGTAGGTATGGTCTCCAGAACTGTACACTGTACTCCAGGTGGGGCCTCACTAATGTCTTGTATAGCGGAATTATGACCTCCCTTTTCCTGCTGGTGATGCCCCTGCCTATACATCCCAGCATCCTATTTGCTTTGACATGCATGGCTTTAACAGGTTTCTGTGAACAATCTTAATGCCTTTTCTGATTTCTCCTTAGATCTCATAAATTGGCAGTTCTCTACATGGTTTTCTATTATGAGATAAGGTTCAGGTTCCCATTTGAAAGCTAATTTTGTTAGTCTCTGAGTTCTCTTTAGTAGTACTCTATCTTCGATCTGTAATGGACAAGCGTTGGCATTGGCATCATATAGTGTCTTTTGTTTTAATCTCATTTGAGTCATATGCTTGTCTAGGATTTGTCCTGCTTCTTGCAGTCTGTCACTATGTTCATTTATCCAATCTGTACATAGGTTAGGAGTAGAAGTGGCTTTCAAATCTATATCAAGTACTAAGTCCACAGGCAAACAACCATGACGTCCAAATAAATAATATGGAGTATACTCAGTTGAACTCTGTATAGTGTTATTGTAAAGATAAGTTAATTCAGGCAAAAAGCTAGGCCAATATGGGTGTCGATGCTCAGGTAATGCTCTTAGCATATTAAGTAAGGTTTGATTAGCTCTTTCGCACAGTCCATTGGCTTGAGGATGATAAGCAGTTGTATGGATCTTTTGACTTCCATATAAGTTACAAAGTTCATGGAATAGTTGTGACTCAAAGACACTCCCTTGATCAGTTAATATTCTGGTTGGAAACCCATATGGTTGAATAAAGTACTTAACAAATGTTGCTACAGTGCTTTTGGTGGTAAGATCAGGAACTGGTGTGGCTACAACAAACTTAGAGTAGTGGTCTATCATGGTTAAAATGTAACTGATACCATTTCTGCTTGGCTCAAGTTTTAAGTGATCTAAGGTGACCAGTTGTAAAGGAGCGTGAATGATAATTGGTTGCAGAGGAGCTTTTGGTCCATTCTACTGCTTCTCTTTAGGTTACAGGTAGGACATTCTTCTTACCATTTTTGAATCTGAAGTTTGATTCCAGCCCAATAGAATCGTTTTCTTATATTGGCTTCTGTCTTTCTACTTCCAAAATGTCCACACTTGTCGTGATAGGCTTCCAAAATAATTGGTGCATCCTCTTTTGGCACAATGATCTATATGATCTCACAGTGGGTGTGAGGGTCTTTACTTTGCCTTATTAACTTGGAGTCTTGTATGACCAGCCGGTTTCAGTGTCACCACAATTTTATTAATTCTGGATTTGCATTTTTCATATGTGTAGGCCCAAGACTTTGGTTAGTGTCCAGGAAATTTCTGATTTATTGTAACATAGGACTGTGGTTCTGGAGCTGGATCCATAAATTGTCTTGTTCTGCTACATGCATTGAATGAGTAGATTCAGACTTGGTTACTGTGATAGGGCTGACCCGACAACATGCGTGTACCATCTCTGTAGAAACTTGTAAGAATGGTGGCATTTCCACATCTTCTAAAGTAGAATCATCAGGCTTAGGTTCTGTCTGTTGTGGCAGTTTTAACAAGGTGTCAGCATTGGCATTGCCTCTTGAAATATGGTATTTTAAAGTGAACTGGTGATTGGAGAGACGTGAGGCCCATCATTGTTCCAGTGCTTCCAATCGGACGGTGTTTAAATAAGCTAAAGGATTGTTGTCTGTGCATACAGTAAAATGTGTGGTAGCTAGATAATGTCGAAACTTTTCTGTAATTGCCCATACCAAAGTAAAGAATTCCAATTTAAATGAGCTGTAATGTTCATCATTTCTTTCTGATCCCCTGAGGCTGCAACTAGCGTAGGCAATGACCCTTTCTTTCCCTGGCTGTTCTTATGCTAGCACAGCACCAAGACCTAAGTTGCTGGCATCTGTATATACTTTGAAAGATTTGGTGTAATCTGGGTAGGCCAAAATCGGAGCTTCTTTCAAGGCTTGGCATAAACCATCAAAAGAGGTTTGGTGTCTGGAAGTCCAAGTAACTTGCTGAGTTTTGAATGTATGTCCTGCTGTTGACCCTCGAAGTAACTCATGTAAAGGTGTTGCTGGTTGAGCAAAGTTTTGGATAAATCTTCTGTAGTATCCAGTAAATCCAAGGAATTTTCTAACATCTCTAATGGTAACTGGTACAGGCCATTCTCATACAACTCATAGTTTGTCTGGATCAGATGCTACTCCATCTGCTGAGACAGTATGTCCTAAGTAATTGAATTGTGATTTCAAAAGATGACACTTGGATGGTTTGAGTTTGACTCCATACTGGATCAGTCGTTTTCAGACTTCTGCTAGGTGTTTCAAGTGGTCTTCATGTTTATTCAAGTAAATCTTCAGATATCTGCCCTGGAGGTTGACCACCTTAGTTTGGTAGAACATTATCAGACCCACCTCCCATAAGAAGGCAGAATTCCTGTCTGCGGAGATTGTTGCCTCTCAGAACCAACCAGCTCAGCTCTTCTGGACTGTGGACAGGTTGTGCAACCCAACCTGTCTGCAGTTTCAAAGACCTTTCTCACAAGAGGAGTGTGATGAGCTTGCTTGATTCTTTGAGAATAAGGTGGCCATCAGATCAGAGATCCTCTTGACTTGCTCTATGGGGGACACTGTTGATCAGTGCCTGGTTGCCTCACCTCATGTTCCCTGGAGTTCCTTTGACCTGCTGGAGTTCACGGATGTCATGCGGATTGTTCAGAATATGCACCCTACATGCTGTAGTTTGGATCCGGGTCCAACCTCCCTGATTATGTGATGTTGTGACATTCTTGGCCCGGTCTTGGTTCAGGTAGTCCAGTGATCCCTTTATTCATGTGAATTCCCAGTCTCCCTGAAGGAGGCGGTGGTAACACCTCTTCTGAAGAAAGCTTCTTTGGACCCTGACTCTCTGGATAACTACAGACCAATCTCTAACCTCCCTTTTATAGGGAAGGTTATTGAGAAAGTAGTGACAGTACAACTGGAGAACCACATGACTATTTATAACATCTGTGACCCTCCCCAGTGTGGTTTTTGAAAGAGGCACAGTACCGAGACTGTGCTGGTTTGGGTGCTCAAAGATCTCCTGATGGAGAGAGATTGAAGAAGCCATTCCATTCTGGTGCTCCTTGATCTCTCCTCAGCTTTTGATGCTGTGGACCATGGGGTATTGCTTGGGCGCTTGGGGTCCATCTGTGGCTGACACATATGGTCCTCATGTGGTTTACATTTTTCCTTACTGCAGAACTCAGAGAGTGGTGTCTGTTTTTTTTTCCTCGGGCCCATTTTCTGTCATGTGGGGTACCTCAGTGCTTTCCCCCATGTTGTTTGCAATGTGTATGCTGCCCTTCTGAGACATTGTGAGATGGTATGGGCTGAGGTTTCACTGCTATGCTGATGATACCCAGCTCTACCTGTCTTTTGCACCCAACCAAGATAGTGCCTTCCCAGTATTTAACAACTGCCTTGCTGAAATCCAGGACTGGATCAGTTCAGGCTGGCTAAAATTGAACACGGAAAAAACTGAAGTGATGGTTGTTGAGTCGGGTCACTGGATAGAGGGGTTGAGGACTGGTCAACCCTCTGGAATTTATCTAGGGGGCACCCAGATCCTTAACTCTGAAAGGGTACGGGACCTGGGGGTGGTGCTTGATGACAGGCTGACCTTATGATCTCAAGTGTCGGCGGTTGTCAAGTCTTCCTTTTACCATCTTAGGAACTTCACCAGGATCAAACACCTTGTTCCATCCAGAGATCTTTCCACACTTGTTCACGCCTTTGTGACTTCACTCCTTGATTACTGTAACTCCCTGTACTTGGGGCTTCCTGTGATTGATATCCATTGCTTGCAGCTAGTACAGAATGCGGCAGCACGATTGTTGACGGGGGCTTCTCGAAACTCTCATATTACCCCTGTTCTGCACAGTCTGCACTGACTGCCGATTCAGAGGCGGATCGCCTTTAAAGTTGGTTTACTGATGTATAAAGCCCTACATGGACTAGGCCCTGACTACTTGAAAGAGCTTCTGGTTCTCTGTCACCCAGAAAGACAGCTCCGTTTGGCCGACGAGGGGGTTACTAGAGATTCCGAGGGTGTCCTTGAAGTCTTCTGGGGCCCGTGCTTTTATGTGCATTGTCCCTACCCTCTGGAATTCTCTACCCCATCGGCTGCGGGACAGCACGACAGTGGGAGGCTTTAAACAAGTGTTGAAAATGTTTTTATGGTGCTAGGTGTTTGATGGCACTTAGTAAATGAACCTTGTCAGATTCTGTTTGCTTTATACTGCATTTATTGTTTTATTATTCTCTTTTAATCTTTTGTAATGCACCCTTGATACTTGAAAGGTGCTTTTGTGAAATAAAGTTATTATTTATTTATTTATTATTATTATTAAATAATGATGTCATCCGAATACAAAAGCAGTATCTTGAAGTTACAGCTTCCCAAACAGTGTTCTACTAGATGCTGGAAAGTTTCTGGTGCATTGCACAATCCAAAAGGCATACGAGTGAATTCAAATAATCCCATTGGGGTGATGAAAGCTGTTTTCTCGACATCTGAAGGTGTGACTGGTACTTGCCAATAGCCACTGGTCAAATCCAAAGTAGAGAACACTGCTACGGATTGTAATGCAGTAAGATAGTCTTCTATTCGAGGCAAAGGGTATGCATCCTTATGGGTTATGTTATTAAGCTACCTGTGGTCCACATAGAAATGGATTTTTCCATCCATCTTTTTCACTAGTACCACTGATGCAGCCCATGGACTATGGCTTTCTCAAATTACATCTGCTTCTTTCATCTCTCTCAACATGTCTTTGACTGGTTGATACATAGCAGGTGGCAGAGGTCAAAATCTCTCATGAATAGGTGGATGATTATTCTTGGGAAGGTAGTGTTGAACTCCTTTAACTAGTCCAAAATCCAAAGGATGCTTTCTAAATGCTTGATTTTGCTGCATTGCTACTCATTGGACGTCTTCTCACTGGGCATCTGTAGTGTGAGTCATACTGATGTCAAGTTCTCTTGACCATTCAGGTAATTTTTTTCTTTTTAATCTGGCTGGAGTCTTATGGATGCAGACTGGTTGCAGGTTGTAGCGTGAACTTGATTTTCTGGCTCTACAACATCCTGGATACTGACGGTATGTAGTTTGGCAATAGGCCGGTTCCTGTAGACTTGTACAGCATGACTTCCATAATCGGAGACTCTGAAAGGGATCCGTCCTTTGCTAACTGTCGCAGTGCTGCAAGCAGCAATGTTAGGCTCCTCCTTGGCATCAGGATATGGTTCCACTAGGACATCGTAGTGCTGTCCTCTAGGTTCTACTTTTTGCTTTTCACCATAAGGTGGTTTCCGTGCCCGGACTCAAAGTGATGGGATGAGAGTCTGTAACTCTGACTTTTCCAATTTCTCTATCTGGGTTGGCAAAACGTTGGTGGCATTGGATCAGCTGAATGATCTGCTGTAGTACCTGCTTGTCTGCAGTGGGTACCTCTTTAGCATGTTGCCATAAGATGTAGACTAACTCTTCGAAACAATATAGCAGCACGTTCATTCCAAAAATGAGCGGAGGTAATTCGCTGCTGTCAGAGTCGCTCACTATGATGCCTTGCTGGGTCTGCACACAATTGCCTAACTGGA
Source organism: Neoceratodus forsteri (assembly GCA_016271365.2). Taxonomy (NCBI): domain Eukaryota; kingdom Metazoa; phylum Chordata; order Ceratodontiformes; family Ceratodontidae; genus Neoceratodus; species Neoceratodus forsteri. The sequence continues at coordinate 373,410,370 of CM057457.1, read as the reverse complement.
TATCTGCCTCGACGTATCCTAAGTATGGGACTTCTGTACCATCGCTGGCTATCAGTTGGATCTAGGATTGTGGTGGAGGTTGCAATTCCTTAGGGTTCCATTATCAGTGGAAATATCTCTTCTGTAAAATGGTTACTTGTGAGCCTGTATCCAAGAGTGCAAGTAGGTCTTGTCCATTGACTTTACTGTCATGGTCAGGCATTTTTCTGTGAAAAGGGATTTGTCCTCACTTGAGGCTTGACCTGGTCCATTGCTTTCTGAGAATCTGTCCACATTCCCAGGGATTCACTGATTAATGCCATGGCATTTGTAGTCATTTGTCTGCATCATCTCTCTATATGTCCAGCTATTCCACATCATCGACAAATGGGTTTATCATAGCTATCGAAGCAATCAGTCAGGCATCGCCCTTCTGCTCTCCTCAACTGGGACATCATCTCTCTAGGTCCTTGGTTTCTGTTTGGCTGCTCTCCATCAAGTCTAGATTTCCAGTCACATTTGAGGTCACGTACCTCCTGACATACGTCTGTAACTGTTCTGGTCAGAGCCACCATTTGTTCTGTCCAATCAGTACTGGGTCCTGGACTAGGGTGTGTAAGATTGTGTCTGCGCCTGAGCCATCTGCATATATGTCTCATCAGTGTTTGAGTACCCTCTGCACGTGCTACTGATATTCAGTAGCTTTCTGGGCTCCAGCTTCTAGTGGAGTAGTCTGACCATGTTTCGCCAGGAAACATAATCTGCTGTTAGCACACAGCAGCCTCTCCTCCGACTCGACTTGGTCCAAAAATTGTTATTGCCTTCTCTTTAAAATCTAAAAAGAGAGCATCAAGATCTTGAAGGTGAAGCATCCATAACTCTCTCCTGAAGGCGCCACTAAGGACTCCATCAATGAATTTTTCTTTAAGAGTCTTATCCGGGTCTCGCACTTTTCTAGTGTCTATCCTCTCTATAGCTCGGAGAGCTCCTTCTAGACTCTGGGCATACTCCCTTAATGTTTCTCTTGGTCTCTGTGCTCTCAAAAAGAGCTTCATTTTCAGTTCAGACATGGTTCTGGTATCAAACATTTCTCTTAATTGATTGAAATTTCGATCTGCAGTGGCTTTTTCTCTTTCTAGTCATGATTGCACTTCTTGTTGGGTAGCTCCTTTCAACTGTCCCAATAAAATTTCTACTTGTTGATGATCAAGTACTTGATAAAGTCGAAACATAGACTGTATTTTTGCTTTAATTCTCCTGAACTACTGGAGTCTTCACCACCTCGCTCTCTTGTATAGCTAGGAAGCCACGGCGCACCAAAATAATATGACATGGTCAAAGGGGAAGATTGCACTTATCTAGATCCTTCTCTTGCTTCTTCCATCTCTCCATCCATCTTGTCACTACTTCTGGCTCTTGTCGGCATCTGCATCTGTACTCTATTCTTTTACTTGCTCTTTACCCTGCTCCATATCCATACTATATTCTTTCTCTGGCTTTGGTCTCTTTGGAAAACTTGCTCGATACCCTGCTCGCTGTGCCAAAATTTGAGTATGGTGCCCCGAAGGTGGTAAGATGGATGTTAACGTGTGTTGGGTTTCGACATCAATAAAAAAGCGGTAATAAAGCAACTGTGTCAATGACACCAGTAACTTGCACACCAATTACTAACACAAGGCCAAAAAGGGGTGGATGTTGGCACCAAAGAGAGGCGATAGTCCAGAAATAGATTCTAAATACTTCACAAGGTTTTATTTATACCAAACCATGGAGAAACATGGTTGGGGGGGAATACTTACACTTATTTTCACTCTCCTATACAAGGAGGACTCTAAATAAATGGCTGTAACATTAACATCTCCACTCCACTTTCAGTGGTCTGCATTCTGTAATCAGCAAATCACTATATAATCCTTTCAGTACTAGCCTGAGGTGCACCTCTACCTAGGGCCTTTTACCTGGAATACTCCACTCTAAGGAACTCTAAAACGTAATACTGTAAAACTCTACTTCAGTCATAAGAGGCAGTTTTTATACGGGTAAGCTTTCTCTGTCATTGAGAGGAAACTGGGTTGCAGGATAAGGGAAACACTTGGCTGACTGGGTTAACAACTAAGGGACTGCAGGATGGATTTTGTACTGGCTATGAGTCTCTCAGCCACATCCCATCTCTTTATGGTTGCCGGACTTGTTAAGTGCAAAGCAGCGATTCTCTCGGTTCAGAACCAACTGAGGGCCACCGGAACTCAAACACACCAAACCCGGCTGCAGCCCTCTTCTGGACTGCCAGTGTACGATGAAGAAGAAGAAGAAGATGAAGATGCTGACCAACTGGCCCAAAATTCTCTTCAGGACTTGCTATGACATGAGGAAGAAGAAGAAAGTGCTGGCCAACCAGCCCAAAGTCCTGTTCTGGAGTGCAAGGGTAAGACGAAGAAGAAGAAGATGCTGACAAACCAGCCCAAAGTCCTTTTCTGGACTGCCGGGACATGAGGAAGAAGAAGAAAGTGCTGACCAACCAGCCCAAAATCCTCTTCTGGACTTGCTGGGACATGATGAAAATTCTGAAGAGATGAATTCTAGGAATCAGAAGCACCAACGGGGTTCTGGGCACCAATGCTGGACGAGCCAGGACTACATAAAATAAGAAACAGGACAATGATGCAAAACACTGTGGTAGAATATTTGTATAGCACTTCGATATGGACAACAAAACAAGAAAACAAATGGTACTTTTGTACCGGGCCAGGACGTACTGTGGGGAAACTTTGAAGAGCGGAAAACAATAAACAGGATGTTGCAAATGCCTGCAGCAAGGTTCCTTGAAGATTTGCTGCTGGCTGCTTCCAAGGTGCACTGGAGACGACTTCTGGAGTACAGTGAAGAAGATTGATCTGGATACCAATGGTCAACAGATTCTGGAAAGCTTTGGAAGACTGATTCAAACGTCTTGCAACTGGGAAGGCTAGCAACAAAGCAATACTTTCTGGCACATTCACTGCTTGTAGCAATAGTTGCATGAAAATAAAGTCTTGATTCTTGTTTCAGTGGTCTCTTATTCAGTCTTAATGTTCAAATCATAGTAAATATACAGAAAATTAACTTTTCTGATAGAACCCTAGCACTGGTGGACCTAACTAACAGGGGTCCCTCTGACTACATCAGATTCTTCCTGTTACTGCAGCTTTGTATGGCTAGCTAGACTCCTTAAACATCCGGGGTCACTAATGCTGCTGTGCCCCTATAACACCTGGGGAATCTAAATGACAAGCAGTGGGCCTGACTTACCCCTTAAAATGGCTGAGCATGTGGCGGTGGGCCTAACCTGCCCCTTTTAAGAACGGGTGGGCCTGACTTGCCCCTTTAAGAACTGGTGGGCCTGACTTGCTCTCTTTCAATCAATCAATCAAAATGTATTTATTTTTTTTGAAATTTCTGTTTCTCCTCCTGCCCTCACAGAGCCATTCCTTCTGGAGCACCTATGAAGCCCTGCCCCTGCCAGCACCCTTCCTACTCACCTCAGGTCCCTTCATCGTGCCGCGGGATACCCCCAAGGCGGGGTCGGGTCAGGGGGGCCCCCGAAATCTTGGGATCTTGTTCAGGTCCTGGGTTGTGGATAGGCGCTGGCACATTAGAACCCCGGTTCGGTGCTCCTTCATCCAGGCTCTGTGGGGGATCTATTTTTCCGTTTTTTCTCTCCTTGCTGTGTGATCACACGTCCAGGCATCCACTGGCATCAGCAGCGTACCCCCCCACTCCTCCCACGAAGGAGCAGCCTCTGGGGCTGATAGGCTGCCGGCCTACGCTAGCAACAAATCGAGTCCCTTAAGACCCGGCTTGCTGTCGCTCTCCCCAGTCTCCACCAGGGGTCGCCACTCGCTGGTATAGGAATCCCCCCTCCCCCCGGAGAAGGTGAGCTGTCTTCGGACGCTCCATCCTGTCTTCCCTGGCTGACCCCCGACGTCAAGCTCGCTCCTGAACCCGGGTCACCGGCGTGGTGCAAGGTGTGGCGTCCAGCGCCTCAACCTTCAGCGCCACAGGGCCGGCTCAATTTATTTTTAATGCGCTTTACAGCAAACCAAAGTGCTTAACAATATAAGAACAGATCAAATAAAATATACAATAACAGCAACAATCACAAAACTCAAACACTATCCATAAATGCCCTTTCTAATAAATGATTTTTTAATTCAGATTTAAAAGTCTCGGTGGACAGGCACTCTCTAATTTGACGAGAGAGAATTCCACAGGGTCAGGGCTACAAAGGAAAAAGCCCTAGCACCTGATGTCTGTAGGTGGACCCTGGGAATCTCCAGCAATCCCTCGTCGGCAGAGCAGAGGGAGCAGGGGGGGCAGTAGGGATGAAGGAGGTCTTGCAAGTAACCCAGTCCCTGTCCATGTAGGGTTTTATAGGTCAGCAACGCAACATTAAGGGTGATCCTCCATTGCACCGGCAGCCAGTGCAGCTTGTGCAGCACAGGTGTGGTATGGCTAGTTCTTGACAACCCCGTCAACAACCTGGCTGCAGTGTTCTGCATCAGCTGCAGGCGACATAGATCCACCCCTAGTAACCCCAGGTGTAGAGCATTGCAGTAATCCAGACGAGAGGACACAAAGGCGTGAACCAATATCTGAAGGTCCTCAGGTGGAATAAGGTGTTTTATCTGGGTGATGTTCCTCAGATGATAAAATGAGGACTTGACAACTGCTGAAACCTGTGCTTTTAATGTCATTTCGCTATCAAGCACTTTAACTAGCATGGGCCTAACTTGCCCCTTCAGGGATTTATTTAACTCTAAAAATTGATAAGCGTTTTGCTCATAAAAGTGCTAAATCTTTGTGAAAATGCACAGCTCTTGCCTTACTGTGTTTAACAAACACAGCACTTCTAGAAACTTTATATAAATACTTTCTGTACAGTTAGTATAATCCCAAGAAAAAAACTGCTAATCAATTATTTAAAACCCTGCCCTTTAAAAACTTGTTAGCCTGAATTGTCACTTTACACAATGGAGGGCCTGACTTGCCCCTTTAAGATCACTGGGCCTTATCTGGGTGAACCCCTTTCAAATAAACATTTTGGCCCCTCTGGACAGCTGTGCCCCTTTAACACTCTGGGTTGCTTGTCTGGGCCCCTCCAAAACCACTGGGCTTCCTTTCAAATACTGGGCCATGCTTTGGCTCTGCCCCTTCAAAGTCACTCTGGGCTTCTCTGTACTAAGCCCTATTAATACAGTGGGCTTCCCTGGCATCACCCCTTCACATACACTGGGCCTCTCTGAAATCAGCCCCTTCACATGCACTGGGCTTCTCTCCCTGACAGGGCCCCTTTAAATTGCTGGGCTGGCTTGGGTTAAACTGTCACTCTTTTCTCCAGCCGCACCTCCTCTTATAAATATTTATGCCTTTCCTGAGGCTTTCCTTTTGCTGTCCCCTCCCCTGTGGGTGTCTCTATACCCCAAAGGCTTTAATTATTTAAATGAGGAGCCCCTGGCCACCCATTCACAGCGCTTGGCCATTTCTCTTTGTGCCTGGCTCAAACTTTTTAAAATAAATACATTTTTCTTCCTTTTCAGGGCAGTCAGCACGTTGCAGTGTGCTGCTGCCGACTCACCCAACTACTGGGAAGCAGGAGCTGAAGATGGGAGGTGGGAGGTGCAATCTGAAGAAGGAGGGAGCTTTCAGGCAGTTGCAGGATGAATGGGGACCTCATGAAGGTCCTGGGACAGCATACCACGATGCGGCTATGCACTTGTCACCTCCAAGGGACTAAACACTTGATTTTTACATTAAAAATAATAAAATGGGGCACCAAGTCCTCCTGGGGACACAACGGGACTTTTACGGACTTCACTGGCAGCTCAAACAGGCACCGCAGAGTGAACAAGCTTGCAGGTACATTTTCTTCAGTGACTGGAGGCAGGAGGCACACAGTAAAACCCTCAGGGACAGCTTCAGCCCTCCTGGCAAGCCCTTCTCGTCATTCCTCACTACTCCACAGTCACCAGAATTCTCCCTAACAGTAACTTATTTTTCAAACTGTAGCACTCTGTATTCTGGTTCTGGAAGGCATAGCAGGTGCCACGCAGTGAGCATTCCATTAGCTGCAACATGGCAGAAAGGCTTATTTTGTGCATTGTTTCTAAGCTATTTACATTATTCTTGACAGGCTTTGTACAGAGATTTGTGCTGGCATTTTTAACTGGGCACCTGGGCATTTCTTGGGCACCTGTTTACTATATTGAGGCACCTATAGATGAGCATTATTCTCTTCTTTATTTTTCTGTGGTGCCCCCAACTCTGGGGCACTACAAATAGCTGAGGTGCCTACTAACTGGGCATAATCATCTTCATTACCAGCAGAAGGGCCTGCACCACACATTTTCTGTGACTCCACTCCACTGCTGACTGGAATTCACTTCCTGTCAGGGTCTGTCCCTCTTTCTGAGGAGGACGGGCACTGCTAAGTGCCACCCAAATCTGTACATCAAATAAAGATTAAACATCAGATCTTTGGCCCACAGCACTCTCTGGTACATATATCCTCACAGGCAGACCTTTTAACTGTTTTTAAAAATGAATACCCCACCCTCCTCCAAGGTCCTTGTTTAATGGCAGCTGCCACAAATGAGTACTTTTTTCATGATGCCAGCCTTTACCGAGAAACTTACAGACAATGGGAGCTAGCACTGTGAGTCAGGTGCTAGACTCTAACATGCAGACTCAGCAGAATCTCTGCCCACCAGCAGAGCACTGATTCTTGCCCTTTTGGAATGCCATGGCAGATCAGCTGACCTTGTCCTTCAGGGGCATAGAAAGTGGCATCATACTGGAAATTGAGATCACTCTTAAAGGGATATTTACATAACTCCTAAAGTGGGTTAAATTTGTTTTGGGTATTTTTCTTCTTCCCAGTACAGTCTCCTTCTGGTGGGCACTGCACTTTTTGACCTGGATACAGACCTCCTTCCATCACTACGTACCATACATTCCTTTGTTTTCAATGCACTGCACTCTGTTTTTTGAGCTGAGTTAATCCTCCTCTGACTTTATAGTCTCATATTTATAATTTATTATAATTCATACTTATAATCTTATATCTTTATAACCTGATATGTTTTATACCTGCTGTTGTTACCTGCATTTCCTTGTCATTTCCATATCCTTCTATCTTCATAGTAGTAAGCTTAGAGGAAACAGCCACCTACTATCAGCAACTCAGGCAGTTATTATCTAGCTGAACAGTGAAGAGGGTCTCTCCCTTGACTTGAAAGTCTGCTGTTCCCACCAAAACACCAGCTGTTGCTACCTCCATGGGAACTGCAAGGCACATCAGATGAGAGTTTTGTCAGTTTGTCCTGGGTGAGTATCCCTTCAGGCAGATGGGAGCCATTTCCGTTGGTGTCAGTAGTTAGCAATGTGTATTTATTAGCAGGGGCTGTTTCTGTTGGTGTTAGTAGTTAGCAGCACATATTTATTAGTGTGGGCCATTTCTCATGATTTCTGATGGTGTCTGTAGTTAGCAATGTGTATTTATTAGCGGGGGCTATTTCTGTTGGTGTCACTAGTTGGCAATGTGTATTAAATAGTGGGGGCTGTTTCTGTTGGTGTTAGTAGTTAGCAATGTGTATTTTTTAGCAGGGGCCATTTCTGTTGGTGGCAGTAGTTAGCAATGTGTCTTTATTAGGGAGGGCCATTTCTGTTGGTGGCAGTAGGTAGCAAAGTGTGTTCATTAGGGAGGGCCATTTCTGTTGGTGGCAGTAGGTAGCAAAGTGTATTTATTAGTGAGGGCCATTTCTGTTCGTGTCAGTAGTTAGCAATGCATATTTATTAGGAAGGGCCATTTCTGTTGGTGTCAGTAGTTAGCAATGTGTTTTTATTAGTAAGGAACATTTCTGTTGGTGTCAGTAGTTAGCAATGTGTATTTATTAGTGGGGGCCGTTTCTGTTTGTGTCAGTAGTTAGCAATGTGTATTTATCAGCGGGGGCCATATCTGTTGGTGTCAGTAGTTAGCAATTTCTGTTGGTGTCAGTAGTTAGAAATGTGTATTTATTAGCAAGGACCATTTCTGTTGGTGTCAGTAGTTATCAATGTGTTTTTAACTGTGAGGGCCATTTCTGTTTGTGTCATTAGTTAGCAATGTGTCTTTATTAGCAAGGACCATTTCTGTTGGTGGCAGTAGTTAGCAATGTGTCTTTATTAGGGAGGGCCATTTCTGTTGGTGGCAGTAGGTAGCAAAGTGTGTTTATTAGGGAGGGCTATTTATGTTGGTGGCAGTAGGTAGCAAAGTGTATTTATTAGTGAGGGCCATTTCTGTTGGTGTCAGTAGTTAGCAATGCGTATTTATTAGGGAGGGCCATTTCTGTTGGTGTCAGTAGTTAGCAATGTGTATTTACCAGCAGGGGCCATATCTGTTGGTGTCAGTAGTTAACAATGTGTATTTATTAGAGGGGGCCATTTCTGTTGGTGTCAGTAGTTAACAGTGCATATTTACCAGCGGGGGCCATTTCTGTTGGTGTCAGTAGTTAGCAATGTGCCTTGGTTGTAGATTCTTAATTGGGTGGCTGCACGCAGTACTCCAGATGGGGCCTAACCAGTGTCATGTAGAGAGGAATTATTACCTCCCTCTTATGACTTGTGATACCCCTACTAATACACCCCAACATCCCCCTATCCATATCTACTGCTTTAGTGGTCTGCTTGGATGATTTCTGGTCATCTGTGATAATGATGCCCAAGTATCTTTCTATCCTTGTGACTGCCAGCAACTCCCCTCCCAACCTATAGGTGGCTTCAGAGTTCTTCTTCCCTATGTGGATGATCTTGAGCTTCTTTGTGTTAAACCTCAGTTGCCACTCTTCTGACCATTTTGCCAGTTTATCCAGATCTCCTCTCAATTCTGACCACCCTATCTGGATCATCTACTCTGTTGCAGATCTTGGTGTCATCTGCAAACAGACAAATCTTACCCTCCAGTCCATCTGCAATGTCACTGATGAAGGTATTGAAGAGGACTGGCCACAAGACTGATCCCTGAGGTGCCCCACTTATGACTTGCATCCCTTCTGACTGTATACTGTTTACCATCACTCTCTGTTTTCTACCCATCAACCAGTTTGCCACACAGTTGACCAACTTCTGACCCACCCTGAGGCTTCCCAGCTTATTAATCAATCTTCTGTGTGTAACAGTATAAAAAGCTTTGCTGAAGTCAAGGTAGGTGACATCAGCTGCTTCTCCTTGGTCCACTACTCGGGTTACCCAGTCAAAGAAATCTATGAGATTGGTTTGACAGGACCTTCCTGTTGTAAACGCATGCTGTCTTGGATCCCGTGCGCCTATGGATTCCAGGTTTTGCACTATCCTTTCCTTAAGGAGTGCCATAAGCTTGCCCATTACTGAGGTAAGACTGACTGGTCTGTAGTTCCCTGCCTCCTCCCTGCTGCAACTCTTGTGGAGCGGGGTCACATGAGCCCTTCTCCAGTCTTCTGGAACTTGTCCTGTGGTCAGAGACTCACTAAACAGTTCTGATAATGGCTCTGCTAGTTCCACCCTTAGATCCTTTAGTACTCTGGGATGTATGCCATCAGGTCCCATTGCCTTGTCCACCCTAAGCTTAGTGAACTCTTGTAGGAGTCTTTCTTTTGTGAGGAAACTAGTGCACACCTCCCTCCCCCCCATGTCCTTGATGCTGAGCTGTGGGCCCTGCCCCACTTTCTCCTCAGTAAATACTGAGCAGAAGTATCTATTTAGGATGCTTTTACATGGTCCTCCTCCTCACACGCCTTCTTATCCCATCTGATCTTAGCAGTACCCCCTCTGGACTTTCTCTTTTCACTAATGTATCTCTAGTAAGTTTTTTGTCACCTTCTTTTACTGTACGTGCTAGTGTTTCCTTGGTTTGGGCCTTTGCCTGCCTTACTGCCTTCCCTTAGGGAAGTTTGGTATGCCTCCCCATCTTCATCCTGCTGCACTCCCTTATATTTCCTGAAGGCCAGCCTTTTGGCTCTGACCTTTTCTGCAACTGTTTTTGAGAACCAAAGTGGTTTCCTTCTTCTTTTGCACTTCCTTTTCTCTCTAACACAATGGGATATTGCATCAAGTGTTGCATCCTTAATGCTTGCCCACTTTGCCTGTACCCCATCACCTGTATTTCTTCTTGCCAGGGATAGCTTAACTCTGTTGGTCACCTTATCAAAGTCAGCTCCTCTGAAGTCCCATATTTTTGCCTTGGAATGGAATGATTTAGTTCTAGTGACCAAATTGAACCATACCATGTGATGGTCACTGGTCCCCAGTAGACCTTCTACATGGAGATCTGTGATCCTTTCCCTGTTAGTGAGTACTAGATCTAGAATAGCCCTGTCTCTTGTGTGTTGTTGTGCCAGTTGTTTGATGCCCTCCCCCTGCAGGGAACCCACGATATGTCTAGTTCTGGCAGATGTTCCTGCTGGTAATGACCAATCTGTGTCTGGCATGTTGAACTCTCCCATTATCAGACCCTCCCCATTAGCTGTCATGTATTGTATATCTTCTAACAGTAATGTATCTATGTCTTCCCCCTGGTCTGAAGGCCTGTAGACAACCCCAGTTCATATGGCTGTCCCATTTCCTGTTTCCAGGGTGACCCACAGTTCTTCTGGCTCATTTCATGTTCATGAAATGAGTTAGACAATTGAATAAAACTCATTTTAAAATGGTGACCCATGACATTTAACACAAATACTGTAGTTAACAACAAACAATAACATAAAACAAAATATAATACATAGCCATGTTATAATTCAGTGTGTATTCTGAATTCCTGTAGCTTTGATATTTTCATTGACATACAGGGCCACACCCTCCCTTCCCCCTTTTTGCACCTCGGTGTCTTCTGAACATTACATAGCCGGGTACTGAAGTCTCCCAATTGTGGTTATTGGTGAGCCATGTCTTGCTAATGGCTACTATGTTTGGTTTAGCCTCTGTCATTATTGCCTGCAGGTCTAGGATCTTGTTTCGCAGGCTATGAGCATTTGTGTACATGATTTTCCATTGGCCAGATTTCAGTGTGTTAGTTGTTGGGTGAGGTCGGCGTTTCCCCTGTGTGTCATATGGTGAGCTGCACCTTTTTCCTTACCTGCTGATGCAAATTAACTAAAAACATGTTGAACTGTTTGATCACTAGCTGAGGGGGGAGGGGTGTTCTTCCCATTCGACGTATCGGGTGCTACACCCCTCTCCCCATTTGCTAGTTTAAATATTCTGCAAAGACATCAAACATCTGCCCCAATGCACTGACTCCCTCCTTAGTCAGGTGCAGGACATCAAATTTAAAGAACTTTTGCTCCCAAAACTGTGGCCAGTTACCTACAAATTTGTGTCCATTTCCTGGCACCAGCCCTTGAGCTATATGTTTAGCTCCCCTATCTCCCCTTCTCTGACCTTCCGTCCATCTGCCCCCCCCCCCAGACTGGCAGGATCTCAGAGAAGAAGATGCCAGACAAATTGGATGACATTTTGTCTCCCAGCCTAGTCAGGTGTTCCTTGGTCTCCACAACTGACCATCTGACGAGATTGTTAGTCCCTATGTATACCAGGACATTGATGTTTTCTCCTGCTTCCTGTACAATTTTAGCAATGTGGTCAGTGTCTTTCCACGCTGTTGTACCTGGGGGACATCTGACCATTACCCCTGACTAGAGATAGGTATCAACTCCCTGAATCATGGAGTCTCCTATGATTACAAGTTTTTTTGATTTCCTTTTTGCTTTTTTTGTTTTGGTTCCTGTTTTGGGCGAGTTTTGTTGTGCTAGCCCTTGTGCTGCAGTGTTCTGCTCTGTCATGTCCTCTGCCCCTCTGTTTGATTTTGGAGATACAGGCGGATGCCTGTTTGTAGTTTTTATATGGTGTGTGGAGGTGATACATTGGAGCTGCTCCATAGTGGAGTATGGCAGGTAGATAGCTTAAATTGGCTGGATATGTAGGAGGGGAGTTTTAGCAGGAGGGCTTTGCTAAGCCATGTGAGTGAGTGGATGAGCCATCTTGTGGACAGGGAAGTCCAGCCCAGGGAGGTGTATAAATCACAGCGATGTGTGTGATGGTGGGCTTTAGTGATGAATCATCATTTCCAGATGTGTCCTGGGGAGGGGTAAATGAGGGACATGAGTAGCAATAGGTAAACGCAGTTTACATACAAGAGTATGGCAAGTTTTAGACAAACATATGTACAAGTGGAGAAGCATCAATATAAGATATAACAGGCAGTCAGTGTAAGTATTATATACAGTTTGAATGGGATATTGCAGAGAGAAACATCCAAGAGTGTAGCAATAGGGTTCAGTTAAGGTGCAGTGTGCATTAAATGTTTGCAAGTGGAAACTGGGGGGAGGGGTGCAGTAGAAGGGATGAGGTATAGGAGGGAAGTGGAACAGTGGTGGGATCAGATGCAGTTGCAGCAGTGAGACAAGAAATTTAGGAGGAACAAGGAAAGAGAGCACAGAGGCAGTGTGGATAGGAATTGGAAGAAAATATCATCATTTATTGAAATGGTAGGAGAAGGCAGCCTGTCTAGTAGAGCATGATCTAGACAGGGTGCCATGGAATGAAAGCCAGAGTTGAGAATGAGTTTAATGAGAAGGAAGGGAGGAGAAGAGAGGGTGATATTAAGGGAGAGAGCCTAGCCAGTGGTTGGCTATAAAGGAGGAACAGTGAGCTAGGTGCCTAACTTTGAGGGAGGGAAGGGAGAGGTAGATATAAAGGGAGCTATGTTGGGTGCAGGGCAGTCCAGAGCAAAATGACAGAAGGAGTGAAACAGAAAATCCAGCTTGGTCAGGGTGGACTTAGGAGCTGCACTGTAGACAATGGTCCAGATGTTCAAAGGGGCTGCACAACCCCTGAAATGCACCCTGGTGCAATATTCAGAAAAGGGACTCGCGCAGTACAAGTCCCAGTGCGTCCGGGCTCTAAGATAATGTAGGCAGCGCATATCCAGGGGGCGTGCCCATGCATATGCAGCACATCCCAATATTCAGCCCGGGATGTGCAGCATAGATGCTGGCACAACTCTGGGATGTGCCGCATACCAATGGGCACAGTTGAGCCTGAAAAAAAGGCTGAAATGGTGTGCCACCACAGGCGAGCTGCTGTACTGCAAGGAGCAACACAACAGCTGCCAGCCGTGTGTGGCCAACCACCCCTCCAGCACACTGTGCATAAGCACCTATAATGTCCCTGGTGGACAGTGGTCCCCCCCTCCCCATAGCGGCAATTGCCATATAATATCCCTTGTAATAATCCCTGATAGTCTAGTCGTACCCCTTCCCTGCCCGCATCCCCAGTTGGCGGTAGCAGCGTCGGACATATCTACCTAGTGATCCATTGGCAACCCCACTCAGAAAGGACCCCTGCCCCCAGCCCCCACCCCGGTGTTAGCAGGCAGCTGCACACCTCTCACATACCACGTGGCTGCCCACTAAATGTCAGCTTACAGTACCAATTGTAAGCCCATTGGTCTACATGGTGGACCAATGGGCTTCTAATACATACTATTACTACTCATCCACATATACGAGTGAAGTAATTCATGCACTTATCTGTGAATAAGTAGTACAGTATGCACTGCAAGCCTGTCATTCGCAGGCAGCCGCGGTTGTGTGTGGGTGGGTGTGCAGCTGCCCGCCAATGATGGGGGGGGAGTTGGGTGGATAGGGGGTACTGTCTGGGTGGGGGGATGCCACTGGACCACCAGGGAGATATGTCTGGCGCTGCTACTGTCAATCGGGAATCCGGGCAGGGAGAGGGGTGCTATTAGACTACCAGGGAGTATTATAAGGGATTTCATATGGTGATTGCTGCTATGGGGTGGGTGAGGATGCCACAACACCCACTCTGGCAGCACCACATGCTGTACAGGGTGCCATGCACATTTCTCTGGCCTGCCCTGCACAACGCGTGTAAATGGGGCCATAATGACATGCAAATGTCCCTATTTGCATATTGTCGGCTGAATATCAGGAATATGTGCACAGCTTCCATCTGTTGTGCTGGCGTAGTTCCCATTCCTGGTATTCAGCAATGTCAGGTGGGGATGCACCAGTACATCCTAGTTGCACAGTGCACATTACCTGCTGTATTCCATGGCTTATCTCCTTTGAATACATCCCTGTGTTGCACCAGCACACCTCAGTTGTGCTGGGCCACCACATGCACCATTGGCAGGTGCATTTCTGAATATCTGGGCCAGTGTCTCTGCAGTCAAAAACTGAGGGAATAATTTTCTGGATGATGGCTCTACGAGCCTGCAGGGGGGTGCAGCCACTAATGCTGTTTTTGGCTTCTAGTTCAGGGTGCATTTTTATTTTTTGTGTGGATGTTTTCCACGTGACCAGAAGAGTTGAGATGCCAGTCGTGGCAGACCACGAGGTACTTAAAGGAGGGCACATTGTTGATCAGTGTCCCATTAAGGGTGTGGAAGGATTGGGGAAGGGGGGGCAGTGAGCCAGGAGAGCTTCTTCTCGAGCCAAAAGTCACAGAGACTGATTTTTTTGGTGCTGAGGGACAGTTGATTTGAACTATTGTTGGACGTTATCATAGTCCAGCTGGAACTGAGCCATCAGATCAGAGGTGGTGAAACCAGAAGTAAAAACAGATGCATCGTCTGAGTACATATGTATGGATACAGAGGTACAGGCAGCAGGGAGGTCATTCAGGGAAGTAGAGAAGAGTATAGGACCAAGAAGGGAGCATTGGTAGACCCCAGTACTAATGGGGAGAGAAGGGGATACAGAATCACCAATTCTTTTTTAGTATCATGTCTTTATTAGAGATTTTTCTGATGTACATAACTCATAGTCATAAAAATAAGCACCGTCCTTATAGCCATTTATATTTGTTTACAGTCATGGATGTTCCCATATGTCATTACATTTACCCCATTTATCTAGTTCCTTTATCCCTCTCAGACATAAGATCGCTTTTCACTCAATGTTTTCTCTATACATTTGTTTCTCTAAGGCTTGCATATTCAGAAATTTGCCAGACCCTGGCGCAAGACTGGCGCAGCACAAGTCAAGTGCACCATGGCACGCTCAGAGCCATATTCAGAAGATGCACAACCCGAAACTCCTGTGTGCAAGTCAGCTGAATATGGCAAACATCACCATGGCACAACAAGGATGCGCCATCGCAACCAGGGATGCTCCCAGCAGACCTGAGCACAACTCCTGTGAGCAGGGCAGGAGTAACAGGCAGCAGGTGCACAGAACCATGGCAGGACAGGAAAGGAGTACAGGAGACCCATGCAGGGCACACCCTGGACACAGTTCATCCATCCCCCGGCACAACAACACCCATGCCCCCACCCCTCACACTAGTGCTGAACCACCCCTGCACAATGCCACAGGCCCCCCCATCCAGGACAGTGCACCCTTGTAAGCCCAACAACCCTAGGAGGCCTTGCCACCAAGGGTACCTGTTCCACGACTATGGCACCCCCACTGCCATGGCCGCAGATGGCGGAACAGCACCCCAACAGTTTCATGGGCCGGCATGCCCACCTGTGCACCCCCAGATAAACATGCCAAGACCATGGGACATAGAGGTACACCCAACACAGACCCCACTGCCGCCATGGCATCACCAGTGACCCGCCTTGCACCCACGATGACCCCAGTAACAGGTAACAAACAGGTGCAGCATGTCTCCCCATGCCACCTGCAAATTAGACACAGACACCGATATGTACCTCAAAAGCATGTTTATATCACAAAAGAGGAAGTACAAAATCAGAAACGGGGCATGAGAGTGGATGAGGGGGACAGGGAGAGGGGGGTCTGTACAGTTGGAGGAGGAAATGCAGTGGAAATAGGAATGGGAGGGAAGTGGGCAGTGTAGAATGGACCTCTCACCATCGGGCCAGGGACCTCTCCAGGGGCCGCAGTGCACTTAAGATCCCCATAGACACCCACAGGATCCTTCTTTGTAGCGCGATCACCATCGCCAGGCCCTGTGGTCACAGTAGGGCTGCCCTTCTGGCAGCAGGCTAATATAAACCTGTGGGAAGAGACAAAGGAGACAATCAGTGCACTACATTTATGATAAGCACCCACACATGGCATTCAGTGGACAGTGAGGGAAGCACCATAGGGGTTCCACACCGTACCCGTGCCATGTTGTCCAACCCAGCAATCCAAATAGCACACCACAATGGTGCAGATAGTGTAGCCCGCTGGCACAGGGTGGCAGTACTGACACAGCACATAAGGCGGTGGCTGGGCACACAGCCTCCCCCCCAGCTGGCCACATGTCACCAACAGATATGCCACGGTGGAACAACAGATGGACCATGTGCCCCAGACAGCCAACCTGACACAAGACGGAGTCAACCATGGTCATGCCGTGCACCGTATGCCCACCCACAGTGACGGGCACCACCAATGTGACCACTTTTATCTGCACCTCTCAGACCCCTGTGCACACCATCCTGTGGCCTATCCTGGGCTGTCCTGCTGTCTGTGGCCACCATTGCCTGCCTGCGTCCCTCCATTCCTGTGGACAGCATGTAGAGACGAGGTCATGAGTACACATGCATGGAAGGTCCTCTGCCACCCCACAGCCTGCTGTGTGCATGGCCTACATTCAGCACAGCCCCCAGCCAACGCACCAGCATACTCACCATATGTGCAGTGGACATGCATGATGGCTATGGTTGCAGGGATGGTCCCACCCCAGCAACAGCACACTGCACAGAATGGAAAACACCACTTTTGGGCACATGGGCATCCATGCCAGCAGCACACACCTACCTGGCTGTGGGACAGCCCCACACTGCAGCCGGACAGCCCCACACTGCACCCTTGACTGCACAGCACATTAGGACTCCTGTGCCACAGGTCCCCGTACTGGTGGCGATACTACTCTGCTGACTGTGCCACACCCGTGCACCTCTCAAGGGCCCATGATACACATTGCCACACCTCCCTCCCCCCCGTGCTTGCTGGAGTGGCTCCTGCCCATAGAGCTAGGTCACATATGGCTGGACCACTGCCACCAGGTTCATCAGCTCAATGTCTGACCATTTACATGCCTGACAGTCTCGTCTGCTCCCCATTGTCAGTCATAGTGCTGTTCTGGGCCTCCACAGTGGAACACGCACGTGGCAGCAGCATGTGTGCGGTGCACGATAGGGTGCAACAGAATGCAGCTGTGCATCATGGAGATGTGCAATGTGGATGCTCAGTTCACGGTCACAGTGCATGTCCGGGCATGTGCACCACACCATGACCCATCCCCTTATGGTGTCATGACCCCGGGATGGAGGTGACAGTTCATGACCCTGCGTAGAGTCACACGTGTGGGAGATGCGCAGCATGCTACATCACACATATGCACGATCGAGCCTTGGAACAGTGCACTCAGGCATGCGCCATGCCAACACAGTGGCACGTTCGCAGTAGCACAATATCTCACATGGCATGCCGTGTGCGCAATAGGCCCATGCAGAGAAGTGTGCACATGTGCACTGCGGGACCATGCACTGCGCATGTGCAGGACATGCGTCATGGAGTTGCTCCAGCACAACACCGTTGAGCACGGTGTAAATTCATGATAATCAGCCACCCTGTACAAATGACCTCATTGGCCAATGTGCACCCGCAGTAGGGTGCATTAGCATATCATTACTGTTGTGCAAAAGCTAATTTGCAAGCAATGCACCTTATAAGTGCCACCAAACAGCACAGGCCACCTACCAGTATTGCAGCCTTGACAGGTAAGTGGAGGGCTGCTGCAGCAACACACAGAGATGTAGCAGCACTGCGTGGTGGGACTGCCCAGGGCCATGCTGGCACTGATACACTGTGCTGTCCATGTTCATGTGGGCCTGCATGCAAGCGCAGGTCAAAGTTTACAAAGAGAGAGACTTAAGTCCCCTTCAAGGCCTACCTCGATAGGGAGGCCCTGTTGAGCGGTGCCACAGGCACACCTCACGACTGATCCATAGGATGGGATGAGGTGGCGGCCTATGTGAACCAGCATGGCAGCCACCAGTGGTCAGCACAGGAGTGCCGTAAAAAGGTTGGATGTCAGGAGGCATGTCAAGGAGAAGGCGGCAGCCATAAGAGCATCCTGTGGTGCCACCAGTGGAGGGCTATCAACCGCACCCACACTGATGCCCACGAAGGAGTTAGTGGCAGTCACTATCTGCCACACTGCAGCAGAGGGTCTGCCCAGAGGGGGCTTCCCAGATGGGTGGCAGCCCATCACTGCATGGTATGTATGTTACTCATACACATGCACTTTCCCTGAGGGTATGTACACAGGCATGCCAGTGTGCATGCTGCTGTCCCGCATGTTATTAACGTGTGTGCAACCCCGCACATGATGCACTGCTGGCCACATCCACCAGTGACATCAGTGGGGAGGCACATGGGGACTGCGCACCACTGACCCCTCCTTCCTCTCTTGCAGCACCAGCCCACCTTTGTGCAGAGGATGGGGTGCTGACTGCATCCATGACCCCTGTGGATGGGTCATCAATGTCCACTGGCATCTGTGGCCCCGACAGGCTGCAGCAGAGCACCACGGTGCCAGTGGATGTCATTGGCCTAGGGTTGGACAAGGCCCTTGATGTGTTCCTGCAGGATGCCAGCCTTGGTGTACTGTGTGCAGAGACACAGCTCGGGACAGGGTCTGACTCTGAGGACGACATCACCCGGATCCTTGACAGTGTTGGCAACATTGTGGGACAGTCGCCCCTGCCCACATCACAGGCATCTACAGGGCCCAGTGCCATGCCCGTAGCTGCATAGCTGCCTGTCAGAACCACAGGTGCAGTGGTGTGTGGTGCCACTGCTGTTCCCTGCATGGGTGGTGGTGCTGTTGAAGCTGCGACAGTGCAGGGTGACACCCAGCAGACAGATGGCTGGTAGCAGCAAGATGAGGGCGCCATTGGGCAGCTGGACATGGGTTTTGCCACTGGTGCTCCTGCTGTACCCCTTCCCCCTGTAGACCCTACTGTGCAATGTCCACCAGAGAGGGATGCTGGGTGGTGTGGCAGGTCATCCACAGCCAATCAGTGTCCCGGCCAGGAGGCACAGGATGCGGACTGGCTGACTAAGCACACCCTGCTGCTGTGGGCATCTATTAAGCAACAGGTACTGCTTGTCACTGGGGTGTGTGCACTGTGGGCGAGGTGCGCCAGGTAGCCGAGCAGCAAGACAGGGGCAGTCGCAGATCCTGGAAAGACTACACCTCATGGAGGAGGCCACAACTGCAGCTATGGATTGCATTGCTGGTGCCATTGTGGATGGCTTTGCATTGCTGGCTGCCACTAGGGATGGCCATGCACAGGTGACCCTCCTCAGCATGCTGTCCACCACATGGTCCAAGTGTCTGGTGACCCCATTACAGTGGATGCCAGGCTTCAACATAGGCATCCCTGGCATGCCCAAGGCTTGCTTGTTTGGCCACCTACATACCCTCGCGAGGACACGATCCTGCACATCTACCCTCGGGGTGGCATCTGACATATCCCCCATGGCTGATCAGCCCCAGCGCAGCCGCCCATATGGCCATGGCAGCCGTGGGACCTTGCGGTAGGTCTGAGCTGTATGTTGTCTTGCCCACAGTCTGATGCTGCTTCCCTGTGCACACATCGGTGGTGTCGGTGCACCATATATGTGGTGGCACGGATGCATGATGTGCTGCATGCTACCTGTGTGTGCACGCTGGGCTGCTGGGATGTGTGGCATCGGTGTGATGAGGACAGCCCAGCGCCAGTTATGTCTAGGCACTGGTGTCATGCATCTGATCCATGCCATGTTCCACAGCCCGTGTGTGCCACTGCTTCCTCTATCCCTGCTTTGCACCACATTCTGTGCACGCCTCTCACTGTGCATGTTCTTGCATATGTGTGGTGTGCTGGTTTGTGTGGCCTGTGCATGTGTGCCACATCTCCTATCTGTGCTCACCAGAATGTTCCCGTGCAGCTGTGTCACAGTGGCATCATACCAACTGCAGGAATCGGGAGTTCCTCTGCCCAGGGTATGCCTCCCACCCCTCCAACCCATTGTCAGCGTCATCCCCGCTACTGTCACCTACATAAGCCTCAACATCTATCTCATGGTCAATGGCTATGTTGTGCAGTACACAGCAGGCCAGAAGTAGGCCAAAGGCTTTCGAGGGGCTGTATTGTAGGGCACCACCTGACCTGTCTAGGTAATGGAATCACACCTTCAGCATGACAAAGGCATGGTTGATGATGTTGTATGTGCTGGCATGTGCCTCGTTGTAATGTTCCTCTGCTAAGGATGATGATCACCGGTAGGGGGGAGCAGCCAGGGCGTCAGCAGGTATGTGCTGTCACCTGTGTGGGGGTTGACATGGTTAGCCCTGCTCTATGCTATTCAGCACCCCTTGCCCTGTCCCTGGTGCCCACTCTACCACGCACACCCTGCCATCACCAGATCTGTCACGTCCCTCTCCCCTGACCCATGCCATACTCACCCACAAGGTGGCCCATGGTGATGTCCCCTCATTCAAACCTGTGGCACAGTGCAGAGCTGTGCCAGATGAATGCGTCACGTGCACTACCAGGGTGTGTGGCACAGACATTGATGATGCACCCCATGGCATTGCACACCACCTGGCAGTTGTTGCTTGGGCTCCCCTTCCTGTTAATGTATGCCATGGCCTTGGGGCCTGGTGGCATGCGGATGCCCACATGGGTGCAGTCAGTGGCCCCAGTCATGCCAGGCATGGATGCAACCCTGTGGAAGTCATGCATGTTTGCTGTGTGCTCCACCTATGTGCTGGGGAACCATATGAACTCCAAAGCACATGGCAGCAGGGCATTGAGGAACTGTGTGAGGAGGCAGGACGTGGCTGACTGGGTGAAATTTGAGGTGTCCCCTGTTCATTGAAAGGTGCCCGTGGTGGGCAAGCACATGACAGCAGTCACCTTTATTTCCATGGACATGGTGTGACTATGTCTGGTGAGTGCCTGCATCTCCTCACTGCACAGTTCGCAGAGCTACCTCAGAATGGTCCTGTTCAGTTGGTACCGGCTCACAATCTCGGTATCACTATTGTTCTCAGATGTGATGAGGGCACGGTACCACCTGTGTTGGGCATACTGCCGCTGGGCCCTTCATTGACCATGTAGCTGTTCCTCCTGCCTCCTCACACCCCTCTTTACTGCCTCCATTAGGAAAGGCACACTCTTCATCCTTCCTTCCTTCTCTTTGTGTACCCCCAGGTGGCTGGGTGCCTGTCTGTGTGATTGTCTGTCTGCCACTCTGGTATACTGTTGTGTGTGTGTGTGTGTCTCTATCTCTCTTTGTCTCTCTCTCTCTCTCTCTCTCTCCCCCACTTCCCTCTCACTCCACCTCTCTGTCTCTCCTTCCCCCCATGTATTCTCTCTCTCTTTCTGGGCACATGTGTTTTACTTGTGCATTGGCACAATGAGATCTGTGCTGTGCCACAGCTCCCTTTGAATATCACTCTGTGGCACAATTTCTTAGTTGCTCCAGTGCATCTCAGCTGTGCCACACACAAGTGCTCTGAATATCCAGGCCTAAGTGTTTTATGGTTGTTATATCTGAGTCATGACTGCAATAAAGCAATTTTCATTTACTATATTTTTCACTTATAAAAGAAGTCTATGAGGCATGGTACAAACTATTTGTGTCCTGCTGCAACTTTGGGCACCCAACAGTTAATTATAGTACTTACAAATAACTGAAAAGAAAAATAAGCATATTTTAATGCCACATGGTTTAAGAAGGAAGAAGTTAAAAAGAGGTTTGTTTTGCTCAGTCTCTTAAGTTATTTCTTTCCTTTGGCACATGAGAGTCTGTCTGATTTCCTGCAATGGTCTCTGACTCGGTGGGGGGGGGAATGGAGCAAGTGTGATACAGATGTGCCTAGTCCTAATTATTTCTTTTGAAAGGTGTAGGTGCCCGTATGGGTGAGAACACCTCCCACACATTTTAGTCCCTTCCCTTGCCACAGATGGAATCCTTCTTCTCCCAGATCTGGCAAAAAATCCTGATTGTCTGCCACCAGGACCAGCATGGTGTTTGCTGTATCTGCCGCCCTTCACGTCTTAATGCTATACCAAGCTTCTAGGGCTGACACTGCCAGTGAGTTGGGTTTCCTAGCCACTTGTATTCTTGTATTCCTCCTTCCTCTAAATAGGCCAACACTCACCCCAGGCATTTCCCTGTTCCAAGTCTAACCATTTTGTCGTCTTCACCTTGTTTTCCCAATTATGTATATATCGGCATTGCATGGCCAAAAAGTGCCCAGACGTTCTCCTTGTTCCAAGTCTAACCATTTTGTCATCTTCACCTTGTTGTCCCAATTATGTATATATATCGGCATTGCGTGGCCAAAAAGTGCCCCAGGCGTTCTCACTATTCCAAGTTTAACCATTTTGCCATCTTCACCTAGTTTTCCCAATTATGTATATATCGGCATTGCGTGGCCACAAAGTGCCCCGGGCGTTCTCCCTGTTTCAAGTCTAACCATTTTGTCGTCTTCACCTTGTTTTCCCAATTATGTATATATCGGCATTGCGTGGCCAAAAAGTGCCCCGGGCGTTCTCCCTGTTCCTAGTTTAACCATTTTGCCATCTTACTTAATTATATATATATATATATATATATATATATATCTGTTTTGCATGGCCAAAAAGTCCTGCTTAATATCCAGGAAGTTCATGCCCTCATTTTCCCTTGCAGCTTTAAGTCATATCAGGCTAATTCTCTGTTTCTTACTTTGTCATATGAAACTATTGAAGTCTTCCATTAACTTTTGGATATCTTTGTTCCTAGGACAAAAGGGTACCATCTGCATTATATATAGCATTCTGAGTAAAATATTTATTTTCAAAAGATTAATTCTCCCTAACAATGAGACAAGAAATGCTTACCACCTACTGAGGTATTTTAATATTGCCTCAAATAATGGCGGGTAGTTGAGATCGTACTGGGTCCCCAGATCAGCTAACATTTTTCAAGTCAAACTACCTCTGTCTAGAAGCTGCAATACTGAGAATAGGATTTGCAAGAAAGCCAGTTGTGCTCACAACAGAGGGAGGTGAACCTTACAATTGTCTTTGGTGTGGAGCAGATATTCTGCTGGTGGAGGCTACTTCTAACAGAAAGGTGAAATAAGGAACTTAGAATTATCAGAAAAAGATAGTCTTTGTTACATTTCTTAAGATTTTCAGTGCAGAAAGAGTTTAAAGCACAGCTGCCTTATTTTGGGGCTGACTTATTTCAAAGCACAAACCACCAGGCTGTTTTGGGGCTGGGGAAGTTTTACCTGTATCTGACTTGGATGTCTGGATTTTTCTCTGTTTGATTAACAGGGTATTTTCTCTGTCAAATTGTTGTGTAGGGTATCTTGCTGACAGGAAGGCACTCGTCGCAGCCGTGGGTCAGAGCTCTTAGCTGATTGTTTTGTGAGAGCACAGTTTAGGCCCAACCCCTTCCCGCCCCTCACCCTCCTACCCCTGGAAATAGTTCCTTTATACCTGGGGTTTTGCCATCATTTCCTCAAGAGTTCAAGGTGCATATCACTGTCATATCCTCTAGCACACTGCACTGACAATAAAAGCATACACATCGTATAATATATATATATATATTTATATTTCTATAGAACAAACCAGTCACATGCATAAACACACACAAAAAAAAAAAGATAAACATGTGGGGAGTAGTGCAATGTAGTGGCTGTGGAGCAGCAGTCTTCCAGGAGTCTTTCTGGAGGCTGAGATGCTGCCCTATTGGCAGACAACTCTCTGCCCTGAGGGAGGAAGTTGCCCGTCTTCAGGCCACACTGGACAGTAGTAAGGGAACCTTCCCCCAGGCTACACTGGACGGTAGGAAGACAACCTCCCCCATCCAGGGAGCACCAGAGCCACCACCACTACCTCAGAGGTTGCGAAGAAAGCACAGTAGTTGGACCACAGTGGGCTCAGGGAGGGTGAGGATGGTAGAACAAAGGCACACCCAGTCAGTTGTTCCACTCCACAATCCGTACATCATTCTGGGAGAGCATAGCTCTCCTATGGATGCACCAGCAGAGGAGACTAAGGAGGCTGAGGACAGCTATCACAAGGGAGGCCCCCAGGAAGGAGGCAGAGGACACCACAAGGAAAGGAAGCAGCTCCTGGTGGGGGACTCAGTTATTAGGGGGATAGAACTGGGGGGAGCAGGGAAAACTGAAGTAAGGTGCCTGCCTGGTGCTATGGCTTGGAGGGAAAGGAAGCACATCCTCAGGATCATGAGAACATCTGTACGGGAGTCTGAGCTGCATGTCATTGTCCACCTAGGGACAAATGACTTGGTTCAACATGAGATTAGAGCAGTGCAGAAGGACGTTGTAGAATTGGGGAGGAGCCTAAGACAAGTAGCACACACAGTATCCTTCTCAGAGGTGCTGCCTGTCAATGGCATAAGTGAGGCGAGGGTACTTTGCACCATGCAGTTTAATGAATGGTTGAAAAAATGGTGTGGAGAACAGGGGTTTGGCTTCATTGGGGACTGGGGTTCCACCTGGAGGGACACCAGCCTATACTGGCAGGATGGTCTGCATCTGTCCAGGAAAAGAACAAGTCTTTTGAGCAATCAGTTTAAATGCTTCATTGGCAAGCTTGTAAACTAGTCAAGGGGGGAGGCACTGTAAGCAGCAGTAAAATCCCAGCCTCTCCCTACAAAAACAGGGTACTAAATGAGAAAAAGACCGAAGTAGAAAGGTCAGTGATGGATGATGCAACAGAAAGTAAAGCCATCAAAAAATGGAGAGCAATGAGTACCAATGCCCATAGTCTGAGTAACAAGCTTCCTGAATTATTGGCATTGATGGAGGAGGCACATCTGGATATCAAGACAGTCAAAGAAACATGGTACACACAAAACCATGACTGGGACATAAACATACCAGGATATACTATCTACAGGAGGGACAGGGAGGGTAAAAGAGGAGGAGGAGTAGCTCTTTACATAAGGGAAGTAATCAAAGCAACATAACAAAAGGGAAAACAGGGAGGAGAAGAAGCACTGTGGATAAATTTGGAGACCAGCAATGGAACCACAATCTGCACAGTTGTATGCAGACCCTTCTCAGGGAGAAATGGACAGAAATGATAGAAAGTATACTTAGAATGGCAGAAAAGGAGATATTGCTGATGGGTGATCTGAATATGCAGATGTTAACTGGAGTGCAGTTGCAGCAGCCACTTGAAGAGTGGGGTTATTCTAGATGCTCTACAGGGGGCATGCCTTAGACAACTAGTATTGGAGCCGACTTGAGAGGGAGCAATCTTAGACCTGGTTCTCTCAAATGGAGATGAAGAGAGGATCACAGATGTAGAAGTGGGTAGCCATCTGAGAACTAGCGACCATCGAACAGTATGGTTCACAATAAACACAGCAATAGAGTCAAGTTATACAAATGCAAAAGTACTGGATTTTAAGAGGGCTGACTTTGCCAAAATGGGTGAGTGCCTAAGGAATGCACTAGCAAATGGGCAGGAAGGAGGGGTGGAAGACCAATGAGGAATAATAAAAAGTGCCATCACACAGGTAACAAGCCTTTGTGTGAAGCAAATAAACAAGATGAAATGATGTAAGAAACCACTATGGTTCTCAAAGGAAGTGGCAGTGAAGGGTCAAGAGAAAAAGAAAGCATTCAGGAAGTACAAGGAATCACAGAAGGAGCAGAACAGAGAACTGTATCAGTTAAAGCAAAAGGAAGCAGGGAAGGCAGTCAGAACAGCAAAGGCCCAAACCAAGGAAACGATAGCCAACTTGGTTAAGAAAGGGATAAAACCTTTATAGGTACATCAGGGAGCAAAGGAAGACCAATGGAGATAGTGAGGCTTAATAAAGGGAGGGAGGGAGGAGGGTGGGCAGAGGGAGACTGTGAAAAGGCAGAGATACTAAACACATATTTTGCTCAGTATTTACAAAGGAAGAGGGGAGGTACCTAAAGCAAACAGTAGAAACACTCTGGATGCAGAAGTTGATACCAGCCTATTTACAGAAGAAAGGGTTATGAAAGAACCCTAAAACTGAAGGTGGACAAAGCAATGGGGCCTGATGGGATTCATCCCAGAATTCTAAAAGAACTAAGGGTAGAACTGGTGACACCACTGACTACTCTCTTTAACAAATCATGGGAGGATGAGGTGGTACCCGGGGACTGGAGGAGGGCAGAAGTTATTCCCCTTCACAAAAGTGGGGGTAGGGCAGAAGCAGGAAACTGCAGACCTGTTAGTTTAACCTCAGTGATAGTCAAAATGATGGAATCACTTCTGAAGGAAAAAATTGTCGATTATCTAGAGGCCAGAGGGGCACAGGACCCAAGGCAGCATAGATTCACAGCGGGAAGGTCATGCCAGACGAATCTGATAGATTTCTTTGACTGGGTGACCAAAGTAGTAGATCAGGGAGGGGCTGTGGACATGGTCTACCTTGACTTTAACAAGGCAATTGACACAGTCCCACACAAAAGATTAATATACAAGTTAGCCAGCCTGGGAGTGGGTCCCAAGATGATAGCCTGGGTAAAGAATTGGCTGGAGAATAGGACACAGAGAGTAATAGTAAATGGAGTCCACTCTGAAGAAAGGGGGGTTACTAGTGGGGTACTGCAAGGTTCAGTATTAGGACCAGTCCTCTTCAGTGTCTTTATAAGCGACATTGCAGAGGGACTGGAAGGAAAAGTATGTCTCTCTGCAGATGGCACAAAGATCTGCAACAGAGTTGATGCACAAGGTGAGGTGGAAAGGATGAGAAGGGACTTGGCAAGGTTAGAGGAGTGGTCAGATGTATGGCAGCTTAGATTCAGTGCTAAGAAGTGCAAGGTAATGCACCTGGGAAACAAAAACCCAGGGGAAGAGTACACAATGGGGGGTGAGATGCTAACAACAAAAATGGAAAGGGACCTGGGGGTAGTCATATCAGATGACCTAAAGGTGGGCAAGCAATGTGAGAGGGCATCAAGGAGGGCTGGGGGATACTGGGATGCATAGGGAGAGGCATCACCAGTAGAAAACAGGAAGTTATTATCCCTCTGCACAGACAGCTGGTCAGACCCCTTCTGGAGTATTGCATGCAGTTCTGGAAACTCATTCTGCACAAAGACATAGACAGGATGGAAGCTGTCCAGAGGAGGGCAACTAAAATGGTGCAGGGTCTGCACCGGAAGACATATGAAGAGAGACTTAAGGAGCTTAATATGTATAGCCTCGAGGAAAGGAGGGAGAGGGGGGACATGATAGAAACTTTCAAGTACCTCAAGGGAATCAACAAAGTCCAAGAGGGTAGCATCTTTCAAAACAAGAGGTGTGCAAAAACAAGAGGGCACAATTTGAAGATAGAGGGGAGTCAGCTCAGAGGTAATTTACGGAAGTATTTTTTCACAGAGAGGGTTGTGGATGAATGGAACAGACTTCTGGAGGAGGTTGTGGAGTCAAAAACAGTGGTGGAATTCAAGCATGCATGGGACAGTCATAAGGCAATTCTAGGGGATGGGGCAGAAAGAAGTAGGCTGCTGGTTAACTAGGATCTGCAGCTTATCCTCTATCCCTTTCCTTAGACTCCCCTTTACTTTTCATCTTATTTTTCTTTAAACCTTCCAACAGCAATTGAGTCTCCCTAATTTCCTTCTCCCCTATTTCCTTTGTTACCTGTCTGATTGTTTTGAGATCTTTCCTCTACTGATCAATTTCCTACTCTTCCTCCTTTTACGTCTTCCAAACTCACTTTCTCCCCTAGACGAGCCCCTATTAAGGAGGTAAAATTTACAAGCAACTCATTATCTAACAATATACCATCTCTGATTTCCACCAATAAGTCTATAATCCCTAATTAGACTGAGCTTGCTCAGGTACTTCACTTGTTATCCCATAATTTTCTTAGTCATCGGCTGCCTGGGAGGGGGTTGTCCAATCTTGATCTCAATATATATATATATATATATATGGTGTTAGAAAAGCCTCAAATTCCCCCAGAAAGGAGGCAATAGGGCATTGGTGGTATTTATCCATCAACATCATTTTACCACTACTCTGTGTATATCTCAGTTCTCCCTTTGATTCAGTTGCTTCAAGGTTAGAACCTCTAAGTTCTTACAGAGGCATTCCATTACAATAATTTCTCTCGTCTCCCCTTAAATTGGCCCCTGACCCCTCCTCCAGAATTTTTTATAGTTTCCATCAGTGGATGTTCTTTCTGCAATTTTCTGTAAACTCCCATCTTTCCTCTCTTGTATAGGGGAGGAACAGAAGAATTTTGTATTTTCAATATCTCTTTTCTACCCACTAAATTAAGTTGATTACCATGTGCCAAGATATAGCTGGTAATTTTTTTTATCAATTAACACCTTAGTCACATCCACTTTCTCAATTACCTTGTTCTCCTTGACTTTTTAATTTTTACTTTTATTTACATATGTTTTGGGGTTTACTCCCAATTTCTTATGTGTCAGTCTTGTCTACCATTTTCTTATAAGGAAACTAAGCTTATCAGTAATATGCAAAATATCCAGCAGATTAAATACTTGTGAAAAGAAAAAGAGACCGCACAAAAAGCAATAGAATTCTCAGAGTCTTAAAAGATAAAGTCCTGGATCTTCACAGAATACAAACACAAAAACCACCCCTAAAGTCCTGGGCTGTAAAACATCAATCACCTTCTAAAGATCTTCCACAAACAATTAAAAATTCTACTTGGCGACTATTGATTTCACCACATGGGGACTTCATCTGATGGGCTCAAAAGAGTTTGCGTATAGGTCCTCAGCACAATATTTCTTGATAAGAGAGCAGAGAAGAATAAGGAGAAATTTTGCTTGAGGAAACAAGTCTATAACATCTAACATAGGGCTTGAGCAATCAGGCCTCAGGTGCTCTGAGACAACCTTAGCTCTCTTCAGCTCACTTGGCTCTTCCGGCTCCCTTGAATGGCTCACTAGGAGAGAAAGAAGCAAAGAATATTTTTTTGTCAATATGCGTTATACTAGTCGCTAAAGCACCAAGGCAAAAAAACGTCCAACATTAATTAGTTACCAATTAATGTTAAAAACACTGTATAGCTAAATCATTAAATAGTTAAACAGGGCAGTGCTGCCATAGGAACGCACACATTTATCACAAACACAACTCCTTTCTGAAAAATAGAGAACTTACTTTTGGCGTGGATACTAAAATCAAAGTACAGGCTTTCTTGGGAAGGCACCACTCTGCCAGTTTTCCCCAAGGTTGTTTGATGCATGTCAAATATTTGCCTGGTTTCAATCGCAAAATTCTGAGCTTTGTGGCACACAAGTTATTACTACAACCTGATTCTTTTTTAGGATTTAAAACATGCACCACTCAGTAATACTCTGCTTAAAACTTGCAGACCGCATAAAAACAGGCACTCAGAAAGGCAAGAAAGCACTTAATCTTGAAGCAGCAAGCCGCATATGACTCAACAGTGTAAAGCTGTGACAAACCTGAAGTTACATTTACACATGTGCCATTTGTACCCCAAGTCCAGTGTGCACATGTGACTACAAATTTGCATATGGTGCGAAATATAAAAATAAACTTTTATAAGTTTCAACTTTTAAACTGTTACAGCTACATGCAACGATATGGGTTTCTTTCCTAATATCGCACAGCAAAACTCCTATAACACAAAGACGCCTCACTAGCTCTGTAGAAGTGACTAAAAGTAACAGTTTAAAATAGAAATAAAACAGTAAAAAGCTGTAAACATCGCTTTAGATGTTCATATTTTCCATCCATCTTATCCAGAGTAACACAACTAAAAACTGAGTGCTGGAGAATGAGACCCCCATTTAACACATCGGGGACACTTTGCTAATGGTGCAACATTCTTCTGCCCTTTTGGCTACTGCAAAGGCCTCCTCTTGCTCAACTCCCACTCCGGCTCACACTCCAGTACCGTTAGGGAGCACTCTGCCCCCAGCCACCCATGGACCTTCCTTCTGTGAACAGAGAGAGGACAGGACTGGGAACAATGCACGACTGAGGCCAGCAATAAAATCTTCTGTAAAAGAGACTGGCTACACAGGAAATGGTGGCATACCTTTTATAAAAGTATTTCAAGCAGTGTCTCCCTGTTTCTGTATTTTTCTCCGCAGAACAGAGAGTGCGTAGCTGAACAACTGTCTCAACACATTTCCTCTCAGTCGTTAGTGATTCTTATAGGAAAACTTACACTTAGCCTGTAACAACTGAAGCATGTTTCCAAGTGTCAGAGGCAGAGGCCAGAGAGAAGGAAAGGTTGAGGAGAGAGGTGATTAGTAAAGCTATGGCTGAAGCAAAGTCTCAGTTCCCAGCACTCGCCTGGCCCCTAGCAATATCAAAAGACCATAATAAGGTTTGGTAGCAGAGCAAGAGTTTTTTACTGTACATGACATGGTCAGCATTGAAAGAGAAACAAACAATTTCTATATTTATGCTTCTATGTTCCAGGAAACAGAAGGGAAGTAGACACCTTTAACAGATAGGAGTAAACATGGCAGCAACAAAAGAGCTAGAACTACTGAAAAATGAAGTTATGTGTCCTATCTGTGCGGATTATTTTAATGATCCTGTCATTATAGATTGTGGGTACAACTTTTGCAGAGTCTGTATCACAAAGTACTGTGCGTAACATAGAAACATAGAAACATAGAAACATAGAAGTTGACGGCAGATAAGGACCGCAAGGCCCATCCAGTCTGCCCATTTCTTTTTCTACCTTATAAATGTGCCATCGGCCTTTGCTATGTCAGTGACCTATCTATTCATAGTCATTTGTATTGCTCCCTTATGCCTATCCCATGCCTGTTTGAAGCCCTGCACTGTATTCATAGCCACTACTTCTTGTGGTAAGCCATTCCATGCATCTACCACCCTTTCTGTGAAAAAGAATTTCCTCACATTCCCCTTAATCGGCCTCCTCTAATCTCATGCTGTGTCCTCTTGTCCTGCTATTTTTCTTATATTTAAACATGTTAGACTCTTTCACCTTGTTTATGCCCTTAAGGTGTTTAAATGTCTCGATCATATCACCTCTCTCCCTCCTTTGCTCAAGGGTATACATATTGAGCTCCGTTAATCTGTCCTCATATGTCTTCTGATGCAGTCCCTGCACCATTTTGGTTGCCCTTCTCTGGACTGCCTCAATTTGGTTAATGTCCTTGTGAAGGTGTGGCCTCCAATACTGCACGCAGTACTCCAGATGGGGCCTAACCAATGTCTTGTACAGAGGGAATATTACCTCCCTCTTACGACTTGTGATACCCCTACTAATACACCCTAACACCCCCTAGCCTTACCTACTGCTTTAGAGGTCTGCTTGGATGATTTCAGGTCATCAGTGATGATGATGCCCAAGTCTCTTTCTTCCTTTGTGACTGCTAGCAACTCCTCCCAGCCTATAAGTGGCTTCAGGGTTTCTCTTCCCTATGTGCATGATTTTGCACTTCTTTGCATTAAACCCAGTTGCCACTCTTCTGACCATTCTGCTAGTTTATCCAGATCTCTTCTCATTCTGCCCACCCCATCTGGATCATCTACTCTGTTGCAGATCTTGGTGTCATCTGCAAACAGACAAGCCTCACCCTCTAGTCCATCTGCTAGGTCACTAATGAAGATGTTGAATAGGACTGGCCCCAGGACTGATCCCTGAGGTACCCCACTTGTGACTTGCATCTCTTCTGACTGTATACCATTTACCACCACTCTCTGTTTTCTGCCAGTCAACCAGTTTGCCACCCAGTTGACCAACTTCTGACCCACCCCGAGCCTACCTAGCTTATTTATCAATCTTCTATGTGGAACAGTGTCAAAAGCTTTGCTGAAGTCAAGGTAGGCTGACATCAACTGCTCCCCTTGGTCCACCACTCTGGTTACCCAGTCAAAGAAATCTATGAGATTAGTTTGACAGGACCTTCCTTTTGTAAACCCATGCTGTCTTGGATCCTGTGCCCCTATGGATTCCAGGTGTTGCACTTATCCTTTCCTTAAGGAGTGCTTCCATAATCTTGCCCACTACTGAGGTAAGACTGACCGGTCTGTAGTTCCCGCCTCCTCCCTGCTACCACTCTTGTGGGTGGGATCACATGAGCCCTTCTCCAGTCTTCTGGGACCTCTCCTGTGCTCAGAGACTCACTAAACAATTCTGCTAATGGCTCTGCTAGTTCCTCCTTTAGCTCCTTAAGTACCCTGGGATGTGTGCCATCAGGTCCCATTGCCTTATCCACCCTGAGCTTAGCAAGCTCTTGTAGGACCCTTTCTTTTGTGAAGGGAGTAG
The DNA here is from genome assembly GCA_016271365.2 of Neoceratodus forsteri. NCBI lineage: Eukaryota > Metazoa > Chordata > Ceratodontiformes > Ceratodontidae > Neoceratodus > Neoceratodus forsteri. The sequence goes on along the minus strand of CM057457.1, from coordinate 373,378,085 downwards.
TGCTCACCTCCCTCCCCCCTGTGTCCATGATGCTGAGCTGTGTGCCCTGCCCTACCTTCTCTTCAGTGAATACTGAGCAAAGTATCTATTTAGGATAGATGCCTTTACAGGGTCCTCCTCCTCACATGCTCCCTTTTCTCCATTAAGCTTAGCAATACCCCCTCTGGACTTTCTCTTTTCACTAATGTATCTATAGAAAGTCTTGTCACCTTCTTTTACTGTTTGTGCTAGTGTTTCCTCAGTTTGGGACTTTGCCTGCCTTACTGCCTTACCTGCTTCCCTTAGGGCAGTTTGGTATGCCCCCCTATCTTCATCCCGCTGTGTTTCCTTATATTTTCTGAAGGCCAGCCTTTTGGCTCTGACCTTTTCTGCTACTGTATTTGAGAACCAAAGTGGTTTCCTTCTTTTTGCACTTCCTTTTCTGTCTAACACAATGGGATGTTGCTTCAAGTATTGTATCCTTAATGCTTGCCCACTTTGCCTGTACCTCCTCACCTGTGTTTCTTTTGCCAGGGCTAGCTTAACTCTGTTGGCCATCTTATCAAAGTCAGCTCCTCTGAAGTCCCATATTTTTGCCTTGGAATGGGATGATTTAGATGTAGTAGCCAATTGAACCATACCATGTGATGGTCACTGGCCCCCAGGTGACCTTCTACCTGGAGATCTGTGGATCCTTCTTTGTTAGTCAGTACTAGATCTAGGATAGCCCTGTCTCTTGTGGGTTGCTGTACCAGTTGTTTGAGGCCCCCTGCAGGGAATCCACTATGAGTCTAGTTCTGGCAGATGTTCCTGCTGGTATTGACCAATCTGTATCTGGCATGTTGAAGTCTCCCATTATCAGAACCTCCCTTTAGCTGTCATGTTTTGTATATCTTCTAACAGTAATGTGTCTATGTCCTCCCTCTGGTCTGGGGCCTGTAGACAACCCCAGTTCTTATGGCTGTCCCATTTCCTGTTTCCAGGGTGACCCACAGTTCTTCTGGCTCCTTATGTGTATTCTGAATTTCTGTAGCTTTGATATTTTCATTAACATACAGGGCCACTCCTCCCCCCCTTTTTGCACCTCGGTCTCTTCTGAACAATACATAGATGGAAATGTCTCCTGTGGTGAATGCTATGATGTGTTAGAGGAGGAGGTAGTCCGAGCAAACAGGAAACTTGCAGTGATAGTAGAGACTGTAAAACATCTGACTGGAAATGAAGAGAAGCCCAAAAAGAGCGACACCTATGGCCAGCAGCAACAGCCACTGGGACGGGTTTGTGAGGAATCAGATGAAAATAAACCTGTCCGTGCAGCCTGTGAAAAGTTTCCCATGCATGAATGCCACAGTACTGTTCCCAAGGTGGAGGCCCTAAAGGTAGGTAGATGAAGAAAATAATTAACATTTCAATCTGGTGCTTTCTGACTAGATTATGAAATGGTTTAATCTTAATTTTAGCAGCACATGTTTAAGTAATAATGCTCAGTTTGCTGGGGTATGCATAAATACTCGGGTAATGAGGGTGGCTTGAGACTGAAAGGCTAAGGCATTTAACTCCCCTTGCAAAACAGGTAGGGGACAAATGCTGCAAGCTGATTGGCCCACAGCCATGCATGGTATGACCACTACCAACAGTAAAAAAAAACAACTGCTGCCCACAATAGTACTACAAGTGTTGGTCTATTAGCAGTGCCATTAGTAGCATGTCACATCTAATTGTACTAATAAAAGATGTACTGTGGCTTTAAATTATCTAACTACTTAAATGTTGCAGTGAACGCATTGATCCAGGCCTCCTGTAGAAGTGTATTGTGGTGTTAAATGTTAGGGCTGGTGGTCTGCCTCCTGGTGCTGTACAGTTTGTTGTTTTTAAGCTGGTTCACAGGGGTGTTTGCTATCGTGTAGCCTGACAAGTTATTCCATCAGCCATTTCAGAAATGCTGAATGACCACCGTTCAGATGGGACCATATGCACATTATACACTGATGCTGAAGATCCACATTCAAGTTCCAGCATTGTCACTGTTGTTCAGAAATGCTTAATGACCACTGTTCAGATGGCATCATTGTGCACGTTGTTCACCGATGTTGAAGGCCCACATTCAAGTTCCAGCGTGGTCACCATTGTTCAGAAATGCTGAATGACCACTGTTCAGATGGCACCATTGTGCACATTGTACACCAGTGTTAAAGGTCAGTATTCAAGTTCCAGCGTGGTCACCATTGTTCAGAAATGCTGAATGACCACTGTTCAGATGGCACCATTGTGCACATTGTATGCCGATGCTGAAGGTCTACATGCAAGTTCCAGCGTGATCACTGTTGTTCCTGTTGCAAGCCAGGGCGGAGGGAGTGGAGGGACATCTGCATATGTCACATCCTGTCATGGTGTAAACAGGAAACTTGTGATTTAAACTTTTAATCACTGTTGTTTTACGGTGCTTGCCACATGTTTGTTCGGCAACTGTTAGGCCTGAAATAGTACCCCAAATCCTCTAGTACTGCCTGATCAGTGTACACCCAGTGGTGTTTCAGTCATCTTTTTCAGATTGTTTACCATCAAAGTCGCAGAATAAAAATAATTCATTCTTGTGACCACTGTATTTCCTTCTGCAACAATCAAACATGTGCCACAGCCTCTGACCATTACAGCGGCTAAGAACTTAAATTTCAATCAGCCAATCCTCTGACTCATCAGTAAGAGATTATATATATTTCAATGTCTGTGCTGTTAGTGCTGGCTGGGGATGTGCACTTCTACCAAAAGCATGCAGCAGGGCGCCCACTCAAATGCTCAGTATCAGGCCACAGTGAGGAAGCAGTGCTGCATTTGTGTAGCGTTAAATCAGGATGTGCGGCCCGTGTGTTTTGGTGTGAGCTGTCAGCATCACTGTACCATTGTTTATTGGGCATCTCCCATTTCACTTTAGCATATATCAGCTGTAATATAAGCTTCTTCTCAAAATTGCTAGCTTCTCTATCATGAGCCAAGCACATATTCAAGCTGCCTTTCAGCTGTTCACTGTTCTCCTTGAAGTTACTTGCCTTACATGTAAAACTATTTACAGACACATGACTCTGCAGGTAATAGGAGGGTTGATGTGTGTGCATCTGGACTAAAATCTAGCAAGTGCCACTGTGTACTCCTGGACCACAGCCATTTTGTTCTCTCATGTCCGACTGTCTTGTATCACTGCACAATCATGGGTTTCCTAACATGACCACCAAGCCCTCCTCCCTTCCCAGACAGCAGTGGAATACTGTGGTACTGCAAGTATGGGCATTCCATATTCACAATTTCCTGCTGGTACTGCACTCCCAAAAAACACAGAATGGACTAAACGATGCACAATTTGTATGCCCATGGACGCTCATGGTGACTTGCCCATATGATGCCACTTTTGTTAGTTGGCTGCTGTAGCAGTATATATCAGGTTACTATTCCAAGTCATATTAAAATAAGGCACCTGGACAATGCTAGGTAGGCACCTAGTAGTTCACCTGGTGAACTGATTACAGTCAACTCCAGGCCTTTTGTTTTACACTCCTGTACAGATTGTGCTTTCTTGTCTAGCTACTTGCTCACTGTATGTGTGTAGAAGAGGATGTGTATAGAGGAGCAGAGTGGTGAAGAAGCAGGTCATGGCTATGGTCACCAAACAGGTTGAAAGCCCAGCATTTAGTGTGGGGTGATAGTGGTCTGACACTTGGCTAGCCTTTACCTGTGAATTTTCTAGCCAGTGTTTCTTAATGTTTTGATCATGTCACAGTGGTAGAACTCTGCAGCAAAGGACTCAACTCCATGCCCAATGCCTACATTACCAACCAAATCAGATGTTAAACACCTGCACAGTGCCATTCCCAGGTTTTATCTTGCAAGGAGAGCACCCAAGAATAAACATCCAGAGACTGCAGAGTGGCATTTTGGAGTGGGGGAGTGCCAAATTCCAGTACCAAACATATGAGCATACAAAACGTGTCAGCAGATGCAGTGTGCATGGTCTGTCGAGTCTTCTCAAGTGTGCAGCTATCAGATTGTACTCTGTGGCTGCCCTCTTCCCTGTATGGTAGTGATCCTCCCACTGACCCTGTTCCATTGATGCCATTCTAGGAACCCGCACTGATATCATGCCAACAGTGGTGATGGATACTTCCTGTGGCCTCAGTCTGGACACTGAAGATGATCACGATGATGACAAGTTGAAGGGTTAATCAAACCCTGAAGAAAACCAAAATCCAACAGCCTTGATCCAGGTGAAGGTCACTCCACGGCATCATTGGCCGTGGATGTCGAATAAATGTACCGGCACCCCAGAGCCAAGCTACCCGGCCCACACTTCGCATGCGCCACCATCACAAATGTTGTGCTGATTCTGTTGTTTCAGCAGTGTCTGAACACTTTGTTATGTTTATGGCCCAGTCTGAAGCAAAATATTTCAACATGGAGAGGCAGTGGATGCAGTTTATCTTGGAAATGAAGCAGCGATGCATCAAGCACAATGAGTGCGTGGAATGTTTTTGCATGGATCATGAGTGCACAGTGCTGCAGCTTCTGACCAAATGAGATTGGAAACCACGACTACAAACACCACTTATCTACCCCTACTCATCAACTCTCTGTGTTCATGTAATTCAACCATCCCAGCCATGCAGTCCTGACAACACCCACATCAGACCCAGCAACAATGATTCTGGCTTTTCCCAGAAGACATTCTTCTGTCTCTGACTTTATTATTTCATGTATTTATTTATTTAAAATTGATGACTTGGAAAGACACACTGAGCCAAGGCTTATTTCCAGGTGCATCCCAGTTACAAGGTACATACAAGAGTAAATAATGTAAACAAAGTTACAATACAATCAATATATAAGAGTCAAACAAGAGAATAACATGGTTTATGCATAAGAGATTGAAAGCTGAGCTACTAATAAATATGGAGAGGAAACTATGTGAGACAAAGTGGGTAAGAAGGGGAGAATAGAGGTGGGGGGTTAGGAGCATTGGGGCATAGAGGGGTGGGGAGAAGTCTGAGGAGCCTTTTGAGGGACAAGAGTGGGGAGGCAGGTGAAGGTTAGAGGGTAGATAATTCCAAAGTACAGAGAGCCGGTACAAGAAGGCAGACTGGCCGGCAGTGGAGTGAGGATGGGGAATTGAGAAGGTGCTTGAGTTCCTTTGGTGAAGAGAGTAGGTTGTGGACTTGGCTGGCATGAGTTCGGATGATAGGTAAGAGGTAAGGGAGGGAATTAGCAATTGACTAAACACATGGTAAATACAAATGGGGGGTTACACACAGCATTGGTGCACTTATGTGCCAGCTTCCACCACCCCTGTCTGTTTAGCAGCATGTTTGCCTAACATATCAAGGTGGCGGGGACATACATAGAAATGATGAGTGAAGTTGCTATGTTGCTTTTGGTGGGGGGACAAGCCAGCCTAGCAGTTGCATTACCACTGAATGATAGACTGGGCTCACAGGTGTTTTTCAAGGTACTGCTATACTGTGGAATTGTGTGCAGTGTATCTGTTCTACATGTACAGTGTATGTTGTGTTCTTTTTCTTGTTTTTGTATTTGTCTCTGTGTTTCCATAATAAACATATCACTGTGTCCAATCTCAGCCATGCAGTCCAAATTATCAGTTCATTGTAGTTCCTGATTTTAAATTCCCATTTCTTGGTTGAAAAAGTTTATGTCAGATACTGTGACTTTTTATTCATGTACTGTGCCTTTTTTTATGTTCACCACATCACATTGTGTATATGTTCAATTGTATGCACCCTCGCAAACAATATAACTTGCTATGCCTCAATCCATCAATGTCCTGATGGGATCCACACTCATGTCAAGAATGGCAAATCCTATGATGTGCAATGACAAGGACTCCAGTAATGGCTTGTTGCATGAACACAAACCATTAATGGTCAGGAGTCATGTCAACGCATGCACTATGGTGGCACACTGAAAGGCGGTTGCATATGACACCAGCATGTTGTCATGCTATATGTGTTATGTGTGTAACCACCTCTGTGTGGTTTGCAGACACGCAAGAACCACATGATGCACTGAATGGCTATGTGCAGCCAGCTTGTCTAGTGACTCCATACTTGCTTGTCAGGCCACACATGTGATCATTTTTAGACGAATAGCAAGAACAGTACAGTAATGAAACACGCTTGACAACTGGTGTGATGTACCTTCACAGTTCTCTTTATTGCCTAGTGTATGTACATGCCACAAATTACCTTAGCCATTGTATTGTCTACTGAGATGTTGGACAATAGCATTTCTGACTTGTGTTGCCTGATCCCCTGCTCTGCCCCTTTTCATGTCTTGCATTTCAGTGCCTGACAGCTTTGAAAGTTCTCACTATCAGTTCCTTAATCCATTCCAAATTAAAAACATCCCCCTTTCACTCACAAATGTTCTGTAGAATGCAGCACATGTGTACCATGGATGGATGGAACAAAGGAAATATGTGTATCAGGCATCACCATAGTAAGTAAGTAAGTAAAATTTATTTTTAAGCGCTTTTCAATACCAAAGCGCTGTACAAATAAAAACAATTAAAATACATACAAATAACACAAACAACAACAATAACAGTATGATCACAATAGAATCACTCTCCGTATGCCTTTTGAAATAAATACATTTTTAATTCTAGCTTAAAGCTCTCAACGGTCAGCCAGCTTCGTATCCGACGAGGTAGAGAATTCCACAGGGTAGGGGCAGCATAAGAAAATGCCTGTGCTCCAGATGTTTTTAAACGAAACCTGTGAACCTCTAGCAATCCCTTATCTTCGGAGTGGAGCGAGTGAGAGGGACAGTAGGGAACGAGGAGATCTTGGAGATACCACAGTCCCTGTTCATGTAGGGCTTTAAAGATCAGTAACCCAACCTTAATGGTGATCCACCACTGAACCGGCAGCCAGTGCAGTTCGCGCAGCACAGGCGTAATATGACTTCTCATAGATGTCCCAGTCAGAAGCCTGGCTCTGCATTCTGCACTAGTTGCAAGCGGTGGATATTAACCCCTAGTAGCCTAGGTACAGGGCATTGCAGTAATCAAGGCGAGAGGTAACAAAGGCATGGACCAGTGTCGGAAGGTCAGCCGGAGGAACAAGGTGTTTCACCCGAGCGATATTCCTAAGATGGTAAAAGGAAGATTTGACAGAAGATGACACCTGAAATGTCAGGGTCAAACTGTCATTAATAATAATGCCTAGGTTACGCACCTGGTCTGAGGTTGAGAGCTGGGCACCATTGATCCATACGCGCGAAGGAAGTCCAGCCCTACAACCCACCTCAAGGCAACATGGGTCCACCACCAACACCTCAGTCTTATCCAGGTTTAACCTTAGCCAGCTGGCATTCATCCAATCCTTGATCTCGGATAGACAGTTGTTAAGTATAGAGACTGTATCTTCCTGTCCAGGACTAAAAGACAAATACAGCTAGGTATCGTCTGCATAGCAGTGAAAACCCAAGCTGTATTGCCTAATAATGTCTCCCAATGGCAGCATATAGACAGCAAACAACATAGGTGCCAAGATGGAGCCCTGCGGAACCCCACAGGGCAAAGAGACAGCATCAGAGGAGTAAATTCTGGTGATAACCCTCTGTCTCCGCCCTGTGAGAAAAGATTGAAACCATTGCAGAACCATACCAGACAGTCCGCAATAGAACCGCAGGTGTTCCAAAAGCACACCATGGTCCACAGTGTCAAATGCTGCAGAGAGATCAAGAAAGACTAGAATAGTATGAGCCTTTCGATTTCTCGCTGTCAGGAGATCATTTAAAACTCTGACAAGAGCAGTCTCAGTACTATGTCTTTTCCTAAATTCTGATTGAAGAGTATCATAGATATTGTGAATTGTAAGGTGGTTATCCAGTTGCAGTGCAACCACCTTTTCAATAACCTTGCCCAAAAAGGGTAGGTTAGAGACAGGTCTGTAGTTAGCTGGGCAGTTCGAATTCAATGAAGGTTTTTTAAGGAATGGTCGAATGACCGCCTCCTTTAGGAGTTCAGAAAGAACCCCTGCTCCAGAGATTTCCAAACAGTTTCAGCAATGGTCGGACAGATAGTATCTATGCAACCCAATAATAGAGGCATAAGGCCCAGATCTAAATCACAATATCGATGAATTCCGGCCTACCAAAGTCAGAGCAGGTGACACAGGTGTTTGTTTCCCCTTGCCGACCACCGCAAACCCTTAAAGAGTTAGCCTGGCCGATATCCGACCTATTGCTGGCAATCTTATCAGTGAAAAATCGAGCAAGCTCATCGCACTTTTTTGGTGAAAAATCTCTTCCAGACTGTAGACAGAGTGGATTGCACAATCTGTCAACAGTCTGAAAGAGCTGAGCTGGTCGGTTTCGCGCAGCAGCAATCTACCTGGACAGGAATTCTGCCTTCTTACGGGTTATTGCCAATTGATAGATAACATAATGATCCATCAATCTGAGTTTGTCAGCATCCAGGCGGGATTTCCACCAGGCCCTTTCTAGCCTTTGCCCCACTCTCCTCAGTTCCTTCAAAGACTCATCAAACCATGGAGTCTTTGGGCGCTGAGTGAGTGGGCGAACACGAACAGGAGCAATCTGGTCCAAGGCCCTGCTCACTGCCTTATTATAGGCAATAACAAGATCCCCTGGACCCATGCTCTCACCCAAAACACCCAATAGGTCCAGTACCGCTAATAGGCCCTCTAGGTTTACTCCCCTTAAAGGGCGATACTGGACCATCTCTGTAGTGGCAGGCCTATTAGGGGGTGCCGCAAAACAATCTTATGGTGTGATGGTCTGTCCACACATTTGATTCTGCCCCAGATGCAAAACATCAAAATCCAGTAGGAACACCAGGTCCAAAGAGTGTCCCCCAATGTGGGTAGCAGAGGTAACTACCCGTGACAAGCCCAACATAGACATACGTTGGAAGAAGTTCTTTCCAAAGTGCGAGAGTTCATCGTTGACCCAGGCATTGAAGTCACCCAGTATTAATCATCTGGGTGACTCCAATGCCATGTCCACGATGAAGTCCGCAAACTCCTTCAGGAATTCACCACCCTTACTGGGTGGATGGTAGATGAGAAGAATCCTAAACTCTGTACCTGCTGCCAGGATACGCTCAAAGGATCTGGTGTTACCCACTGACACCTCCACACGACTCAGATCTGATCTAAAAAAGATGGCCACTTCCCCGCCCCTACGATCCAGTCTCGGACGGTGCATCACCGAGAACCCAGCTGGAGCAGCAGAATCTAAAATAAGACCTGCATTCTCATCCAGCCAGGTCTCGGTGATACATGCCATGTCAGATGTTGCAACAAGATCTGCAATAATAGCAGTCTTGTACCTAATAGACCTGGCATTACATAACACCGCCCAAGTTGGATGGGTTTTCGGAGAGGATCACAGTACCTGCCCACAATCTTTGGAGCCCTTGGGTATGGGAATCAGGCAAAAAGGACCCCTCTCCTGATCCCATTTCACCCCAGGGCGTCTCCTTGACCCAACTATCCCTATCTGTCCACCCCCTCCATCTTTCCTTTAGCTGAACAAAGACATTCTCCACTAGCATACGCCCACTTGAAAGACAGTGGTTAGAGTGTTTCTGCTCAGTTGTAAAGTTTCCTGTGTAAGGGACTGACTTAATAAGCCATGACGTCAGGGGGTAGACAGGGTCACCAAGTAAATAAATGTGCACCTGTATCCCACATATTTATAGTATGTATCACATTGAGAGAAAGAAGCCCATCCATAGCCTTCACATACAGTCCACTGTTTGCAAGAATATGGGCATTGTGAACTTTACCAGACCAGCTAATGTTAACATCCCAAAAGCAGTACTGGTGGTCCACCACTGTCTGATTCGCTACAGAGTGCCAGCCTTTATAGTTGAAGACATTTTCTGCATCTTCTGCTGATGCCTTGACTAGTATGTGTCTGCCATCTCTTGTACCAGCTGTTTGTGATAACCCAAACCTTTCTTTGAAGTCATCCAAGATGTCGTGTAGCCATGTACCCATAGGGGTTGTTATAATGTGTGGTGCCTGAACTAGTATGTGTGTGACAACTATTACACCAGCTGTCTTATGTTACCTAAATCTTTCATCGAAGCCATCCAAGATGTCTTGTAGCCATGTGCCCATAGGGGTTGTTATCATGTGCATGAAGGTGTCAATAATAGTGTCACAAACCTCACGCACAACAGAGCAGACCACTGCTGTAGACATGCCAGAAAAGTGTCCACTGGTCTGATACTCATTGTCAGTGGACAGTCTCCAAATTACGACAGCAAAGTCTTACCTCGGATGTAATAGCTTGACACATGTTGGTGTTCTGCCTTCCTATTATGTGTTGTATTTTACTCAGTATAAAGGAAAGGGTTCACGACGCATGCAGATATTTTCATACCATTCATACTGATTAAACGTTTTCACTAAATTCCAAAACACTGAAGAACATTCCTGTGTCAGCAGTGTTCTTTGCTGGCTGTTTAAGTGCCACAGTCATAAGCAGTATAAAATAGACCATAACTTCTCATCCACATTGCAGATGTCTATGTAGACGGTTGCAGAAGGGCCTCATCTACCTGTGTGTCTGCTAGTGGTAGGAGGGCTTCAGTCTCTCTTACATGTGCAAAGTCCTGCCACATTCAAAAGTCTATGTTGATGCCCTGCAACAAAACAGGAAAATGAAACTTTAGCACTCTGTGTGACAGATGCATTGACTCACAGTTTGAACACAGTCGTGAGTGTGGCCATTGAGGCGCTAAACTCCAGCAGCACCATCTAGGCAAACAAGATACAGGCATCTTCGGGAGAAGACATGTAACTCATAGCATGCATGTCAAGCTCACTTTTGTAAATAAATGGCTCATGTTGACACACAGTAAAAGAAACCGTTCATGTCTGAACAAGGGACAGTGTCAAGTATTACTGAGTGGCAGATATCACAGTATGAATAACAGTACAAGAAAAGAACACACAAATTGTGTGTTGCCAACACTGTAAAGGAAGCACAGTGTTGTGCACCAAGGCAGACCTTGTGAAAGGAACACAGCACAGTACTAAACTGACCCAGAAGCAACATGTACTGAAAGAACAGGTACATTATGGTCAGTAACATGGGCACATCATTGATTATCTCCCAACTGTCCTCCTTCCTTGATTTTTTTCTCCTTTCTCACCCCCATCCAGTCTGGTTTTCATAAATCCCACACCATTTCCACCTCCCTCCTCAGGCTGACTGCTGCCATCCTGACTGGTATGAACCAGGACCTGCTCACCTCTGCCATCTTTGTGAACCTGGCTAAAGCTTTCAACACAGTTTCTCATCTCTTCCTCATAGATCAGCTTTCTGCAGCTGGTGTTTCTTCTGATACAAGTAGCAGAAAAGGTCAGAGCCAAAAGGCTGGCCTTCAGGAAATATAAGGGAACACAGCGGGATGAAGATAGGGAGGCATACCAAACTTCCGTAAGGGAAGCAGGGAAGGCAGTAAGGCAGGCAAAGTCCAAAACTGAGGAAACACTAGCACGAACAGTAAAAGAAGGTGCCAAGACTTTCTATAGATACATTAGTAAAAGGAGAAAGTCCAGAGTGGGTATCGCTAAGCTCAAAGGAGAAAAGGGGGCGTGTGAGGAGGAGGACACTGTAAAATAAATGCATCTATCCTAAATAGATACTTTTGCTTCATATTTACTGAAGAGAAGGTAGAGCAGGGCCCACAGCTCAGCACCATGAACACAAGGAGGAGGGAGGTGAGCCCTACACCCTTCACAAAAGAAAGAGTCCTACAAGAGCTCACTAAGCTCAGGGTGGACAAGGCAATGGCACCTGATGGCATACATCCAAGGGTACTTAAGGAGCTATGGGTGGAACTAGCAGAGCCATTAGCAGAACTGTTTAGTGGGTCTCTGAGCACAGGAGAGGTCCCAGAAGACTGGAGAAGAGCTCATGTATACCGCTCCACAAGAGTGGTAGGAGGGAGGAGGCAGGGAACTACAGGCCAGTCAGTCTTACCTTAGTAGTGAGCAAGACTATGGAGGGACTCCTTAAGGAAAGGATAGTGCAACACCTGGAATCCATAGGGGCACAGGATCCAAGACAGCATGGGTTTACAGAAGGAAGGTCCTGTCAAACTAATCTCATAGATTTCTTTGACTGGGTAACCAGAGAGGTGGACCAAGGGGGAGCAGTTGATGTCACCTATCTTGACTTCAGCAAAGCTTTCAACACTGTTCCACATAGAAGATTGATAAATAAGCTGGGTAGGCTCAGGAGTTGGTCAACTGTGTGGCAAACTGGTTGACGGGCAGAAAACAGAGAGCGGTAGTAAATGGTGTATGGTCAGAAGAGATACAAGTCACAAGTGTAGTACCTCAGGGATCAGTCCTGGGGCCAGTGCTCTTCAATATCTTCATTAGTGACATTACAGATAGACTAGAGGGTAAGGCTTGTCTCTTTACATACAGCACCAAGATCTGCAACACAGTAGATGATCCAGATGAGGTGGGCAGAATGTGAAGGGATCTGGATAAACTAGCAAAATGGTCAGAACAGTGGCAACTGGGATTTAATGCAAAGAAGTGCAAGATCATGCACATAGGGCAGAGAAACCCTGAAGCCATCTATAGGCTGGGAGTGGAGTTGCTGGCAGTCACAGAGAAAGAAAGACACTTGGGCATCATCATCACAGATGACCTGAAATCATCCAAGCAGACCTCTAAAGCAGTAAGTAAGGCTAGGGGGATGTTGGGGTGTATTAGTAGGGGTATCACAAGTCGTAAGAGGGAGGTAATATTCCCTCTTTACAAGACACTGGTTAGGTCCCATCTGGAGTACTGTGTGCAGTACTGGAGGCCACACCTTCACAAGGACATTAACCAAACTGAGGCAGTCCAGTGAAGGGCAACCAAAATGGTGCAGGGACTGCATCAGAAGGCACTTGAGGGCAGATTAACGGAGCTCAATATGTATACCCTTGAGCAAAGGAGGGAGAGAGGTGATATGATCAAAACATTCAAACACCTTAAGGGAATTAACAAGGTGGAAGAGTCTAACATGTTTAAATAGAAGAAAAATAGCAGGACAAGAGGACACAGCATGAAATTAGAGGGAGCCCGATTAAGGGGGAATGTGAAGAAATTTTCTTTCACAGAAAGTGTGGTGGATGCATGGAACAGTCTACCTCAGGAAGTGGTGGCTATGAATACAGTGCAGGGCTTCAAACAGGCATGGGATAGGCATAAGAAAGCAATACAGATGAGTATGAATAGGTAGGCCACTGACAGAGCAAAGGCCGATGGCACATTTATAAGGTAGAAAAAGAAATGGGCAGACTGGATGGGCCTTGTGGTCCTTATCTGCCGTTAACTTCTATGTTTCTATGATGCCACAGATTGGTTCTATTCTTACCTCCAGGACAGAAGTCAAACTGGAAAGATTGGTGATTCCATACCCCCCCATTACCTATCCACACTGGCATCCCCCTAGGCTCAGTACTTGGGCTCATCCTTTTCTCCATCTTTCTAAATAGCCTCCCCTCTGCATGTTCATCTGCATCCATACTTTGTATGCTGATGACACTGTAGTATTTGCCTTCGGCTCCTCCCTCGCTGACCTGATGAACCAATTCCAGCTTGACTTCAACAACATCCAACACTGGTTCTGCTCTAACCAGCTTTCTTTAAATGCAGAGAAGATGGTCTATTTGACTTTTGGAACCAGGCAAAACTGTCTAGACTTTCAGCCCTGCCCACCTTCTAAATGTCATTATTCCATCTCTGCTTCCCCCTTGTCTGCCATACATTACAGTTTCTGCCTGTCTTCACTTGCTGTGGGAGTGACATCAAAGCCCCTTAGTCTTTTAGGCTGTAACTTTGCCCATCCCCAAGGCCCCTAGAATTCTGCGGCAGCAGAATTTTGCACAGAACTTGCAACCTGCCGCAGAACTTGTGCAGTGCTGCAGCATTCACTGTTCTTGGTGATTCTTTATTAATACTTCCGTTTATCTGTAGTACCTTTTTTCCCTTCCCGTCTTTCGTATCCAGAGCCCCTCTATGCTCAGAATGTGATGTTATTAATGCTATAACATCATACATTAGCTAATGAAATGGCTGCATTCTGCCACAGAGATTAAGCCACTTATCTACCATAACTCCCATTGCCAGAGGTGGTGGCACAGCATATCAGGCATGGTGATATTTGCTCAGCCTTCACTAGAGCCTAACACAATTTTCAGTCTTACGTTATTACACCAGGGCCAACTTAAACAATACCTTGACAATAGCATAGACTTGTTAAGTCCATACCTTACTTTGAACAAACTTATTTTTGCCTTTAAGGTACAGAGATGCCATCTGAAATGAATAATTGTTAAAATGAATTAACCTGTCATTTTTAAGAAAACAATTATGCCCAGATAAGTGGAATATAATAATGTGTAGACATGTTGGAAGAATAAACCTGTTAAATAAATAAATAGTGCTGTACACATTTTTGCCAGAGATATTGACTACATATTGTCATTGGCTGAGAGAATCACCCAAACGTTGTGGAGAAATGTTGTGATTGGCCCAACTGTTGTGCCAGAGGGTAGCATGTTGTGTTTCTGTGCCGGCAACTCAGGTTCAGAGATGAGCTCTGGGAGCTGACTGGACAGCACAAGGATTGTGGAAACACATCACTGCTTTGAGCCTAAAAAGGTATGGCACAGTGACAGGATGAAGAACTGTATCAGTTAAAGCAAAAGGAGGCTGGGAAGGCAGTCAGAACAGCAAAGGCCCAAACTGAGGAAAATATAGCCAACTCAGTTAAGGGGGATAAAACCTTTTATAGGTACATCAGGCAGCGAAGGAAGACCAAGGGAGGGATAGTGAGGCTTAATAAAGTGGAGGGAGGGTGGGCAGAGGGAGACTGTGAAAAGGCAGAGATACTAAACAAATATTTTTGCTCAGTATTTACAAAGGAAGAGGGGGAGGTACATAAAACAAACAGTAGTAACACGCTGGTTACAGAAGTTGATACCTGCCCATTTACAGAAGAAAGGGTTCTGAAAGAACTCTTAAAACTGAAGGTGGACAAAGCAATAGGGCCTGATGGGATTCATCCCAGAATTCTAAAAGAACTAAGGGTAGAACTAGTGACACCACTGACTACCCTTTTAACAAATCATGGAGGATGGGGTGGTACCCGAGGACTGGAGGAGGGCAGATGTGATTCCCCTTCACAAAAGTGGGAGTAAGGCAGAAGCAGGAAACTATAGACCTGTTAGTTTAACCTCAGTGATAGGGAAAATGATGGAATCACTTCTAAAGGAAATAATTGTTGAGTATCTAGAGGCCAGAGGGGCACAGGACCCTAGGCAGCATGGATTCACAGCAGGACTGTCATGCCAGACGAATCTGATAGATTTCTTTGACTGGGTGACCAAAGTAGTAGATCAGGGAGGGGCTGTGGACATGGCCTACCTAGACTTCAGCAAGGCATTTGACACAGTCCCACACAAAAGATTAATATACAACTTAGCCAGCCTGGGAGTGGGTCCCAAGATGACAGCCTGGGTAAAGAATTGGCTGGAGAATAGGACACAGACAGTAATAGTAAATGGAGTTCACTCAGAAGAAAGGAGGGTTACTAGTGGGGTACCGCAGGGTTCAGTATTGGGACTGGTCCTCTTCAATGTCTTTATAAGCGACATTGCAGAAGGACTGGAAGGAAAAGTATGTCTCTTTGCAGATGACACTAAGATCTGCAACAGAGTTGATGCACAGGGTGGGGTGGAAAGGATGAGAAGGGACTTGGCAAGGTTAGAGGAATGGTCAAATGTATGGCAGCTTAGATTCAATGCTAAGAAGTGCAAGTTAATGCACCTGGGAAACAAAAACCCAGGGGAAGAGTACACAATGGGGGGTGAGATACTAACAACAGCAAAAATGGAAAGGGACCTGGGGTAGTCATATCAGATGACCTAAAGGTGGGCAAGCAATGTGAGAGGGCAGCAAGGAGGGCTGGGGGGATACTGGGATGCATAGGGAGAGGCATCACCAGTAGAAAACAGGAAGTTATTATCCCTCTGTACAGACAGCTGGTGAGACCCCATCTGAGTACTGTGTGCTCTGGAGACCAAATCTCCACAAAGACATAGACAGATGGAAGCTGTCCAGAGGAGGGCACTAAAATGGTGCAGGGTCTGCACCGGAAGACATATGAAGAGAGACTAAGGAGCTTAATATGTATAGCCTCGAGGAAAGGAGGGAGAGGGGGGACATGATAGAAACTTTCAAGTACCTCAAGGGAATCAACAAAGTCCATGAAGGTAGCATCTTTCAAAAAAAGAGGTGTGCAAGAACAAGAGGGCACAATTTGAAGATGGGGGGGCGGCTCAGAGGTAATTTAAGGAAGTATTTTTTCACAGAGAGGGTTGTGGATGCATGGAAAGGCCTTCCGGAGGAGGTTGTGGAGTCAGGATCAGTGGTGGAATTCAAGCATGCGTGGGATAGTCATAAGGCAGTTCTGGGGGTTGGGGGTAGGAAGAAGTAGGCTGCTGGTTAACTAGGATCTGCAGCTTATCCAGTAGGTAGGGAAATGGGCAGGCTGGGTGGGCCAAGCGGTCCTTGTCTGCTGTCAAATTCTATGTTTCTAGTGTTCTGTCACATGGGGGACACATTGTGATGGGCTGGAGAGCTTTGTCTCACAGAGGGTTCACATGCATGTCATGGCCTGATGGTGTTACGTAGTGTGTCAGGGGAAGCAGGTTGGCATGATAAATGAGTTTTGCAATATCTCCTCTATTCAGTTTATTCCATCTCCAAAGGGTCCTGCATGGATGAGGATACAGTTTCATGGAAACTAAAATATATATATACACACATACAGTTTATCTCTCTCACTCTGTGTGTGTGTGTGTGTGTGTGTGTGTGTGTGTGTGTGTGTGCGCACACACATTTGTATGTATGTTACAGATTACGTATAAATATATAAGTGATGCACAGCGGGGACCTCATGAGTGGTATAGACAGCATGAGTATAGAATACCTTATTTATCACATAAGGTTCCCTTTACATATCAGTAGGCTAGGCCCTTAAGCAACAGACATATTTTTTTGCCTTTTTAGACATAAAATCATTTCTATAAGTCTGTTATTTTTTAAACTAGTGTTACTGTGCTTTCCGCCAGTAACCGCCAGAAAAAGAAATGGGCAGACAGGATGGGCCTTGCGGTCCTTATCTGCCGTCAACTTCTATGTTTCTATGTTTCTATCCTGATTGCTATAACCATTGCCATGGAAGTGAAGTTTGGATGACAAGCTGACACTGTGATGTGGTAGTTTGTTAATGCCACAGAACTTCTGCACAATTTACAATCCACCGTCACATAAGTTCTGCGGCAAATAGTAGTGGCCTTCCCCATCCCCATCCTGTGTAAAAGTTGCAGATTTCTCAATGTGTGTTTTGAAACTAAGAGCAATTAAACATGTCTCACATCCTTTCAGGTACTAGAAACCTTTGAAGATGTTGCTGTTGATTTTTATGAAGAGGAACAGAAGATGTTAAGCAAAAAGGAGAAGGAGCTTCACAGGGAAGTAATAGTGCAAAACTATGAAACCATGGTTTCGGTAGGTGAGGATCAACTTAGTCTCAAAGGACGGGTCCTTATTCTGAGGGGGATGGGCTTACATGTGACAGTTTAAAGTCTGATGGCATGTTGGGAGAAAGGATGAAAAAAGTGGCCTGGGGGCTCCATTGTAACATTCCTGTACCTTCCTAAATAAGGAAGTGATGAAGTACATTGACACACTGAAACACTGAATTTGGCAACAGATAAGGACTGGTTGGCCTACCTAGCTTGTCAGGTTTCCCTGCCTGTACTATCACTGCAGATCCTACTTGATCGGTAGCCCATTCATCCCCTTCCCATGAGATTCTCTTATGCCTGTCCCATGCATTCTTGAACCCCACCACTGTGTGCCTAGCTTTCTGCCTTCATTTTGGGAAACCCTGTGTTATCAGAGGGAAGGACTTTGCAAGAGATGAGAATATAGAACTTGAAAGCAGAAGGCCATTTTTGTCTATCTTTTATGCTCCTATCATTGCCTAACTGATGAGAAAGAGTCCCCTGGTCATCACTTATCTTCTCTGTCCTCTTTTTTTTTTTCCCTTTTGCCCCCTTACTGTACCCAGGTGTCTATCCCAGTTATTCTTGAACCCTCACTATCTGCAGGAGAGGGGATGTGGATTGGAGGACAGGTGGCAGTTTAGATCATTTAACTGCAGGGATATCCATACGGGGAAGAGGAGAAGCCATTTTACTCGGTAATCCATGCAATGGGCGACTCAAATTGAGTGACTCAGTTTGAGTGCCTGGGTTAAGAGCAACTGCGAGAGAACAGCAAGGAGGACTGGAAAACATGGCTCAGTACTATATGGCAATTTGAGAGCTAGCAAAAGAAGGATATAGGGGTTTATTTGGGGGGATCCAAGCTGACTGTGTAGTGTGGTGGTTGGGGCTACAATCTATGACAGTGGTGGTTCAGAACTCATGTGGGGTTTGTTTTTAAGTTGATTGTTGTTGCATTGTTGGGATTTTTTCTGGGGAGGAGTGGTATTTATCTCTGACTTCGTTAACCCCTTTCCACAGGTTGGTCTCCCACAACATTCTTCCCCTGCACACTGCTACTCCACCAAATAGCCCCCCTCCTGTGTTTGCCTCTTTCCCCAGTGTCAGTCCCACAGAAGTTGGTTATTTAGAAATGAGATTGTGGGGGGGACTTGCACCCACAAAGGGGTGGGTCTGGGGCATAACCCCCTACATAAATAGTAAATTTAGATATTTCCCTTGTGATGTTTCTGTTGTGCCATCACACTTTTTATCCAGTGGCTGCAGTGCTGGTATCTGATTTTTTATTCATTGATTTGTGCTCACTGTTTTGTGAGTTGCAATTAAATCTTAGCTGCTATCACACGGTACCATTTTACTCTGTTGGTTTTATATTTTATGTTGCATTTCAGCTTACAGTCCATCACCAATAGAAAAGCAGAAGCAAGTCGGAGGACAAGCCACTGTTTCAAACTTTCATTACAGGGGATAGCTGTGCCAGGAAACAGAGACAGCATTTTCATTTTTATAGCTAGAATCTTTCAGCTGCTCAGAATGGGGAATGTGGTCAGCACAGTGCACTTACATCCTATTGTTCTTTTCCTCATGGTCAGAAACAAGTAGCTTTAGCTTGCTGTGGTCCACAAGAGTTGCGGGGTTAACTGTTCTCTGCTGTGAATATTTATGTGTGGTGTTTCAGTGACTGGGATAGCTAACTGGCTGCTGCAGTTTCTATGGAGGTTGTAGAGGGGAGCCACAGACAATGGCTACTAGATATGCTGTGTGTTTTTCCACAGCAGCAGTAGCCGATTGTTTCCTGCAGCTCATCACTAAGGGGCTTACTCCCACCCTCCCTTCCCCAACCCACCTGCCCCAGGCACTCTACCTTTATAGGCTGCTATGCAGGATAATGGTTTGAACTACCTGCTCATAGGCAGGAAGGAGGGGATACATCAGCTAAATATATCAACATTACTAGACCAACTGGGGACTGGATTCTTGTAGGGGGACAGAGAAGTAGAGAGGAAAGAAAAGCAAGAAAAGTATCCAAAGCACAAAACACAATAAAAAAAAAACAACTAGACTAGCATCTAGCAGGTCAGGTAAATCTAGAAGTGGTCAGAGATAGTCAGGCAAACATAAGTCAGAGGGTGGGAAGAAATAGTCCATTAAAAGTAAAGAAGGGAGTCACTGATATCAGGGGAAACTAGTACAGCAAGGAGACCTACATAGACCAAAGGAACAGAAGTAGTGAGCATGGGTGAAGATGCAGGGAGTGGTGCAGTATAGTGGGTGCAGGGCTGCAGTTTTCAGGAGAATATTCGGGAGCGTGCAGTGTTGCCCAATTTGCAGGCACCTCTCTGGGTTGAGTGCAGAGGTTGTCTATCTTCAAGTCAAATTGGCCAGGTTTCAGATGATGTCCAGTCCCACAGAGCCTTCTGTGTCTGCAACCAACACCTTTGAGGTTGCCCAGGAGGAGGAGAAATGGATGGACCTCAGTTGGCTCACGGAGGGTGTAGGATATGGTCCAAGGCACATCCCCCAAGTGGTTCAATTTAGGAACTTCTGTTTTTGTGGAGTGGGAAAGACCCACAAGGGCACACAAGTTTGAGACCAAGGAGGATGAGAGGATCCTCCATAATGAAGTCAGAAGGCGTGGGGTAGAGAACCCCCAAATAAAGCAGAAGCTACTCCTGGTGAGGGATTCAGTTGTCTGGGCAGTGGAAGTGGGGACAGGTAACAAGGTGGAGAGGGAGGTCAAGTGCCTTCCAGTAGGCACAGCATGATGGGATAGAAAGATAATCCAGAGGATTGCAGGGGCAGTAGTAAGGAAAGAGGAGCTGGATGTCATTGTCCACCTGGGGACAAATGACCTGCCAGGAAGAAGGTAGAGGTAGACAAAATACAGGAGAAGTCTAAAGTACTGGTGAGGAGCCTTAAACAGTCTGACCTCATCTGAGGCTCTGCCTGTCCACTGCATGGGGGAGACTAGGTCACTCTGCATCCAGAAGTTCATCTCGTAATTGAAGGAATATTTTTGGGAGGATGGCTTTGGCTTCATTTGGGGGGTAAGTCCCCATTTAGGGGGATATGGGCCTGCAGAGTGATGGCCTACATCCATCCTAGGAGGGTACCATGGTCCTCGGTGATAAGTTTCAGTGCTTCATCAGCAAGCATTTAAATGACCAGGGAGGGTTGGGGGAAAGATAAGAATATTCCACCACCCAGGAACACAAGAACTACAGGGGAACCTGAGAAGATGAAAGACCTGCAGATGGCTCAAGTGATTGAAAGGACAGAGGACAAAGTGGAACAGATCAGAAAAGAGAGGGGCACATGGGAACAGAGCAAGGGAAGGGCAACACATCCTTGAAAGTCATGTGTACAAATGCCTGTAGTCTGAGTAACATGTTAGGCAACCTCAAGGCTATCAAAGTAGAATCTGGTTTGTACATAACGGCCATAACACAGACCTGGTGTAATGAAAACCAGAGCTGGTAGGTGACAGTTTAGTCAGGAAGGATGGGTAGGCAAGAAAGGGGGAGTAGTGGCTCTTTATGTGAAAGAAAGCAAAAGGCCACTGAAATTTAAGGGGAAGAGGGCAGTGGGAGGATGCTGTGGGTTATCCTTGAAAAGAGCAAGGGACATCCATCTGGACAGGGGTAATGTACAAACCACCAGCTTATGTGGAGGAGGTGGACAATGAGATGATGCTAGTAATTGAAAGGATGCAAACAATGTAGAGGTGTTGCTGGTCAGTGATTTTAATCTTCTGGATGTATACTGGAATCTTCCTGTGGCAACAACCGCTAGGAGCAGAAACATCTTAGACTCAATTCAGGGTGCACTCCTTAAGCAGCTGGTCATAGAACCCACACAGGAGAGGGCAGTATTGGACCAGGTGCTCACAAAGGTGGATAGTATGACACAGGTCAAAGTGGGGGGACATCTTGGAAACAGTGACCATTGAACAGTGTGGTTTAAAATAACTGAGGGGGCAGACACCAGTCACACAAGGACAAAAATCCTAGATTTCTATTGGGCAGATTTTACAAGGATGGGAAAATTCCTAGAAAACCAGGTCTGCTGGCATACAGCACCTAGATTCACCTGAGCTCTTTTTTTCTAGGGGTTTGCTTGAAAGGACAGAGCAAGGAATGTCATTAACAGAGCAAAAGAAACATTAAGGATTCTTTTGGCTAAGCAAATTTACTGTTGTTAATATTTTGTGTTGTGCTTACAGGTTTTACTACTGTTTGTGCTTACAGATTACTGCTTTATTTTTCTCTAATTTAATTTTTGTTTTTATTTTGCAATGTATATTTTCTGTTAAATTGTTAGTTTTTTTTTTACTGTTTTGTGCTTATGGATATTACAGTTTGCTGCTTTGTTTTTCTCTAAATTTGTATTTTTGCCCGGTACCTTCCAACAGAAGGAAGATTTAGAAGGTCAGGTTAGTTGGTGGGTTCTGAAGACAAGGTTTGCTGGCATAAGCACCTAGCTTCACCTGAGCTCTTTTCTTCTAGGATTTGCTTGAAAGAACAGAGTGTGGAGCAACATTAACAGAACAAGAAGAAACTTAAAGGCTTCTTTTGGCTAAGCAGAGTTACTGTTGTTCTAGGATCAAAGATAAGTTGTTCATCCACACTATTTGGCATGTCCCTTTCCCCTTTAAATCTTGCTGGAAGTCTTCAAGCTGGCTCCTCCCACCCACTCGGATGGTATATACCTTGGTTCTGCCCCATGACACCAGATCTTCCTTTCCACTGGAAGGTACAGGTTGCCTCCCTTGTGCTCACGCATTTCGTCGGCCCTGGATTTCAAAACTGTGGTTTTACCGAGATTAAAACTCGTTCGAGTTAGCGATCATGCTTTTGCATTATCGATCATGGAAGAGAAATTTTCTCCAGGATTTTTCTGGTGTCCTTGCAGCCAGAAGATGTCGCACACCGATCCCCATCTCACGTGCATCTACTGCCTAGGTGTCGGCCATGACACCTCATCCTGCAGTTTTTGCTTGGCCTTACATCCCAATGTCCTGGTCGACTACCTGGCACGTTTGAAGTTGGGGAGACTGGATAAAAGGAATCTTCTGGTGAAGTCTAAGGAGGCTAGGTGGGTGGTTTCCATGGCCGTGGGCTCTGCTGAGCAGCTGGAATGCATCAAGGCATTCGAAGAAGAAGCCGCCCACGCTTCAGCGAATCAAAGTTTTTTTGTTCCACTCAACTTGGGCTCAACCTTCACAGGTTCTTTGAAGAAGTTATGCCAGTCTCTCCCCACCCAAGGTGAGGTGCCCGCGGGCTCACATTCCTCCCGCTCTCGAAAGAGGGACAAAGAACCCAGCTTGTCTTCAACAAAAGCACTCTTGGGACTGAGAGAGGTCTCAGTCCCAGGAGCATGCGGTCTCGACCTCGGACGAGATCGCTTCCTCGATCGCAGGCTTCATGGACCTTCCGTCTGGCTAGATGACTGAGGAAGTGGCAGATGAAGTCAAGATTGTTCTCAACCCATTCGACCCTCTGTCGCCGTCTGTTGCCGATGACTCCTTAGAGAGGACTCCGGTCCTCATGTTCCTGATGAGGAAACCCAGCCTGCTGGTGTCCCCATCGAGGTCCCGGTTCCAGACCCCTGGGTTTCACCGATCCCTCCAGTGCCTCCCGAGTGACCGAGTTGGCCTGCCTGATCTTTGTCGAGGTCTAGAACCTCATTGGCCAAACAGCCACGGAAGAGCAATAAACGTTCCAAAAAGAAGCGACATCACAGGTTGTCCTTGTCCTCCTTGGATGAGGAGAGGCTCCGAAAGAAACTCTGTCAGCACTACAAGGACCAGGCCAAAGCCGACCCCCTCAGAGCCAAAGCTGACCTTCTCGGAACTGAAGCCTTTGGTTCCCCTGCCCTCGGTGCCGGCCCTTCCTCCATTTCAGCCTTTGCCAGTCTCTCCACTGATAGTGGTGGAGCCTCCGTCTAAGCAGCCTGTGGGAGGGGCTCCTTCCAAAGAGGACTGACCAGATGCCAGGCTTCCCTGACGTCTTTCGGTCACGGTCACCCTGGACTGTCTCGATGGGTCAAGGGTGATTTGGCCGGCAGGCTGCTGTACCCCGACTCCTTGGATGTGGATGTCACCGGGCTCCACTCTCATCTCGAGGATGGTGAGTCGTCTGTTGGCACAGGGATGGAGGAAGGTCCTTCCTCCTTCCAAAGGATCCTCTGTCTCACCTCTGATTCCACAGGGATGCCCCTGGAACCTATCCAGAAAAAGATGGAATACCCTCTCATGGACATCCTCAAGAGAGGGGATACCCTGACAGAGGCCTTTCCTGTGGCTGAGGCCATCGTTGGTCCGGCACTCGAACTATGGTAGCACTGTCTGCCTACATGGCCCACAAGTACGTGGCGCCCATTGAGTCCCTTGCTAGGTTCACAGAGCACCCTTCGACCGAGAGCCTGGTGACTGCCTCTGTGTTCAGGTGTACTGGCAGTTCAGCTGACACTGACTGTCCCCCCAATAAGGAGTCCAAGCTTTTGGACCATTCAGCGTGGAAAGTCTATGCAGCTTCCTCCTTGGGCCTTCATCAGGCCAGTTCGTCCGTCATCATGGCACACTTCTCTAATGCTCTTTTTGGGTCATTAGATGAAGTCCTCCCACATCTCCCTGTGGACATGCAAATGTCGCCACAGTGGCCTCTTACTGCAGGGCTTGGCTGAAGCTCTCCTCCTTCCCAGTGGATACTCAGTTAGCTGATGTGCCTTTCCTTGGAACCAACTTGTTTGGCCCTGGAGTGGCGGGTCACCTACAGTGCATTGAGCAGTCCAAAGCCACCTTGGATGCCACTTCTGCCAAGAGTTCTTCAGGCAAAAGCAGCTGAATAGAGAGAAGAAGCCTTTTCATCACTCTTCCCCTGCTGTTCAGCAGTCCTCCTATAAAGGAGGACAGCAGCATCGGTGTCTGCAGCAGGATAAAGCTTGGCACCCTTGGCCCAAGCCTGGACCCCAACAGGCCCACAAAAGAGGCCAAGGTTCAGGTCCTGGAGTCTCTTCCTCCTCTAAGCCTGCCCTGTGATGGAGTGGGGGTTTGTCACCCCTATCTCCATCACACCAGCTCTGGGTCCTCCCGTGGGGTGCCAGCTCCACCACTTCCTTTCCATCTGGTCCGCTATCACTATGGACAGGTGGGTTCTCAAAATGGTCAGTCAGGGACTGCCTCTAGAATTCAAGCAGTATCCTCCCAACTAAGCCCGCACCCTTCAAGAAGAACAGATTTCTGCATGCACCCAGTCGGCTCTTCGAGATGACATTGCTTAGCTCCTCCTCAAGGAGGCAAAAGTTATTGTGGCAGATCCATCTGCAGACACAAACTTTGTCTCCAGGAATTTCCTGGTGCCCAAGCAGACGGGGGGGGCTGGTGCCCCATTCTAGATCTCCATGACCTGAATCGGTTTCTCAGGTCACGCACATTTCAGATGGTCACTCTGTCCGAGATCATACCATCCTTGGAGTGAAACATAAGGTTCTGTTCACTGGATCTGCAGGACATGTTCTTTCATGTCCCAATCCATCCATCCTATCAACAATTCCTCTACTTCATGGAGGAAGGGATGCTGCACGAGTTCTGAGCCATGCCGTTGGGCCTGTCATCGGCCCCATTGGTCTTTACCAAATGCATTGCAGTGGTGGTAGCTCATCTCCGCCATCGGGGAGTCAGAATTTACCCCTTCCTCGATGATTATCTCCTTGCTCCACCCAACAGGAGATGGAGAGGTCCAGGTCCCTCTAGACCTGCTCTCAACTCGGCCTCCTGATAAATGAGGCCAAGTCAGAACTTGTACCTTGCCAGGTGAATGGCTTCGTCAGGGAGAGCTCAACTGTTGTTAAGCCAGAGCCTGGCTCCACACAGACAGAGCGGAGGTTTTCTCCTTTTTTGCCTAGTAATTTCTAGTTGGGCACTTGCGCCCTGCCTGGGATTTTCTGTGCCTTCTGGGTTACATGGCAGCATGCACCTCAGTGGTCCATTGGGCCCGGTTGCACATGCCCCCCCTCCAGTGGGAGCTGGCCACCCAGTGGACTCAGCGTCACAGTTATTTCAACCAGCTGATCACTGTAACCCAGAAGATGTGTGACACTTTCCAATGGTGGACCGCCCCAGACTGGTTGCAGGATGGGATCCCATTTGTTTGCCCCAAGCTGACGGTCCTCCTTATGATCAGTGCCTCTCTCATGGGTTGGGGAGCCCACTTGGGGAATAACAGGGCCCACGGGTTCTGGACCCCTGAGGGGTCCCAAAGCCACATCAACCTTTTCAAGCTCAGAGCAGTCAGACTGGCACTGTTGGCTTTCGCTCCCCAGCTCTGGGGTCAAGTTTCTTAAGTCCAGATGGACAATACCACAGCCATGTACTACCTCAACAAACAGGGCAGCATTTACTCCCGTCTGCTGTGTAAGGAGGCGCTCTGCATCTTGACCCTCATCAGCCGGTTGGAGGTGGATCACCTAGTCATCCATGTGGCAGGAACCTCAAACCAGTTGGCGGATGCTCTCAGCTGTATAGCCCAGACATCCCATGAGTGGGCTCTCCATCCAGAGGTAGCTTACAGCAAACTGATGGTGGACCTGTTTGCCTCCAGGAAAAACACCAAGCTGAGGCTGTTTCATGCCCACCCCCACAGCAGGGCTTGCTGCAGGGGGATGCCTTCTCGAGGCCGTGTACCCCAGGCCTCCTCTATGCCTTCTTTCCATTTCCCTTGATCCACAAGGGGTTACTCAAGATGAGAAGGGTCAAGGATTCTGGTAGCTCCAGACTGGCCATGCCAGTTCTGGTACCTAGATCCCCTCAGCCTCAGCTGCTGGACCCCGGAGCAGCTTTGTACACTCCCGGACCTGATATCTCTGAACCAAAGGAGGTCTTCCATCCGGACCTTCAATACCTGCACCTCACAGCCAGGTACCTGAACGGCTAGAGTTCCAGGCTTTGGATCTTTTCGAAGTTGTCTACACCGAGGTGGAGACATCTAGAAAGGAATCAACCAGGAAATGTTATGCCAAATAAATGGAAAAGGTTTTCTATTTGGTGTCAGAGTAAGAGTCTGGACCCTGTATCCTGTTCTGTGGCTAACATTCTCAACTACCTTTGGCCTCTCTCCAAAGGGGGGGTCTGTGGTCATTGACCCTTAGGGTGCACCTGGCAGCCATTTCTGCTTACCAGCGCAGGCCAGTCGGCCCACATTTGCACAGGAGACAGTGGTCGGGTGCTTTTCACATATCCCCTCCGATGCATGAACCTCCACCTCCATGGGATCTACTGCTGGTACTGGCAAAGCTCATGGGCAAGCCCTTCAAACCAGTGCACAAGTGTGAGCTGTCTCACTTGTCATGGAAGACGGCCTTCCTGGTGGCTATCACATCTACCAGAAGGACAAGGGAGCTCCAGGCGCTTTCGGTGGACTCCCCTTATCTGGCCTTGCACAGGAACAAAGTTGTCCTGTGCCCCCACCCTAAATCCCTTCCGAAGGTGGTGTCAGAGTTTCACTCTGCTTGTATACTACCCTAATTCCACCTCTGAGGCTGAGTACAGGCTCCATACCTTGGACCTGAGACGTGCTCTCTTCTATTATAATGGAGAGGATGGCGGAAATTCGTGGAGAGGTTTGCCAGCTGTTTGTCACCTGCGCTAAAGCTGCTTATGGCAGACCTGCAGCTAAACGGTCTATAGCAAGATGGATTACATCATGCATAGGTCTGTGCTATGAGTTGGTGGGCAAGGAGCTTCCCAGAGGAATAATGGCTCATTCTACCCACCACACTGCTGCATCAGTGGCTGCTTCCAGGGACATCCCTATCCAGGAAATCTGTCTGGCTGCTACCTGGAAGTTAGCAAACACCTTCATTACCCACTACTACCTTGAGTCAAGCCGGGATGCTGGTTTGGGGGCCTCCGTTCTCCAATCTCTGTTCCCTAAGTAGAGTGTGTGTGTGCCTTGCCTCCCTCCTCCTGGAGAGCTGCTAGGAGTCTGCCAAACAGTGTGGATAAACAACATATACATGATCCTAGAAAAACAGGTTCTAGGAGCATGCATATGTTATTCATCCACTCTCTTTGGCATGTCCCTCTCCCTTTAAATCTTGCTGGAAGTCTTCAAGCTGGCTCCTCCCACCCACCCACCCAGGTGGTAAATACCTCGGCTCCACCCCATGACACCAGATCTTCCTTTCCACTGGAAGATTCAGGTTCTCTCGTGCTACTTCTGTAGTATCGTAGGTCCCGGATACCAATTGATGGTTTTCACCGCAATCACTTTCTTTGAAACTCATATGAGTTTATGATTCTGATCCGAGCACATTGGACATGGAGGACAAGTCATCTCACGGGTTTTGCCGGTGTCCCTGCAGACAGAAAATGTCACTCACCGATCCCCACCTCTCCTGTGTTTATTGTTTGGGTGTCGTGCACAACACCTCTTCATGCACCATCTGCTTGGCCTTCCATTCCAACATGCTGGATGACCCAAAGGCGTGCCTTAAGCCTTAAGCTGGGGAGACTGGAGCTTCACAATCCACCGGTGAAATCGAAGGAGACAAGGTGGGTGGTTTCTGTGGCTGCTGGATCCGCTGAGCAGCTCGACCAGATGGCGGCATTTGAAGAAGAAGCTACCCAAGCCTCAGCCAGCCGAGGTTTTTTCATGCTGCTACACCTTGACTCTACCTTCACAGGATCCTTTCAGGAGCTGTGCCAGTCTCTCCCTACCAGGGGTGAGGCACCTTTGGACATGCACTCCTCCCACCCTAGAAAACGGGACAAGGACCCTAAGTCTTCATCTTGGAGAAGAAGTTCTTGGGACCGAGAGAGGTCTGAATCCCAGGACCTTGTGGTCGTGGTCTTGGCCTCGGTCGAGATCGCTTCCTCGGCCACCGGCTTCTCGGACCTTCCGTCAGACCAAGGCACTGAGGCTGAGGAAATGGCTGAACCGGCCAAGATATCTCTCGACCCGATTGAGCCGTTGTCACTGAGTCCGGTGGACGACTCATTGGAGAGGACATCTATTGTTTCCTTTCCCAATGAGGAGACCCAGCCCTCGGGTATCTCGACTGAGGGACAGGAGCTGGAACCTCGGTTTTCACAGACTCTGGCCACTCCCAATCGAACAAGCCGACCCTTTCGGTCTCGATCAATGGCTAGGACCTCTTCGGTCGAAAATACCGAAAAAAAGGTCACAAACATTCTCAGAAGAGGCATCGCCACCGAACCTCACCCTCCTCGAATGAGGAGAGACTTCGACGGAAGCTCTGTTGGCGTTATGAGGAGTTTATGTGGCAACAGCTAATTCTGACCGGTCATAAGCTGGCTACACCAGCCATTACCTGGCCCCAGCTTCTTAGGCCAACTCTGACCCCTCTGGAACCGAAGACTCCACTTCTTCCTCTGAGAGGACCAGCACGCATTCCTGTTCGGCCTCTTCCAGTCTCCCCACCAATTTTGGAGGAGTCATCAGCTAAGCAGCCTCAGGGAGGGGCTCCCTTGAAAGAGGACCAGTCAGATACCGGCCTGCCCTGTCATCTGTCCATCACTGTTGTCCCCGATCGCCCTCAGCGTATTGAAGGGGACGTAGGTGGGACACCCTTATATCCCAACTCTTCAGACTCAGATACCACTGGCCTACACTCTCACCCCGATGATGAGTTTTCAGTGACAGGCTGGGGGGACAGTCCTTCCTCTTTCCAGGGCATCCTCCACCTGATTTCAGAATCAACTGGTATGCCTTTGGAGCATATCCAAAAGAAGTTGGTATATCCTCTGACGGATATCCTTAAGAGGGGGGATACCCTGATGCAGGCCTTCCCAGTGGCCGAAGTCTTTATTGGCCTGGCCCTTGAGCTATGGCAGCGCCCTGCCTCTTGCCCGGCTCCATCTGCCCACATGGCTCGCAAGTACACTGTACCCATGGGGTCCTTGGCAGGTTTCACAGAGCATCCCTCAGCCGAGAGCCTTGTGACTGCCTCTGTGTGTAGACGCATGGGTAGCTCAGTGGATACTGGCCACCCTCTGGTCAAGGAATCCAAGAATATGGACCATTCTGCCCAGAAGGTGTATGTGGCCTCATCCGTGGGCCTTCATCAGGCCAGCTTGGCAGTGATCATGACACACTTCTCTCATGCCCTCTTGGGGTCGCTAGTTGAAGTCCTCCCTCATCTCCCAGCGGACATGCAGACTACAGTTAAGCAGGTCCGTGACAAGGGCTGTGCTGTTGTGAAACAACAGCTCCAGATGGCCTTGGATATTGGAGATTCCTGTACCTTCTCACTAGCAGCTGCAGTGGCCACTCGTCGCAGGACCTAGCTGAGGTTATCCTCTTTTCTGGTGGATACTCAGCACAAATTAGCTGTTGTGCCCTTCCTTGGCACCGATCTCTTCTGTCCGGGAGTGGCAGGTCACCTCCAGTGCATAGAGCAGTCCAGTGTCACCTTGGATGCCACTTCTACAATGGGTTCTTTGGGCAAGAACCAGGAGAAGCGCATGAAGAAGACCTTTCGGCACTCTTCTGTGGTTAGACAGCTCTCCTTCCAGGGAGGTCAGCAGCAACAGCAGGCTCAAGCTTGGCACCCCAGGCCCAAGCAGGGTCCCCAACAGCCCCACAAAGGAGGTCAAGGTGCTGGTCCAGGAGCCTCCTCCTCCTCTAAGCCTGCTCAGTGACGGGTCAGGGGTGGCCACACCTACACCCATCATGCCAGTTCTGTGTCCTCCCTTGGGGGTCCAGCTCTGCCACTTTCTTCTGCCTGGTCTGGTATCACTTTTGACAGGTGGGTTCTGGAAGTGGTCGGTCGGGGACTGCCTCTAGAATTCAAGCAGTACCCTCCCTACTGAGCCAGTGCCCCTTGGGAGGAAAGGATCTCAGTTTGCACTCAGTCGGCCCTTTGGGATGACATTGCTCAGCTCCTCTGTAAGGCGGCATTAGCTCCAGTGCCGGATCCTCCTACAGACCCAGGCTTTGTGTCCAGATACTTCCTGGTGCCCAAATGGATGGGGGGTTGGCGCGCCATCCTAGATCTCCATGACCTGAATCAATGTCTCAGGTCTCGCACCTTCCAGTTGGTAACTCTGAATCAGATCATACCATCTCTGGAGTGAAACATGGTTCTGTTCACTGGATCTACAGGACGCGTTTTTCCATGTCCCAATCCATTCATCCCACCAGCGGTTCCTCCACTTCAGGGTGGAAAGGACACTGTAAGAATTCCAAGCCATGTTGTTCGGCCTGTCATCGGCCCCTAGGGTCTTCACCAATTGCATCACAGTGGTGGTGGCCCACCTATGGCATTAAAGGGCTCTGATATACCCCTACCTCGACAATTGGCTCCTGGCAGGCTCCTCCCTGCAGGAGGTGGAGAGGACCAGGGACCTGGCCCTCCGAACCTGTTCCCCCAGTTAGGCCTCTTGATCAATGAGTTATTCAAAAAAGAAGAAAAGTGGACTCCACTTTTCTTCTTCTTCTTCTTCTTTTCTTCTTCTTTTTTGAATTCTTCTTCTTTTTTGAATTTTTTGAATTTTTTGAATATTTTGATGGACACCTATTGGAGTCTGAAGCATAGAGCTGGAAGAAGCTGAATCATTACCCAGATATCTTAATTTGTGTTGCTCTTGATCAATGAGGCCAAGTTGGAACTTGTGCCCTCTTAGGTGATGGACTTTATTGGGGCAGAGCTCGACTCTCATCAAGCCAGAGCTCGGCTCCCAGTGGACAGGGCGGAGGTTCTTTCCTCCTTTGTCCAGTCATTTCTGGTTGGGCACTTACGCCCTGCCCAGGACTTCCTGTGTCTTCTGGGTTACATAGCAGCGTGCACCTCAGTGGTCCGTTGGGCCAGATTGCACATGCGCCCCCTCCAGATGGAGCTGGCCGCTCAGTGACCTCAGCGTCAGGGTCATTTCAACCAGGTGGTCACTATCACCCAGAAGATGTGGGACGCTCTCCAGTGGTGGACCATCCCAGGTCGTCTGCAGGAAGGGATCCTGTTTGTCCGCCTGAGGTGACGGTCATTTTCATGACCGATGCCTCTCTCATGGGCTGGGGAGCCCACATGGGGGACAACACAGCCCATGGGTTCTAGACCCCTGAGGAGTCCTGATGCCACATCAACCTACTGGAGCTCAGAACAGTCAGACTGGCACTGTCAGCTTTTGCTCCTCAGCTCCGGGGTCAAGTGGTTCAAGTCCAGACGGACAATACCATGACCAGGTACTACCTCAACAAACAGGGCAGCATGCACTCCCATCTGCTATGCAAGGAGGCGCTCCTGATCTGGACCCTCGTCAGCCGGTTGGAGGCCGATCTTGCCATCCATGTGGCAGGAGTCTTGAACTAACTGGCGGATGCTGTCAGCTGCATAGGCCAGACATCCCACAAGTGGTCTCTCCATCCAGAGGTAGCTTACAATCTGTTCTCCTGTTGGGGCAAACCATTGGTGGACCTGTTAGCCTCAAGGGAGAACACCAAGCTGAGGCTGTACCATGCCTGCCCCCCCTCAGCAGGGCTCACTGCAAGGGGATGCCTTCTCAAGGCCGTGGACCCCAGGCCTCCTCTATGCCTTCCCTCCATTTCATTTGATCCACAAGGTGTTACTCAAGGTGAGGAGGGACAAGGCGAAGGTGATCCTGGTAGCCCCAGATTGGCCATGCCAGTTCTGGTATCCAGAGCTCCTCAGCCTCAGCTGCAGGGTCCCAGAGCAGCTTTGTACATGCCCGGACCTGATATTATTTGAATTAGGCAAAGGTATTCCATCCGGACCTTCAATCCCTGCACCTCACAGCCTGGTACCTGAGCAGCTAGATTTCCAGGCTCTGGGTCTTTCTGAGGATGTCTACACAGTTGTGCTGGCATCTCGTAAGGAATTGACCAGGAAATGTTATGCCTTCAGATGGAAAAGATTTTCCATTTGGTGTCAGGGTAAGAGTCTGGACCCCTTATCCTGCTCTGTGGCTAACAGTTTAGACTACCTTTGGTCTCTCTCCAAAGGGGGTCTACAGTCATTGACCCTTAGGGTGCACCTGGCAGCCATTTCCGCTTACTGGGTGTGGGCCGGTCAGTCAACATTGGCACAGGAAATGGTGGTCGGACATTTTTTCAAAGGCCAGGATCACATTTCCCCTCCAGTGTGTAAACCTCCACCTCTGTGGGATCTTTTGCTGGTTTTGGAAAAGCTCATAGGTAAGCCATTCGAACCCATGCACAAGTGTGAGCTCTCACACTTGTTGTGGAAGACTGCCTTCCTAGTGGCTATCATGTCAGCCAGAAGGACAGGGGGAGCTCCAGGCACTTTCGGTGGACTCCCCTTATCTGGTCTTTCACAGGGACAAAGTTGTCCTGCGCTCCCACCCGAAATTCCTTCCGAAGGTGGTGTCAGAGTTTCACCTTAACCAGGTGTTGACTCTGCCGGTATATTACCCTAACTACACCTCGGACGCCGAGTACAGGCTCCATACCCTGGACCTTAGAAGTGCTCTCTCCTAATACAAGGAGAGGACGGCAGAAATTTGGGGGAGAGGTTTGCTAGCTGTTTGTCACCTATGCTGAATCCGCTTCTGGCAGACCTGCAGCCAAATGGACCATTGCAAGATGAATTGCATCATGCATAGGTCTGTGCTATGAGTTGACGGGCAAGGAGCCTCCCAGAGGTATAAGAGCTTATTCTACCCACCATACTGCTGCATCGGTAGCTGCTTCCAGGGACATTCCTATCCAGGAAATCTGTCAGGCTGCTACCTGGAAGTCAGCAAACACCTTCATTACCCATTACCACATTGACCTTGAGTTACGTCGGGATGCTGATTTTGGGGCCTCGGTTCTCCAACCTCTGTTTCCTAAGTAGGGGGTGTGTGCCTTGCCTCCCTCCTCCTCCTGGAGAACTGCTAGGTGTCTGCCAAAGAGTGTGGATGAACAACATATCCACGCTCCTAGAAAAACAGGAGTGGTATATGTTGTTCATCCACACACCCACACCCGACCTCCCCAACTTTAGGTGCACCACCTTGCTTCCAGCGGGCTAAGATCTGGCATCATAGGGTGGAGCCGAGGAATTTACCACCTGGGTGAGTGGGAGGAGTCGGCTTGAAAACTTCTGGCCAGATTTAAAGGGGAAAGGGACATGCCAAAGTGTGTGGATGAACAACATGTACCACTCCTAGAACTACTGTTAAAGGTGAGTAACCTGTTTTTGCTCACCTGTAACAGTAGTTCTAGGAGTAGTATATGTCGTTCATCCACACGTACCCATCTGACCTCCCCAGCTGTAGATGCACACAACCTGACTTTCAGCGGGCTAAGATCTGGCGTCATGGGGCGGAGCCGAGGTATATACCACCCGGGTTGGTTGGAGGAGCGAGGTTGAAGACTTCCAGCAAGATTTAAAGGGGAAAGGGACATGCCAAACATTGTGGATGAACAACATATACCACTCCTAGAACTACTGTTATAGGTGAGTAACCTGTTTTTACTGTTTTTTACTTACAGGTCGTACAGTTTAGTGCTTTATTTTTCTCTGATTTTTTTTTTTTTTTTTTTGCAGGGCACTAACATACTAAGATGCCAGCAGAGCAGGCCAAAAGGTCTATCGAGTCTGCTTGAATAGCAGCATATGATCAAGACACCATTGCTGCCCCCCACCTCCCCATAATCCCACCCAACCCTGTCCCCACCAGAGTTACTCCTCCATTTTTGGCATTCCTCAGTTTTACCTTTCCCCTAAATCTGTCTCAGCCTCTCTTGAACCCTCACCACTGTATCAACAGCCACCAGTTCCACAGGCAGTGCATTTCATTGGGCCACAACCCTCTTGGTAAAGTAATGTCTCCTAGTCTCACCCCTGAGCCTCCTGCCAACCAGGTTATTAGAATGCCCCAATTGGTCCCTTCCTTCCTTAGCTGGAACACCCTATTTAGGCTGACCCTGTTCACTCCCCTTAGATATTTAAAGACCTTGATCGTATCCCCCCTCCCGTCTCTCCTCTCCTCCAGGGAGTACATGTTTAGCTGCTCTAGCCTCTCATCATAGGATCTTTTCTCCCAGACTCTGTATCATCCCAGTCACTCTTTTTTTGGACCCTTTCCAGGAGGGCAATGTCCATTTTCAAGTACAGGTGTGAAAACTGAACGCAGTACTCCAATTGCGGTTTGACCAGGCATTTATAAAGAGAAAGAAGTACGTCCCATCTCCTAGAGGTTATTCCTCTGACAGTGCACCCAAGCATTCTATTCACTTTGACCACAGCCCTCCTGCACTGCTCAGTGTTATTCATTCTGGCATCCTTGAGCACCCAAGGTCCTTTCCACACCAAAACCTGCAGTTTCTCCCCACCTAAAAAGTACTTGTATTCATAATTCCTAAGCCCGAAGTGGAGAACTTTGCATTTCTTGGCATTAAACCTCAGCTTCCAAGTGTGTGACCACCTCTCAAGAGTCTCTAGGTCCCCCGTAGGGCCCTTCTACCCTCTACCCCATCCACCACCACCCAGCTTTGAGTATTCAGTGAATAGGTTCATTTCACTCCTGATACCATCCCTGTTGTCCAAGATGTAAGCATTAAACAG
This sequence comes from Neoceratodus forsteri, assembly GCA_016271365.2. NCBI lineage: Eukaryota > Metazoa > Chordata > Ceratodontiformes > Ceratodontidae > Neoceratodus > Neoceratodus forsteri. Next base: position 373,342,933 of record CM057457.1, on the reverse strand, counting down.
GAGTGGGCCAGTGCCAACTCTTGTGGGACCCTGCTAATGACCCGTCTAGGAAATGATACCTCACCTCTGAAACCACCCAGTTAGTTTGCTCCCTATCCACCCCACCATCTTTCCCCCCAGCTTGTTCAACACCCTGAGAGTGGCATCAGGTTAAACGCCTTGCTGAAGTCTAGAAAGAGGACATCTACTGGTATTCCCTGGTCCAATGTCTTTGTCACCCAATCATAGAACTCCACAGGGTTTGTCTAATATAATCTGCCCTGAACAAAGTAATTTTGCTGATTATCCAGATGGCCCTGTGTCCTTGTGAACACTTCCAGTCTCTCTTTCAAGATGGCCTCCATCATCTTGCCCACCACTGATGTCAGGCTGACAGGCCTGTAGTTACCCGGCTTCTGACATCACTCCCCAAGAAGGCAAAGGACATACTCTTGTCAGAACCTTAACAGTCCAGCACATTGCACAGGGCTAGACGCATGCACAAGCTAACACATGCTAACAGAAAAAAAAAATAAACAGGAAAGGAGATTGACATGTGGAGTGGAGCAAGGCACTGCCGCTGCCTCTGAGGTTGCCACGGCAGAGGAGTGGTTGGACCACAGTGAGCTCAAGGAGGGTGAGGGTTGTGGATAAGAAGCGCATGCCCCCAGTTGTACCTCTCCACAATTCATACACTGTTCTGGCAGAGCATGGTTCCCCTATGTTTCTCCCATGAGCCACATTTATGGCTAGGCACAACATGGGCCATCCTGCAGTATCCAACCTGTCTGAAGGGAGGAGTTAAAAATGTCCACCAGTGGTGCAGCAAGGACATCTGCCATCTCCTTCGGTGCCCTGGGATGAATCCCATTTGGACCCGGCATCTTATCCATACTCGGGGTTATACAGAGCCTCCCTCACCCTGCCCATAGGAATTCCAATGTCATAGAGCTCACCCCCTTCCTCAGTTTCAGACTGCCTCTCCCCCATGTGGTGTTGGTCCTATATTGTCCCTTGTGAAGACCGAGGCAAAGTATTCATTGAGTACCTCTGCCTGTTCTCCGACCTCCTCGTCTCACCCACTCTCTGACCTAAGTCTACTAATCTGGCCCGTGACTTTCCTCCTTTCCCTTGTATACCTAAAGAACCCTTTTACCCCATTCCTGATCCCGTGTGCCAACCTCTGCTCTATCTTCGACTTGGCAGATCTCGCCACACTGGTTACCTTTTTCGATATCCTGTTGTACTTCACTCTATTTATGTCCCCTTGTGAGAGCTTATATTTCCTATAAGCTGCTCTTTTCTCCCTCACCACCTCCTGAACCTCCCTGGCCCACCAGCTTGACTTTCTGGCCCTAACAAACCTGTGTTGGACCTTCATGCTGGCCTTAGTGGCTTCAAGGAGCCCTCTTTTAATAATCTCCCACCTGCATGCCATGTCCTGTCTGATCCCCTCCAAAAACCTCTTGGGAACACCCGCCATACCCTCAAAGTCCACGCCCCAAAAGTCCACCACTATCATTTTCATGCAATTTTCCACCCTTCCCAGGTATAAGGAAAACCAAAGCAAGGCATGGTGACTCCCCACCAGTGGGGCCCCTACAACTAGGTTCCTAACCAGGTCATTATCAGACTTTAAATTTATATAAAATATGTATTTACATATATTTTGTTTTAAATTGTTGTGCTGGTTATCTTGCTGAAAGGAAGGAACACACTTCCTGAGGTGGGGGGTTAGACTTGTAGCTGGTCGTTTCTGGAGCACAAGCTTGGTCCTGCCCAGAAACAGGCTTGGTCTCACTCACCCTGCCCCTCACTCCTCCCAACCAAGTGCATCATTTTTCTTTATGCCAGAAGTTCTGACATCACTCCCCAAGAGGGCAAAGGACATATGCTTGTCAGAACCTTAACAGCCCAGCACATTGCATAGGGGGTAGATGCATGCACAAGCTAACACACACTAACAGAAAAAAAAATAAACAGGAAAGGAGATTGGCATGTGGAGTGGAGCAAGGCACTGGCTGTGGGGCAGCAGTCTTTCAGTAGATGTTCTGGAGGCTGTGATACTGCCCTATTTGAAGGTATCGCTCTGGTCTGAGAGAGGAGGTGACCCATCTCCAGGTCGAGCTGGCAAAGATTCATGAAACCTCCTTTCCCAGTGTGGGACCACCAGAGCCACTGCCGCTGCCTCAGAGGTTGCCATGGCAGAGGAGTGGTTGGACCACAGTGGGCTCAGAGAGGGTGAGGGTGGTGGATAAGAAGAGCATGCCCCTAGCTGTACCTCTCCACAGTTCATACACTGTTCTGGCAGAGCATGGTTCCTCTATGGAGGCACCTGCAATGGAGATGAAGAAGGATGTTAGGAACCACCACAAATGAGACACAGGGGAGCGTGGCATGAGACCCCACAGGGGAAGGAAATAACTCCTGGTGGGGGACTCGGTCATTAGGAACGTAGAACTGGAGGGGGAGGTAAGGTGCCTGCCCAGTGCCATGGCTGGGAGGGATAGGTAGTGATTCCTCAGGATTGCGGGAGCAGCTGCATGGGAGAGTGAGCTGGACATCATTGTCCACCTAAGGACAAATGACCTGGCTGGGAATTGGATCAGAGCAGTACAGGTGTAGTTTGTAGAGTTGATGAGGGGCCTTGGACAAGTAGCAAGCACAGTAAACTTCTCGAAGGTGCTGCTTTTCTATAGTATGGGTGAGGCTAGGATACTATGCACCATGGGAGTCGAATGGTTGATAAACCTGTTGCGGAGCTCAGGGTTTTGGTTTCATTGTGGAGTGGGGGTCCACCAGGAGGGATGCAGGCCTATACTGGTGAATGGTCTTCATCTGTCCAGGAGGGGAACCAGGATCCTACTTGATAAGTTTAAATGTTTCATTGGCATGCATTTAAACTAGCCAAAGAGGGATGCACTGAAAAGAAGCATGGGAATACCAGTCCCCTCACAAAACAGGTTATTGTGAGGTAAACACTAAGGTAGAGAAGTCAATAGGGAGCAGGACGGGTCAGTGGAGAGAAAGGCAAAGGTAGTAAGGAAATAGATGGAACAAAAAGAGGTAAAGCCATCAAAAAATGGAGGGTAATGAGTACCAATGCCTATAGTCTAGGTAACAAGTTCCCTGAACTGGTGGCCTTGATGGAAGAGGGAAGCCCGGCAATTGTGGCAGTCACTGAAACATGCTACCCAGAGAACCATGACTGGGATGTCGAAATACCAGGGTACACAATCTAGAGGAGGGACAGGAAGAGTAGAAGAGGAGGAGGAGGAGGAGGAGTAGCTCTCAATGTAAAGGAAGGGATCAAAGCAATGGAACTAAAGGGTAACTAGGCAGGAGAGGAGGCACTGTGGGTCACCCAGGAGACTGGAAATGGCACCGCAATCCACACAGGGGTTGTATACAGACCCCCATCTCAGGGAGAGGAAATGGACAAGGAAATGATATAAGGCATCCTTAGAACAGCAAAAAAGGGGGAATTATTGTTGATGGGGAACCTGAATATGCCAGATGTTAACTGGAGCACCTTTACTGCAGCCACAACTAAGAGCAGGGTTATTCTCAATGCCCTACAGTGGATATGCCTCAGACAGCTAGTGTTGTAACCCACTCAGGAAGGAGCAGTCTTAGACCTGGTACTCTCAAATGGGGATAGAGTGAGGATCTCAGATTTAGACATGGGTAGCCGTCTGGGAACAAACAATCACCAGTCAGTGTGGTTCATGATAAACACAGACATACAGTCGAGCCACAGAAAGGTGAAGGTATTTGACTTTAGGAGGGCTGACTTTGGCAAAATGGGAGAAGTGCCTCAAAAAAGCACTGGCAAACAGGCAAGAAGGTGGGGAGGAGGAACAATGGGGAAAATCAAAACTACCATCACAGAGGCACCAAGCCTTTGTGTGAAGCAAATAAAATAAAGGAAAACAAACACTATGGTTCTCAAAAGAGGCGGCAGGGAAGATTAGGAAGAAAAAGATAGCATTCAGGAAGTACAGTATGTGCTACTTGTACCAGACAACTTTGGCAGATGCATAGCTGCCTGATAGAAGCAGTGTCTGGTTCATCATTGGGACTGAAATTTAAAAAAAAAGCGCATCTTACATTGAACAAGAACTACTGTACTAGACAAATGAAACAGACATATAACAGTGATTACTGAGGTGACAACAGCTCTTTCAATGATTCTTTGTGTCACCCTTTGATCAGATGTTGATCAAAACAAGGTCAAACTTTATTTAAGCTTTCTTTTTAAAAAAATGACAAGAGTGGCTACTGTACCTGCCCCGGCACCTTTACCACAATCATTGCTGATCTCCTTCACGGGTACTGCAGGGCTCAGTATGCTTGATGAAGTCCGTGATGGCAGTCTGCTTTTTTTTCATGGTGGTGTAATGCACCCAATCCTTTTCCGTTTGGGCTAGCAGTCCCCAGTTTGGTCTAACATCCATGCTTTGCTCAGCTGCTCACCACAGCATTAGCAAAGCATCTCTTACATCCGATGGAGTGACATGAGCTTCCTCCTCCTCCTCCTCTTGTGAGGCTTCCTTCTCCACGCCATTGTCTTCATCCACTTCCTGGTTCCCAGCCAATCCTGTTACTGTTTCTTCAATGTCATCCTGTGGAACAATCAGATCAGGATTCACCATCCCAGGGTGGCAAATGGTGTCCAATTCAGTTGCAGAGATGCCCATTTTCTCTTCTTCGCTATCCTCTTCTGTGACCACACCGATGGCTGGGTCATTTGTGAATCCTCCTTTTTGGAAGCAGTTCTGTATGGCTTCAACATAGACTTCGTTCCATGCCCAATGCGTGAGTCTCACCACATCAAGCAGATTGATCCTCCTGACACAGGTAGATGCAGTGACCTCTTCATTGTGGCCTAGAATTTCTGGTAGCCCCCCCGCCTCACATAATGCCTTTTAAATGAGTAGATGATTCCCTGATCTGAAGGCTGCATTATGCATGTAGTGTTTTGGGGTAAAAAAAATCAGCTTAATGTTTCATAAACCACTGACATTTGGATGCGCTGTGCAGTTGTCTAGAATCAGTGTGATTTTTCTCCACCCGAGCCTGCGGTTCCAGGCTCAAAACCATGCCACAAAAATGTCCTCAGTCATCCAGGTTGTTTTATTGTTTCTATACAGCACTGGCAGATTACAGACACCATGAAAGCAGCATGGTTGTGCTGATTTACCAATCACCATTAATGTTTTTTTGTCAGATCCTGACATGTTGCATGTTGCGAGAACTGTCACACTCTCCTTTGCCTTCTTAAACCCCATGGGATTCTCACTTCTAAATGCTAATGTCCCATACCTCACACATCTGAAATAAAGTCCAGTTTCATCTGTGTTATAAATGTTGTCTGGCGCAAATCCACTTAACAATTGAGGCAGAACATCCTTTAGCCAAGTGTCTGCTGCTGTGGAGTCTGTGTTCAATTTTTCACCATGGATTTTCTTAAATCCTATGTTGTGCCACTGTTTCCAGTGGCTTAGCCAACCATCTGTTGCTTTGAAATCAGTTTTTACAAGGGCTTCATTAAGTTTGTTGGCCTTTTGCATCAAAAGAGGGACGCTAATTAAAGTTTCTCTACCCCAGGTGTTGGTAAACCCCCAGAGTAATGTATCCTCAACATCATTATCTTTATCCTCACACTTCCTCTTCCTCGCCAGGTTCTGATTAGAATGCCAGTCAGATTGAAGAGCATTTCTGTTTTTAAGTAAGTCACTTAGTGTTGGCTTAGGGTTGCTGAAATGTGAGCTCAGATCCTGTATGCTCAATTTCGGCATCTTGGCAATTTCCTGTTGGATCTCTACGTTGTGAGCAAACGTTGAACAGGTTTGCTTCCCTGGAGTTGAAGCAGTCAAAGAAGTTGTGGGTAAAGACACGATTACAGAGAAGGGTAGTACAGTAACCAGCAGCAGGGTGACACAGATTGTGAATAGTGACTCACAAAGCTCAATTTGCATTTATGAAGAGGCACTGATTGACTAATTGATTAAGTGATTAAAGGTGATTAAATGTGCTAAGAAGGTGGTTGATTGTAACCATTGGTGCAGCTGATACAGACGGTACGTGTGGAGTGCAAGGTCTGTTTTAAGTGCAAGTAAATGAATAGGAGAGAATACAGAATGGCATTTCGCAATAGCAAATCATCCAGTAGAACCGAATGTCCGTTTCATCTATGTACAGTAAATTTGGTGCATACTGTATAAGGAAGCTCAGAAGGAGCAGTTAATGCAGAAGGAAACAGGGATGGCAGTCTGAACAGGAAAGGCCCAACCTAAGGACAAGATAGCCAACTCATTTAAAAAGGGGGATAAAACCTTTTTATATTGTAGTATATTAGGGACCAAAGAAAGACCAGGAGAGGGATAGTGAGGCTTAATAAAGGTGAGGGGCAGTGGGCAGAGGATGACAGTGAATAAGCAGAGGTACTGAACAGATGCTTCTGCTCAGTATTCACAAATGAAGAGGAAGGGGATGTATCTAAAACAAATAATAGACACACACTGGATAGGGGAGTTGATACCAGTCCATTCATAGAAGAAAGAGTCTTGAAAGAACTCCTAAAACTGAAAGTGGACAATGCAATGGGGCCTGGTGGGATGCACCCCATAATTCTAAAATAACTAAGGGGAGAACTAGTAGCACCACTACCATTTTTAACAAATCATGGGAGGCTAATGTGGTACCTGAGGACTGGAGAAGGACGGATGTGATTCCCCTTTTCAGAAGTGGGATCAAGGCAGAGGCAGGAAACTATAGACCTGTTAGTTTGACCTCAGTGGTAAGTAAAATGATGGAATCACTTCTGAAAGAAAGAATTGTTGAGTACCTAGAGGCCAGCAGGGCACAGGACGCAAGGCAACATGAATTCACAGCAGGAAGGTTATGTCAGACTAATCAAAAATAGTTATTTGGTTGACCAAAGTAGTAGACCAGTGAGGGGCTGTGGATGTGTCCCACCTAAATTTTAAGAAGGCATGCGGCACAGTCCCACATAAGAGATTAATAAACAAGTTAGCAAGCCTGGGAGTAGGTCTCAGGGTGATGACCTGGGTAAAAAAATGGCTGGATAACAGAACAGAGAGGATACCTTGCAGATACCTTGCAAATTTTGTTCTATCTGTGTCTTTCCTCACAACCTTGCCCTTGTTCTACCTCCTTGTATTCTATCCAGCCATTTTCTAACTACAAAGTTATGTCCTACCAAGTGTTTGCCAAATATATTTGTGCTATCATATCTATATAGTTCAAGACTGTTAACATTGTATCCATCTAGTCCATACCTGTTAGCATACCTCCTTTTCATTACTTATGTATAGTTTGCTCACTTTATTGAATGTAATCAAATTGTACTGTAGTGTGAAACTTCTAGCTGTTAAAAAACTCACTATTTTCATGGGACAGTAGGGGGTGCTAAATTAAACAGAAAACATTATTTTTAGTGATCTTTACTTTATTCATCTACAAAAGAACATGATTAAAATTCAGTTTCTGTGGGAGGATAATAGCACCACAGCAAGAACTCTGTTGTTGTGGGATCATTCAGTAAGCCAGCACTTATTCAGCCTAAAAAACAAAAGAATGTTTGTCTCACTACACCGACACTGTCTATAACATTTAAAGCATTGCAGTATAATTTGATACCTTTTTAAGTGATGAGTTGCAGTTTATTTGTCATCACTCACTGTCATGGTAGGTGGCATCAGGCTACAAGGGAACAAGAGCATCAATCAGTTACTACAGTATACTGGTTTATTGTAATTTAATACAAAGTTTTCACTTACTGCAGGAGCATCCTACAGCACTTTGTTCAGACAGTCATAGTGAGCTTTGGAGATCCCGGTTTGTGCGAACCCACGGATACAATCATCTCACCTCTCTTTCAACTTATTAAAGGCATCCACCAATCATCCAGCATGCTTAGATTTAATGGATGACATCTTTAAACCCACTGTGAGGGCGTCTGGTTGAGACCCCGAGTTCATCTGGTCTGTAATTAGTCCGGCATACCAGTCCATGAATTTAGTTTTAAGAAAGTCTTTGAAAATTTTTGTTTATGAACATGTCTAGGGGTTGAAGGAGATTCGTACGTGATGCCAGCACAAACACTGGCACTATAGCCTCACTCTCCAGCTTCTCCAGAACAGCCGTATTGATGTGCACCCAGTATAAATCCATAAGCAATAGGGTTTGCTGCTTACATAGCATTTGTTGTTTTTTAATGACACTGACAAAGTAAGGTTTCAGGATGGTGTCAATAAAGCACAACACTGTGTCTGAATTTGCCCAGTGATTTTCACTTTGAGTAATTGACCACTCTGCTGAGAAGCAATAGTTTGGCAGGCTGGCTGTGCTCTTTCCCTGATAGATAACCTGGGGAAGAAGAACATCACCAAACAGGGTACACCCCATTAGTAGGGAATCTAGTCTCTTGCCTCCCAGCCCTATCACATCCACTTGCCATGCCCCAGACTCCTCCATAGTCCACTGGCTACAGGGGACAGGGTTAACGCATCTCGTCAATATTGATAATGAGCTCTGGCAGCAGACTTTACTGATACTGGCCAGAAGGTTTTCTTTCAGTGATTCATAGTCACTGGGTGTTTTTTGTCCGGCCTTCATACCCTTTCTTTTGACATCACCCATCTGATTTAAAAAATGCCAGACCCATTGCCTGGTTATGATGATAGCTCCCCCCCCCATATTCTGCCAGCAGCTTGTGGTTAGTAGTGTCAGGAGTTCGAAACCTCACTCTCAGGTTCTTGGCAATAATGGGCATGCAAGGAATCACAGACATGTTGCATAAGAGTAACAAAGCTTGTTTATTACTACCAAAAGGAAAATCACAGTTGCCCTAAGCAGTTCTTAATAGGAACTGGGAGCCAGTGCTAAGCATTCCCTATACCTCGAGGAATCTCCATGTCTCCTGGGGTCTCTGAGGTAGAAGATGTAATGTCTTACATTACATACCTAAGATAATTACCATGGTTACTATAAGACAGAAACATTTCTAATTGCAGAGATGAGCCCTGTTGGCTAAATTAGAGGTGGCTTCTCAGTCCAAGATAACATTATACAATGTTTTTTATAGTCATCACTTTGTAGAAACAAACAGGTACAGTTTGTACATAGCCGTGTAGTGATAAAAATAATCAGAAGATGGCAGCGCCGACTCATATGAACATACGAAATTTGCCAGCAGATAAAGGCCTAGAGGTCTATCAAGTCTGCTCGAATGTGCAGCTAGCACCCCTTATTCTGCAGCTGCCCCTCCCTTCCACCATTCTCCTTCATTATCCCTCCCCCTTGTCCTGTCCCATCCTCATTTGAAACAGTCCACTGTTCTACTACATACCACTTCAGCAGGTAACGCATTCCACCCAGCCACCACCCTCTCTGTAAAAAAATGTCTCTTCATCTCCCCCCTGAATCTTTCTCGCTCCAGTCTCATATCATGGCCCCTGGTGTCCCTCTCCTACTTTGAACAGCCCCTCTGTACCTGTCTTGTTTATTCCTTTCATGTATTTAAAGGTTTCAGTCATGTCACCCCTGTCTCTCCTCTCCTCCAGTGAGTACATGTTCAACTCCTTCAACCTCCTCTCATATGATAAGTCCCCCAGCCCCTTGATCATCTTTGTTGCTCTGTGCTGCACCCCCTCCAGTAACTTAATGTCCCTCTTCAGATACGGACGCCAGTACTGTATGCAGTACTCCAGGTGTGGTCTAACTAATGACCTATACAGTGGCAAAATCACCTCCTCCCTCCTCGAGGATATACCCCTTGCAATACAACCCAGCACTTTGTTGGTCTTTGCAGCTGCCTTCCTACATTGTATCGAGTTGTTCATTGACCCTGTAATGAGCAGACCCATATCCTTCTCCTCCTCTGTCTGGGCTAGCTGTACTCCCCCTAGCTGGTAACTCCTCCTTGGGTTCTTCATCCCAAAATGTAGCACCTTGCACTTTTTGGCATTAAAGCCCAGTTGCCAAGTATCTGACCAGGTTTCAAGCTTTGCCAGATCATCCTGCAACCCCTGCCATCCCCCTAGGTCATCCACCACCGCGCCTACCTTGGTATCATCAGCAAATAGACTGATCTTGCTCTTGATGTCCCATGATATGTCTGCAATGAATATCCCAAACAACACTGGTCTCAACACCGATCCCTGTGGAACACCGCTCGTCATTGCCCTTGGGTGTGAGAGCTCCCACCCACCACCACCCTCTGTTGCCTTCCCTGCAGCCAGTTTCCTACCCATCTCACCAGCCTTACACCCACCCCTGTGCCTACTAACTTCCTTCCCAGCCTTCCATGTGGCACTGAGTCAAATGTCTTACTGAAGTCCAGATACAGGACATCCACTGCATGGCACCTGTCCAGTTGCCTAGTTACCCAGTCATAGAACTCGACCAGGTTGGTTTGGCAGGATCTGCCACATATGAAGCCATGCTGTCTGCTGTCCTGTAGTCCTTTGGCCTCTAGGAGGCCACCACCTCTCCTTTAGGATAGTCTCCATTAGCTTACCCATGATGGATGTGAGGCTCACTGGTCTGTAGTTTCCCGGTTCATCCTTGGGGCCACTCTTGTGGAGGGGCACCACATGAGCCATCCTCCAGTCCTAAGGTACACACCCCAAATATAGTGAGGCATTAAATAGGTCTGCCAAAGGTCCTGCAAGGACCTCTGCCAGCTCTTTCAGTACCCTGGGGTGGATGCCATCTGGGCCTGGCGCCTTGTCCACCCTCAGTGCCTTCAAACCCTCTCAAACTCTGCTCTCCATGATTTCCCCATCTGTCACCTCTTCCCCTCCTGCTTCTGCCATTTCTCCCACCTTGGGTGTCACCTCCCTCTTCTCTTTAGTAAATACTGAGCAGAAGTACTCATTTAGTGCTTCCACCTTATTGCACCTTGCTTCCACCCAACCCCACTCCTTCCTAATCCTTACTATGTGGTCCTTACAGCTCCTTTTCTCTCTGATGTACTTAAAGAAGTCCTTCTCCCAATTCTTAATGCCTTGTGCCAGTCTGAGTTCTGTAGATGCTTTGGCTGCCCTTACTGCCCTTGTCACCTCCTTCAATTCTGTCAAGTACTCCTCCCTGTCCTCTCCCTCCCTGTTTTCTTGTACTTCCTAAAGGCCACTCTTTTCCTCCTTACCTTTTCCATGACCTCCTTGCTCAACCAGATTGGTTTCTTAGCCCTAGCCTTCTTGCTCTGGGCTTTGCAGCAGGTTTTGGTTGCTTCCACTATACCCAGCTTTATGAGCTCCCACCTCTGGTTAGTGTCCATACTGGGTTGAATTCTAGCAAGGTACCCTTTTACCATTTCCCCCATCCTCTCAAAGTCAGCCCTCCTGAAGTCCAGCACTATTGTGCCAGATTCCACTCCTTCCTTGCCCATATCCAGTGTGAGCCTTACTGAATGGTGATCTCTCCCTGACAGTGGTTCCTCCACTGTAAGTTCTCTTACAAAGTCCCCATTTGCCAGCACAAGGTCAAGGGTATTCCCTAACCTGGTTGGTTCACTGACCATTTGCAGCAGAAAGCTGTCCTGGGAGGCTTCCAGCAGTACCTGCTCCCTTCTGTTCCTGGTTGTTGGGGTGCTCCAGTCCACTCCTGACATGTTGAAGTCCCCTACAATCAAAACACTACCCTTCTCGCAGGTCCTCCTGATCTGTCCCGCTAGTTCCCTGTCTAACTCCTCTGTCTGAGATGGTGGCCTGTACACCACTCCCATTCTAAGAATCCTATTCTTGGAATCCTGGATTTGCATCCAAAGTGACTCCGTACTACCCTCCTTCCCTTCCTCATTTACACACTTCAGTCCTTCCTTTACATATAGTGCCACACCCCCCCTCCTTTCCCAATCACCCTGTCCCTACGAAATAACCTGTACCCTGGTACAGACAGGTCCCAGTCATTGTATTGGGTGACCCATGTTTCCATGATGGCTGCAATGTCCACCTCTCCCTCTGCCATGAGAACCTGTAACTCTGCAGTATTCCTCCCAAGGCTCCTAGCATTAAGGATAACCACCTTCCACCCTTTTCTCCCCCTCCCATCCTGCCCTCCTTTCCTAGCATCACCAACAGTACTTGCCATTTGTCCTTTGTCACTGTTATGGGGGGTAAGCTCATATGGTTTCCCAACCTGTGGTCTCAGCATATCTCTTCCCCAACTGCCACCCCCCCACTCCTAGTTTAAAATCCCAACTTCCTCTATGTACTGCTCCATCCTCTGTTTCAACACGTTCTTTCCTTCCTCACTCAAGTGTAGTCTGTCCTTGGCATAGAGACTACTGTCCTCCCAGGTCCCTCCCCACCCTCCAACAGCCCATATTCTTTAGCACAACACCAGGTTCTTAGCCATCCATTAAATTCCTCTTTTCTCAGCTTTCTTGTTGTGCTTGCCTTTGGCACAGGAAGGATCTCTGAAAAATTTACTGATCTTCCTGCCTCCTCACATAATTGTGCTAGTTACTCAAACCTCCTCTGGACTGTATCTACTGTCTTGTCAGCCAGGTCATTTGTCCCAAGATGTATAATTAAATGAGGCTTGTCCCTACCCCTTCTAGCATATTTCAGAACAGACTGTCCCATCCTTGCCATTGTCATTCCTGGCATGGCCTCTAACCAAATGCGACTATGCCTCTCCCCCTTGCTACCCCACCTAACTCCTCTTAGTATATCATGTATCATACTCATTACAAGGACACAGGTGTCCTAACACATTGTAAGCAAGAAATATGTATATTAGAAAGTAAAGTGTGTAGCAATTATATGCATGCATATCCTGACATCTGCTCTTATACAGTAGATGCCCTTAGCCCTATATGTTAGTATAACATATACCTAAATGCTAGCTGTCTGCGGTATACCTCTGGGGTACCAATTAGGGTGCAGGAACCTCATGTAACATTTCCCTTCTTGTTGCCTCTGAAAGGGCAACATAAGCAGGAGTAAGGAAGTGGATAGGGAGCAGGGATCACTTACAGACTCGATGCAAGAGCCTTGTAAAGGAACTTCAGCTGCTCACGGTGTTGGCATAATGTGTACCATAGGCAGCATAGCATAATAATAAGAAAAAATATAAAAAATGCTTGTATAATAACAAAACCTTTGAAGGTAATCTTTAACCAAGTGTTAATAAGAGCACTATTCATGACACCATCATTAATAAGTGCAAGTACTGCTTCATTAGCTTTGGAGATATTACTGCTGATGTGGATGAGGTGAGTATCTTTCCTGTCTAAAAGTGGTTTTAATGTCAAAGTTAAAGGATCAATGTGCACATTAAAATAAAGGTAGATACTCTGAGAGAGTAAGCAGGTAATCAGGATTACCATCAATTATATTGGGGTCCATAAAGGAGACAGGGGTAATAACTGTGTGTCCAATAACAGTAGGCTAATGTGGAACAAAACAGAAATGTGAGTTATCAATAGAACATGTCTTCTCACCATATTTAAAAGCCTTAACATTTGTTACCACACAAAATTCACAATTATATTGTATTTTCACTATAGGCAGTCTCCATTTTAGCAACTGTACAGCGCAAGTATAAGTCTATTTGGAAATCTGTGTTGACAGGCGGTGAACCTCCTTCTGATAAGACTTGTACAGCTTGGAATTGTCTGGAGCAGATGTTGAGTCCTGGTATTCTGTGTCATTGCTGGCGATGTCATCATCCATGGAAAAGGACCAATCGATACTCTCTGGGCAATATCCACATACAGGTTTAATAACATCAAATATATCACATCAATACAAATAAATATACCCATTCTTAGCACAACAATCCTTGTGTGGTGAGACCCACGCATCCAAAAGAGGATGGAAAACCAGTGGAGGGGGCAAGTCAAGGTGTTCTCTGTAGATATCTTCATCACTGTGCCCAATGGAGTGTACAGATGCTAGTTTATCAAATATAGCTGTAGTAGGATCAAAATGTGGTAAAGAAACAGTAAAAGACACAAACATAGTATACTTAATTGAACATTTCATAGAAGTAAAGCAAGAACCAGTATTAGGATGCCTGGTCACAAAACCTAAATTCCTAACAGTAGCTATAGGAATAGTAAGAGAGTGTATCATACACTTGGCAACACAGGTAGGGGATTTGTACTGAAGACAATACCATTTAGAGATGTGTCTATCATGTATGATATAAGGGATTCTTCCAGATTCTAGATCATGGAAGAGATTGTTGATGGTAGTGATAATATATGATCCATATGTAGAACATAAGATTTCATGGGCAATGTATTGCTTATGTGCTTCTTTCTTGTTTTGTGCAATCGGAGTTAATCTTGTCTTTAGAATCTGTAAAGATCTTAGCAATGTTGAGCATATTGTATACAGTGTTTCTTTCTTACTGACTTAGGCCATCCCCACCATGCAATAATGGGGGTATGATGTAATTGATCATACCAGTCTGAAACTTCTGTGAGTGTACTTTGATACTGGCAATGTCTGCTTTATTCAGTATAGACATTGCAGTACCAAAGGCACCAGTGAGGGTACCTATGGCACCAGTAACATCAGACGTGTCACATGTATTACATTTATGACTTTGATCATCTGTTTTAGGTTTTCTCTTAAAATTACCTCTGTGCTTGATGGTGTGTGCCCTGGCAATAAGGTCTTGGTTACAAATCTGAAAAGCTGCTAAGCTATCAAGTAACAGTTCTATAAAACAATGATGAATTAGTAGTATGACACATACCAAATTCTTTCATATTTATGTAAGTCAAATTAAACAAAACAGGTATATGCTTATATTGTAAGTTGTTAATCAAGGAGCCAGGTAAAGCAGTGACTGTGAGACCACTACAAGGACCAGGGGTTTGTTTTGGACATTCCTGTAGCTGTTCCTCAGTAGGTGGTAACACAGATAAGTACATGGCAACTGAGGCCATGTGTATAGCTCAAAATTTCCTGGCAGAATCTTTGATGAATCACAATATGAGGGGTCAGTTAAGGTAGTGATATTGTATAAACCAGAATGTGTTAGAGAGGTTTGGTGCAAGAACAAAGCACCATTTGGGGATAATTTTGCATTGGGCCATCCATGGAAAGTTCCCTTGGAGAGTTTGGCCACAGGGAGTATTTATCCTTGAGACTTGATTTGCCATTCAATTTGTAGGGTCGATTTATCAGGCGCAACAACCAAGGCAGTGAGGTAGGTATCTGAACCTTCCTGGACAGTAATCAAATTGTCAGGAATATTGATGGAGACTTCCTCTGGGACAGTTGTAGGTGGCTCAAGGTGAGGAAAAAGGCGCTTCACCGTGCCCTGAATGCAGGGGATGACTCCTAAGATGAGGAGAAAATGGAACAAGATAGCCATCTCGTCAGTGTACCTGAAAAGGAAAATCAAACATTAGCAGATTAATATGATTCCACCCAATGGGGTGAGAAAAAGTAATTATACTCTTCTGTACAGTTTCAACTGGTTTGCATTTAACCATTTGTCAGTCAGTTTGTTGCTTTGCATGAGTCTGATCTGAAAGACTGCTGGACTGAGCTTGTCGACAGTGGGGTAGGGTCCTTCCCACTTACTGGAGAAACAGTGTGTTGGATGTGCAAATATGAGAACCATTATCTGATCCCCAAATTACCAGTCCACTTCTTGTGCATGTTTGTCAAATAGGATTTTGTACTGTTGCTGGGCTTTTCCCATGCAGTCAGCAGCATATAAATGAGTGTGTATGAGGTCTTGTCTGAGTTTGTCCATGTATTGGTCCACAGAGACACGGTCTGTGGTAGGGGTGTGCAGGTCAAACAACAGGTGTTCAGGTAATCTCATATTTCTATCAGTCATCGCTTCAAAGGGTGTCAACTAGGTGGTGGCTGAGGGCATGCCCCTGATTGCCATAAGGAGTAAAAGCAGCAGGAAATCCCAGTCCTTGGGATTGTCCTCAATGAATTTGGAAAGCATTTGCTTAATCTGCCTGTTGGCCCACTCTGCTTGACCTGATGATTGTGGGTGGTATGGTATGTGGAACTTCTGATGAACTCCCAAGAGTTCAAGGGCTTCTTTCATCAGCTCACCTATAAAATGGGTTTCTTTGTCTGAGTCGACCTTGAGAGGTAGGCTACACCTGGAGAAAATCTGTTCTACCAAGATTTTGGCAGTAGTTTTTGCAATGCATTTCTTAGTGGAGAAAGCGTCGACCCATTTCGAAAAGAGATCAGTTACCACAAGGGTGTATTTGTTGTTTCTGCTGGTATTGGTTAGGGGACCAATTAAATCAATCTGTATAGTATGCCAAGGGCCAACATGCCATTGTGGTAGTAGTTTGGCATTTCTTTTAGTGGGGATGGGGTTATTTTTCACTCAAACAAGACAGTTGTCTTTATACTGTTTGACATCCTTAGTGACACCAAGTGGTGGTCTTGAGCCTTTGGAGTGTGTTTTCCACTTCCTGGTATCCACCAGTGGGGGTATCATGCACTTGGTGCAGACATTCAGATCTGAGATGACGAGAAACCACCCACAGCTTGGTGAGGGTGTCATCTGATTGATACCATATGAGCATGTCATCAGGGGACAGGTGTAACTTACCTTCATGCCTTCGGTAGGGATTATGGGTAGGTAAATTCTTCTCAGTACCTTTGTCCAAGAATCTGAACACATCTTTGAGTTCAGAGTCAGCATGTTGGACTTACGACAAATCCAAGAGGGAAAGGTTTCTTCCTGACTGCTGTGATGTGCACAGCTGCCCTGGCCTCTAGATGGTCCATCATCCAGGTGCCCCCCCTTGGGCCCCTTCCTTTGCAAAGGTGTCAATAGTGTCATTGAAGGCATGATAGGGATCATGTATGGAGTGGCCCTTAACCTTGTATACATAGAGTTGTGTACAAATTTCTGTGCTAGTGAATGAATGTTTATTACCAGTTCCTTGTGCTTCACTGGCATGCCATCAGAAGAGGAAAATGAGTTTTTCTGCCAAAAGGGGAGAAATGCTGTAAGTGAACAACAAACCCAGTTAGTCTATGAAGATAATGGTATCCTCAGGGCACAGGCCAATGCTGCCATTTCTGCATACTGTGATGATGCCATACTGCAATGCTTAGAAATTTTAACAGTGTTTCTATAAGGGTAAATTACTAATATGCCCATTCCTGTAATCCATTCTCTATGATAATAGGAAGCTGATTGTCTGTAAAGATATGACAAAGTGAGATGTTCTCAAGTAGTTGTGGTGTAGCAGGGAGGAACAGACCTGGATCTGGTAGGTCAGGTGGCTGCAATGTACAATCATAGGGTTCTCCTTGGAAAAGGAAACCATGTGCCAACATAGATGGCATTTTAGTTGGGTGGACCTTGATGTCTCTGTCCTGGAGAAGGAAGGACCAGCGTGTCAGTCTCATATTGGAGATTGACCCATGCTTCACCCTATCTGATAGCAAAAAGGTTTTTGGGGTGTGGTTTGTATTGATGATCGGGGGGGAATACCCAATGATATACAGAAAGTGCCTGACATCCCAATAGGTGGCCAGATGGTTCCTTTCACAAAGGTTTTACTTCTCTTCCACTGGGATCAAGAGCTGTGATGCATATGCAGTTGGACTCAGGGTGCCATGGACCTTCTGGGCTAACACTGCAGACATTGCAATGTCAGAGGTGGTGGATCCCAGATGGAATGGCAAGGCTGGATTGGGGTTCATCAAAGCTGGAGCTGAGGCCGAGGCCTGCTTCAGTGATGTTACTGCTTGGGTGTGAATGGGGCCCCAAGTCCAGGGGTCATCCTTTTTCAGTAGTTCATACAGAGGGGTGGCCTTCTGAGCAAAATCACAAATAAAATCTCTAAAATAGTTTATCATACCCAAAGAAAAATCTCCTAAGGGTGGCCACGGTGGTGGGCAGTGGCAGATCTTGCAATCCCTGTATCTTCTTCCTGGTAGGGCTTCACTCTTGGTCTGTTATCCTCAGGCCCAGAAAGAGTACCTCATTCTGACAGAGCTGTGCTTTTGCTGGGTTACATTTGAGGTCTGCCCTCTGGATGAGGGTCACTAGTTCATTTAAGACATCCAGATGTTGTTCCTGGGTGGCTGTGGCCAACAACAGGTCATCCACATACTGCAAGAGACACTGTGGTGTGAAGAAACCCTAAAGAGCATCCATTATGTGCAAATGGAACAGGTAGGGGCTATTGTGGAACCCCTGTGGTAAGCAGGTCCATGTGAACTGCCTGCCCTCAAAAGTGAAGGCAAACTTATTGACTTTTGGAGACCAATGACAATGACCAAAAACCATTGGAGATGTCCGGGGCACTAAACCATTGTTGGTCAGGAGTCAGTAATTGAAGCACATCTGCTTCTGATGCCACAGTTGGGGCACAACTGAGGGTGACCTGGTTCAGTCTCCTGTAGTCAATAGTAAGTCCCCAGGCACCTGTGGGTTTTTTTCACAGGCCAGATTGGGGAATTTGCAGTGGAAACATACATCCTGATTACTCTTGCTTGAGGAGTGATTTAATTGTTTCCCTAGGAGAAGGCAAGACCTCAGGTGGAAAAGGGTATCACCGTTGCCTCTCATGTGCTATGCCTATCACTTGAATGACAGTTTGCATCCTGCCACAGTCATACTTGTTAGTAGAAAATTCCTCCAAATGTCTTTGTAGAATGGGGAGGAGCTTTGGGAAAAGCTCATGGTTCTTAAACAAATCTATGATGTCATACTCCTTGTTGTTGGCAGAGATTGTCACGACCACGTGCGAATCAGTGATCATGATGGTGTGATATTGTCCCTGAATTTGTATCAGTACCATGTTGGCTAAGTCCACACAGCCATGTGGTGCCAAAAAGTAAATTCCGATTATACTAGGATGATCATGCAGTACCATCAGCTGAAAGGTATGGTATGACTTCAGGTGTCCAAGTGTCACAGGTAGTGGCATGGAGCGGTATTCTGGTAACCTAGTTCCATCTACACGAGACATGTTAGTCCTCATTCGGTAGACCGAGGTGATGTGTCTGGATTATCATCCTGTAGTACAGATACTGCCACGTCTGTATCCAGTAGTACTGTCAGTAGGCAGCCCCAGACCTCTGCCTCTATGCAGGGCCTTCCATTTGTATCCAAGACCAGCTTGTTTACAGTATGGACTGGGACCTGTAATTGTCCATCTGTACCAGTAGAAGCATGGGGCAGCTATTGAAAGAGAGTCTGGGCCTGGTTCCTTTGAACCATCGCACCATGCTGTACTGATGCTATACAGGGAGCTGCTTCCAGGTTAAGGCCTGAGAACCTAGACTTCTGGTATCTCTGCAGCCTGTTGAGGCCTGCTGTCCTGGCTGTATTGCTGTAAGGGCCTGAACAGGGATGGCATCCATTACGGAGCATACTTGCCCGAGAAGATCTCGGAATTTCTGGTTTTCATCAACTATTTCCCTATATGAGGGGCCTGTTCTTTGTTGTTTACCCTTGTTGTTTTTATGATGTTTCATATTTTTGTGGTAGTTCCGATGCCTACCCCAGGATTGTTGTTGTGGTTGTTGTTGGGCCTGCTGGGGGTGCTGGCTGTCTGTGGGAAGGGGCTGTTTCTCTTGGGCCTGCTACTCTACAGTGTAGTGTGTCATGGCCTTTGGAATGGCTTCCACGGCAGCTACTTTCTTGGAACCGGAGCTTGAATCACAGACTTAGAGTTGATAAACTCTCTCTGTTTTCCAAAGAATATTGTCAAATCTCTCCGTGTTGGGTTAGGTGGTTGGCACTACCTTCTCTTTTACTGCAGGGATCAAGTTCCGAAGGAACAATGTTTTATATTCAGTGAGGTCCACATCTGCGGCTTCTCTTGCAAGGTGCTTTCCTGCTTGGTAGGCCATCCAGAGCCACTGGTGGAAGGTCACTGGGCTTTCCTTTGCATTATGTTTCACAGGGTGTGTGAGCATCACTCCAACCACACCTGGATTGTGTGCAGAAATGAGTTGAGATGCTACTTCGTCAAAAGTGGTGTGGCCGTCCTGGTGGATGACAATGGGGAGTTTCGCCCACAGGCCAGGATCGATGGTCTGGCGTAGGATTTGGATCTGATAGTCTGCAGCAAGACAAAACATTTCACATTTAGCACACACCTTTTCCAAGTGGCAACTGAGATCATGGACGGGCTCTTTCAACCAATACTGTCAGCTATTTGCTGAACAGAGTGGGCCATTTGTAGGAGATTGCTGGGATGATCGTGCGGAGGTAGATCACCTCGGGTGCCCTCCAGGGCTGCCTGAGGTGCAGCTTCACTCACAGTACAGACCATTCCTTCCCATGTCATGGCCTCCTGTAGCATCTGTTGAATCTGCATTCAAAGAGTCCACTTACTTCTGTCGGGTAGGGTCACATTGTCTAAAGTGGCATCAGTCATTTTCTCTATCTCTTCCTTATCGTACACAGAAATAATGGCAATTGGTGGTGCTGTTGGGACTAGGTCTGGGCCTGCTTCCCCCATCATGGGGGTCACCATGTTGGTGTTGCCCATGATGTGCATCATGCCGTCGATGATGTAGGGACATGGGGTCATGTGACTGTGGTCCACCATGTTGTGGATAGTGGGGCGGGGTATCTGGGCCTTAGTAGGGGTGTGACTGGGCATTGTACTGGGAGATGTCATCATCTGACTCCTCCTCCTCAGATTACATCATCAAGACAAGGGCTATGCCTCCCATTGCCTTGGCGTGTCCAGCCAGTACCTCTCGCTGATGGCATAGTTTCGCCATCTTGGATTCACATTCTTCATGACTCACTTTTGCAGCATTCTGATCCACATCATCCTGCATCTGCTTCTGTAACACTCTATACGCAGCGCTTAATTTACAATTGTCCCTAGTAGCTACTCCTAAATCATTACGTACCTGGTTTATCTCGTCCTGTAACTCTTCCAACTCCTCACATATCTGATCATTCATTCTACTTAACAAGTCACTCATTTGCAAAGCCTGCCCCTTATCCTGTCTCAAACTTTCACACTCCTGCTTCAACATACAAAGTTCTTGCTCACCTGCCTGAGCAGAATGATGCAAAAGGGAATCTTTTTCATTCTGCAGACTTTGGAGTTCAGAATCCAAATCCTGCTCATGTCTTACACATTTGGTTTCCTGCAACCCCATCTCCTGCTTAAGAGATGAGATTTGCAGTTCAAGGGTTTGAAACCTCACTTCGGAGGCTTCTACAGCAGCTTAAAGAGCCGCGACCAACAGCCCTTTAGCTTCTCACTTTCTGGCTGTTTGTCTCGTCTCTGTGTACTGGGTTGAAATCCCCAGCATGGGGTTTATGGATTGACTTGCATCCTGATCTAAGTCAGCCCATCCTTCATGGGAGGCAAGGAAATTTGAGACATCGAGTCTCAGGTCTGTGCAGATATTTGATACGGTGACCATTGTGTGGGAGGGAATGAAAAATCAAACTGAAGAGGTGCCATGCTGTGTATCGATCCACAACAGGTGCATTATTTCACAGGTGGGCTGCTGTGCACTTGTAAGCTTGCAATTCAGAACTGCCATGGGGTGAGGAGAGTCTGCATCGGCCACACCCAGTAAGCAGCCAGACTTTGCAAGTGTTTACAAAGTGGGTGAAAAATGGGAACAGTGGTGTGGGAATGCACACCTGCTGTCCCCATTGGTAAGGGAAAGTTGCGGTAACAAGTGAAACTTTGCAAACTCCAAATATTACCTGCACATGGCCGCCAATTTTCAGGAGGTCTAAACCTCACACTCAGGTTCTTGGCAGTAATGTGTATGCAAGGAATCACTGACATGTTGCATAAGAGTAATAAAGCTTGTTTATTACTACCAAAAGGAAAATCACAGTTGCCCTAAGCAGTTCTTACCAATAGGAACTGGGAGCCAATGCTAAGCATGTACCTCGAGGAATCTCCATGTCTCCTGGGGTCTCTGATGTAGAAGACGTAATATCTTACATTATATACCTAAGATAATTACCATGGTTACTGTAAGATAGAAACATTTCTAGTTGCAGAGATGAGCCCTATTGGCTAAATTAGAGGTGGCTCCTCAGTCCATCATAACATTATACAATTTTGTTATAGTCATCACTTTGTAGAAACAAAGAGGTGCAGTTTGTACATAGCCATGTAGTAATACAAATCATCAGAAGATGGCAATGCCAACTCATTTATCGTACTCATTACAAGGACACAGATGTTCTAATACCTTCTAAGCAAGAAATACACATATATTAGAAAGTAAAGTGTATAGCAATTATATGCATACCTATTCTGACATCTACTCTTATATGGTAGATGCCCTTAGCCCTATATGTTAGTATAACATATACCTAAATGCTAGCTGTCTGCAGTGTACCTCTGGGGGTACCATTAGGGTGCAGGGACCTCTTGTAACAGTAGCTTTTACCACTGCGATTGCTACAGCTGCCATCACTTGAGCATTTACCACTGCGCCTTCTGCTCGATGGCTCTAGATGATTTTTTTCATTTGTACAACATAATCAAGCAGTAAGTCAGATGACTTCGTGGCTTTGTAGGCTTGCTGTGTGCAATTAAGGCTGGATCACCTGAACTTTTAATCTTGTCCAGGTAATCAGCCTTAAATTTCTCCTTTTCATTACTTCTGTATAGTTTGCTCACATTATTCAATGTAATAAAATTGTACAGTATATCTCTGTGTACCAAATCTCTGTACACTGTCCTCGGCCCCAAGGCCGCACCAGGAGACAAGCAACTTGTTACTCGGTGTGCCTTCCTGGTGAAACATTTCAATAAATAAATAAAATAATAGTAAACAAAGTCCACTCTGAAGAAAGGGGAATTACTAGCGGGGTACCACAGGGTTCAGTACTGGGACTGGTCCTCTTTAATTTCTTTATAGATGACATTGCAGAGAGACTGGAAGGAAGAATATGCCTCTTTGCAGACACAAAGATCTGCAACAGGGTTGATACACAAGTGGGGGTAGAAAGGATGAGAAGGGACTTGGCAAGGTTGGAGGAATGGTCAAAAGCATGGCAGCTTAGATTTAAGCAAAGTGCAAAGTAATGCACCTGGGAAACAAAAACCCAAGGTAAGATTACAGAGTGGGGGCTGGTATTTATGACAAAGATGGAAAAGGGACTGAGTATAGTCATATCAGGTGAGCTAAAGGTAGAAAAGCAATGTGGGAAGGCAGTAAAGTGGGTTAGGGGGATTCTGAGATGCATAGAGAGAAGCATCACCAGTAGAAAACAGGAAATTTATGCCAGCCTGATGGTGCTGAGAGTTCAGGTACTAGATGCCACACCTCGTGCCATGCCAGCAACCCAGGTTTGAGATCTGACTTGGGTCATTTGGGGGTCAGCAGGGCTGAGGAAGATTGAGCATCCATGGACAGCTCTCCTTCCTTGGGGAGGGAGGACAGTACAACATGCTGTTTGCTTCACACCCAGTGTCAACTGGCTGTCAATACACATGCACCATCAGAAGGGGAGGGCCTCACACACAGGGCATATGGCTACCTCCACATAGGTGGAGTCCAGACACCTTGGCCCATTGCATGTGTGGAGGTCCAGGGAGAAAATTCAGAAAATTTAAGGAGCAGGCAGGCTCCATGAAGGCCCAGTTCACCACCACACCAGTGACCCCTGATTCTGGACTGTGCTCCAGGGTGGGGAGTAAAGCCATCGCTCTTCTCCCTGGCACCACCATGGGGGTAATGCACAGGGAACTCTAGAACATGGCTAGTGTGGGGTGATTGGGGCTAGAGAATGAGTCCTTCAGAGTGAGGGCCAGAGTCGCCTGCCTTGCTCCGCAGACAAAAAAAGTTAAAAAAAAAGAAAACAGGATGTTGTCATCCCTATACGCAGACAGTTGCTGAGACTCCATCTGTAGTACTTCATGCATTTCTGGAGACACCATCTCTGCAAGGACATAGACAAGATTGAGGCAGTCCAGCAGTGGGCAACTAAAATGGTGCAGGGTCTGCACCAGCAGCTATAGGAAGAGACTAAAAGAGCTTACCCTTGAGGGAAGGGGGGCATGATAGAAACTTTCAAGTACCTCATTGGAATCAACAAAGAGAAAGTAATATATTTCAGAAAAAGAGATGTACAAGAACAAAGGGACACAATTTGAAAATAGAGGGGGGGACAACTTGGGCAGCATGAGGAAATATTTTTTCACAGAGAGGGTGGTGGATGCATAGAACAGCTTTCTTGAGGAGGTTATGGGGTCAAAAACAGTGGGGAAATTTAAGAATGCATGGAAAAGACAGAAGGCAATTCTAGTGAGAGGTAGGAGGATGTAGGCTGTTGGTAAAACTAGGTTCTGCAGCTTATCCAGTAGGTAGGGAAAATGGGCAGACCAGATGGGCTAAGCGGTCCTTATCTGCCATCAAATTAAATGTTTCTATGTAGAAGAAGCTCTGGTAGGGGAACAGAAGGGGGTAGAGGAGCTGTAGACAACAATCAAAGCAGGGATTGAAATGGCAACACAACTCTGTCAATCAGATTAGCAAGGGGAAGAGAAAGGAGAGACCACAATGGTTTTTAAAGGAGTTAGTAGAAAAGGTTACATAAAAAAGATTGCATTTTAGCAGTACAAGCAGGAGGAAGAGGATAGAGAGAAGTACCAGGTAAGGCACGTGGAGGAATGAAGAGCTAACTCAGTGATGAGGGAGGCAAATATTTTTATAGGTATATCAGTGAGAAAAAGAAGGAAAGTGGAGGGATTGTGACTCAGAAGGGGTGGATAGGAGGAGGGTACAGGATGATCATCAGCAAGCAAAAATACTGAAAAAGTACTTCTGTTCAGTTTTTACAAATGAGGGGCTAGGGAATGGGTCAGCATTAGGTATAATGGACAGGAAGGTCACATAAATGAACACCATTTCCTTTGCAATAGAAAGGGTCCTCAAATAACTTAAGGCAATAAGAGTTGATAAGGCTATGGGTCCAGCTGTGGTACACCCCAGTGTGACAGAGCAGAATAGGACCTTGTCCCATTTGTTTTGGAGGACGTGTATAAATGCAAGGATATGTATTATTTCCTTTTCTTTCTTTGTCTGGTTGTGCAACCAGATTTTCCTGTGAGACTTCAGACTAGATCAACCTGAACAGTCTAGCAATCCTTTGCCTCTCACTGTCTCTCTGTTTTCTCTTGTTGTCTGTTTTCCTCCCTTGCATATCTAGATCTGGTAATACAGGAATATATGCAAATCATTATATGGAAATGAAACTGATAATGGGATCACATTTGTTTAGAAAATATGGTGTTCCTGTTGAAATGTATATCTATTTATAATTTGAGATGACTGTAGAAAACTAGAGGTTACTTGAGTGCAAATGCCTGTGCCTTTTGCAGTGGCTATAGGGATCTCAGGAAGCTCTCAGTGTTCTAGCAGATCCTGTTTGAAATTTATGAGAACAGAACTTTTTTTCGCAAGAGCAGGATGCTTGTAAAGGATGGGGGTTGAAGAGTTACAAAAGAGCTGAGCTGAGCTGCAATAGAGGAGCTTACGTGAGATTTTAATTGTTGCTTCTGTACATAGTTATTCTGAACAGGTTTATTTTATTTTATGTTACTGCAACTACAAATAAACAGTTTTGTGGAATTTTACAACTGGTCCTGGGTTTTCTCTATGCTTCCTGACCTGTGCTTCGATAACACCCAGGATACTGAGGGAACTAAGAGGGGTGTTAGCAGGGCCTCTGACTACCTATCAAACCTGTCATTGGAGACAGGGAATATGCCCAGGGATTGGAGGATAACTGATATAGTTCCTCTTTACAAAAGTAGTAGCAGGGAGGAAGCAGGGAACTATAGACCAGCCATCCTGACCTCGGTAGAGGAAAAAATCATGGAAATACTACTGAAGAAAAAATAGTAAAACACCTGGTTGTCAACAGTCTACAGGACCCAAGGCAGCATGGTTTTATGGGAGGGAGATCATGCCAGACTAATCTCACTGAGTTGTTCAACTGGGTAACTAGGGAGGTGGATTGGGGAGGGGTGGATGTGGCCTACCTGTACTTCAGCAAGGTCTTTGACACCATGTCACATAGAAAGCTGTTATACAAGCTGGTAAACATTTGGGTGGGCAGGAAGGTAGTAAAGTGGGTAGAGAAGTGTCTAGATAATAGGTCCCAAAGGGTAGTGGTAAATGGCATACATCATGCAGAGGGTAAGATGGTAAGTGAGGTGCTACAGGGGGTCAGTGCTGGGTCCAGTCCTCTTTAGTGTTTTCATCAGTGACCTTGCAAAAGTCTGGAAGAAAAAATTGTCTGTTTACTGGCAACACCAAGATCTGCAACAGGGTGGACACACCAGGGAGTGTACATGGAATGAGGAGATATTTAGAGATATAAAAAGCTGAAGCACTGGTCCTGAGATTGGCAACTGAGTTCCAATGCCAGAAATGCAAGATAATGCACACAGGGTGCAAAAACCCTCAAGTTATATATCATCTGATGGGGGGGGGGCAAAGTAACATGTTCTGAACAGAAAAGAGACCTCGGAGTGATCATCTCTAATAACCTCAAAGTAGGCAGGTAGTGTGACAAGGTGGCAGGAAAGGCAAGCAGAATGCTGGGATGCATTGGTAGGGGTATCACCAGTAGAAAAAATGGAGGTGATAGTGTCAATCTACAGAACACTAGTAAGGCTGCACCTCAAGTACTGTGTAGAGTTCTGAAGGACTTATCTATGAATGGACATAGGGATGAGGCACTTCAGAGGAGGGCAACAGAAAATGGTGCAGGAACAGCATCACAAGCCTTGTGAGGAAAGGCTGAAAAATGTGAACATGTACTCCATGGGGGGGGGATATGACTGAGACTTTTAAGTACCTCATAGGGAAGAACAGGGTGCAGGAGAATACTATTTTTCAGAGAAAGAGATGAACATGGAGAAGGGGTCACAAGATAAAATTGAAGGGAGGGTGGTTCACAGAAAACATTGGGAGGTACTTCTTTACAGAGAGGGTGGTGGACAAGTGGAATGCTCTGCCAGTGAAGGTGGTAGGGGTAGAAATGATTAGGGGATTCGAAAATGCTGAGGATAGGCATAGAGGTGCATTGGTACTAAGGAGAGGGGTACAACCTAGTTTCAGCAATGCATGAAATATTAGAGGTAATGGGCAGACTAAGTGGGTCAAAGGCCCTTATCTGCCAACAATTTCTATATTGCTATGTTACTGATTCTGAACAGATATTTTCATTGGGCAATCTACTCCAGCTGTCCACCACCCTCTGCATAAAACAAGTACTTCCTTATGTTCTTATTTAACCTGCCGCATATCAGCTTCTTCATATTACCACTAGTGATTGTGTTTACACTTAAGATGAACCAGTCACCACTGTCAACTTTCATATCCCCTGTGGAAATGTGAATGTTTGTATCATGTCTTCTCCCTCTCTGTCTCTTGCACCTGGTTTGCAGTGAGTACATCATAAGATCCTTCATCCTTTCTTTGCAGGGTGTATCTTGATGTCACTGAATCATCTTGGTGAACTGACTCACCCCATCCCTCTCTGTCCTCATGTAATGATAGTAGAACAGCATGCAGAACTCTAGGCAAGTGTCAGAGTGGCGCTCCTGTGGACTGACTCCATCCTATCCCTATCCCTGTCCCTTCTCATGTAATGATAGCAGTACAGCATGCAGTACTCTGGGTAGGTGTCATAGACTGGTTCTCTCACGGAGTTCAGCCTGCACTGCTACCACATTTCACAACACTTCAGATGCTTGAATGGGTTAACTTGGCATGCTGCCACCACCCAGCTGCAGTATCACTCAGGATATCTCTAGGTCCATATCCACTGTACTACAGTACAGTGCACTTTTCCAAAAGACAAGTGACCCACCCCTTTCATCACAACTGAGAAAACTTTGAATTACATGTGGTAACTGTAGCCTGTCTCTTTGGAAACAGATCACCGACTTGTCCATTTACTCCTAGATAGCTATAGCTCAGATAACTTAGTCACAGAAAGCATGACATGTATAAAAATAACATTTTATATGTCATTATATTTATATACGTTACAGGGCAGTACACCATAAATGTATTTATTTATTAAAATGTTTCACCAGAAAGGCACACTGAACAACAAGTTGCTCATCTCCGGGCGTGACTTGGGGGAGGTAGGAGAACATGAGGATTGAATACTGATAACACCTTGGATGTCAATAGCTGAAATAACTCAGTCATAGAAAGAATGAAGTATATACAAATAACATTTAATGCTCCACAATATTTGCATATGTTACAGGATAATACACAGTTGTCACACACTTGTCAATGTGTTCCTGATTATTTAGCCTTGAAGGGACTTAGACGCAGAAAGCATGAAGTATATAAAAATAACATTTAATGCCCCACAATATTTACCTATGTTACAGGATAATACACAGTTGTCTCAGACTTGTCAACTTATCCCTGATTATCTTTCCTAGAATGGACTTAGTCACAGAAAGCATGACGTATATAAAAGTAACATTTAATGCTCCACAGTATTTACATATGTTACAAGATAATACACAGTTGTCACAGACTTATTCTCTCTCAGAACTCAGTCTTCACTACTACCAGTTTTTATGATCCTTCAGATGCCTGTAAGGGTTACTGCTGTATGCCACAATATGCTCAGCATGACTCTTCCTTGGGGTATCTGAAGGTTTGAATTCCACTATAGCCACTGCTCACACAGTAACTAATCTTTCCGAAAGGCATGTGACCCATCTTTTTTCCCCACAGCTAAGAACACTTTGCATTAGATATGGTAAATGTAGCCTCTCTCTTTGGAAACAGATCATAGACTTGCCAGTTTACCCCTAGATATCTATAGCTGAAATAACTTGGTCACAGAAAGCATGAAGTATATAAAAATAACATGTAATACTCCAAAATATGTGCATATGTTATAGGACAATACACAATAAAAACTAAGGAAGTACAGTATTTCTACAGAATAAAGCTGTACGTAATATAAAATTCTTCCTGAAGAATGCCTGCAGAATTACCACTCCAATTCCATGGAATTATTATGCAATTTGTTTACAAATTCTGAGGAATTTTGCTAAATTTTTAATTTCAGTTATTTGCTCTTTTAAAACTATGCATCCAAGTGATACCACAATTGATGTGTGGACAGTTAGTAATAGTGAACATATGTGTACAATATTTCAAGGATATATACTAAAAGGAGGAAGAGTTATGGGAATTTGCGTGAACATTCTATGGAATTATGCCATATTTTTACTTTATGTTGCTCTAATTTTAAAACTTCATTCAAGTGACTCACAATTAGACAGAAAGTAATAACTTACATATGTTTACCAAATAAATTGAAAGAGGGCAGAGATATGGGAGGCAAAACATTTAATCAGAATTTTTATTCCTAATTTAAAAAAAAATTCTTATACAAATGTATCCAGTGTTTTCAGGATTTAAATAAACTTACAACATGTGTATGTGCATCATCATTTAAGTCTCAAGCTTCAATGGGGGATGAGTTACAGGTAACCAAAGTTGGTCACAATTTAGATTTCTGTTATTTTAGTGTAATTTTAATAGTATTCATTATGAAAGGTTATAAAATGTTTACAGTTATACAGGTTGTCACTTCATTTATATATGTACATAGTTTCACATGTCTAGCTTCAAATGTGACGGAGCTATAGCCTGTCAAACATGTTGCCAAGATATAAATTTCACTTATCTCCCTCTAAATTTAAAACACTGTATCTAAATTTAGTCAGATTTGAAATGTTAAAACAAGTAATCTACATTGCCATTTCTGACAAAGTTTATATTTACAGCTTTGAATGAAACTGAAATAAAAGTAGTCTAATGTTCATAGTCTAAAACTAAATTTTGCAAGATTGTAAACTGCAGATGTATAAACCCCCTGATAATTAAAAAACTAGAAAATAGAATATAATTCTATAAAATTTGGCATGTTTTTAGACATCACAAGTATACTATGTGTATCAATATTATTAATTGCTTGCTGCCCTAAATAGCAAATTGACATCCGCTCACCCCCTTAATACTTACTTGGAGAATAAGGACTGGAGAACCGAGGCCCCAAAACCAGCATCCCGACGTGACTCAAGGTCGATGTGGTAATGGGTAATGAAGGTGTGTGCTGACTTCCAGGTAGCAGCCCTGCAGATTTCCTGGATAGGGACGTCCCTGGAAGCAGCCACTGATGCAGCAGTATGGCGGGTAGAATGAGCTCTTATCCCTCTGGGAGGCTCCATGCCCACCAACTTATAGCAGAGATCTATGCAGGAGGTGACCCATCTGCCTATCGTCTGCTTGGCTGCAGGTCTGCCAGGTGCGGCTTCAGCGTAGGTGACAAACAGCTGGCGAACCTCTCCCCGAATCCCAGCCGTGCGCTCCTTATAGTAGGCGAGCGCCCCTTCTAGGGTCCAAAGTATGGAGCCTATATTCAGCCTCCGAGGTGTGATTGGGGTAGAACAGCGGCAGAGTCAACACCTGATTAAGGTGAAACTCCGACACCACCTTCGGAAGGAATTTCGGGTGGGGGCGTAGGACAACCTTGTCCCTGTGGAAGACCAGGTAAGGAGACTCAATGCTCAGCGCCTGGAGTTCTCCCATCCTTCTGGCTGACGTGATAGCCACCAAGAAGGCGGTCTTCCACGACAGGTGAGAGAGATCACACCTGTGCATTGGTTCGAATGGCTTGCCCATGAGCTTTGCCAGTACCAGCAGTAAATCCCACGGAGGTGGGGGTTCCCGCACTGGAGGGGAAATGTGATCAAGACCTTTGAAAAAGCACCCGACCACTTTCTCCTGCGCCACTGACTGCTGACCGGCCGTGCCCGGTAAGCAGAAGTGGCTGCCAGGTGCACCTTTAGGGTCATCGACCTTAGCCCTTGACTAGATAGGGACCATAGATAGTCCAAAATGCTGGCCACAGGACAAGAGGAAGGGTCCAAGCCCTTACCCTGACACCAAATGGAGAACCTCTTCCATTTGAAGGCATAGCATTTTCTGGTCGACTCCTTATGGGACGCCTCAACGACGTTGAGGACCTCGTCGGAAAGACCCAAGGCCTGGAACTCTAGCCGCTCAGGAACCAGGCCGTCAGGTGCAGGGATTGAAGGTCCGGATGGAACACCTTCCCCTGATTGACTGCGAGCAGGTCCGGGTGAGCTGGAAGCTGCCTCGGGATCCTGGAGCTGAGACTGAGGAGATCTGGGTACCAGAACTGGTGAGGCCATTCTGGGGCTATCAGAATCACCTGTGCCTTGTCCCTCCTTGCTTTGAGCAGGACCCTGTGAATCAGGGGAATGGGGGGAAAGGCATAAAAGAGGCCCGGGGTCCATGGCCTCGAGAAGGCATCCCCCTGCAGCGAGCCCTGCTGAGGGGGGCGGGCATGAAACAGCCTC
Source organism: Neoceratodus forsteri (assembly GCA_016271365.2). NCBI lineage: Eukaryota > Metazoa > Chordata > Ceratodontiformes > Ceratodontidae > Neoceratodus > Neoceratodus forsteri. The sequence continues at coordinate 373,311,573 of CM057457.1, read as the reverse complement.
AGCTTCGTGTTCTCCCTGGAGGCGAACAGATCCACCAGAGGTGTGCCCCAGAGGGAGAACAGATCTTGTACTACCTCCGGCAGGAGAGACCACTCGTGTGATGCAGCCCCTATCCGGCTCAGGGCATCGGCCAGGGTGTTGGAGTCTCCTGCCACATGGATGGCTAGGAGATCCGCCTCCAGGCTGTGCACAAGTGACCAGATGCGGAGAGCTTCCTTGCATAGAAGCATGCAGCGCATCCCGCCCTGGCGGTTTAGGTAGTACATGGTCGTGGTATTGTCCATCTGGACTCGGACCACTTGACCCCAGAGAAATGGAGCAAAGGAGGTGAGAGCTAGGCGGACCACTCGGAGCTCCAGCAGGTTGATGTGGCATCGGGACTCCCATGGGGACCAGAGGCCGTGCACTCGGTGTTCCCCCAGATGGGCACCCCAACCCATCAAAGAGGCGTCGGTCGATAGAGAGACCGTCGGCTCAGGGCGGACAAATGGGATGCCCTCCTGCAGATGAGACGGAACGGTCCACCACTGGAGAGCGTTCCACATCTCTTGGGTCATCATCACACGCTGGTCCAATGGATCGCAGCGTTGAGACCATTGGCTGGCCAGTCTCCACTGAAGGGGGCGCATGTGCCAACGTGCCCAACGGACTACGCTGGTACAGGCTGCCATGAGACCCAGGAGGTGCAGGAAGTCCCAGACAGGGCACGATTGCCCAACCAGAAATGATTGGGCAAAGGAGGTAAGAACCTCAGCCCTGTCTGCCGGGAGCCGGGCTCTGGCTCGAAGAGAATCGAGCTCTGCCCCGATGAACAGGATCACCTGCTTCGGCTCGAGTTCCGACTTGGCCTCGTTGACAAGGAGGCCGAGTTGAGAGCAAACCCGGAGGGCCAGATCTCTGAACCCCTCCACCTCCTGTTTGGAGGGGGCTGCTATCAGCCAATCGTCCAGGTAAGGGTACACCCGGACTCCTCGGCACCGTAGGAATGCTGTCACCACTGCCATGCATTTGGTGAAGACCCTGGGAGCTGGAGCAAGGCCGAAGGGCATGGCCTGGAACTCAAATAGAGATCCCTCCGCTCTGGAGGAATCTTCATTGAGACGGATGGATAGGGACGTGAAAGAACACGTCCTGAAAGTCCAGAGAACAGAACCACACGCCGTGTTCCAGAGATGGTATTATCTGAGCCAGAGTGACCATTCTGAAGGTTCGAGACCTTAAGAACTTGTTTAGGTCGTGTAGGTCGAGAATGGGGCGCCAGCCCCCGTCCGTTTCAGGACCAGAAAATACCTGGACACGAACCCCGGGTCTGAAGGAGGGTCCTCTACCTCTCTTATCACCCCCTTCTGGAGGAGGAGGGCGATGTCGGCTCAACGAGCCACCAGAGAGTCTGGGGACCCCGAAGCCCCCCTGTGGGGTGATGGCTCTGTAGGGCGGTGCCTGCTCGAATTCTAGAGGCAGGCCTCTTCCCACCACCTCCAAGACCCACCTGTCTGTGGTAACAGTGGACCAGGTGGAAAGGAAGTGCCAGAGCCGTCCCCCCACAGGGGGAACCAGGGGTGAGGTAATGGGGATGGGGGCGGCACCCCTCAGCCCATCACTGAGCAGACTTGGAGGAAGGACCAGCCGAGGGACCACCAGGGCCTTTTCCTCCTTGCTTCCTATTGCAGGAAGTCGACGGCTTGGGCTTGGGGTACCAAGGTCGAGCCTGCTGGCCCTGACATTGCTGGGCCGGGCGCGCCGCGGGCACAGAAGGTCGAAAGGGCTTAGGTTGAGGCCTACGGCCTTTGTCCTTCTGCACGGAGGAGACCGAGTCCAAGGTGGCATTGGACTTTTCGATCCTCTGGAGGTGACCTTCCACTCCAGGGCCGAAGAGGTCAGTTCCCAGGAAAGGAACATCCGCCAGTTTGTGCTGGGTATCCGAGGTGAAGGTGGATATCCTCAGCCACGCCCACCGGTGCATGGCCACTGCGGTCACCACTGACCTGGAACAAGAGTCTCCGATGTCCAGAGCAGTCTGGAGCTGCTGCTTAGCCACTGCCCTGCCCTGGTCCCGCACCTGCTTGACCGTGGTTTGCACATCCATGGGAAGATGAGGAACGACCTCATCCAGGGAGCCCAACAGGGCATGGGAGAAATGTGCCATCAGGACGGCTGAACTGGCCTGACGAAGGCCGAGAGAGGAAGCAGCGTAGATCTTCCACCCAGCGTAATCCAATTTCTTGGATTCTTTGTCAGGTGGTTTGTCCACGTCCCTGGCGTTCCTAGCGCGCCGGAAAATGCTGTCGGTAACCAACCCTTCGGCCGAAGGGTGTTCCGAAAACCCGGACAGAGAACTGGTAGGGACCGCGTACTTCCTGGCCATCCTGGCCGAAGGTGCAGGGCAGGAAGCCGGATGCTGCCATAATTCCAAGGCCGGACCAACTATGGCTTCGGCCACCGGAAAGGCCTCCGTCAGAGAATCCCCTCGGTCCAGAATCTCTGTGAGGGGGTATCTAGCCCATTTGGAAACGGGCTCGAGCTTCATCCTGGTGGACTCCGAGATGAGCCGAAGCAGACCAAGGAAGGACGAAGGGCTATCATCCACTGACTGCCCCCCTGAGGACTCCAAGTCCATCCGCTTGGAGAACAAGGAGGAGTCATCTTCCGACTCCGACGAGTCATAGAAGAGCGGCTTGAGCCTGAGACACCCTCCACATGCCGAGGTTTATCAGGAGTGAGAGTGACCGACAGCCTATGGGGTAACCCCTGAGCCGACCGAGAACTCTTGGTCGGAGTTCCAATTGTCGGCTGAAGAGGAGGCAGTTCCACCAATATCGGTGGGGCAGCAGTAATAGGCCGAACAACTGGCCTGGAAACAGGCTCCTCGACCACCGCGAGGGGTTGTTTCGGCCGCTCTGGTGACAGCCAGTTAATGGCCGGAGAAGACGACTGGGTCGGCTTATTCCCAGCCAACAAAAGCTGTTGCCACATAAGCTCCTCGTATTTCCGACACAACTTGCGCCAAAGCCTCCCTTCATCCGAGGAGGAGGAAGAAGAGGAAGAGCGGCGGTGCCGCTTAGCGCGGTGTCGAGACCAAGACTGCCTATGACGGCGGGATCGGCTAGACTGCAAGGATGTCCGAGACTGAGACCAAGAATCTCGGCTAGGCCAAGGTCGGCGCGGCGGCGTACCGAGAATCCGCACGCCTTTCGGCTCGGAAGGTTGCCCTGATGGCTCCGGAACCAGAGGCACAGATGAGCCGATGGGATCCTCAACTCTCGCCGGGGAAACCGGGGAGAGAGGATTTTCAGCTTCACCAGCCGACAACCCGTCTAATGGGTCGAGAAAAATCTCGACCACATCGGCGGGTGTCTCGGTCAACTGGCCTGGACGGGCACCGTGGAAACCAGTGGCCGGGCTGAAGGATTCCAATCAAGTCGACTGTCGACAAGTGAGGGAGATCTTTCCCGCCCCAAGAGTGTCGATTTACGGGATTTACCCTCACTCTTTTCGACCAAGAAAACGCCCAGAAGAGGTTGGACCGCCTTTCATCGAGAGGGTCAAGCAAAGCTCCTTAAAGAAGCTGAATAGGGCGCCGAGAGAAAACGGATGAATGTGCCGTCAAGATGTAGCAGCCTGAGCCTACTCCTCCCGAGGGGTGATCATCTGCTCGTTGTTCCACGGAGCCCGCAGTCATGACACCGCCAGTCGGGCCTCCTTGATTTAACCGGAGGAAATCTCTTTTCGAAGCCCCAACTGAAGACGGGCAGCACGATCTTCAAGGACATAGACCAAAAAAGACGAGCACAGGTCGCAGGCCTGCGGGTCATGCTCAAGGCCTAGGCAGTAGACGCATGTGGAGTGCGGGTCCGTCCGAGACATTTTCTGCCCACAGGGACATCTCCGAAATCCGGGAGTCGACTTATCCATCGCAGCCGCGAGGGAACAATGACTGAAGAGTTTTGAAGATTTTTGAAACGAGTTTCAAAGTTAGAAGAATTAGGCACCAAGTCTTAATCACAGAGCGTTAAGGAGGGAACCTGAGCTTCCAAGCGGTGAGGAAGATCTGGCGTCATGGGGCGGAGCCGAGAGTTGTACCACCCAGATGGGTGGGAGGAGCTAGCTTGAAGACCTTCCGGCAAGATTTAAAGTGGCAAGGAACCTGCCAGATAGTGTGGATGAACAACATATCCATGTCCCTCGAACTGGCTATTCCAACAGGATAGGTTAATAGAAAAATGAGTAGGTGACTTTTGTTTTAAGAAATTTTGTTACTGTGCAGAATAAAGAGGATAGTAGTAGGTTCCACACCCAGAGAGGAACAGCAGAACTGCAAAATGCTCAGCCCAGCTTATCAAATGAAGTAGTGGTATGTGCTTTATGAATGTTACATTTGACAGAAAGAATTCTAGATGATTTTTCTCTACTCGACTATAAATTTCTCAGAACATTTTACCATTATTTTTTATTGTAAATTTAAAACTGCTAAACCCATTTATCCAGTTGTGTTGGACACCTGGATACATATCAGTTATGCATGTCAGCATTAAGTATATTCCTGCAAGAGCAGAGAAGTTACAAACATCCACATTTTTATAGTTTTAGCAACATTTTACAAATATTTGCATAATATACATCTGAACCCAATAACTTAACCATCTTTAGTCCAATTCTTTCCATGTTTAAATGGTTCTATAACCATTATAAAAATGTTATTTTTGCTAATTCACATGTCTAGTCCCAAAGGTGCCTGATGTATATACAAATAATAGTTTTCAAGAAATTTCCTGCAAAACATAAAATGACAGATTTTAAGTGCACATACTTTTGAAATGATGCATCCTAATGTCATGATGTTTGGCACATTATTAGAACACCTACCATTAAGTAATCATGTAGAAATTTAAGAGCTTTGGAGCAATATAGGATTGAGGCATATGCAGATACAAGTTTTCATGAAATTTGCCACAAAAAATAAAATGACAGATTTTGAGAACCAATAATCTTGAGGCATTCCATCCTAATGTCAGGAAATTTGGCATATTGCTAGAACACCTACCATCAAGTACTCTTACCAAATTTAAGATCTCTGGTCTGGTAGGTGTCTGAGGTATATGCAGATAAAAAAATTAATGACTTTTCCCTTGAAAAATAAAATGACAGTGTTTGAGCACCTAGAATTGTGAGACAATCCATTGTACATTCTTGCTATGCATATCAATAAAATGCCTCCCAGACATGACACACTCCACATTTCAGAGCTCTAGTTCATTAGATGGCCAAGTTATAACCAAATGAATGAAATAATTCTGCAAAGTTTGGACAAACGTCTGTGGACTTTCATAAAATGTAATTAAATTCTGTGAATGTGGAATTTTCTCATTCTGCACTGCTCTGTTACAGCGATAAACATAAATGCATTTGAAGAGATGGAGATCATACAGAAAAAAATGACAGAACGGGTGTAGGGCTATGTAAGTTTCAAGAGCACAGGGGTGCACGAATATTTAAGTACAGGGGATGCAGGAATATGTATATGTGGCAGAACAGGAATGCAGGAATATGTAATTTGAGAGAGAATGGGAGTGCAGGAACATGTAAATATGAAGAGAACAGAAGGTATAGGAATAGGTAAATAGGTTGAGAATGGGGTGCAGGAATTTGTAAATAGGGAGTAAATGGGTCAAGAATATCTAAGTCTGGAGTAGACGGGGTGCAAGAATATGTAAATATGGAGAGAACATGGAGTGCAGAAATATGTAAGAATAGAACAAATAAGGTGTACAGGAATATATAAGGTTGGGGGGAACATGGGGTGCAGTAATATGTAGGTATTTTGAGAACGAGTGAAGAAATATGCAAATATGGATAGAATGGGGTATAGGAATATGTAACAATGGAGAGAACAGAAGGTGCAGGAATATGTAAGTATGGAGAGAATGGAGTGCAGGAATATGTAACTATGAAGACAATAGAAGGTGCAGGAATATATAACTATAAAGAGAATGTGGGTTTAGGAATATAACTATGGAGAGAACAGAAGGTGTAGGAATATATAAGTATGGAAAGAATGGGGATGTAGAAATATGCACGTATGGAGAGAACAAGGGATGCAAGAATAGGTACATATGGAAAGAATGGGGGCGTAGGAACATATAAGTATGGAAAGAACATAGAATGAAGGAATATGTAAGTATAGGTGGAACAGTGAGTGTAGGAATATGTAAGTATGGAGGGGATAGGGAGTGCAGGAATATGTAAGTATGGAAAGGACACAGGGATCAGGAATATGTAGGTAGGCAGAGAATGGGTGAAGGAATATGTAACTGGAGAGAGCACAGGGTGCTAATGGAACATGTAAATATGGAAATAACATGGGATGCAGGAATATACAAGTATGGAGAGAACAGTGGTGCACATATACAGTGGCGTGAAAAAGTATTTGCCCCCTTCCTGATTTTCTCTATTATTGCATATTTGTCACACTGGATGTTTTCAGGTCTTTAGAGAAAATGTAATATTAGATCAAGGGAACCTGAGTGAACAAATAACACTTGTTTTTTTTTTTAATTTCACTTATTTAATGAAAAAAAGTTAACCAACACCAACTGGCACTGTGAAAAGTAATTGCCCCTTACACTTAATAACTGGTTATGCCACATTTAGCTGCAATGACTGCAACCAAACACTTCCTATAATTCAATATCAGTCTTTCACATCGCTGTGGAGGAATTTTAACCCACTCTTCCTTGCAGAACTGCTTTAATTCAGTAACATTTGGTAGGTTTTCAAGCATGACCTGCTCGTTTCAGGTCCTGCCACAGCATCTCTATTGGGTTTAAGTCTGGACTTTGACTAGGCCACTCCAAAACTTTAATTTTACTTCTTTTTAGCCATTCTGATGTGGACTTGCTTTTGTGTTTTGGATCATTGTCTTGCTGCATGGCCCAACTCACGCTTCAGCTTCAGCTGACGGAAGGATGACGGACATTCTCCTTAAGAATTTTCTGGTACAGAGCAGAATTCATGGTTCCTTTAATTATGGCAAGTCATCCAGGTCCTTAGGCAGCAAAGCATCCCCACACCATCACACTACCACCACCATGTTTGACTGTTGGTATGGTGTTCTTACTGTGGAATGCTGTGTTTGCTTTACACAAGACATTATGGGATCCATGTCATCCAAAAAGTTCCACTTTGGACTCATCTGTCCATAGAACATTTTCCCAAAAGGCTTGTGGATCATCCAGGTGCTTCTTGGCAAATGAGAGACGAGCATTTATGTTCTTCTTGGTTAGCAGTGGTTTCCGCTTGCTACTCTCACATGAAGCCCATTTTGCCCAGTCTCTTTCTGATTATGGTGTCGTGAACACTGACCTTAGCTGAGGCAAGAGAAGCCTGCAGTTCTTTGGATGTTGTTTTAGGATCCTTTGAGACTTCCTGAATGATTTTATGCTGCGCCCTTGGAGTAATTTTGGCAGGCCGCCCACTCCTGGGAAGATTCACTACTGTTCCAAGTGTTCTCCATTTGGAGATTATGGCTCTCACTGTGGTTTGATGGAGTCCCAGAGCCTTAAAAATAGCTTTGTAACCTTTTCCTGACTGATAGAGGGCAAAAATTTTTTTTTCTGATCTTTTCAGGAACTTCCTTTGATCATGGCATAATGTGCTTGTTGAATCTTTGTGCTGGCAACGTGACTCTGATGGTAAGGGTCAAAATAAGTGAGATTTATATTGAGCAGGGCTGGCTGTAATCAAGCCTGGCTGTGTTCAATCAGCTGACTCTAATTATCCCTTTAATTGGGTTGATTTAACTAGGGGCAATTACTTTTCACACAGTGCCGTTGGTGTTGGTTAACTTTTTTCATTAAATAAATGAAATAAGTATAAAAAAAAAGTGTTATTTGTTCACTCAGGTTCCCTTTATCTAATATTATATTTTGTCTAAAGACCTGAAAACATCCAGTGTGACAAATACGCAATAATAGAGAAAATCAGGAAGGGGGCAAATACTTTTTCACGCCACTGTATGTATGTATGGAGATAGCAGGGGGTATTGGAGTATGTAACAACTGAAAGAACAGGGTTGTAGAAATATGTAAGTTTGGAGTGAATGGGGCAAAAGAATATGTAAGTATACATGGAACATTGAGTGCAGGGATATGTAAGTATGGAGAGCAGAGGTGGGTTAGGAATATGTGATTATGCAGTTAACAGGGAGTGTAGGAATATGTAAGTATGGATAGAACAGGAGATGCAGGAATGTATAAGTATGGAGGGAACAGGTGGTTCAGAAATATGTAGGTAGGGGAGAACAAGGGGTGCAGGAATATATTAGTATGGAGAGGACAGGTTGTGCAGAAATCTGTAGGTAGGGGAGAACGGGGTGCAGGCATATGCAAGTATAGATAGAACTGGGGATGCAGGAATATGTAGGTAGGTAGAGAACAGGGAGTGCAGAAATGTGTATGTAGGGTGAGAACATGGGAGTGAAGGAATATGTAAGCATGGAGCGATCAGGTGTTGCAGAAATATGTAGGTAGGAGGAGAACAGGGGGTGCAGGAATATAAAATTATGGGGAGAACAGTGGTGCAGGTATATGTTTTATATAAGTATGGAGAGAACAGTGGGTGCAGGAATATGTAACTATGGTGAGAACATGGGGGAAGGAATATGTAAGTATGGAGAGAAAAGGCGATGCTGCAATACGTTTGTTTATTTAAAATCTGGTGAGACTTTGAGCCAACAAAACATACATGTAACAAATAATACAAGTAATACAACCAGAATGTATGAGTACAAAACAAACACATGACAAATAATACAAGTACTACAACCAGAACATATAACAGAGTACACATTATATATGTGACAAATACAAGAAATGCAACCAGAACATGTAATAGAGTACAAAACATACATGTGACAAATAATACAACTAATACAACCAGAACATATAACAGAGTCCAAAACATATATGTGACAAATAATACAAGTAATATAACCACAAATATACAAATACACAATCAGATATGTCTATCCAGTGATGCAGGTACATTGACAATTAACAGTGATGTAATATTTTAAAGCATGCTTAAAACCATTAACTGTATTGCATGACATACTTGTATCAAATTATGACAAAGGTAGAGAATTGTAAAAAGATGGCATTTAGTAAAATTTTATAATTGACATATATGATTGGATTGATCTATTCATTTCTTTTGTTGGTGTAGTTATAATTCTTTTACAAGTTCTGCCGTTTAAAAATGGATGCAAAATGTGGCTTCCCTGTCACATGTCTAGGCATTTCTTATGGGAAATACTGCCAGTTGCTCAGTTCACTTTCAGTTTTATTGGTCGGTCATTGACCTTTTCAGGCATAAAAAAGATCATACAATAAAAAAGATACAGTAAAGTATTGACAATACATAGTTTAAAAAACATAAATATTGAGTTATTACACATGTAAGTTGAAGCTCTGGATTCATTAGTAAGACAGTAGCATATACAGCATCTTGAACATGGTATAAACTCTTTACTTTAACATTTGTGTTCCATTTGATTTAGCACCTTTATATCTAAAATGAATTCCTGAAATACATACTAAATGATGGGCATCTATGCCAATTATAATTTCATCACTGGTAGTGAAAAAAATATCCTTAAGAGGAGATCTTAATCAATGATTTGGATGGTGTTACAAAGTTGTATTAACCATTTTCCCCAGGGATCTTATACCAAGGTCATTTAAACATTACATGCTCAAGATTTTCTAAAAGAGAAGAGGTACAGGAGCAAAGTCTGGCCTGAGTAGAGAAACTTTTTCTACATATCGCATCAAGTGTATTGCTAGAGAATAACTCCAGTTTATATTTGATGTATTGAATTCTCTGAATATCAGTTTATATATGTAATATATATATATGTATAATATATATACAGTATGTAATTCTTATAAAAGTGTATATTATTATTTAACCTGGTCCAAGGTGAATTTTTTAATCCCTGATTATACTCTATGAGCCAGATATTCAAAGTGTTGTGCCTGGCACAAATCCGTAGTGCTGGAATTGTGGCAGGCTGCAATATTCAAATGCCCTAATAGCACCGGCACTGCATGGTAGCACCAATGCTAAAAGATAATGTATGCAGGGTTGGGGGTTAGAGGAGTGGCCAGGAATGCTTGCACAATGGCATGTTTAAAGGCATAGTGCCACACTACAGGAATTGGCACCACCCCCAGCACAGCGCTAAATACCACCATCGAAAAGCATGCAGTAATGCGGAGGTGGACTGCCCTCCAGCATGATCCTGACCCCATAGTTTTCCAATCACATATATACCATGTTAGTCCGGTAGCCCCCCACCCTCCAGTGTGATCCTGACCCCTGTAGTAGTTCAATCACACATGTACCCTGGTAGTCTAGTGCCCCCACCCTCTCAGCACAATCTCAACCCTGTAGTAGTTCAGTCACACATATAGCCTGGTATTCTAGTGGCCACCCCACCCCCCCAGCACAATCCTGACCCCTGTAGTAGTTCAATCACACATATACCCTGGTAGTCTAGTGGTCCCCATCCCCCCCAGCATGAGCCCAACCCCTGTAGTTGTTCAGTCAACACATATCCTGGTAGTTTATTGACTCCCCCCACCTGGCAGTGCCAGCTCCACTGACAGCCCCTAATTGAGCCAGTGACTGGCTCAACCCTCCTCACACTACCACAGCCAGCCACCAACTGAGTTATGACCAAATGCATACAGCATCCATTTCAGTACGCGATCGGTCATAACTCAGTTGGCAGCCAGCCATGGCAGTGTGAAGAGGGTTGAGTCAATCACCGTTTCAATGCAGGGCTGTCAGTGGGGTTGGCACTGCTGGGTGGGGGGCACTAGACTACCAGGGGATATGTGTAGACTGAACTAATACAGGGGTTGGGATCACACTGGGGGGGGTGAGGAGACCACTAGACTACCAGGGTATATGTGTAGACAGTCCAACAAGAAACACAGTGAAATCAACATACTGGGACGAGCAGCACTGCAATTAGAGGTGGCTTACCTCCACAAAGACAAGGCTCCAAGGACTAGCCGCAATGCGCTCAAAGAGAAATACAAATATATAAATGAAGCAGTGTCCATGTTCAGACAAAGTTTTTACTGAATAAATGCTCCAAACATCACAGCTGTTACCCCCCCCCGAAGACTTGTGAGAGTTGAGGCTCTAGGGGACAGCCTTTTTCAGGAAGTGGTTCAACTGCTGCAAAAGCTGTGATATTTGGAACATTGTTTCAGTAAAAACTTTGTCTGAACATTGAAGCTGCTTCATTTTTATATTTTTATTTATTTTATATGGTGAGGTGGCAGGAAGATCAGTAGCTTTCTCAGAAGTACTTCCTGTGCCCAGGGTGGGCATTGCAAGGAATCTGAGGATAGAGAAATTTAACAAATGGCTAAGAACCTGGTGACAATCCAAAGGTTATGGGCTGGTGAGTGAGTGGGGGAGGGACCTGGGAGGACAGTGATCTCTATGGTAATGATAGACTTTACCTAAGTGAGGAGGGCAAGAAGGTATTGAAGCAGAGGATGGGGGATTACATAGCAAAAGAAGGGCATTTAAACTAGGAGCAGGGGATGGCAAGTGGGCAGGAGGCTTGTAGAATCCACAGAAAGGGAACTCAAATGAGCTTAACCCCCATGCTAGAAGCAATGGAATAAAGGGGAGTACTAGAGGGGATGCTAGGAATGGAGAGCAGGAGGGGAATGAAAAAAGGGTGTAGGGTGGTCACTTTGAACACTATGAGCCTATGGAACAAAGTAGCAGAGCTACAGGCTCTCATGGCAGAAGGGGAGGTGGACATGGCAGTCATCATCAAAACATGGGCCACCCATTACCAGGACTGAGACCTGGCAGTACCAGGGTATGATATTGCACAGAGACAGAGCAAATGGGAAGGGTGGGTGATGGCACTGCATGTGAGAGAAGGACTGAAGTGTGTTCATGAGGAGGGTAGTACAGAGTTTTTATAGATACAAATCCAGGATTCCAAGAATAGGGCACTCAGGATGGGAGTAGTGTACAGGCCACCATCTCAGACAGAGGAATTAGACAGGGAACTGCAGGACAGATCAGAAGGGCCTGCAGAAAGGGTAGCACAGTGATTGTAGAAGACTTCAACCGGCTGGGAGTGGATTGGAGTACTCTAGCCACCACAAATAGAAGGGAGCAGATACTTCTGGATGCGTTCCAGGATAGCTTCCTAATGCAAATGGTCAGTGATCCAACCAGGTTGGGGAAACCCCTATACCTTGTGCTGGCAAATAGGGAATTTGTGAAGGAGCTGGGGATGAAAGAACTGTTGGCAGGAAAAAAAAACACCACTCAGTGTGGTTCACACTGAAAATGGATAAAGAGAGATTAGAAATAGGTACAAGAGTGTTGGACTTCAGGAAGATCCCAAACCTGCAGATGATAATGTCAGAAGCTAAATTGGACATAGTAGCAATTAGTGAGACGTGGTTTACCAGTAACCACACTTGGGAGACTTCAGTACCTGGCTATGTACTGTTCAGAAGACACCGAGTAAAGGGGTGGTGGCCCTGTAACGTCAATGAAAATATCAAAGCTACAGAAATTCAGAATACACATAAGGAGCCAGAAGAACTGTGGGTCACCCTGAAACAGGAAATGGGACAGCCATAAGAACTGGGTTGTCTACAGGTCCCCAGACCAGGGGAGGGCATAGACACATTACTGTTAGAAGATATACAAAACATGACAGCTAAAGGGGAGGTTCTGATAATGGGAGACTTCAACATGCTAGATACAGATTGGTCAATACCAGCAGGAACATCTGTCAGAACTAAACACATGGTGGATTCCCTGCAAACAACTGGTACAACAACCCACAAGAGACAGGGCTATCCTAGATCTAGTACTGACTAACAGGGAAGGGATCACAGATCTCCAGATAGGTCACCTGGGGGCCAGTGACCATCACATGTTACAGTTCAATTTGGCCACTACATCTAAATCATCCCATTCCAAGGCAAAAATATGGGACTTCAGAGGAGCTGACTTTGATAAGATGGCCAACAGAGTTAAGCTAGCCCTGGCAAAAAGAAACAGGGGATGGGGTACAGGCAAAGTAGGTAAGCATTAAGGATGCAATACTTGAAGCAACATCCCATTGTGTTAGACGGAAAAGGAAGTGCAAAAGAAGAAGAAAACCACTTTGGTTCTCAAATACAGTAGCAGAAAAGGTCAGAGCCAAAAGGCTGGCCTTCAGGAAATATTAGGGAACACAGCGGGATGAAGATAGGGAGGCATAACAAACTGCCCTAAGGGAAGTAGGGAAGCCAGTAAAGCAAGCAAAGTCCCAAACTGAGGAAACACTAGCACGGACAGTAAAAGAAGGTGACAAGACTTTCTATAGATACATTCGTCAAAGAAGAAAGTCCAGAGGGGGTATTGCTAAGCTGAAAGGAGAAAAAGGGGCATGTGAGGAGGAGGACCCTGTAAAAGCATCTATCCTAAATAGATACTTTTGCTCAGTATTTACTAAAGAGAAGGTATGGCAAGGCCCGCAGCTCAGCACAATGGACATGGGGGGAGGGAGGTGAGCACTACTCCCTTCACAAAAGAAAGGGTCCTACATGAGCTCGCTAAGCTCAGGGTGGACAAGACAATGGGACCTGATGGCATACATCCAAGGGTACTTAAGAAGCTAAGGGTGGAACTAGCAGAGCCCTTAGCAGAACTGTTTAGTGAGTCTCTGAGCACAGGAGAGGTCCCAGAAGACTGGAGAAGGGCTTGTGGTCCCGCTTCACAAGAGTGGTAGCAGGTAGGAGGCAGGGAACTACAGACCAGTCAGTCTTACCTCAGTAGTGGGCCAGATTATGGAGGCACTCCTTATGGAAAGGATAGTACAACACCTAGAATCCATAGGGGCACAGGATCCAAGACAGCATGGGTTTACAAAAGGAAGGTCCTGTCATACTAATCTCATAGATTTCTTTGACTGGGTAACCAGAGTGGTGGACCAAGGGGGAGCAGTTAATGTCACCTACCTTGACTTCAGCAAAGCTTTCGACACTGCTTCACATAGAAGATTGATAAATAAGCTGGGTAGGCTCAGGGTGGGTCAGAAGTTGGTCAGCTGAGTGGCAAACTGGTTGACGGGCAGAAAACAGAGAGTGGTGGTAAATGGTATACAGTCAGAAGAGATGTAAGTCACAAGTGAGGTACTTCAGGGATCAGTCCTGGTGCCAGTCCTCTGCAATATCTTCATTAGTCACATTGCAGATGGACTAGAGGGTAAGGCTTGTCTATTTGCAGATGACACCAAGATCTGCAACAGAGTAGATGATCCAGATGGGGTGGGCAGAATGAGAAGAGATCTGGATAAACTAGCAAAATGGTTGGAAGAGTGGTAACTGGGATTTAAGGCAAAGAAGTGCAAGATCATGCACATAGGGAAGAGAAATCCTGAAGCCACCTATAGCCACCTATAGGCTGGGAGGGGAGTGCTGGCAGTCACAAAGGAAGAAAGAGATTTGGGCATCATCATCACCGATGACCTGAAATCATCCAAGCAGACCTCTAAAGCAGTAGGTAAGGCTAGGGGGATGTTAGGGTGTATTAGTAGGGTATCACAAGTCGTGAGAGGAGGTAATATCCTCTTTACAAGACACTAGTTAGAGCCCCATCTGGAGTACTGCATGCAGTATTGGAGGCCACACCTTCACTAGGACATTAACCAAATTGAGGCAGTCCAGAGAAGGGCAATCAAAATGGTGCAGGGACTGCATCAGAAGACATATGAGGACAGATTAATGGAGCTCAATATATATACCCTTGAGCAAAGGAGGGATAGAGGTGATATGATCGAAACATTCAAAAACCTTAAGGGCATTGACAAGGTGAAAGAGTCTAACATGTTTAAATATAAGAAAAATAGCAGGACAAGAGGACACAGCATGATACTAGAGGGAGGAAGGCCGATTAAGGGGGAATGTGAGGAAATTCTTTTTCACAGAAAGGGTGATGGTTGCATGGAATGGCCTACCTCAGGAAGTGGTGGCTATGAATACAGTGCAAGGCTTCAAACAGGCATGGGATAGGCATAAGGGAGCAATACAGATGAGTATGAATAGATAGGCTACTGACAGAGCAAAGGCCGATGGCACATTTATAAGGTAGAAAAAGAAATGGGCAGACTGGATGGGCCTTGCGGTCCTTATCTGCTGCCAACTTCTATGTTTCTATGAGTTGAACTTCTACTCACTGGAGTAGAGGAGAGACAGGGATATGATTGAAACCTTCAAGTACATGAAGGGAATAAACAAGACAGGCACAGAGGGACTATTCAAGTTAAGGACAGGTAGGGATACTCAAGTTCACCATCTCGAATTGAAAGGGGGAAGGTTCAGGAGGGAAATAAGCCACTTTCATACGGAGAGAGTGGTGCCTGGGTGGAATGCGCTGCCTGCGGAAGTTGTATCCTGTAGAACAGTGTCTGCTTCAAAAGGGGATGGGATAGGGTAAAAGGGAGGGGGAGGGGGAGGGAGGGGCAGCTGCAGTATAAGGATTTGCTAGCTGCACACTTGAGCAGACTCGATAGACCATTACCTGCTGGCAAGTTCATATGTTCATAAGTATGTATGTTCATACAAGTCGCAGTGGTGAATGCAATGTCCAACTGAGTAACAGAGCAAATATGGAGAGAACATGCAGTGCAGGAATGTGTAAGTATGGAGAGAAAAGGAAGTAAGGGAATATATAGGTAGCGAGAGAACACGCAGTGCAGGGATATGGAAATATGAAGAGAAAAGGAAGTGAGGGAATATGTTAGTATGGAGAGAGCATGCAGTGCAGGGATATGGAAGTGTGGAGAGAACATGCAGTACAGGAATTTATAAGTATGGAGAGAAAAGGAAGTGAGGAAATATGTAAGTATGGAGAGAACATGCAATGTAGTAATATGTAAGTATAAAGAGAGCATGCAATGCAGTGATATGTAAGTATGAAGAGAGCATGCAGTGCAGGAATATGTAAGTATGTAGAGAAAAGGAAGTGAGGAAATATGTAAGTATAGAGAAGATATGGAAGTAAGGAGAACAGGAGGTGCAGGAATATGTAAGTATGGAGAGAACATGTCGTGCAAGAATATGTATGTGTGGAGAGAACAGGGGGTGTATGAATATGTAAGGATGGAGTACAGCTATGTGGAATTAGAACATTTTGATGAAATTTTGTGAAATTCCACAAAATGTTGTTACTTTTCATGGAATTTTAAAGTGCATTAACCTGGTCATAACACACAACAGAATTTGACAGCAGATGGGCACCAAGTGGCCCATCTAGTCTGCCCATGAGCCTAACCCCTCCCCTGTATTTTGCTGTTTTTGTTTATACCATAGTGCCAGTCCCATGCATGTTTAAATGCATTCACTGTCTGTGCTGCAATCACCTCTGGGTGCAGGCCTTCCCATGTGTTTATTAACCTCTCCATAAAAAAGTACTTACTGATATTGCCTCTGAGCCTTCCCCCTGTCAGGCATAGGTTGTGCCTTCTTGTATGTGCCTCTCCATTTGCATGGAAGAGGTTGTCTACCTGAACAGGGTTTTTATCCTTGTTGACTTGGAACATTTCTATCATATCCCCTCTGTCCCTTCTTTGTTCCAAGGAGTACAAGTTTAGGTCATGGAGTCTAGACTCATATGGCTTGTGAAGGAGGCCCTGCACCATCTTTGTGGTACTTCTCTGAATTGATTCCAAATGCTCTATGTTCTTCTTCAAGTGGGGCCTCCAGAACTGGAAGCTGTGCTCTAGGTGTGGCCTCATAAGAGATCCATAGAGTGCAATGATCACTTCTTGTTTCCTATTAGTTATACCCCTGACTATGCATCCAAGGATGCTGCTTGCTTTTCATTATGCTTTGTCACATTAATTTCCTACTTTAAGGCCATCCAATATGATTATGCCCCAGTCCCATTCAGTCCTGGTCTCTTTGAGTCAATGCCCAGCTAGGAAGTTTGAGTTCTTGGCTTCCAGTTTCCCATCTATTGAGTTAGTGCCCTGTAATTTGGCATGCTTACTTTTTGGGAGGTGCTCTAATAACATGTCATGAAAGTAGGATGGATTGTCTCATAATCATTGGTGCTCAAAGTGTGTCATTTTAATTTTTTGTAGGAAATTTTACGAAAATGTTTATCTGCATATACCTCAGCCATCTATTGGACCATAGATCTAAAACTGACATCCTTACTGTATTATATATTTTCTAACAATGTGCCAAATGTCATGACATTAGGATGAATTGTCTCAAAATTATACTGTAGGTGCTCAAAATCTGTAATTTTATTTTTTCTGGGAAATTTCTTAAACATTGTATCTACATATGCCTCAGCTATTTAATGGGCCAGAGACCTTAAATTCGGCATGATTACTTGATTGGTGTTCTAAAAATTTGCCAAATTTTGTATCGCTACTAAAGTCAATAATGGGAATAGGAGTAGAAAAAGGATGAAGCCTGTAGTAGCTTTATTTCTGTAGCTGTTGCACATGGTCCTCTCAGTTTAGTGTTGCCTGTTACCTTCATTTATAAATTGTGCTAACCTTCTCTTAAATATGCCTTTATTTATACTGACAATAACACTTTCTGGAAGTTTGTTCCACAAGATCATCACTCTTTCTGTAAAAAAATGCTTGCTTCTATTACTCCCAAAGTTTGTTCCTTTCACTTGTAGTATGTGTCCTCTTGTTTTAGTGTCATTAAATGTAATATTCATTTCTTCAACCAAAGTTGGATCATTTATTATATAATAAAATAATTAAAAATCACCTTCTTCCTTCTTATTTCCAGTGTATACAGCCCTAAATTGGCTTGTCCATTTTTATAAGTACAGTCTTTCACTTCGGGCATGATTTTAGTCATTCCGTGTTGTAATCTTTCTGTTCTCTTGATGTCAATTTTTTGATGTGAGTTTCATAATTTGCTACAATAATCAAATTGTGGTCTGACATATAACCTGTACAGAGGAAGCAGTACATTGGACGTCCAACTTTTGATGTTTCTTTTTATAATGGTTGCAACTCTGTTGGCCTTACTGATAGCACTCACGCAGTGTGCAGTAAAGTCCAAGTTTTAATCAATTAGTACTCCATGATCTTTTTCTGTATTTGTACTTTTCAGAACTGAGTTACTTAGTGTATAGTGTGCCATTTTATTGTTCCATCCCATGTAGAGCACAAAACATTTATCTGTATTAAATAACCATGCCCCATCTAAATGTCCACCTAGATACAAGATCTAACTCTCTCTGGTTGGATTTTATTTCTGTAGCTGTTGCACATGGTCCTCTCAGTTTAGTGTTGTCTGTTACCTTCATTTGTAAATTGTGCTAACCTTCTCTTAAATATGCCTTTATTTATACTGACAATAACACTTTCTGGAAGTTTGTTCCACAAGATCATCACTCTTTCTGTAAAAAAGTGCTTGCTTCTATTACTCCCAAAGTTTGTTCCTTTCACTTGTAGTATGTGTCCTCTTGTTTTAGTGTCATTAAATGTAATATTCGTTTCTTCAACCAAAGTTGGATCATTTATTATATAATAAAATAATTAAAAATCACCCTCTTCCTTCTTATTTCCAGTGTATACAGCCCTAAATTGGCTTGTCCATTTTTATAAGTACAGTCTTTCACTTCGGACATGATTTTAGTCATTCTGTGTTATAGTCTTTCTATTCTCTTGATGTCAATTTTTTAATGTGGGTTTCATAATTTGCTACAATAATCAAATTGTGGTCTGACATATAACCTGTACAGAGGAAGCAGTACATTGGACGTCCAACTTTTGATGTTTCTTTTTATAATGGTTGCAACTCTGTTGGCCTTACTGATAGCACTCACGCATTGTGCAGTAAAGTCCAAGTTTTAATCAATTAGTACTCCATGATCTTTTTCTGTATTTGTACTTTTCAGAACTGAGTTACTTAGTGTATAGTGTGCCATTTTATTGTTCCAACCCATGTAGAGCACAAAACATTTATCTGTATTAAATAACCATGCCCCATCTAAATGCCCACCTAGATACAAGATCTAACTCTCTCTGGATGGATTTTATTTCTGTAGCTGTTGCACACGGTCCTCTCAGTTTAGTGTTGTCTGTATATTTTGTTATTTCATTTTCCAAATTGTTTCCCAAGTCCACAATAAATAGCTGAAATAACACATGGCCCAGAACTGAGCCCTACGGGATCTCACTGGTCACCCTTCCCTCAGAAGACAGGTAGCCATTAACTGAGACTCTCTGAGATCTATCTGTTAGCCAATGTTGTATCCATCTTATGATTTGACAATTCAGTTGTAATTTCTGTAGTTTGTTGATTATTGTCAAGTGCGGTACCATATCAAATGCCTTGCTAAAATCCAGCA
The DNA here is from genome assembly GCA_016271365.2 of Neoceratodus forsteri. Taxonomy (NCBI): domain Eukaryota; kingdom Metazoa; phylum Chordata; order Ceratodontiformes; family Ceratodontidae; genus Neoceratodus; species Neoceratodus forsteri. Next base: position 373,292,148 of record CM057457.1, on the reverse strand, counting down.
AAATGACATCGTCTGGTTTTCTCCCTCATCCAGTATTCTGCTTATAATATCATAAAAACACACTAAGTTTGTCAGACAAGATTGGCCCACAACAAACCCATGTTGCTTTATGTCTACCTTGTGCTGCTGTTTCACATGTTCCTTCCACTTTATATTTAGTTAGTGAGTCAAACATTTTACATCCAACAGATGTTAAACTTATAGTTCTATAGTTCTGAATGTCATGTCTTGTATTCTTTTTAAAAATTGGCATTACTTTTAAGATTTTCCAGTCTGATGGTACCTCACCTCTACTTATAGATTTGTTAAATAATATCTCCAGTGGGACACAAATGGTATCTCTGCTTAGCATAAGCATTTGGGGTGTTATTTTATCTATTCTAGGAGATCCATGCTTTTAAGGGTGTTTATTTAATCTTTTATTTGTTCTTTAGTACATAAGTTAACCGGGATCATAGTAACATAGAAACATAGACCTCGACAGCACATAAGGACCGCATGGCCAACCTAGCCTGCACATTTCCCTACCTACAGGATAAGCTGCAGATTCTAGTTAACCAGCAGCCTATTTCTTCCTGCCTCCCACAAGAATTGCTTTATGTCTGTCCCATGAATTCTTGAATTCTCCCAGTTTTAGACCCCACAACCTCCTCAGGATGGCGGTTCCATGTGTCCACCACCCTGTCTGTGTAAAAATGCATTCTCACATTGCTCCTGAGCCACCCCCTCAATCTTCAAATTGTGTCCCCTTGTTCTTGCACATCTCTTTTTCTAAAAGATGCTACCCTCTTGGACTTTGTTGATTCCACTGAAGTACTTGAAAGTTTTAATCATGTCCCCCTTCCCTCCTTTCCTCAAAGGTATACATATTAAGCTCCTTTAGTCTCCTCATTTGGCTTCTCTTGCAGACCCTGCACCATTTTAGTTGCCCTTCTCTGGACTGCCTCCATCCTGTCTATGTCCTTGCAGAGATGAGGTCTCCAGAACTGGATGCAGTACTCCAGATGGGGTCTCATCAACTGTCCGTACAGAATGATAACAGCTTCCTGTTTTCAGCTGGTGATGCCTCTCCCTATATATCCCAATATCCATCAGCCCTTCTTACTGCTTTCTCACATTGCTGGCTAACCTTAAGATCATCTGATATGATTACCCCAGGTCTCTTTCCATTTTTGTTGTTGTTACTACCTCCCCCTCCATTGTGTACTCTTCCTCTGGGTTTTTGTTTCCCAGATGCATAACTTTGTACTTCTTTGCATTGAATCTAAGCTGCCATACTTCTGACCATTTCTCCAACCTTGCTAAGTCCCTTCTCATCCTTTCCACCCCATCCTTGTGTATCAGCCCTGTTGCAGATCTTTGTGTCATCTGCAAAGAGGTATACTTTTTCTTCCAGTTCCTCTACAATATCACTTATAAAGACATTAAAAATGACTGGACCCAGTGCTGAACTCTGCGATACACCACTAGTAACCCCCTTTCTTCAGAGCGGACTCCATTTACTATTACCTTCTGTGTCCTGTTGTCCAGACAATGTTTTATCTAGGTTACCACCCTGAGATCCACTCCCAGGCTGACTAATTTGTTTATTAATCTTTTGTGTGGGACTGTGTCAAATGCCTTGCTAAAGTCTAGGTAGGCCATGTCCACAGCCCCTCCCTGGTCTACTACTTGGGTCACCCAGTCAAAGAAATCGATTAGATTTGTCTGACATGACCTTCCCACTGTGAATCCATGCTGCCTTGGGTCCTGTGCTCACTGGCCTCTAGGTACTCAACAGTTCTTTCCTTCAGGAGTCACTCCATAATTTTCTATGCAGGAATACGTAAGTATGGAGAGAACATGGGGTGCAGGGAGATGCAAGTATGGAGAACAGGCAGTGCAGGAATATGTTAGTAAGGCTAGAATGTGGTGTAAGAATATGTTATTATGGAGAGAGAAGGGGTGCTGGAATTCATGTATAGAGAGAACAGGAGCACAGGAATTTGTAAGTGTGGAAGGAATAGCAGATGCAGGAATATACTTGTAGAAATTAGTAATTTGGCTTCAGAGGTGCCTGTTTTTTATCCATAATTTAATGATAACTAGTGTTGTAGTTACAATCCATCATCAGTTAGTGTTCGACTATAAGCAACAACCGGTACAATGCATATATTCTTGGAAAAGTCTTTTTTACCTTTATGTGGCTCCGATTACTAATAACATTTGTGTTGTTTTGTGATTTTTAATGTACAGACTGCAACATCCCAAATGAGCAATTGGTATTGCTGTCCGAGAGGGATGAAGAACTCCCTTTTGTTGATGTGAAGGTGGAAGAGGGGGTGAGGAACTCCTTTTTGATGTTGTGGAGGTGGACAAGAGGAATGACAAACCCCCTTTTGTTGATGTGAGGTGGAAGAGACTGCAGAGCAGATGGATCACTTTGAAGTCATTCCCACCAGTAAATAGCAGAGATGGCTAGGTGATGTGTTTATATGAGATTTTTTTCAGCGATGATTGAGAGGAAGTTGGAAAGAAAAGGAAATGTGCAGAGTTGAAAGGGGAACAACTATAGAAATTCAAGCAGGCTATATTGTCAGAACGTTTGAAAGGGTAAAGCCAGTGAGTATTTTAACAGAAATATGTCAGTGTTATAATTGATATTGGTCTCAATTCTAGGCTTAGGTGAGCAGGCAAGTATCTGCATTATAAACATTTGATCACTCAGAGAGGAGGGACATGCGCAGTGCACAAAGGAGGGAATGAACTGATTCCAGGCATCGGTGAGCAGTCCATTGTCTGCATTATAAACATTTAAATCAATCAAAAATCTTTATTTTACCAGGTGAAACACCTTTGAGTAAACTCATTTACAAGATGGACCTGGTCAAACACAGAATAATATTACAAAAATTAAAATGAAGGCATTATATTCAATAGAATAAGATATATTTGTAAATATGTACACAAAGAGAACACTTATAGATAGCAGTCACATAGCAATGTATGCATTGATCATACCAACATAACAAAGGCATTGTGGGCAAACATGCAGGGAAGGACAATGGTCACATGGAACAACTAAGGTTGAGAAGGGAGGGAGGAGGATAAGTGTGGGTAAAAATCACATGGGGTCAGTGAAGGTCAAACAGAGGGTGCAGTGTCTGAGTTCAATATACCTTTAGCCAAAAATCAAAGAACGCAGTTGCAGAACTCCTTAATGGAACATACATATTGGGATTATATTGCTGACAGATTAATATGGCAGGTTATTCTCATGTTTTTTGGAGTTTATTCCAGAGTTCAGGAAGTGCATGACTTACTGAGGACCTGCCAAAGTGTGATTTGACTTTGGGGATAGTTAGGGAAATGTAAGAAGAGCTTCTCAGAGCATAACTACCTAATGTACAGCAGAGTAAATTATCTGAAATGTACTGTGGGAGCTTCTTAGTGATTGCCCAAAAGGTCCGGAGGGCAGCATTTCTTTGCCTTCTGAATTTAAGAAAAGAACAGCCAACTAAGGAGTAAAGGGAGCAATGATGTGTAGAATATGGTGCTCCAGAGATAAATCTTAGGGCTCTGTGGTAATGAGTATCAAGTTTGGTTAACGTTGTGTTAGGAGCTTGACCGTAGAGGAAATCAGCATAATCTAAAATAGAAAGAAAATTAGTTTGGGCAAGCCTTTTTCTTGCATCCTATGTAAGGAGGTGTTTGATCCTGAATTAGAGACCAAGCATCTGCTTAAGCTTTTTGAACATCTCCTCAATATGGTCCAGGAAAGAAAGTTTGCAATTAATCCACACCCCAAGTATTTGAATTTAGTTATGAAGTCTAGAGAGTCACCTGAAAGAATCATAATTTGAGGTACCTCACCTATTGAAGCAGGATTTATTGTATTGATGAAAGGTGAGAAAAGCATTGCCTTTGTTTTTTCTAGAATTCAAGAATAATGTTTGGCTCAGAAGGTTTGATTGCAGATGATCAAACTCTAGTTGGAGGTCCATGCAGGCAGAGGCTGGAGTTGGTCTGGTGATGCAGAGGACTGTGTCATCTGCAAAGAGATGAATATTGGCTATTTTGAGTCCAGCGTAGATGCTATTACTATACAATGAGAATAGCAGGGGTCCAATGTGGAACCCTAGGGCACACCCCTCAACAATGATTGTAAGAGCACAAGTTCCCCCTTAGTTTAAACCTGTTGAAGCCTTCCTTTTAAGTAACTAAAGAACCATTTCAGAGAGCTGGAGTCCAGACCAATGTTATTAAGAAGCAGGTCATGATCGACAGTGTTGTTGAAACTTTGCTTAAATCAAGGAAAACACTGCATACGTAATTCTTGTTATCTAGGGCACTCTGCCAATCATTAGTCACATTTGCAAGGGCCGATATCATGCTATGATGTGGCCTGAACCATGATTGTGCCAGATTAAGCAGGTTAGAGGAGTCCAGATCATTCCTAATCTGAGTGTTCACTAATTTCTTCAACAGTTTAGAGATGATAGGAAGTAAGGAAATTGGTCTATAGCTATTTAGATTGCTAGGATTTCCAGATTTAAACAGAGATAACATGGGCTGTTTTCCATATTGGTGGACTGTCACCCTGAGAAAAGGACAGATTGAAAAGATACGTAATTGGAACGGGACATGGTAACTAAGTTTTAAAAAGTACGCCTCAATACAGTCAGCACCAGAACTTTTCCTAGTGTCCAACTGTAGCAATAATTCTTCTGCATCCTTTAAAGATATGGGCTGGAAGGAAAATGTCATGGCTTGAGCGCGAGGCGGGGGTCAGATACTGGACAAGTTGTGTCATTGGTATGCAGTTGAGTAAGTAGATTACTGGCTGGGGAAAAATCGGATGCAAATCCAGCAGTCACAAAATGATTATTCAGTCAGTTGAGTATTGTTAGTTTTTAGTTATAAGGGAGCCACCAGATGATATTTTGGAAAGCAGGAAGCTGGATGATATGTGCCCTTCGATATACTTGACAGTTTTCCAAAATTTAGCTGAGAACTTGGAGGAGGAGTCCAGCTCAGTTCAGTAGTAGTTGGATTTCTCTGCTTGAACAAGCTTTGAACAGTGGTTTCTGACCTTTCTGAAAGTTAGTCAATCAGAAGATAATTTGATTTCCTGACTGTCACCCAGAGTAGATCTCTATTAAGCAGCAAAGCTTTCACACTAGCCATAATATTTGGTCATTCATGCTAAGGATCACACTAAGGAAGTATATGGAGCACATAAGGCAAAGTGCCCATAGTCAGATCCAATTAGTTACTTATTATAAGACAAGTTGTTGCTTGATAGTAGAAATCCATCTAACCTATTTTTAAATACATTTTTATTTCACGTATAACTACAGGAGTAGGTAAATAATTCCAAGAGTTAATGATTCTCTGTGTAAAACAATATGCCCTTTTTTGAATTAACTTTGTTTCTAGTTGAAAGGGATGTCCAGTTGTGTTTAAGGTGACCTGTTTGAAATCAAGTCCACAGTCAAGCATGAGGGATGGATTGTTAACAACATCCCAGGTGAAAAGAATCCTCCTTATGTGCCTCTGTTCCAGTGACATTAGATTAAATTCAGAAAGTCTTTGTTCGTAAGATATACTTTTGTCTGGATAAATACATTTTGTCACTCTTTGTTGAAATTTTTTCAGTGTTGTTGATTATCCTTTTTCTTACAAGGGCACCACAGTTGGGAAGCAAAGTCAAAGCTGGGTCTTATATAGGCATGATAGAGAGGTAAAAGAATACTGGAATGTTTAGATTTGATATTGTGCCAAGCAGTCCACCATATTCTATTAAGTTTACTCAAGGTATTAGAGATTTCAGTGTCAAAGTCCAGATTTGAATCAACCATAACTCCTAAATATTTTTCATAAGCACTACAGTTTAATATTTCATTGTGTAATACATATTTATTCCTGAGATTGTTTTTCCCAACCTGGAGTACAGTGCATTTTGATGTGTTAAAGTGTACTCCCATTTTTGGGACCAGGAGCTCAACTTTTCTTTATCCTCTTGGAAAAAAACAATTTCCTCAGTGTTGTTACATACATTGCTGATTTTACAGTCATCTGCATGTTTGATAGGCTTGCATGTTATATTATGTGACAAGTCAGAAATAAATATTTGAAAAAGTAAAGGGCTAGAATGGATCATTGTAGTACTCCGCTATTAATTGCTGACCAACTCGATAGGTGACCATCTAGCAACTCTCTAATATCTATTTGTGACCCAGTTTACCATCCAAAGTATAACCAAGGGTTATATTAGATAAACCTTTAATTTATATATTAAAGCCTAATGAGGAATTGGATCAAAAGTTTTTTTTTAAAATCAAGAAATATGACATCACAGGGTAAGTTGCTACCAACCAGAGGGCATGGGATGAAGTTGGAGGGAGGATGATTCAGAGGAAACGTGAGGAAGAATTTCTTCACAGAACAGGTGATGGACAAGTGGAACACCCTGCCAGAGGAAGTGGTGGGGGCTGAAACAATCACGGGATTTAAGAATGCATGGGATAGACATAAAGGAATTCTGGAGGTCAGGGGTAAGGGCCAACAGACTTCTAGGAAAACATAAACTGAACTTACAAGCTCAAATGGGCAGACTGGGTGGGCCATAGGCCCTTATCTGCTAACACTGTCTATGTATCTATGTATCTGTGTAACATTAAAGATTATGATCTTATAAAAGCTAATCGTATTAGTAGAACAGGACCAAGCTTTAATGAAGCCATGTTGGCAGTTGGCAGGTTTGTAAATCAGCAGAGTTAGTTTATCCTTTGCAAGTTTTTCTAACACTATATTGAGAATTGGTGTAAGGCTAATATGATGGTAATTGTCCATAAAACTTTTATCACCTTTTTTAAAGAGGGGAATAACATTGGTTATTTTCTCATCCTGGGGAAGATCTCCTGTATTTCAACTAGCGTTATAAATAATGTTTAAGGGTAAGAATGGATTGTCCTTCATTAGATGAGTCATGTCACCAGTAATGTTATCTGGACCAGAAGAAGAGCCACGTTTAATTGAGTCTAATTTTGCATTGATGTCATCATTAGATTCTGATAGTTTATCTGTATGGTTGTCTCATGTTGGATCTATAGTAGCTGTGGGATTTTGAAAAGCTTTACGAAAGTGGGAATTCAAAAGTTGTGCTATTTTATCTGTAGATGAAGTAATAGTGTCTTTATCAACTAGCGGGCAGACTTTGCATTCTTGTTTTTTAAGTGAATTAGTATTAACTGAAAATAATTTTGTGATCACCCTTTTGCACCTGTGAGGCAATCAGTGTTTCAGTATTGTGCTTTGCTTTTCTAATTTCAGATTTGCATTTATCTGCTTAAAAGATGTCCATGTTCTGGCATATTTGTTAGCTGGGTATTTTTTAAAACCTTCATTTTTTTCAAAATTACTTTATTATGTTTATGTGTCAACCATTTTGGGTTATTTGTGAGTTTTCTTTTTTTTATTCTTGGGTTGAATTTATAAGCAATGTCTAGAATTATAGTTTTAAATGTAGTCCACAAAGTCAACATTTTGCTCATGAAGCACTACTTCCCAATCTATGTTAGTAAAATGATCACAGATTATTATTTAATTTCATTTATTTGTTAACCGGGCAAGAGCACTGGGTAAATCATTACCCTTTTTCAGGCCCAACCCGAATACATACAATTAATTCACAACATGTAGAACATATAATTACATAAGAACAATTGACTTAGACAAATAACTTTTACCCAGTAGCTCCAAATATTGCATTTACATTCATCCAAACAAGACAGATATTCTTTTAATCTAGATTGAAACACTGCTAGTGACATTGAAGTACATAAATTGCTTGAGAGATTATTCTAAGAAATAGGAGCGGCATTAGAGAAAGCACGGGAACCTATTTTTGATTTACACAGAGAAGATTTAAGTAGAGTACCAGTAGTGGATCTAAGTCCCAGATCAGTACTACACATTTTAATACAGTCCTTCAATAGATAGTAATGATAACTATTGATTGCTTTAAAAATTTGACATCCAAAGAAACAAAACAAATTTACTACTACAGGATAACCACCCCAAGTTAGAATGTAATAAACAATGATGCAAATGACAAGAGGGAGCCAAGATGAATCGTCAAATAATATATCTTCTCTATTGGCATTACTATAAACAAAAATCTCAGTAACTTTGTTTGATTGTGTCCATGGCATATCTATTTGAAGCGTTATTGTGTAATGGTCACAGCTTTGTACTGAAGCAGTGACTTGACAGTTCTGAATTTTGATTGATTCACTACCTACTACAATGTCCAAGATATTATTGCCTGTAGTTGGAGAGGAAAAATATTGAATAAGATTTAGTTTCTCACATGTTGATAGAATATCTTTAACTGGACTCGAGGTGGCAGTTCTATTAATCCAGTTGATGTCCCTAAAGTTAAGATCGCTCAGAAATATGACATTGCCATAGCCTGTTGCTAAACCCATCTTATTACAGATTTCCTCAAAGGTGGTAGATGAACTATTTGGAGATCTAAAACAGATTCCTGGAACAACCTTGTATTTTTCTAATTCATTAAGACTGACCCAGATTGACTTCACCTGGGAATGGGATGATTTCATTTTATACAAGATTTCAATGGGGTTCAATGAAGTATTTATGTAAAGAACAATTCTTTCACCTTTTCCATTACTTCTATTCAGGGAGGAGAGGACATAGTCTGATATGGAGTTATTCCATATGTTATTTAACCATCAAGTTTCAGTTTATTCCTATGATGTCAGATTTTTCAATTTTAGATAAAATTACTAGTCCTTCACATTTTGTACACACACTTTGTTCATTTAGGAGGACTACTTTGTACCACAAATGGGATCGTGATGAGTAGGGGTTCGCTGGGGATAAAGATCATAGAGGAGTTGGGATGTGCTATTCCTGGATTTAACAAGCCTGTGGAGATGGCAAAGAGGAATCTGCAGCCTTTATTTTTCAGAGTGCTGAGCTGAAAGTTTTGTACTGGTGATCCTTTTTGAACTGGGACCTGGACCTGTATAGCTTGGATCTTCGGGGTTCCTGAGGTATCTTAGGGTTAGCAACCCACACAGGGGTTGGGAGTGGGGCCTGCTGGATGCTGGCCCAGCGACTCTATTCCCCTAGACCAACAGTTCTCAGACTTTGTCATAGTGAGCCTCCCCTAAGCCATGGAAAAGATCTTGAGCCTCCCCAAAAATACTGAAATATTTTTGGGTCTCCTCATAGGAAACTAGCCTACTTTTCACAGTACACCTGAAATAAATTGAAACCTCTTTGCATAGCTGGCTCTCATGTTATTAAGCTTATTGTAACCCCCCCCTCCCCAAACAGGACAACCTATTTGCTGCAATATTTTGACTCCGAACAATTGTTCCCCCGTTACTGCCATACCTGTATGGGTCAGACTGCTTTTTCTGTTCCCCCTCTATCTGGAATAACCTTCCTGCTGACCTCTGCCTCTCCCCCTCTCACCCTGATCTTAAGCAACTTCTCAGGGATCATTTTTCTCCCTCCTGCTCTTATTCCTAGTACCTGTATGGTTAACTCTTGTATTTGGACAGTTCTGCCGCCAGTCTAATTGACCAGTTGTTCCTCGCATTGTTAGTTTATTGTTCTTAATTTGTTTGCATGTTTATTCATTTTTTATTGCTTGACTGTTTTGCAATTACATTTTGAACTGTATTCTCTCACTACCCTTCCCTGGGTATATCTGAAATAAGCCATGGCTCAGTGTACAGTACCTTCCCTGGTCACCGACTTGTGAATAAATACATAAATTCACCTACTATTTTCCTCTTTCAGTTTGCCTTATCCCTTCACACAAAATCTATAAAGTTCAAAACTGAAATATAATACTTTTTTAAGACTTGCTTGAGCCTCCCCTTGAACAGGTTGGGGCCTCCCAAGGGAGGCTGGCCTCACCGTTTGAGAACCCCTGCCCTAGACTCCTGGTGTAGTTGGCTGAGGGGCAGATTTAACATGGAGTCGAGGTAGTGGGCTGCTAGCATAGCCTGGGGTAGTCACCTCCTGAATTTCTGGCATGAACCTTCAGCCTGGTGGATGGCTGTTCTCAGTCCTGGGTTGGTACTCTGAGACTGGAAGTTTTTGGCCTACTGGATGCTTTTGAGGATATTTGGGCCAGTATTTCAGAGTTTTTGGAACTTAAGTGTGTTAAAGATCACCTGTCTGATGAGCCTATGGCTGGGCTGGACTTCCTCTGACTGCAAGTACTCTGATTTTATTTCAACTTTTTGGAAATTTTGTCAGCAGTGAGAGTGCTTTTTAATAGCTGAGAATCTGCTAATTTCAGATATATGTGAGAGATATTGTCTGGAGTGCGGTTTCTCCACAACATTTCCTCAAATACCCATCTTAGTTTTATTATTTTGTTATTAATGTGTATTTATTGTTTGTGCTAAGCAGTGAGAGTGCTTAGATTAAGTAGGGCACCATGTAGTGAGAAGACCTGTGAGCTGAATATATGTTTTATGGCTTTAGTTAGTTTAGGTTTTGCAGCCCCAGGTAGTGAGAGGACCTGCGGCTAAATAAATGCTTTAAGGAATGTTAATACATTTAGTTAGTTAAATTAGTTATTTAATTTAGTTTGTTATTTTAGGTTTTGGGTAGGAATTGATGATTAATTTGTGTTATTTTCTGTGGATCTTTTTTCTTTTGGGGAAAGTGAGTGGGGAATTTTAGGAAAGGGGCAAGATTTGTAGGGTTGTATACTATTTACATTTGTTGTGAATTTGTGTACATCATCTGTATCTGAATTGCATTGGTTTTCCCTGCTCCATGTCTTGGGCCTGGGATATATGTCATCATCCTACCCCCAGGTCATGCGCTATTCAGCCTTCGCACTTCATGCCCTCCACTCCTTTTTCCCTCTACCATTGCTGTTTTCCACATATCAGCGCTATTGGGCTTTGGGTACTGCTCACAGGAAGGGGTGTGGGGGTGTGTGAACAGTGGAGGTTGGAAGAGTGGGGGCACTCACATCAGGGTTGTTAAGCCCAGAAGATGCCCTAGGGCGAAATGGAGTCTAGAGCATGGGCCATCTTGTCTAGTCTTCATACCCAAGGGCACCACATTTGGTGGTGGGCAGGAGGTCAGGGCAGCCCAGGAGTTCTGTCCAACTTGGGCAGAGTTATGTAATACTAGATCTATCAAGAACAAGATGGCAGTTATTGCAGATCTTGTCAGGACAACAGATCTGGTGTGCATCACTGAAACCTGGCTGGATGGTAATGTGGGCCCCATACTTGAGGCTGCTATTCCAGATGGGTATTTAGTGATACACCGCCCAAGATTGGACTGCAGGGGAGGGGGCGTTGCAGTCTGTTTCAAGACCAAGTTGGATCTCACAAGTGTGCCAGTTGAGGAAGCCAGGTCATTTAAATGTGCCATAGTAGCAGGTGTGGGTTATAGGATGGCTCTCATCTACAGTCCACCGGGGGATGGGAATGTATTCATTAAGGAAGTGGTGGACTTTGTGGTCAACCTGGCATTTGAGTCACCTAGGCTGGTGGTCCTGGGTGACTTCAATGCCTGGATCGACGACAAAGTCTCGCAGTTTGGACAACACTTCCTCCAACTGATGAATTCACAGGGCCTCACACAGGTAGTTACCTCTGCTACCCATAAACACAGCCATTCTCTTGATCTGGTCTTCCTCCTGGGGATCGAGACCTCTGATGTGGGGGTGGAACCTGTCAGATGGTTTGACCACTACGCTGTGTAATTCAATTTTTGCACCCCTCCTCGTAGGCCAACCCCTGTGGAGATGGTCAAGTACTGCCCTTTACAGGATGTGGATCCTGAGGGTCTAGCAGCGGTACTTGATCTATCAGAATTTCCTATGGCACACATGGATACGGTGGTTTTGGTTTTGGCTTATGATAAGGCCATTACCTCAGCGCTGGATTCTTTTGTTCCAGTCTATGTACGTCTTCTCTCCCTTCACCCTTGGTCTCCATGGTTTGATGGGACCTTGAGGAAGTTGCAGTGCCTAGGACGAAGGTTAGAATGGTGCTGGTGGAAATCCAACTTAGAAGCCAATCATCTTAGACTGCTAGAGCATTATTGACTCTATCAGTCAGCAATCTCCCATAAGAAGGCAGAGTTCCTGTCTGGGGAGATTGAGGCCACTCAGAACCTGATCAGCTCAGCTCTTTTGAACTGTGGACAGGCTGTGCAACCCAGCCTGTCTGCAAGTTTGAAGAACGCTTTCACAATTGCAGTGTGAAGAGTGTGCTCGATTCTTTGTTGATAAGGTGGCCAACATCAGGTTGGAGACCTGTTCAGCACACTCTATAGGAGTTGCTGATGATCGATGTTTGGCCACTATCCCTTCTTTTTCCTGGAGTTCCTTCGACTGGCCGGAAATCATGGCTGTTATGCGGATTGTCAAGGGTATGTGCCCTACATGCTGTAGTTTAGATCCGGGCCCTACAGCCCTGATTATGGGGTGTTGTGATGCTATCAACTATGTTCTGGTGCAGATAGTCTGGTGCTCCCTTGACTCTGGTGAGTACTCCTGCTTCCTGAAGGAGGCAGTAGTGACACGTTTGCTGAAGTAAAGTTAATTGGACCCAAACTCTCTCTCAAACTACAGACCTATCTCTAACCTTCCCTTTGTGGGGAAGGTGATTAAGAAAGTAGTGGCTGTACAGCTGGAGAACCATTTGACCATCCATAGCATCTACGGACCTCTCCAGTCCAGTTTCTGAAATAGGCACAGTACCGAGACTGCCTAGTTTGGGTGCTCAATGATCTCCTGATGGCGAGAGATCAGAAAAAATGGTCCATTTTGGTACTTCATGACCTGTCATCAGCTTTTGACACTATGGACCATGGGGTGCTGCTCAAGCACCTGAGATTCATCTGTGGGCTTTCTGCTTTGGTCCACAGATGGTTTACATAATTTCTCACTGGCAGAACTCAGAAGGTGGTGTTGGGGGTCTTTTCCTCTGAGTCTGTCACACTGTCATGTGGGGTCCCTCAGGGATTGGTGCTGTCCCCCATGTTGTTTACGGTGTACTTGCTGCCCCTCGGAGACACTGTAAAATGGTATGGGCTGAGGTTTCATTGCTATGCTGATGATACCCAGCTCTACCTGTCTTTTGTGCCTGACCAGGATGGAGCACTCTCAGTATTTAATGACTGCCTCATTGAAATCCAGGATTGGATGAAGTCCAGCTGGCTGAAGTTGAACCCTGGGAAGACTGAGGTGATGGTTGTGGATCTAGGTTGCTGGATGGGGTGTTGGGGCAGGTCAACCCATGGGATTATTCCTAGGGGATTCCAAGCTCCCTACTTCTGAACAGGTGTGAGACCTAGGGGTGATGCTTGACAAATGGCTGACACTTTGATCTCAGGTGTTGGCTATCATTAAGTTATCCTTTTATCATCTGAAGAACATCACTAGGATCAAGCACCTTGTTCCATCTGGTGACCTTCCTACACTGAACCACGCCTTTGTGACCTCACATCTGGATTATTGCAGCTCCCTTTACTTTGGGCTGCCAGGGGTTGACATCTGCCACCTGCAGCTGGTACAGAATTCTGGAGTCCGGTTGTCGATGAGGATTCCTCGGTCCTCCCACATCACACCAGTGCTACAGGAACTGCACTGGCCGCCGGTTCAGTGGCAGATCACCTTCAAAGTTGGAGTACTGGTATACAAAGCCCTACATGGACTGGGCCTTGACTACCTGAAAGAGGTTCTGGTCCCTTACCACCCTGAGTGACTACTCCGCTTTACCGATGAGGGGTTGCTAAAGATTCAGAGGGTGTCTTTAAAATCTTCAGGAGCACGGGCATTTATGTTCATGGCCCCAACCCTCTGGAATTCTCTACCTCATCGGATTAGGGAGTGTGTGATCATGGGGGTATTTAAACAGGCATTAAAGATGCATCTATGGAGCAGGGCCTATGGTGATGAGGAAGACAGATTTTAACTGTATAGTATATTAATTACTGTGATCGCAGCACTGGTTTTAAATTGTTTTAATTTGTACTGTGCCTTGATACCTGAAAGGCACATTAAAAATAAAGATTATTATTATTATTATTTGAAAGTAACATTTTTAATTTTCCTCTCTTTCCTCTCATTTTACGCTGGTCATTGGCATGAGGATGTGTTGATGGATGTGTTGCCAGAAAGGCCACTATTATTTGTCCCCTTAGCTAACAGTTTAAATTACATGAAGGTATTGTGATGCTCTACCCCCTTGCTTATGATTATTGTATGATATCTGTAAAATTAATAACTGGTCTGTGTATGAAATTGTCTCATATAAGATTTGAACTAACTTTAAAGGTCAGTAGCTGGAACTACAGGATGTAATTAAACTGACCAGGGGAACCTAATTAACTGCCTTCTTTCCAGAGGGCATTTTATTACCTTTTTCTGACCTGCCCAGGCTTTTGAAATTGAAACCCAACATAAAGTTTATGATGTCACAGGATTAAAAGTAATTTGGCAGGTTCCGCTCAAATTTTAACGTGCAGCCAAAAAATAGTGACAAACTGTAGGATTGTTAAGTTCAGAGAGAAATGTTTGAAAAGGATGTCATATTTAGGAATTTTTTTTCTGATGTTACCATTCATTAAAAATACCTTCTGGTAAAAATTATGTTAGCATTAATTCTAAAAGGAGGAGCTAGCTGACTCACCAAAAGGGGGTGGGGAGATATAGCGAAATGAATCTTGTATCTGGGGAAAATGAGTTATATCATCTTGGGCTCTGAGACAGAAAGTTGTCTCTTACTCAAACACACTTAGGTAAAAAAACAAAGACAAGGCGCTGCGTCAGCATGTGGTCTAAAAGCAAAACAAAATGGTTATATTAAATGCACTCTGAAAATAGAAAATAGAGTTAAAAATCTATGTTTCTACCTTAGGTCTTCTTCGGGAAATATCTAAAAGAGAAAAAAAACAAGTTAGTGTGGTTAGAAAGGTAATACTTAGAAAGAAACTAAGTCTTTGTGGTAGGAGTGTTTTGTCTGTAAATTCCTTTTTATTTTACATCATTATGTGCTGTATGATATATTGTTCTGTGTTTAATTTTACATGTTTTTATCTTTTAGTAAAATACCTTTTCTTTGAAATTCTGCCTGGGTGTCTTTTTAGTTTCTTTTTGCATGTGATGTATAGGTAGTTAAGTATGATAACTGTTGAAAAGCTTGACAGTGTTGCTGAGCTTGTGTAAAAGGTAAGAACATACCTAAGGTCTCTTATAGAGTTTTAAGGGTTCATTTTGAAGCCTGGCCTGGTGCCCCTGGTGCAAAATGTTACTGCAGTCTCGAAGAGGGTACCTATCTGAGCCTGTACTTTGGGTATGCTAGCATAAGGTTCACAGTTTGAATCTCCACCCACCCCCTGAACTTGAGGTTAAAGGTGATTCAGACCGAAAGCAGACAGGAGAGTTACCCTGTCTGTTGCCTGTTCACACTGTTGCGTTTTGAGGTTGGCACTGTGGGAGCAGAGGGCCTGATGTGCGGATTGCATTTGAGACAGGTATAGCTTTCTGAAATTGAGAACAAAGTTCTCTCTCTCCTTTTCTGTTTAAATGAAGACTGTCCCTTACATACATTCTACACTCATTAATAAAATCTGGCTAATGGTTTATAAACATAAGATTGTCTCTGGTACACGAGTTTTGTAGTCTGGCATTTATTCTGGTGATTGTGTCATTCGTTTCTGTGTTGCTGCAACATGAGGAATAGGAAGAATGCCAGATATTGCAACTTTGCAATTTGTTGATTCTAAATGTTTACCAAGGTCAAAAAGCTCATGGCATGTATCTTTTTCATGAGAGCAACCTACATTATTTGTGCAAACATGAAGGATAACATTAGAGGGCTGTGCAATAATTCCATCCGTTCTTCTTTAATATCTTTGATTCTGGCACTGGGGGGAAAACTTACAGAGTTATAATTATCCAGGTCATCACAGATTATAGAGTCAGCATATCATAAAACTGAGTCACCAGCTGTGATGTTTGTAGAGTTACAGTCATGTAGTTATTGACTTGGAATACTGATTCTGACTATATGGATGCTAAAGGCAAATATCTGTTTTTGAGAGAATATTATGGATTGTGTCCATACCTCTCAACTGTCCCTGACTTTCAGGGATGTCCCTGATTTTGACTCAGAATTTTTCTCTGTCCCTCGTAAAATTTGTGTTTTTGTGACAGAACACTGGGATTTAAAAGCACAAAATAATGCCAAACATTAAAGTTACAGACTTGTTCTTCTTCAGAAAATGCATCTTACTCTAATCCACTTATTCTATCAGCTTTCTAAGTGAATAGTACCAATTTTTAAGATGTGTCCCTGATTTTGGGTCTTTGTCCCTGATTTTTTTAAGCTTTGTCCCTGATTTACGAGTAAAGAGGTTGAGAGGTATGATTGTGTCAGACTGAGGTATGGCAATGTTACCCGCTCTTCTCCCTTTTTTAACTTTCTGTTAGAAACATATTCCCATCAGTCCTCTGATATATGGTCAGCTTTATATTCTCTATTTCTTTTATTGGACCAAGTCAAACTAATAGTTTGTGCAGTGTTGGAGTGTGATCTACAGCTAGGACCAACTGCATTAGGAGAGTTAACATGTTGCAGTTGAGGCCCCTCTAATGGAGAGGTTTATAAATGGGGGGAAGATTCAGATTTGAGTTAGAAGGGTTGTTCCTGATCACATTATCAACAATGTCTTCTAAGTCCCTTAGTTCTTTAGCATCATTTATTTATTTTTAAGTTTTATAATGTCTTGCTTTAGTAGGTTTACTTGCCAACAGTACTGGCAAGATACATCAGTAGGTGTTTGACTACATGCAGGAAGAGTTAGGAGAATATGATTAAGGTATTACAGACCATTAATAGATGTGTGCTAATGGCAAAGAGACACATTTGCAATGAGGGCTGCTCATTATGATGTTTAGTTCTTTACTACCTGAATGCAACCTGAAAACAAATGAGAGAGCTATTATCAATGTTCTTCCTGACACAGGTGAACCTTTCTTCCCTTAGACCCACCAGATCCAACAACTGGACACAGATGCATGTGCGTGCATTGAAAGCATGCTCACCCTGCTTGCTCAGGGATCGATTTTTAAGGATGTGTAACCCAGAAGTGGGGGCTAGGTCACACTTTAAAAAATTGTTAATTTACAGAAATAAACATGGAATCTCCTTTTAAAACTCCTAAATGTTTGTTCAGCTGCTGTTAGTCATTACAAATCAGGACACCACTCGTGCGGGTGCCAAAACACACTATTACAAACTGGAGGCGTAGTCCTGGGAGCTTTAAATAAAACTACTGCTCTCAAGGACTTCCTGTACCCCCAGTATATATGGTGGATTGAAACAGTACAATGTCACAATATACTATTTAATTAAAACACAATAGCAACTACAACTCTGATCAGCACCTACTATCCCACTGACTTCATTCAGAGAGGAGGGGCACAAGAAGTGCACAGAGGAGGAAACTGATGGATTCCAAGTGTGGGTGAGCAAACAAGTGTCTGCATTATAAATATTTGATCATTCATAGAGGTGGGACATGAGAAGTGCACAGAAGAGGGAATGGAATGATTACAGGTGTGGGTGAGCTGGCAAGTGTCTGCATTGTAAACATTTTGTCATTCAGAGAGGAGGGACATGAGGAACATGAGAAATGCACAGAGCAGGGAATGGACTGATTCCAGGTGTGGGTAAGCAGGTTAGTGTCTGCATTATAAATGTTTTGTCATTCAGAGAAGAGGGACATGAAAAGTGCACAGAGGAGGAAGTGAACTGATCCAAGCCTGGGTGAGCAGACAAGTGTCTGCATTATAAGCATTTGGTCATTCAGAGAAGAGGAACATGATAAGTGCACAGAGGAGGAAGTGGACTGATTCCAAGCATGGGTGAGCAGGCAGGTGTCTACGTTATAAACATTTGATCATTCAGAGTGGACAGATATGAGAAGTACACAGAGGAAGAAATGGACTGATTCCAGGTGTGGGTGAGCAGGCAAGTGTCTGCATTATAAATATTTGATCATTCCAAGAAGAGGGACATGAGACGTGCACAGAAGAGGGAATGGACTGATTCCAGGGGTGGGTGAACAGGCAGGTGTCTGCATTATAAACATTTGGTCATTCAGAGAGGAGGGACATGAGAAGTGCACAGGGGAGGGAGTGTACTGATTCCAAGTGCGGGTGAGCAGGCATGTGTCTGCATTATAAACATTTGGTCATTCAGAGAGGAGGGACAAGAAGTACATCCAGAAAAAAATGGACTGATTCCAGGTGTGGATGAGCAGGTAAGTGTCTGCATTATATATAATGGGTCATTCAGAGATGAGGGATATAAGAAGTGCACAGAGGTGGAATTGGACTGTGTTTAAGCCTTTGAAGTGATGATGACTCAAGCAATGTTTTAAATGTGACAGTGACTCAGTTTATTTTATTATAGTGCCTTTACATTAAAATGTTAAAGTCACCATACAGTATTTTAAATTATAGAAAAACTCTACTTTGAAATGTGGTCAAAATGAGAAGAGAAGCGAGGCAGAAAAAGGTTTTAGCTGCAGAGGAGTTGAGGAAGTGACGAACTATGTGGTGTTGCAAAGATGTTAGTAAATCAATAATCTATTTTATCTGAGTGGAAAAATCTCAGACCATGCCATTTGGACCCAGAAAACTGGGCAGAGATAGAAATAAACTCTTGCAGATCTCCTCTGGGTATGCATAGTTGCAAATGGTAGACACAGTAAAGTACCTTGGTGTCTGGCTTGACCACAAGCTCACTTTCAGACACACACTGTGCATGTTGAAGAGGCTCAAATCCTACCTTCTCTGTCTGTTGCCAGCAGTGCCCTCCTCCCTACGCTAACGAAACATATAGAAGCACTGCATGTGGCAGCAGAAAAAGGCCATTCATCCTGCCCAGTCTGCTGAACCTCACCTGATACTTGAGTGTTGGCCCTACTGACCATCCATTCTTTTTCAAATAGCATCCATACCATGTACTGATCTTAGACTGTGCCTGTTCCACACCAGTTTGAATTCCCCACTGTTTTTGTACATATAGTCTCTTTGGGGAATTTGTTCCATCTGTTCACCACTTTTCAATGAAAAAGTATTTTCAGACAACCCTCCTAAATTTTTCTTTCACCAGCTTCATAGGCTTCCCCCTTGTGTTGATGTTTAAAGTAAACTATTTGTGCCAATTTGCCACATTAATCCTATGGAGCTACTTATATGTATCTCTTATGGCCTCCATTTTCTTGCTGTCTACCACTCATCACACCTGCAGGGAAACTGCCCTAGTGGTTCTTGACTTTATTTTCTAAACTTTGTTAAACTTTTTATGTCATTTTATGTCACCATTGAGAGAACCTTTCTTTAGATCTTGTACCTACAGTTACAAGACATACAAGAATGGCATTCACATGGTTTATGTTTGGCGTTTAGGCCTGTATCATAATGTGAGGACTTGTGAAATCTGCCAGAGATTTAACCAGGCCACAAGGAGATGCCAAAAGAAGGCTCTTAAAGCCTTCATCACTGTCACAGCCATGGAAGCTGCTGCCAAGGCCATGGTCGCCTATCTGACTTCTTACTTAACAGCTGCTGCCGGGAAATATTCCCAGCATTTGTGAAACCTTTCATCTATGCGATCATCAAGATCAAAGAATACAGAAAAGAAAAAGTGGTGAAATCAGCACAAGCAGGAGAACAAAGCTGCTGCTTTGTCAGTGAAGTTAAGGTCTCAGTTAAAGGAGAGTAATTCCCTGTAATCTCATGCTCCAACAGTAAAGACTACTGATCCATCCAGTCATTGATGAGATATCAAGGTCAGGGTCTGGCTCTGCTGTACCTACTATGGACAGTCTCCATCCTTCGTTGATGGGTTTTACCCCATCAGTGGTGGTAGTACTGGGCCCTTTTCAGGATGCCATCAGCTCTCAGGTAATGCTACCGTCCTGAAGAAGTGGAAAGGCCGCACACTTCAGAGTTTGTTGAAAAAGTCAGTCTTTGACTTGCAGGACCATGCCTCGAGCAAGCTGCTACATATTAAGTGCTTACATAGAGTGACTTGTCCCAAGTCTACCCCAGGAGAAAGACCTTGCTCGGTCATTATGAGGTTCCTTCATTATGCAGATAAAGAAAATATTCTTTTGGCAGCCTGGTGCAACAAAGTGATTCAGTGGGGGGAACACAAGATTTAGGTTGATTAGAACTACACTGTTACTCCTCCATCTGTGTACTGTCATACAGATGTGTATTAAACTCCAGACACCTTTCCCTGCAAAATTCAAAGTCCACCATATAAGCAGCACCATACTGTACCATTAGTGGCAGAAAATCAGTGCATACAAGGGGAATAGATATCCCTCCACCCCTCCCCCCCCAAATAAACAGACCCAGTGGAGAGGTACTGCAGCAACAAAAGAACTTCCGTGTCTTATATTCCACTTCGAGACCGGGAGGTGGTTCTGTATCTGTCTTCTATGGAAGTGGCCAGACAACAGACACTGGACACTGCAGGTGATCACAGGCATTTTAAAATATTTCCAACTTGTCCAAAACAATAACTTCACTTAAATAGGTTGAAGTAATCTGGCTAACATGAGCATTCCAATTGATTATCTGGTAACTTCATCATTTATTCAGCAGTTTCTTAGTTTACTCAAACTGTATACTGCATTTATCTCATCCAGGAAGTGGGCTCCGATAAATTCTTGGGGGGTGGGAGGGTTACACAACCCCACATTATTTGGAGCCAAGGATGGGCAGGGGATGATTCCAGCCCAGCAGCACCTAGAAATGGTGGCCTGACTTGTGGAGCACTGCTCCTTAACAGATGGGTGCAAGTAGTTTCCAGAACGAATCCAATATGCCAGGATTCTCAAGGGTTCTTTGGCAATGGGGAAAGTCTATGGGAGCAGATGCAAGTGGCACAGGGTTGGGAGGGTTTGGGGAGCTGGTATTGAGGAGGTATTTTCGACAGACTGGGATTGGGTTGTGAGGGTTTTGTGAGACTGGAGTTGGGAGGTGTTTTTCACAACTCAGTCTTGAGTAGGCAGCATTTTCACAAGTTGGAATCAGGCTGTAAGGGTTTGGAAAGCTAGGAGTGGGGAAGTATTTTGTCGCAAATGGAGATTGGGCTCGATTGGCTTAGTGAGCTGTTAGCAGGGAGGTATTTTTATGAAAAATGGGGATCAGGCCAAGAGGGTTTATTAAGTTGGGAATGGAGGAATTTTTTTGTCACAACTGGAGATCAGGCTTGGAAGGTTTGGCGAGCAGGGAGAGGGAGATGTTCTTTGGTCACAAACGGAGATCATTCTGGAAGGGTTTTGAAAGCTAATTGCTAGAAGGTATGTTTCATAAATGGGGAGCAGCCAGGAAGGGTTTGGTGAGCTGTTAGTGGACAGACATTTTTCAGAATTGGGGATTGGGCTGGGAGGGTTTGCTGAGCTGGGAGCAGGAAGGTAGGTTTCCCTAATGCAGATCATGTTGGGAAAGTTTTGTGAGTTGGGGGCAGGGAGGCATTTTTCATAAATGGATATTAGCCTGGGAGGGTTTGGTAAACTGGGAACATGAAGGTGTTTTTTTGTTTGTTTGTTTTTTCATTAATGTGGATTGCTGACTTTCAGAAATACCTGACAGATTTCATTGGTATTGGGAGAGTGAAGAGAAGGTAAAACATGGAACATTGTCAGGTGGCACATTGTTGCACAAAAAGTGTAATTAGAATTCAGAATGGTAAAGGACGGCACAGTGTAGGGTTCTTTGCAGCCCATTTGCAAACTGTACTTGCTGAGCACCTGTGATATACTAACATACTAAGAAGCCAGCAGAGTAAGCTCTACAGTCTATCGAGTCTGCTTGGTGGTCAGTGCCCATTCAGGGCACTGTCTTCTGCCTCCCTCCCACCTCCCCATGTCCTCACCCCTTCCCCTCCTCCTGCCCCTGACTTGGCCCCCCAGTACTGACCCTATTAAGATGTACCATCCCCTATACCTATCCTAGGCCCTCTTGAACCCTTCCATAGTGTCTACCACCACCAGCTCTGCCTAAAGGGCACTCCAGGGTTCCAACATCCTTTCAATGAAGTAGCATCTCCTCATCCCCACCGAGTCTCCCATCCACCAGCCTCATTTGGTGCCCCCTGATGGCCCACTTCTTCTTCAACTGAAACACTCTATCCTGGCTTACCCAGTTGATCCCCTTAAAATACTTGAAGACCTGAGTTATGTCCCCCTGTCCTTCCTGTCCTCCATGGAGTACAGGTTGAGCTCCCTGAGTCTCTTCCTATAGGACCTCTCCCCCAGACCCCCTGCATCACCCTTGTTGTCCTCTTCTGGACTCTCTCCAAGAGTGCAGTATCTCTTTTTAAGTATGGATGCCAAAACTGCACACAGTATTCCAGGTGTGGTCTTACCAGCCAATTGTATAGCGACAGAAGCACTTCCTGAGTTATCAAGGTTATCCTCCAGCTATGCTGCAGCCCTTCTACACTGCTCTGAGTTGTTCATTTCAGCATTCTTTACCACTCCAATGTCCCTGTCCCAACTTGAGGCCTGCAGTGTCACCCCTCCCAAGGTGTACACATGAGATGGGTTCCTGACACTGAGGTGGAGGACCCTGCACTTTTCAGCATTAAACCTCAGCTTCCAGGTATATGACCACCCCTCCAGAGCCTCCACGTCCCCCTGTAGGGCTAACCTACCCTCCTCCCCATCTATCACTGCTCGCAGCTTAGAGTCCTCAGCAAAGAGACTCATCTTGCTTTTGATACTGTCTCTGATATCTGAGATATAAACACTGAATAGGAGAGGCCACAGCACTGATCCCTGTGGGACCCTGCTAATGACACTCCTGGAAGATGAAACCTCCAGCCCAACTACTACCCTCTGAAAATGCACCCTCAGCCAGTTCCTGAGCCACCTGACATCTGCTCCCCTATGCCTCTCAGCTTCTCCAGCAGCCCAAGATATGGCACTGAGTCAAACACCTTGTAGAAGTCTAGAAAGGGAACATCCACTGGCTTGCTCTGGTCTAGTGCTCTCATCGCCCAGTCATAGAACTGCACAAGGCTGGTCTGACAGGATCAGCCCTGAACAAAGCCATATCATCTAAAAGGTCAAACATAATTGATTAAAGGCTAATTTCCAGTCATATAATTGGCTCACAGCCCAAAACACCTCCAAAGTGTGCTTTTTTTAACAATCCCAGAATATTTTTGGCTTGCTGCATTTTGTAGCAAACATAATAAATGGCCATGCTTATCACATTTGTCAGTACAATAACTGCTAGAGTTACTTTGCATTGTGCAGACTTGACTATTGTCTGCATTTCAAACCTTTGCACCTTGGTGATAGTGGGGTCTAACTGTGCTGATACTCATATCCAAAGTTGTCATGTATAAGGAGTACGAATGTTTCAACAGCTCATTTGAGGAGGGCTAACTGTTCACTGTGTAGCACTCAGCAACTAAGTGGGAATGATTATATCAGATGACCTAATGGTGGGTAAGCAATGTGAGAAGGCAGTAAGAAAAGCCAGGGGGGGGGGATACTGAGATGCACAGGGAGAGGCATCAATAGTAGAAAACAGGAAGTTGTTATCTCTCTGTGCAGACAGTTGGTGAGATCCCATCTGGAGTACTGTGTGCAGTTCTGGGAGACCCCATCTCTGCAAAGTCATAGACAGAGTGGAGACTGTTCAGAGGAGGGTAATCAAAATGGTGCAGGGTCTGCACCAGAAGACATACAAGGAGCGACTAAAGCAGCTTAATATGTATACCCTTGAGGAAAGGAGGGGGGGACATGATAGAAACTTTCAAGTATCTCAAGGGAATTAACAAAGTACAAGAGGGTAGCATCTTTCAGAAGAAGAGATGTGCAAGAACAAGGGGGCACAATTTAAAGATAGAGGGGGGCAGCTCAGGAGTAATGTTAGAAAGTATTTTTTCACAGAGAGGGTTGTGGATGCAAGGAACGGCCTTCCTGAGGAGATTGTGGAGTCAGGAACTGTGAGAGAATTCAAGAATGCATGGGGCAGACATAAGGCAATTCTAGTGGGGGGTAGCAGGAAATAAGCTGTTGATTGACCAGAATCTGCAGCTTATCCATCAGGTAGGGAAATGGGCAGGCTAGGTGGCCAAGTGGTCCTTATCTGACACCTGATTCTATGTTTCTAGTGATAAGTTCTGGGAGGGGAGAGATAGAGATGAGTAGAAGGTGCAGTGATGAGTTTTGGGAGGAGCGTTTAAGTTGAACTGGCAAAAGGCTTTGAAAAGGACATCCACTCTATAGATGGTGAATGTGGAGCTGGACCTGTACTTAACGTTGGCGTAATCAAAAAGTAGTAGGATTGTCTTGGTGACGAGAGTCCAATGAACATGGAGGATGACATCATCTTTATTTCTCTAAAGAGCACCAAATTTAGGGTGTAGCTTGGAATGAATGTAATTGACATGTGTTATGAAGTCAGACAGCTGTTGAGCCAGGCTCCGAGGTACTTGTGGGCTGGAACTATGTCTAAGATAAAGCCATCAATGGTGGAGGGTGCGGGGAGTCTGGCTAGTCTTTGGGAGTGTTGAAATTCATGGAGACTGTTTCTGATGTACAGTATTTACTTTTAGTTGGTTGGCCTGAAACCAGTTGAGGACACAAGTGAAATAAAACTGTAGCTGAGAAGACACCTCAGAGGCCGAGGGACTGGAACTGTAGAGGATGGTGTCAGCACGTAGATGGATGTGGGAAGATGAACACATGAAAGAAAATGGAGAAAAGGATGGGACCAAGGATAGAGCCTTGTGGTACACCTGCTGGAGTGGGGGAAGTGTATCACCAGCCTGGATGCATTAGCAGCAATCACTGAGGCAAGATCTGAACCAGATGATGGGTGTGAGGCCAGTGGGTTCTAGTTTGGAGAGTAGGAGAGGGTGGGAGATAGAATCAAAGGCCTTAGTTAGGTCTGTGAATATAGCTGAGGTAAAGGTGGCCTATGTCCATGTTACTATGAATAGTGTTTATCACCTGGAGTAGTGAAGAGACTAGTGATTTTTTTTTCTGAAGCCTGACTGATATGGGGGCAGAAAGTTCGAGGATGTGAGGAAGTGGGGTAAGTCATTCGGATGAGGGATTCTTGGAGCCTGGCTAAAATAAGTGGGGAAGTAGGGTGGTAGTTACCTGGACCAGAGCTGTCACTGCCTTTATGAAGAGGTATAATTTTTGCAGATTGCCAGGGCTTCAGGACTGTTCCAAGGATGAAAAAGAGAGAGAGAGAAAGAAACTTTCAAGTACCTCAAGGGAATCAACAAAGTCCAAGAGGGTAGCATCTTTCAAAAAAAGAGGTGTGCAAGAACAAGAGGGCACAATTTGAAGATGGGGGGGGGCGGCTCAGAGGTAATTTACGGAAGTATTTTTTCACAGAGACGGTTGTGGATGCATGGAACGGCCTTCCGGAGGAGGTTGTGGAGTCAAAATCAGTGGTGGAATTCAAGCATACATGGGACAGTCATAAGGCAATTCTGGGGGGTTGGGGTAAGAAGATGTAGGCTGCTGGTTAACTAGGATCTACAGCTTATCCAGTAGGTAGGGAAATGGGCAGACTGAGTGGGCCAAGTGGTCCTTATCTGCAGTCAAATTCTATGTTTCTATGTTTCTATGAGTGGGAAGAGAGGCCAGGGGATGGGTGATGGCTGGAGCTGAGATCTGAAGAAGGAGAGGGTTCAGTCCATCAGAACTGGATTTGTGTAGTTTCAGAGATATGAGGGCATGACAAGCCTTCTGGGCAGTAATAGGGGAGAAATGGAAACTATTTGGGGTTGAAGGAGATTGTGGTGGTGTGGTGGGAGTTGCAGGGGAGTTTGGAGTTGGTTGACTGGAATGAGGAGTGCAGGAGTGGGCGGGATTGCGGTGTATTACACAGTTAGTAAAATATTTAGGGCAGAGGCAATGGTGTGAGGGTCTGAGTCAAGGGTGTTGTCAGTGAGGAGGGAGGGAGAGGAGGAGTTTGGGAGGGTTAAGAAGGGAGGAGAGTGTTTGCATAAATTTCCAGGGGGAGTTGAGGTTTTCATGTAGTGTGTTATTTAAGTAGTAGGATTTAGCTATCCTAATACTTTTGGTACATACTGTACATTTCTCAAAGCTCGATATGTAGAAAGGTCATTGGAGGAGAGTGTCAATTTATAGTGTGCCCAGGTATGGGCCACGAGTGTTGTAAGAGCTCGATATATAGAAAGGTCATTGGAGGGCAGCATCACTTTATAGTATGCCCAGGCACAGTCGTGAGTATTGCAGAGCTCAAAATGTAGAAAGGTCATTGGAGGACAGTGTCACTTTATAGTCTACTAGGACACGGTCATGAGTGTTGCAGGGCTTGATGATGTCTGGTATCCAAGGGTGGTGAAAATGTTGCATTTTCCGGTGATGCAGTGGGGCACAAATGTTGCAGACATTGTTTAGTATGTGGCAGAAGTGGAAGAGTTCAGTGTTGACATCATTAGAGGTGCAGAAGAGGGACCAGTTAGAGGAGCAAGATCATGTAGTGGAGATTGAGGAGTGTAGAGATTGAATCTAGTGGTAGGTGAGGAGGGAGCATGGTAATTATAGTTTGCTCATGCAGTAAGTCATGATATTTCAGGAGTCTTTGGTCCTATAGAAACATCTTTGACATTTATGATTTGCTTTTGTAAGTGTGATGCAGTATTTCTTTGCTTTTGTATTTAAAATTGTGATAATAGGAGGCAGTATAGCGCAGTGGTTTAAGACTCTGAGCTGCAAATCTGGAGACCTGGGTTTGAATCCCACAGCCCCACTTAAGTACTGTGTGACCCTGAGCAAGTCACTTAACTTCCCTGTGCTCCCAGGTCACATTTGTAAACAAGCTTTAAGCTTAGTGTGCTACTCCTGGTTGAACAATTGGGGTGGGGTAAATAAATAATACAGTATTTCTGTGTATATAAGGTTTTAGGCTGGCCTGGCAGCACAGAGCTCTGAGTTATTGTCAAGCATTTCACCATTCACCATGCTGGTGAACTGAGTTCAGGAACCAGTTTAGGTCACCGGAGGTGGGCGGATTGGGGGAGAAGAGGAATGAGCAGCCACCTGGCAGCCTCTCCTCTCTTGGACTGGATTGGTGGGCCTTTCCAGCTCATGGCTAGCACCAGGTGGAGGTGTGGTGCCAGCTCATATGCATGGGAGGCAAATGTAGGTTGAGATGGAGTGAACCTCAGTTCCTGAATGCATGTGTTCTCCATACTGCTCTGGCTTCAGGAGCTAGTGGGAAGAAAAACATGATTGAAAACTGAGCAGACCAGGCTCCCTGAAGCTCCACCCAGACACATGGACCCACCCTCCCACTACATCTAGTAAGACAGTTCTGGGTATGTGTTCTCTAGAGGGAGGGGCATGGCCTCATGGGGGTGGGGGGAGCTGTGGAAGCAGAGAGGGGAAGCTGTAGGAGAACTAACCCCCAGTGTGT
Source organism: Neoceratodus forsteri (assembly GCA_016271365.2). NCBI lineage: Eukaryota > Metazoa > Chordata > Ceratodontiformes > Ceratodontidae > Neoceratodus > Neoceratodus forsteri. The sequence goes on along the minus strand of CM057457.1, from coordinate 373,264,640 downwards.
AGGGACAGGTCTGAGATATCCAGGGATGTGGCTGAGTAGCCACCCAATCTGGCTCCAGAGGATAAGAACCTTTCTGGAAAGGAAAAAAAAAATCAGTTGAGTCTTGCTTCTGCTTAAGACTGCTTGACACCATTTAGTACCATTGGTAGTTTTACTAATGGTGTGCACATTTAAACTGCAGAGTTCCCACTTTTCCCCATGTTTCAACACCCATGTGACCAGCCGTTGGAGAAAAAGAAAGAAATGAAGAGGAAAAGAGAGATCCCCAGCAACAGGAAGAAGTCAAAGAGAGGAAAGAAGGTTAAGCCACATGACAGCAGGACAGACAAGCTGAAGGGAAAAGCACAGAGACCAAAGGAGAAACCAGAGATGGAGCAGCCCAAGGACCAAGCTGGTGAGCAGTTACAGTACATAATAATAATGACAGAGGATAATATTGCAAATATAGAAAGTTACAGATTTACTGTGATTAAAGTAATGAAATTCCAGTTTCAAGATTTGTGTGGAGTGTCACTTAACACCGAAAAGTACTGTGTTACACATTTCAGTAAGACAAATAGGAACCATCAGTATTATCTGGGATGTATTATCTTAACAAAAGGTGATCAGAAAAGAAGTCTTGGAATAAATATAGAACTGGACTTGTCTTTTCTGATGCATAGAAACATAGACTTTGGTGGAAGATAAGGACCACTTGACCCACCTAGTCTGCCCATTTCCCTACCTGCAGGATAAGATGCAGATCCTAGTTAACCAGCAGCCTATTTCTTCTTACCCCCCACAAGATGTGCTTATGTCTATCCCATGTATTCTTCCTCAGTTTTAGACCCCACAACGTCCTCAGAAAGGCTGTTCCATGCATCCACCACCCTCTATGTGAAAAAATACTTCCTCACATTGCCCCTGAACCGCCCCACCCATCTTTAAATTGTGTCTCCTTGTTCTTGCACATCTCTTTTTCTGAAAGATGCTACCCTCTTGGACTTTGTTGATTCTACTGAGGTACTTAAAAGTTTCTATCATGTTCCCTCTCTCCCTCCTTTCCTCAAGGGTATACATATTAAGCTCCTTTAGTCTCTCCTTGTATGGCTTCTCTTGCAGACCCTGCACCATTTTAGTTGCTCTCCTCTGGACTGCCTCTATCCTGTCTATGTCTTTGCAGAGATGGGGTCTCCAGAACTGAATGCAGTACTCCAGATGGGGTCTCACCAACTGTCTGTACAGAGGGATAACAACTTCCTGTTTTCTTCTGGTGATGCCTCTCCCTATACATCCCAGTATCCCCCCAGCCCTCCCTACTGCCTTCTCACATTGCTTGCTAACCTTAAGGTCATCTGATATGATTGCCCAAGGTCCCTTTCCATTTTTGTTGTTGTTACTACCTCCCCCAATTATGTAATCTTCCCCTGGGTTCTTGTTTCCCAGGTGCATTATTTTGCACTTCTTTGCACTGAATCCAAGCTGCCATACTTCTGACCATTCCTCCAACCTTGCCAAGTCCCTTCTCATCCTTTCCACACCTCCTTGTGTATCAACACTGTTGCAGATCTTTATGTCATCTTCAAAGAGGCATACTTTTCCTTCCAGTCACTTATAAAGACATTAAAAAGGACTGGACCCCACTAATAACCCCTCTTTCTTCGGATTGGACTCAATTTACTATCACTCTGTGTGTCCTGTTCTCCAGCCAATTCTTTACCCAGGCTGTCATCTTGGGACCCACTCCCAGGCTTACTAACTTGTATATTAATCTTTTGTGTGGGACTGTGTCAAATGCTTTGCTAAAGTCTAGGTAGGCCATGTCCACAGCCCCTCCCTGGTCTACTACTTTGGTCACCCAGTCAAAGAAATCAATTAGATTAATCTGACATGATCCTCCCACAGTGAACGCATGCCTCCTTGGGTCCTGTGCCCCACTGACCTCTAGGTACTCAACAGTTCTTTCTTTCAGAAGTGATTCCATCACTTTACTACCACAGAGGTCAAACTGACAGGTTTGTAGTTTCCTGCCTCTGTCTTGGTCCAACTTTTGTAAAGGGGAATCACATCTGCCTTCCTCCAGTCCTCAGATACTACACCATTCTTCCATGATTTGTTAAACAGGGTAGTCAGTGGTTTCACTAGTTCCCCCCTTAATTCTTTTGGAATTCTGGAGTGAATTCCATCAGGCCCCATTGCTTTGTGCACCTTCAGTTTTAGGAGTTCTTTCAGAACCCTTTCTTCTGTGAAAAGATTGGGATCGACCCCCCTATCAAGAGTGCTTCTGTTAATTGGATTAGGCACCTCCCTCTCCTCTTTTGTGAATACTGAGCAGAAATATTCATTCAGTATCATTGCTTTTTCACTGTCCCTCTCTGCCTGCCCACCCACCGTCTATTCTATTCAGCCTCACTATCTCTCCCTTTGTCTTTCTACGCTCCCTGATATACAATAGCTATAAAAGGTTTTGTCCCTCTTCTTAACTGAGTTGGCTATCTTTTCCTCAGCTTGGTCCTTTGCTATTCTGACTTCCTGCCTTGCTTCCTTCAGCCTTAACTGGTATAGCTCTCTGTCCTGCTCTTTCTGTGTTTCCTTATACTTCCGGAATGCTATCTTTTTCTTCCTGACATTCCTCACCACCTCTTTTGAGAACCATAGTGGCTTTTTCTTTCATTTTGATTTGCTTATTTGCTTGACACAAAGGCTTGTTTCCTCTGTAATGGCAGTTTTGATGTTTCCTCATTGTTACTTCACCCTTCCTTCTAGTCTGTTTGCTAGTGCTTTTCTAAGGCACTCTCCCATCTTACCAAAGCCAGCCATCCTGAAGTCCAGTACCCTCACTTTTGTATGGCTTGATTCTGCAGCTGAGTTTATCATGAACCACACTGTTTGATGGTTACTTGTTCCCAGATGGCAACCTACTTCTAATTCTGAGATCCTCTCACTGTCCCCATTTGAGAGTATGGGGTCTAAGATATCAAATCCATCTGCAATAAAGCCGATAGAATAACAGGAAATACGAAGAGGAACACTGGTAGTAGAAACAGGGATGTTATGGTCCTTCTGTATCATGCACTGGTGGGGCCATACTTGGACTACCGTTTGCAGGTTTGGTCACCAGCTGGCAAAGTGCAAGAAATGGCACTGGAGAGGGTAGAGTCTAAATTTACTAAGTACATTTATGGTATGGAAGGGCTGGATTACAACACTAGACTAACATCTCTTAGTCTGTATAGTCTCAAACAAATGAGGCATGGGGAGATCTATTATATAGAGAATAAAGTATGGGGTAGTTTGTGTAATGAGAAGTTTACACACACTCGAGGGGTTAAATGCTACATAAATCCCGAGAGTAAAGCTCAAGGGGTTTATGAAAAGCACCTAACCTCGAGGGTATGTGTAAACTTTGAGGTTACACACACCACCCCATATTTTGTTTTATATAATTGCTGGGTTTCTCTTTTTTCACTTCAGCAATTATATAAAACAAAAAATTGTCTCCGCTGCAGTCCAGTTAATTTAGAGTGTGTGCCCGCAGTCACTTTTCTTTAGTTTTTTTTTCCTATGGGCAGCAGTTGAAAGTTAATTTATGTTTTTTGTGGCTCATTTCTGTTTTTTGTTTTTTTGGTTACTTACCACTTACTCTGGGTGGCGGTTTGTCCAGTTTGACAAGCAGAGAGCAGTGAGGAACTCCTGTGGGTGCATTCTTTGTGCAGCCTTCTGGAGGAGGTCGTGGAGTCAAAAACAGTGGTGGAATTCAAGCATGCATGGGACAGTCATGAGGCAATTCTAGGGGGTGGGGGTAGGAAGAAGTTGGCTGCTGGTTAACTAGGATCTGCAGCTTATCCAGTAGGCAGGGAAATGGTCAGACTGGGTGGGCCAAGAAGTCCTTATCTGCCGTCAAATTCTATGTTTCTATGTGCAGAATGAGGGAAATCATTCACGTGTTTGCTGTAATGAAAACTCCTTCATTATGGCCAATTATGCCATGGTTTCCCTACAGGAAAAAAAGGAAACTAGTTATTATGTAAGTAATAATACTGACAGAGTGGGCACTAATGGGATATAACAGACCGCCCAGGGGCGTAATGAGGCCCGATGCTGCAGGTGGAGGGACTTATAGCCCCTGGAAGGTCCGTTATATCCCATAATGCTCACTCTGGAGGGTATTATTACACTTAGAATATGAGTTTATATTATTATTTTTTTAATAATTTTATAGAAAAAGATTAAAATATTGCAAAAAAATAGATATGTTGGGTTCTGGAAAATAGTCAGTTTGGTGCCACTAGTGGGTGCTGCTGTTTGTGACTTTTTTTTTTTTGATTAGGTTGGTGTGTGAGTTTTCAATAGCGTTAGGCAGTGAAGTGTTAGTTTTACTTTTTCGGCATAGTTTGTTATGTTTTGGGATATGTGGGTTCATGCAGTTATGGTTGTGAGAGAAGACTGGTGAGCGAGAAAGAGAGAAATCGGTGCCGTAACAGCAACGTTGATATTGTGAAAAAGTAAGTAGCTCATTTTTTTTGCTGCAGAGTTCATTAGCCAAATTCAGTACCTCCAGACAGCGTGTTTTAGGATACTGAATGATTTCCGTTTCATAGCTTTGAAACCGCAACAACATGCCCACTTTTCTCCTAATTACTGCAGTTCTGACTGCGCTTACGTAGTGAATTAAAATTAACTGTTGTTGCAGTCATTTACGTGGTGTGGTACAGTGTTTGTTGGTGGAGCGACAGTGTGAATATGCATTTATTTGTTTATTAAATTTTGGTAACCCGGGTGAGCCCACTGGGCCCTGAAGGTCCCTTTCTCAGGGGCGACCCGGGGTTTACAAGGTATAAATTCAACATAGTACATTATATAAGAATGCATTCAAACATACTACAGGGTTATACATGGTTGTACGTCGGCTGGTTACATATGCTGTCAGTGAAAGTGGGGATAAGATGAGTATAGTAGCAACAGGTGGGTGGTTATGTTACTAGGTAGAATTTGTTTTGGAGTGGGCGTTGTTGAGAAATAATGGGCCACTTGTGTACTGTTTCAGCCAGTGGAAGTGCTTGTTTTATTTCGCCCATATTCTAATACTCTATAACATACTGGAGGATTCAAAATCTTTGTGTGCACATGGGTTTGGAATACAAAGAAATTGTGCATAATACTAGAGGACATGATATGCGAATAACTGGGATAAGGTACCACAGATGGCCATATTTCACACAAATAGTGGTGAAATCTTGGAATACACTGCTTAATCCAGCAATTTTGGCTACAGACATTAATGCTTTTAAAAGGTTATTGGATAATCACATGTTAAATAGGAACTAATATTCCACTAAGTTGTAGGGGAATAGGCAAGAAGAATAAGGACTGCTATTCTGTTCACATTCTAATTCACCTTAGTAACCTTTGAAATAAATTACAGGAATTGAACCAGTGAAGGTTACTTTAATTTTCAGATATTTACCAGCATACTAACATACTAAAATGCCAGCAGAATAGGCCTCATGGTCTATCCAGTCAGCTCAGGCTTCAGTACCTTGATTGGTTGCTGTAGCCTTCCACCTTGCTCCTTTCCTGCCTGTCCCATCCCCCTCTCCTAGCCCCTCCTCTGGGCAGGCCATCCCCCTCTTCACACCTTGTATATACCTGTCCCCTCCTTTCTTGGACCTGTCCATGGTAGCTACCTGTACAATCTCCTCAGGTAGTGCATTCCATAATTCCACCACTCTCTCAGTGAAGTACCTCCTCCTCCTTTCCACCCGTAGCCTTCCACCCTCAATCTTCCAACTGTGCCCTCTAGTGACTCCTCTCTTCTTCAGCCAAAGGATTCCATCTAGGTTTATCTTATTAACTCCCTTGAGATATTTGAAGACCTGAATCATATCCCCGTCCCTCCTCCAGCAAAAACAGGCTGAGCTCCTCCAGATGCTCCTCATACATCATATCCCCCAATACCTGGATCATTCTAGTTGCCTTCCTTTTAACCCTCTCCAGAAGTTGGATGTCCCTCCTAAGGTGCAGCCTCCAGAACTATACACAGTACTCCAGGTGCGGTCTAACCAGGCTGGTGTACAGTGGCAAAATCACCTCCCTGCTTCTCCAGGTAATCCCCCTAACGATGCATCCCAACATCTGATTTGCCCTGACCGCAGCCCACAGTGCTCTGAGTTATTCATGTTGACATCAACCAGGACTCCTAAGTCTTTTTCCTCTGCCGAGTCCTGCAGCTCCTTCCCTCCCTCCCAGGGTGTACATATATTCGGGGTTCCCTCTTCCTAGGTATAGCACCTCACACTTGGAGGAGTTAAATTGTAAACCCCAGGTGAGTGACCATCTCTCCAGAGTGTCCAGATCCCTTTGCAGGGCTGCCCTCCCTCCCTTCCTCTCCATCCACTATCATCCCCAGTTTGGAGTCATCCACAAAGAGACTCATTTTGCAGCCAATACCCTCCTTGATATCAGAGATGTAGGCGTTAAACAGGAGCGGCCCCAGAACCGACCCCTGTGAGACTCCACTAATTACTTCCCTTGGAGACAAGACCTCCCCCTCACCACTAACCTCTGGGTGCTCTCAGTCAGCCAGTTTCCAATCCATCTAATCATCACTGGTCCCACCCCCATTTTTGTCAGCTTCTCCAGCAATCCTCTGTGTGGGACCGAATCAAACGCCTTGCTGAAGTCCAAGAACCGTGCATCCACCAGTCTCCCCTGGTCGAGTACAGATGTTACCCACTGATAGAACTCCACAAGATTTGTGAGACATGACCTTCCTGGTACAAACCCATGCTGCTAGTCTTCTATGTATCCCTTCACACTTAAGAAGCTTCCAAGCCTTTTCCTAAGCATACTTTCCATTAGTTTACCCACCACTGACATCAAACTGATGGGTCTATAGTTTCCCTGTTTTTCTCTTGAACCTCCTTTATGGATGGGCACATGTACCTGCCTGCAGTCCCTGTGCACCCTCCCTGTCTGCAGTGACAAGTTAAACAGATCCACCAGTGGTGCAGCCAAAACATCGGCCAAATCCCACAGTACTCTGAGGTGGATAGCATCAGGGCCCGGGGATTTATCCTTCTTTAGGAACTTGAGGGCTTTCCACACATGGCTGATAAAGATATCAGCAACTGTTATTTCCCTCTCAATGGCAGCTCCATTCTGTCTCCCAGCCCCAGACCTTCTCCCCCAATGCCCTTTTTGCCAACTGGTACTAATAACAGGCAGGTCTGTTGCCCCATCTGTTCCCTGCAGCCTCATGTATGGCATATCCTCAGCCCTCTCCCTAGTGAATACTGAGACAAAGTACTCACTAAGTACCTCTGCCTTCTCCCCAGCCCCTTCCTTCCACCCCCCATCCACAGTCTAGTGAGCTGACCCTTAACTTTCCTCCTCTCACCAATATACCTATAGAACCCTTTCCCCCCTCCCCAAATCCCCTGCACAAATCTCTGTTCCTTTCTAGCCTTTTCCCCTCTCACTACTCAGGTCACCTGCCTGGCTGCCAGATGATGGCACTCCCTCTCCCCTCACGATCCTTTGTATCTACTGTAGGCTACCTTCTTTTCCCTCACTGTCTCCTGGACCTCCTTGTTCCACCAGCATGGTTTTTGAGACCTCTCAACTTTGCACCTCCCTTTTGCACAGCCCCTGGTAGCCTCCTTTAACCCACTCTTCATGACCACCTACCTGCTTTCTAAGTCCATACCTGGCTTTTACTCCCCCAGATGCCCTTGGAGAATTTCCCCCATGCATCTAAAGTCTGCCCCCTAAAATCAAAGTCTCTGTCCTAGTATAATCCATCCCCCCAGGTCAAGCTGAAATCAGACAGTGTCATGGTCACTCCCACCCAGGGGATCCTCCATAACTAGGTCTTGTACTAGGTCCCTTTCTGCCAGGACCACATCCAGAATATGGCCCTCCCTTGTCAGATCCATCACTTGTTGATTTAGGAATGCATCTAGAAAGCCATCCAGTAGCCTCTGCTCCCTCACCACTGTGGACATCATAGTATCCCAATCGGTGGCCGGCATATTGAGTTCCCCCATTAACACCACTCCTTCCCCAGCCTGGTTGCAGTGCCTCTTAATGTTAGCCAGCAGACTATCCTTGAGTTTCTTTCTCAGTGAGTCCAGGTAGCCTATAAACCACTCCTATCTTGATCTTTCCCCCTTGAGTTCTCAAGGTGACCCATACGGCTTCCACCTTGCCCTCTGCCTCCTCTATCCTAATAATTTCAGTGTAATTCCTGATAAACAAGGCTACCCCCCACCCTCTATTCTATCTTCCTAAGTACAGTGAACCCATTTAGATTAAGATCCCATTCATGGCCAGGGGTAGCCCAGGTTTCAGTGACTGCTGCCACATCCACCTCCCCTCCACCAACATGGCCTGAAACTCAGGTATTTTATTTCCCAGGCCCCTGGCATCAACTAGTACCACCCTCCAATCTCTTTCCCTTCCCCCCTTCATATATCCTTCCCAGAGCTTACCCCTGGCTGCCTACTAGCCTCCCTGAAGGTCCCTTTTATCACCCCTTACTGGGGTCATTGTGTGGGCCTACTCCCAATAGTCTTGGCAGAATCAGCCCCTCGCCCCTCCCCCTTCACAAGTTTAAACCCCATCTAGCCTGAATAAAAGCCTCCTTTTTTTGCTTGAGAACTTCCTTTCCTACCAGGTTAAGGTGCAACCTATCCCTAGCATACAGCCCCTTGTCCTCCCATATTCTGCACCAGTCCTTTAACACTGCAATCCCCTGTGCTTCACCCCACTGTCTGAGCCAGTCATTTATTTCCCTGATCTTCTGCTTGTTTTCCACTGTTGCCCCTGGTATAGGTACGATTTCTGAGAATAAGACTCTGCAGCCAGTTCCAAGAACCTTCCCTGAATTTCTAACTCACTGTTTCCTTCAATATCATTGGTTCCCAGGTATACCTAGACGTCAGGTGATCCTCCACAGTCCTGTGCCAGCTCATACACCAGGAATTCTGCTCTATGCACAGTCATACCAAAAATACTCACTTCCTTAACTGGGCTCTGCTTTTCCCCTCCTGCTTCCCCCACTGGATACCCCTGATCATGGAGTCCCAGAGTGCCCTTAATGTCCCTTTGCCTTATACCACCCCTCTTGTGGGCCCTGGCCCATCTCCCAAACTCCCCACCTTCCTCTCATCCACCACCCCTGCCCAATCTCCAGTTTCTCTATGAGAGAACCACCTGTAGCCTTACTTTTTTTCCTGACGTGCTTGATTTCCCAGTCTCCCCGGCACCCTTTACCATCGCTTTTACCTTCTCTCCCCTTTTGGTACCTTCCACCCCATCCCACCCAAGACAGTGCTCCTAACATCCTCCCCCCACCTGCCTTTTCCCCATCACCTTATCCCCCTCAAGGCTGTTCTGCAGGTTCCTCAGCCCCTTTTGCCCTATTTTGATAGGATCGACCACTCCTAGATGTCGTCCCTCACCGGTCTCAGTATCCTCTTTTTTCACACTGGTCAGGTTCCCCACTCCTGTACCTTCATTCTGCAGTTTTCCCACTTTTCCCTTTTTGATAACAGCCTTGCCCTCATCTCTTTTTTTCTCACTCCTTTGACTGGCCTGTTTCCACCACCCTCCGTTGTCCTATGTTACTCCTTTTTTCAACCTCCTCGACCTCACTTTTTCTCGTTTTCCCTCTTTCTGTACTCAGCTTATTCAGTGGCTCAAATTTTTCATAGTTCAGAAAGCCAGCCTCCTTCATCTGTTCCTCTTTTCCGAGGTCTCCATGTCTGGGCAGCCTCCAACCTCCCTCTACTTTCATGTCCCCCCATCCCCCTATGATTATGATGTCTTCCCCACCTGATCTCCTCCCAGGTAGATTCCCCCCTTGCCTCAGGGCTGCTCTTCTTGTCTTCTTCCCTTTTATCCACTGAACTGAGTCTAGGTCTTGCATTATCGGTAGCCACCTGCCTCTCTCAGCCCCCTGACATGTTTAGCCCCCCAACCTCTCCAGCTGCCTTTGTACCCATTCAGTCTCTCCCCTGAGTTGTAATAACTGCCTACAGACTGGGCAACCTCCTCCACTCCAAGCCCAGTTTAGGACTACAGCTGGTACGCCCCACATTCCTACAAAAAATGCTTGCCCTAGCTGCCTGTCGCCCCTTCCAAGACCTAACACCAAACATTTTCTGTTGCTCCTCCTCCTTGTCCAGGCCCCTCCAGCAACCATCACCAGACATTTCCTGTTGCTCCCTCATGCCTAGGGCGCTGCCCTCAAGTATATGTATGCTCTCCCTGTTCCCTTCAGCCATCAGGGAGATACCGAACATAGTTTTGTACCTATCCTCCAAGCAATATAATAGAAAAACAATAATATAACAATAAGCAGTATAACTGCAAAGAATGGTGCTCCAGCCCACAATGTTCCTCAAGAAGCACCCTCTTAGAGTTTCTACGCAGCACCACCTTCCCTAGCATAGTGCATGTCCTTTTAGTGTCCCAGCCAATCCATGACCTACCTCCACCTAGCCCCCCCTCAGTGCATTTAATTGAGGTTGTGCAGGGGTGGGCTGGTGGGGGACATCAAAGGTCCAGCACTGTCCCCCATTCTTCCTATGCTGTGATAGTCTGTCACGGCTGGGTTTGCTCCTTTTTAAGCCCAGCTGCGAGACTTGAAAATGGCGCCCTGCCTCCTGATTGGGTGTCACCTGCTGCAGTCACTCTGGGATTTATTCGATGCTGGCATCCCCAAAATCTGTCAATGTAGCCTGCCTGGATCTCCTGTTATAATCCCCCACCATAGCTCCTCGCGGCCACTGACATGGCCATTGCAGCCCAAACAGCTCTTTTTCTGCCAATGATGCGGAGAGTGCCAATCCTCTGCAGTTGCTCCTCGTGGCCACTGACACAGCCACTGCAACTCAGACAACTTCTTTCAGATGCACAAAGTTCCAAAACTGTCCCCTGATCTCCCGATGTTGTGATAGTCTACTGTCATTCTTTTAGTACACGTATGAAAAATCAGTAAGATAGAAGCCTTAATGTAGAGACTAAGCCAATTAAAAATAGTATAGGAAACAATTATAAGACAAATACAAGTTGCATAGATTTACTGATCTCATAAAATGCCCAGATCTGTGAAATTCTTTGATTTTATAATTCCAGAATTTTACTGACTTTTCTGAATAAAAGAAAACCCAATGGCCTTAAAAATGTATTCATCGGAATAACGGGGGAGGAGGTGAGGGCACTTTGGAGAATCTGTAATATGTCAAAGGGAACAAAGGCAAAAGAGTCCAGCTTGATTTAGCCCACTGCCCTTTGTTTCACAGAAGAGCAGTGCAGGGCTGTGGGAGAGTGCATTTAAAGGGACTCCCCTCCTATCTCTCATCCTCTCTGTCCACTCCACCTCCTCCCACCCACTCTCTCAGATCAAATGACACCCGTACCTTGTCAGTCCCTCACCACGTCACCCTCATTGCTCAGACTGGTTCCACCCTTTGTTTCCCTAAAATCTGGAATTTTCTCCCCCAAGAAATACGACACTCCTCCTCCTCCAACTACTCCCTTACCTCTCTCCTACACAATTACCTTTCCTTCAGCTGTTCCTGCTTTAACCCACCTTAAAACCTGTCCCCAGTTTTTGCCTACCTACCATGACCCCTCTGGCAGGGTTCTCAACATCCTGAAGGGGGAAATCAGGAAATGACTACCCCTTCTCCTCATATTCAGTTCTTGCTTCTCCCCCCCTTTCTCCACCTGCCCTTCTGGGTCACCAGTGTGCACAACCTAACCCCATCCTTTTTACTCCAGCAGCACTTGTGTACTACCTCAAGCCTGCTCCTGGTACACTCATGCACTATAAATGGTTCTGTAGGTTTTGTATGTTCATATGTTCTTTTGTATGATTTTGGACATGTATTGTAATTTACCCAATGTTCCTGTACTGTTTATTGTACAATACCTTGTGTTCCAACTGTTGCACAATCTTACAATGTTGTATTGTTTGTACTACCCACATACTGTTGTAACTGATCATCCTTCACAACCCTATGTAACCCCTCCCCCCAGGTTGCACCATGAGATGAACAACTTGTTCAGTGTGCCTTCCTGGTGAAACATTTCAACTAATAAATAAAATAAATAAATAAAAAGAGATCCCTGAAACAGAGCAGTAGGGGGAGTCAATAGTGAATCATGTGAGTTTAGCAATAAAGTAAAATATTTTTCAAAGGGGATTATGTGGATAATGTCACTTTGTCAGATGGGGTGAAGGAGAAAGTAACTTGGTGAACATTGGGCCAGTGGGCTCAACACTAAGAGATGAATTGAGCCCAGATCCAATTCACAATATGTGGGCCAGAGCTTTGAAATCATCACACAGATCTCAACCCCACCAACCAGCCTAAAATGTTGGATCAAAGCAACAGAGTCAAGTGCCTTATAAACAGCCTCATTACAGGCTTAACCACCTGATCCATCCCTGCTGCACATGCAACACTCACACCAGATAGATCCATCACCCCCATCGGTCCCTCTGAGGAAAACCTCTTTAAAGGGAGGTAGCGAAGCATCTTCACAGGATAGGAAACTAACGGGGGTCCTGAATGAAAACCTCACTGTGCGATCCAACCAAGTGACTGGACCAATACTCAGGTCAGACCTAGTAACCCTTATAGGACACAAGGACCACTGGTGGCAACATGCCAAGATTCCAGCATGCAGTTTTATATCCAGTAATACAAAACTACCAGAAATGACTGTCTCATCACTACACAGGGGATAGTAAGAAATGTTGGGACAACCTGAAAGACCTCACCAGCAGAGCCTGTAAGGCCCCCCTTTCTCCTAAAAAATGGTGAAATCACCCAAGACCCAAAGGTAAAAGTGGATACATTCAATATTGTATTCACTGACCTAAGCAACACACTCCCCCTGAATTCCTTAATGCAAGAAAGGACACCCAGGTAGATGACAGACAGATTAAATCTAATACCACCAGTTCCCCCCACCTTCTACTTTAAGGTAATTTCACATAAGAAGGCCAAAAAATACCTACTAGAATCCTTAAGGAAATCAAGACCCAGCAATCACTCACTACACCTACAGCTTATTATATCCCTCACCCTGGATGAAGTTTTATCTCCATTAACAAAAATGATTAACGAGTCACTCAGATTAGGGCAGTTTCCACAAAGACGGAAAGCTGCAGTAATCACATCGGTTCATAAAAATGATGGCTGAGCTCCTCATACCAATTACCGCCCCATCTCAATTCAAACCCCCAAAGCCCTAGAGCACACAGTCTTGAACCAGCTGGTGGATAGCATGGCAAAGTACAATATCCAGTGCCCATAACAACACAGATTTCAGAAGGCCCATAGTACAATGGTTTTAATAGAATATTCCAGCTTCCTACATGAGACATTAGACAGCAGCCAACTAGCAGGAACAATTCATATCAGCCTCACTAAAGCCTTCAATACCATCAACTACAACATACTGCTCAGTACCATTTGCACTACTGGGCTCTTGGCAGAAACCGTTAGATGGTTTGGTAGCTATCTAGGCAACAGATCACAGCAGATAAAAATAAATAGTATAATTTCATATAAGCAAGTGAGCACAGGAGTATCACAAGGGTTAATTCTAGATTCACTATTGTTCAGCCTTTTCCTGACCCAACTTCCCCTAGTACACAACGAAAAACCTCTCCTTTAGGCAGATGATGCGACCATCTTCACCCCAAAAACTGATCCACTAGCACTAGAAAACACCTCCAACAAAATGTCATCGCTGTTGAGATCTGGATCTTAGAAAACAAACTGCTAATGAACTACAAGCAAACTAAGATAATGAAGTAAAAAAAAGTAGATATAAAACCCACCAACTGATTATCCTGAACAACAAACAAACCCAACTAGATCAGGTGACTAACTTTAAGTATTTGGGCGTTACCTTTGATACCTCATTGTCCTTTACCCTGCACGTGGACTGAGTTGTTAAGGTTATAAACACCAGACTCTGTCTACTTGAAAAACAACGGCATAATATGACCCCTGACATGCTCTCACTAGCTGTAAAAAGGTGAGTGCAAATGGTGCATCACTCCCATCTCTTTGCAAGCTTAACCCTTTTCTCTACTAAAGCTATGTTGTCCTCATCTGTATATGCTTTTTAACCTACTTCCCCTTTCTTAGAGCATCCAAGATGGAGTTATTATCTTATCCTGGATAGGGTGTTTCCAATATTCCCTTCTACCAGTATTCTAGTCAGCTGCACTTTTCCTTGTACTCTACTCCTTTTTATGTCTTCCTACCTTCTTCTCTGCCTCAGCCTCCTTGAAATAAATGTATCACCTTACTCTAGATAGGATGTCTCCTGGTTCCCCTCTACTTGTAGCTGCCTATAATTAAGTCCTGCTATTTTATCCCCGTTTGTTGTTAATCCATTATCTTTAGCTCTTTACCCTACTCATTATAGGATACATGTACACAGTACTGTGTTTTATCTTAGCTATTTTTGTGACTCTCCAGAAGAGCCTCTTAGAGATGGTAACCTATCTGTGGACATCTGCTGATGCAAATGACTAACAGAGTCTTGCATGTCTAACGGTCTCATTAGCATGTTAGGGCTGAATATGGCCCACAACAGCACTACTGCTGTTCTGTTTGGATTGTACTAGGGGCATAGGCAGGGGGGGTTTTTAGGGTGTTCAAACACCCCCTGAAAAAATGACCGCAAAAATTAAATTATTATAGAGCAGTGCGGAGCGCACGCTGTTCCTTTAAATTTGTACCTTAGTTAGCTTAGCACCATGCCACCCGACCGCTGCTGGTTACTGTTGTCCGCACCTGTGGGTATCTGGCGGCCGGCTGACTAGAGTAGTCTATGAGGGGGGGGTTGGACGAATCTAGCTGTGCAGAGGAAGGGGGTCCAATTTAAAAAAAAGGTGAAGCAGAGAGGAGAAGGACCGTGATTCGCCCGCCCCCCCAGACTACTCATCCTGTTTCCATGGCATTGGCTAAGGCTTGTGAGAGTAGTTGTGAGAGGAGACGACTGTCAGTAGGACTTGGTCACCTGACTGGATGGCGGGAGCAGACTACAGTAAAAACCAGCGGGAAGGAACCCACAAGTCAGAAGATGAGGAGAGATGACGAGAGAGTACGACGGAGTGAGAAGCTAGAGCATGAGAGCGACAAGACTGAAAGATTTAAGTAAATTTAATTTATTGGCACTTTGGCAGAAGTTTACACCGGGCGGCGGGTGAGGCGAGCGGAGACAGTGCAGTGTTGAGATTCCGAAGCAGTGCCCCAGTCAGTGCCCTGCCAGACTTGCCAGTAGCAAAGCAAGCGTTTTATTTTTGCCAGAGACTCGAGTAAGAGAGTAGACTGAGCGAGGTGAGCAGAGGGCATTCCAGGCCAGCAGAAGCAGACCCGAAGAAGCCATAAGGTAAGGAGGACAAAATTCAACTGGAGGATCTGACTCATCCAAGTTGGCTGAGTAGTTTTCCTGCAATCACCACACTTTTTGTGAGGTGTGGAGATAGACTTTCAGACTGAGGCATTTTTCTTAATTTATTTTGAAAGTTTTACAGTTTTAAGATAATTGTTATGTGGGACAAATAACTGAGTACAATAGCAATTGTGATGGCTGGCAGTGGAATGTGGAATAGCAGCAGGGATGACTGGGGACCAGTCCAGAGGCAACCTCATGTCCATCTGCTATGGGAATGTACCCAGAGAAGGTGAACCTTATCCCCTTTTTCCCCTACTCCAACATGTATGTCTCTTCTGGGCTCTACGAAGTTAGGTTAACTGCCATCTGGAATCAGGTACCATCTGGCCTCACTGAGGGGGGAGGTTGGGGTTGAGTGACTCTTGGTATGGTGGCACATGTTGAAAATTAAGGTAGGTGTTAGGCACATATGATGGAGGTGCATGTGGCCCAGGGCAGCATCAGAGGTGATTATCAACAAGACTGCATTGCTTGTTCTTCAGATCAGTGGAATGGGTGGGGCTCCTCTCTAAAGAGATACACGATGGCCTACATTCTGGTTAACAGTCTCCCTCTGACTACACTGCAGTATAGCCTGATAGTACATGGAGCAAAAAATCCACACTCCTCAGCTGGACAAGAAAAGGCTTAATTATAAACAAAGTTAAAAACTGCCACCAGTACAAACACCATTCAGGCTAGTAGCTGATCAAGCCCAGAGCAGTTTCATACAACATCAGAAGTTCCCCGATGACATACTGTTGTATGAAACTGGTTGAAGCTTTGATCAACTTACTGAATGGTGTTTGTAATTGCAGCAGTTTTTTTTAAGACTTTTATATGCTTTTTTCCCCGGTGTTTGTCCCGACCCAGGCCCTCGGAAGACACGTATGTGCGTGTGCATGAAGGCATGCACACACACGCAGGGTACTGGCTCAGCCTCTTCCATTTCACCCCTGGCAATTGCTGCCATGCCCTCCCACCAATGCATCCCTTTGGACCTCCACCTGATGAGAGCAGAACTACAGGGAGGGCGGACAACCACCTCGGGAGGGGAGAGCTGCCTTTCGGCTCCTCGGTCCTACTCCCTCCCTCCCTCCCTGTGCTGGCTCCCTGATGACCCGCCATAGTTCCCAAACCTGGGTTGCCAGCATGGCATGAGGCAAGGTGTTCAGCACCTCAGCCCTCTGTGCCACTGGGCTGGCAATAGCGGCAGTTTTTAAACTTTGTTTATAATTAAGCTTTTCTTATCCAGCTGAGGAGTGTGGATTTTGCTCCGTGTGCTACTTAGTAAGTAAACCTTGCACCCTCTTTATGTAGTGGAGCTGTATTGTATTGTGAGTACAGTCTAATAGCCTGCACAGGATGCAGAATCGATGATAGAGAGTCCCATGGGGGTGGGTGGTGGAACCAAGGAGAGGGGTGGTATGCAGCCTTATCCTCCCCTGGGACATTGGTACCCTATAGGTTTCAGAAGCAACATGTCTTGTACATCCAGTAATATACAGAGGGTGCAGCACTATGGTGAAGCCACCCATTTGGTAATGACTCAGGCCAGTGGAGTGCTAGGAAGGACTGAGCCTTGGGAAGCCCCTTTGTAATTCTAACATTGGCCTCGGGACTACATGTTACCCTTACTGAACACTACAAAATTCTTCAGGAAGAGTATATGCCACTCCTGATCCACACTTTCAATGTGGTACTCAAGGGGGACTCAATCCCAGACATGTGGGAGGGAGAGCTTCTTGACACCAGGGAGCGTTTTGATCTAAATGTAAAGGAGAGGAAGGCGACCCCGATTCCATGTGAAAAAGAAAAAGTTTCTCATGAAATTAGGGGTGGAGAACATGTAAAAAATGTGTGAGTTTTCTTCCAGAAAACCCTGAAAATTCACCACAGAACATGTACACACCCCAGAACTTCTGGGGCCTGGCGGCCCCCAGACCCCAGACTTTTATCTGTCCTTTTTCACAAATGTCATATTTGAACCCCCCCCCAAATAGAATTCTGGCTACGCCCCTGGATTGTACTATCCCCATCAGGCTTCTGTGGGCCATATTCAGTGTTGGGCGGTGTCAACACAATGCATTGTCATCTTGCACTGTGCTGATATGGCACCATATTTAAACAGTTAGCATGCCCTGGTCAGAGTGTACTAATTGTCTGAATATTCCTCCAAGCTGGTTGTGCACTAATTGCCACACAGTGCTCCTGTAAGCACAGTGCACACAGGTGGCTCAGAATATGGGGATCTATACCACTGTACTACTTGGTGCAGCATACTCAAAATCCACAAAACAGTGGCAATTGGAAGTAGAAAAGGGTCTGCCCATAGCCTAAATATACTGTTATTGTAACTTATAACATCATGCAAGTAAACATGTGCACCAACATGTACTTAAGAAAACATGTTCACCAGCATGCAGTTAAGAAAGGGTAGCATACACATCTCCAGGCACATCTCCAAGAATGTGACTGGTCACCCTTGGAAAATGCAACTAATACTGATCATGCCCTGGAACATTTCATAACCCTATTTAATTCAGCCTGTGACATCTTCATCCCATATTGAAAAAATGGAAGGTAAAAGCCGCTGTTAGCCACTGGATCTCCACCTTCCTCCTAAACCTAATGGGTACTAGAGACCACCTCTGGCACAAAGCATGGGCCACAGGGAAACAAGCTGACTGGTAGCAGTACAAAGCCTCCAGGAACACTTGCACCCAAGAGATCTGTTTAGCCAAATCTGCACACTACTACAGAGAAGCACTCTCAGATTACTGCAGTGACAGTAGGAAATTTAGGGAGAATATCAAAGAACTTGTCGGTAAGCCCAACAGCTCCCTTCCCTCCATTCTTAACATAAACAGGGAAAGCATCCAGGACCCGAAGTTAGCAGTGGACACATGTAATGTGGCCTTCACTGACCTTATTGGCGTACTTCCCCTGATTTCTTTCACAAATCATCCAGCCCATTCAACCCCAAAATGTCTTCACTGACTCTGAATAATCCCCCTTTCTATTTTAAGAAAGTCTTTTTGAGGGGCTCTAAAAAACATCTCCTAAAAGCCTTTGGCAAGTCTCATTTTAGCAGTGACTCACTCTATCTGAAGCTGCTATACCTTATCTTAGATTCAGCACTGTTGACACTCACAAAAATCCTTAACCTGTCACTTTGCCTTCAGCAATTCCCATTACTGTGGAAAGCAGCAGTGGTGACTTATAGTCTCAAGAATGGAGACAGGACCCTGCATGCAAACTGCTGCCTAATTTCCATCTTTCCACCCCTTTCCAAAGCTGCATTCTGGTTTCAAAACTACCTAGAAGGCAAATACCAGCAGGTAAACATCTGTGACGCCCCCTATCCATTAGCCACCTTGTCCACTTGGAAGTTCCCCAAGGCTCCATACTGGGGCCCCTACTCTTCAGCCTCTTCCTTAATACCATTCCTCAAATCTGCACCAGTAATCTTCTCTGAGTAGACAATGTGATGTTATTTACTAGTCACCCTGACCCTCTCCCCTTAGTTAGAACCCTACAACATAACTTCACAGCCTTCAAAGCCTGGTTCCTCTAACATAAGCTGATTCTGAAATACAAAAATATAAAGTCAGTGCTCTTTTGCCAGTTCACAAAGTAAACACAAGTCAGCCCCACTTACTATTGTAAACAATGACAGTATCTCATTGAGTAAGTCCATACCTTCAAATACTTACAGTAGGTATAACTCTTGACAATGCACTGTCCTTCACCAACTATGTTAGCCTTATGTCAAAGGTGGTCAACACCAGACTTGGGATCCTCTATAGACACTGACACGGCATGAATCCTGAAGCATTAAGGTTAGCAGTCACCAGATCAGTGCTTTCCATAGTTGATAATGGCCTAGTCATTTACAGCTCTGCTACCAACACTACCCTTAAAAGAATTACCATTGCTTTCAACAAAGCATGTAGACTGGTCCTAAGCACTCACAGATACACCCATACATGCAACCTATACATCAGGACAAACTGGTTGCACCTCAAAGGAAGGATTTTGTATCACACTGGTCAGCTGGCAAAAAAAAAAAACAGCCTAGGACTTACCCCACGAACCACCCAGCACCATCTCACACATGTGCCTCACTTATGTAACACTATGAGTGTGTCTAGACATGCTTACCAGGTCCCATTCTGCCGAACCTCTCAGACACAAAGTTTTTTTATGTTATGGTTTCCTAACTCAATAAATGAACTCCTTTTGGAAATCCTTGATGAACCCAAGCTCGGCCCCTTCAAGTGCACTCTCCAACAGAACTTTACTGCACATAGCAGTTGTAACTGACCTAGCTAGCCTTCACCCCCCCTGTAGATCTTCTCCATCACCCCTCTTCAGCTAGACCCTAGCCTCCCATTACTTCTTCCCACACTCAGCTACCTCATCCTTCTCTCCCTGTCACTACCTTCTAAGCCTTACTTTCAGATATCTTCTAAAACTATACACCTTCCCTTGAACTCTCTTTCTGGCACCTTTAGGACTCCTGAAACCCTTCCCCTTCACTCCCTTCCCTTTACCAACTTCCCCCTCCCTTTTACCTACTTCCCCCTTTTGCCCTCCTCCCTTTACGTACTTCCCCCTCCCTCCCTCTTACCTACTTCACCCCTTTTCTCTCACCTAACTGGGGCTTGATAAGGTCTCACCACCTACTCCTCACCCTCCACCCCCATCCACTCCCTACTTTTACCCCCTCTCCATCCCATCCCAGGGTATGACAACATCTCTGTGCTAAGAGCTCTGTTTTTACTCCCTTTTCCCTCCACTCTGGTATAAGACAAAGTCAGTTGACTGACTGCACTAATGGTACACCAATGTACAACTTGAAGCCCCTACCTGTAATCTGTAATGCAAATTGTAATTGACTGATTGCACTAACGGTACAGCAATGTACTACTTGAAGCCCCTACCCGTAATCTGTAATGCAAGTTGTAATTGACTGACTGCACTAACGGTACAGCAATGTACTACTTGAATCACGTACCTGTACTCTGTAATGTAAGTTGTTGTAACTGACTGACTGCACTAACGATACAGCAATGTATTACTTGAATCATGCACCTGTAATCTGTAATACAAGTTTGTGTAACTGACTGACTGCACTAATGGTACAACAATGTACAACTTGAATCACCTACCTGTAATCTGTAATGCAAGTTGTTGTAATTGCTTGTAACCTACCTGACTACTACATGGACACTTTAACTTTGAAACTCAGCTTGTT
This sequence comes from Neoceratodus forsteri, assembly GCA_016271365.2. Lineage (NCBI taxonomy): Eukaryota > Metazoa > Chordata > Ceratodontiformes > Ceratodontidae > Neoceratodus > Neoceratodus forsteri. The sequence continues at coordinate 373,243,927 of CM057457.1, read as the reverse complement.
GTGTGAATAATTTTGTATTGTTATTCAATCCATTCTGTTTTGTTAATCAAATGTTGATACTGATGTGGCACCTCTGTAAAAGAGCCTCTGACTCAAAGGCATTGTAGTCAGAGATATATAGAGAATAATGGATGGGGAAGGGTTTGATATGATAATTTAATGTACACCCGAGTTGTGGGATGCTACATAAACCCGGTAAGCCGGTTTATCAGCATCCCACAACAGTAATCGTGAATTCTCATATGAAAACCCTCCCATCTTTTATTTTATAATAACAGACCAGCAATTTTCTCCAGCAGTTTGTGAGACTGTTTGGCCCGCCCACATACAGAATGTTGGCCAATGAGGCAGCAGCATAGCTTGACTGGCATGGCTCATGAATGTCATAACAACCAGCTGGTTGTTATGGAAAATATCAACCTGGTCAGTACATTGAGAGAAATTGCTGACCAGTTATTATAAATAAATAAATGATTAATGTTGCTACATGCTTAATTAGTTAGACGGGATATTTTTGCACTTTTACTGTACTGTCAGGCTTTGGTGACTTGCACCTGTATTATAAAAAAGCAGATAGCCCACATGGTATGCTTGTTTTAATTACCATTTCAATGTTCATATATTTTGATCTTGTTTATTTTCCTGTGTATACTTTAGTCTGTATGTAACTATTCTTGCTGGACTATGTTAACCTGCTGACTGCTGCTGTCCTCGTGGGGACCCCCATGAAAGCAAGATGCTGTATCTCATGGGGTCATCCTGCTTGGAGTAATTTTAAAAGAGTAAAAATTAAAAATTTGATTTTGTTTTTACTCTGAATTTGGTAGCTGTCTGCATTGAATTGTGATTTTATCTTTTACTCAGAGGAGTCACAATTGTATAACCAATGCCAGGCATTCAGAATACAGGTATATTCTTTTGTGACTAGCTCTGGTGACTATTTGCATTAAAAAATATTTTGTTCTTTACTTAAGGGAATCACATTGTTATAGTGCAGATAGTCATCAGAGTCATTCAGAATACGTTTTTAGCATTCAAGATTTTTATTTAAAACAGGAAAAGATGTGACAAGACCAAATTAATTTGCACTCATTTACAACGGCTTTTCTGATAATAGTACAAAAAAGTTTCCATAACAAGTCGATTCATAATAAACTAGACAAAATAAATACAAATATTTATATGACAAAAGTATAAGAAACATCAGCATCTGAACTACAGTACAACCTTAAGATGACTGTTGACAAGCATTACAACAGCCCAAGTAGTTATCTCTCTGCCTTTTTTTACACTATGCAATGAAATAATGACTCAACAGTGGGACATAAGTACATGGGCAGAGAATTCCAGTACTTTGAACTATATAGGTATGTCATGTACATTACATTTACATTGTAATGTGACCAGTTTTGGTGACTAACTTTATTACAAAAATGTGATTTTTGTTTTTTACACTGGGGTGAGGGTAGCTGCAGTTGAATTGTATTTTTGAATTATAGGTGACAGTGTGCATTAACAAACTGTGATATTTGCTTTTTATTCAGGGGATGAGGAAGCTACAGTTGCATTGTGTTCTGTCTAACTTTGGTGATTGTCTGCATTTAAAAATTAGGTTTGCTTGTTTTACTCTGGGAGTGGGTAGCTGCAGATTGATATTTTACTGGCTCGTTCTCTGACTATGGTTATTGAAAATTTAATTTAGATAGTTTCTTTGCTGGAAATTTTCTGTGTGGCTCTTTGTGATTTGCTTAATTATCTTTTGTCCTGTTTCATTACTGGTTTTTGTTAGCATACCCCTCCTGCCACAATTTATTACCTGTTAACACTCTCCCTTGTGATTGGGTTGTGACCAGTGAAAAGCCAGAATTGGTCAGACCCAGTCTATGAATATTATCAATAACAGCAATAAATTCAAATGTCACAGAAACAGTAATTTAATCCAAATTAGTTTCAAATGGAAATGATTGAAAGGCACATTTCTCAGGTTAAATCAAAAGTTGGTGGAGCTCTCAAAAACAATTAAGGAAAATAAACTAACATTTGTTTGCTAATTATAAGAAAATATTAATTACATATCTATTGACTTTAGTCAGCTGGAAGTTTGAGAGTAATGAAACTTGGAGCCAGCAATCATCACTAGAGAACTGCCAGCTGAGTCACACAACAGAAAATGCCATACGTATCCTCAATGCAGGAAGAGTTTCCATGACCTACATCTTGTCACTACACAACACCAGATTCCCGAAGAAAAGGGGCAATTAAAATATAACAAATATTACAGCAAGCTACATGCAGTTAAATGTACTGACAACAGATTTACTGCACAGCAAAAAAATGCAACACACCAAATGCACAAGAAACTATATACATGTGCTCATTGTGACAAGAGTTTTACAGCACAGAATATGTTCATAAGTTATCAGCAAATTCAAACTGAAGAGAGAAACCAAACTGATGTGGAATAAGGACACACAAATTGTTCCAGTAGTGTTTGGAGCAATGAGACTAATCAAAAAGAACATTCAGTCACACTTAAATATGCTACCAATACTTGTGACACCTTATGAACTTCAAAAGGAAGCCATTTTGGGGATGTTGCATGTGCTGAGAAGAACACTGTCAGCAAACATCAAAGATTAATACAGTACTAATTTCTTGAGTTTTGAATATGCCCTGGCTAAAGAATGGGGTCCATTCTTGCCACAGTATTAGAAATCCCTAAACATTTGGAGACAGTAACCCCCGAGAAGAAATATGGCAGCCAAAGATAGTGGACTACGCACAAAATGGTTCATAAAATCCTTAAAAAAAAAAACAGGAGAAACAGATGAGTGCAGGTTCTGCAATACAGAATTAGAAACAGTTGCATATCTCGTGGCTGGATGAGAAGTACTTATGGCAGAAGGCCTGTATACCGTAAGACACACCAACGTAGCAAGATTGATCCACTGGAAACTGTGCAGACACTATAACATACAGGTAGCAGAAACATGCTGGAAACATGAACCACAAAGAATCCCAGAGAATTAAGAAGTAATGATAACATAGGATCACCCAATTCCAACAGCCAAGAGAGTGGAAGTGAGAAAAACAGATATTGTAATAAAAGAAAAAAGAACAAAGGCAGCATTGTTGATTGAAATAACCACTACCTGCTGCCAAGCTCATTTACCCAGACATGACCATGTTTATGCAGAAACAAACCTACTGCCATAATATGAGAACATTGCTGAACGTTATGTGGAGAGCTATGCAGGGATACGGCCCAGTTCATGTATTATCAATGGATGCTGAAAAAGCATTTGACCAGGTGGAGTGGCCTTGTTTAATGGAGATTCTGACCCAGTTTGGTCTGGGTGATGTGTTTGTGAGGATGGTTTGGCAGATCTATAGTGCACCCACGGCTAAGATACTAGTTAATGATTCTCTCACAGATAGATTTGGGCTACATAGGGGAACGAGGTAGGGGTGCCCACTATCACCCCTTCTGTTTGCTCTAGCACTGGAACCCCTGGCTATTGCCATAAGAGACCATCCTGAAATATTTGGGGTGCTAGGTCAATTGGAAAGGGCATGTAAACTTTCATTATATGCTGACGATATGCTCCTGTACATCACCAGACCACATTGATCAATGCCACCACTCCTCCAGTTAATAGACCATTTTTCCCAATTTTCAAGATACAAGTTAAATCTAAGCAAGTCAGAGGAACTCAGAATAGGTGGTGAAAGAGAAGGGGAGAGAGAGATGAAAGACTTGGGATTTCTTAGGATAAGTAGCTGATTTGTCTACCTGGCCATTAGGATTAGGAAAAACATAGGTTAATTACATGAGTTAAATTATACCCCATTGCTGTGCACTATTGTTGCTGACTTGGAGAAATGGGATAAATTACCCATAACATGGCTAGGCAGATTAAATCTGCTTAAAATGAATACACTGCCACAATTATTGTATTGTATGCAGATGCTCCATGTGGGTCTGACTCGAGCAGACTTGAAGTGCTTGGAGAGAGCATTTGCAGATTTCTTGTGGCAAGGTAAAAGCCACATACAAGCCTAGCACATTTGAAATCACCATTAGATAAGGGTGGCTTGCAATTTTCAGATCTTAAGAACTATCACCTTGCCATGCAGTGTTGGTACCTGAAGGACTGGGTGGGTCGGCCACAAGAAGCGGGGTGGCTCGACTTGGAGGAGAGGGGCTGCCCAGGCTGGGTAATGGCATACTTGATAGGGTAAGGCTACAGAGCATATGTGAATCCATCCAAACCAACCCCCTGGTTAAGGTAATATTGGAAAGATGGGGACAGTTGATTAGATGGAGAAGGATAAGTGAAGGAGAGACCCTTCTCCTCACGGTTGTGGGGAATCCCTTTTTTATCCCAGGGCTGGAAGATCTAGGGTTTAAAAAGTGGGAAAAGGCTGGAATAATGTGCCCCAGGGAAATGTACACTAAAGAAGGGTTAGATACATTTGATCATGCAAGGGATGAGACAGCTAGGGCACAGGTATTTTTTTCGATATCTACAGCTGAGAGCATACTGTAATTCCTTGGGAAGAAAGCAGGGCAATGACATGGAATGGGATCCATTAGAACAACTGATACAGGAAGGAAGGTATAACCCTAAAGGTACCATATGTAGAGTGGCATGAAAGGGAAGGCAGCTGTTCCTGGACACGACACAGAATACCAGACAGCTCTGGGAGCATGATATGGGAATCCCCATTACATAGGACACCTGGAAGGTGATGACTCAATTGCATCAAGGGATTCTGGTTTGTAATAAGTATAAAGAATCCTTTTATAAATGTTGTCATAGGCTATATCGTCCACCACTGAGCGTCAGGAAATATAACCCCATGGTCTCACCGGCCTGCTCACAATGTCATATAGGACTAGCATCCTATTACCACTATTTTTGGTCTTGCCCCATTCTGCGTGAATTTTGGGGGGGAAGTGAGAAAAGAGGTACAAGCAATGGCAGGCAAACAATATCCACACTCGCCCCTAGTGATGTTATTTGGAATGGAAGAGGGTGATACGAATGATTTGGCTCCCTTACCTCGGTGGCTCAGAGTCAGTGATTCTGGTAATGGCTAGGCATTGCATATTGAATACATGGGTAATGGCAGTTAAATCTAATTTACAGCAGTGGAAGACACTGATATTGCAGGCCCTTACCCTCAAAAGACTAGCTTACTGTATATACTACAAGATAAGGGAGAGCAATTTTATAACACTTGGCAACCATACCTAAATGCACCCCTGCCAGCAGAAAACCTGATTCTGGGAGAAGGATGGATGTAGGAAAAGGGGGGATGGTAATCGATATCTTACATTGCAAGGTAGATCAGTGTTTTACTTTGGATGTTCCTCCTCCTCCTCCCAGCTGAACCAAGAACCCTGTAAATGTATTTAATTTTACTCTCTCTCTCTCTCTCAACTGTTATATTTTTAAGGTGCATGGTCTTTGTATTCATTACAGAATTTTTTTTTAATTATGAAATTGGATCTCTATCTATATAAGTTTGGTACTATAGGTACCTCTTGATATGTATTGTGTTGGTTCTGGTGGACTGGTTTGGTCTGCCTGTTTGTGTATCTGGAAAACCAAACTGATGTGGAATACTGACATACAAATTGTTCCAATAGTGCTTGGAGCAATGGGACTAATGAAAAAAAAACTTTCAGACACATTTAAATGTGCTACCAATACTTTTGACTCTTTATGAACTTCAAAAGGAAGCTATTTTGGGGATGTTGCGTGTGCTGAGAAGAGCGCTCTCAGTGAACATCAAAGATTAATACAGTACTAATTTCTTGAGTTTTGAATATGCCCTGGCTAAAGAATGGGGTCCATTCTTGCCACGATATTAGAAATCCCTAAACATTTGGAGACACTAAATTGAAAGAAAGATCACATAAATGTGACAAGAGTTTTGGAAAGAAGTGTAACTTAATAATATGTCAGCGAATTCATTCAGGAGAGAGAACTGGCTAACAACAGGGAATACCACACTTCTTATTAAATCTGAGCCTGCCAATCTCCCCAAGAACTATTGTCTAATATCCTGTTTGCCAACAACATATAAACTATACACTGGAATCGATGCAGACAATGTCTACAATCATTTAGATTGCAATAAACTCATGGCAATAAAACAAAAAGGGAATAAAAAAAATCATATGGTACAAAGGACCATCTTTTACTGAACAAAGCCATTATGGAGAGCTGCAAAAAATGCAGAAACCTTAGTGCAGCATGGATCAAATACAAAAAAGCCTTTGACAGCATCCCACACTCATGGATCATGGAGTGTTTATAGATCTACAGGATATATCCCACACTGATAAACTTCATCGCAACCACTATGAGAAAGTGGCAAGCCACCCTGAAGTTAAACCACAAGAAAGGTCAAATTACCATCTCAAGTATAAGCATCCAATGAGGGATGTTTCACGGTGACTCCTTTTCACCACTTTTGTTTTGCCTTGCCCTTAATCCATTAAGTAGCCTAATCAACAACATAGGCTATGGATACAGCTTGAACCCCAGAAACAAAAACAATCAACAGCTAACATCTCATCTTTATAGTTCATCTGACAAACACCTGAAAACACAACTACAAATCATTAAGACCTTCTCTGACGATATGCAGATGACATTTAGCTGAGACAAATGTGCCAAAGCAACATTTATAGCAGGAATGTTAACTCATAAAGAAAACATTAACCTGGCAGAGGGTTGTGACATAAAAGAACTTGAGCAAGATGGAGTGTATAAATACCTGGAAATAGAGGAAGGAGCATCAACACATATACAAATGAGAGCAAAAATAAACAAGGAATATTTTAGAAGGTTAATGCTTACACTGAAAACTGCTTTGACAACATGAAATAAAGTGCAAGCTATGAACCAGTTTGCCCTTCCAGTGATATCATACAGCTTTGGTATAATAGACTGGCCACAGAAAGTATTGAACCAGCTAGATCTAAAAATAAAAAAACAGTTTTATGTTCACTAGTTAATATACAAAAACCAGTGCATGCCAAGATAACACATCCCAAGGTCAGAGGGAGGCATAGGCCTCTTTGAGATTGATTACACATTCAGATCCACAATAGTGGGGCTACATACATACCTACTAACATCCTTGGACCCACACATAGTCAAGGTCCTACAGCGTGAAGAAAATAAGCCTAAAATGACTTCACTCACCAAATTAGGAGAATCCTTCAGAAGGGTAACAGAGATGGATGTTAATCCACTAGTACAAAAGTTCTCAAACTTTGCATAGTGAGCCTCCCTTAAGCCATGGAAACGATCTTGAGCCTCCCCCAAAATGCTGAAATATTTTTGGGCCTCCCCATAGAAAAATAGCCTACTTTTCACAGTACATCAGGAATAAATGGAAACCTCTTTGCATAGCTGGCTCTCATGTTATTAAGCTTATTGTACCCCCCCCAACAGGACAATCTACTTGCTCCAATATTTTGACTCTCGAACCATTGTTACCCCTTACTGCCATACCTTCATGGGTCAGACTGCTTTTTTTGTTTCCCCTCTATCTGGAATAAACTTTCTGCCGAACTCTGCCTCTCCCCTTCTCACCCTGCTCTTAAGCAACTTCTCAGGGATCATTTTGCTCCCTCCTGTTCTTATTCCTAGTACCTGTATGGCTAACTCTTGTATTTGGACAGTTCTGCTGCCAGTCTAATGGATCAATTGTTCCTTGCATTGTTAGTTTATTGTTCTTAATTTGTTTGCACTTTTATTCATTTTGTATTGCTTGAATGTTTTGCAGTTACATTCGGAATTGTATTCTCTCACTACCCTTCCCTAGGTACACCTGAAATAAGCCATGGCTCAGTGTACGGTACCTTCCCTGGTCACCGACTTGTGAATTAATACATAAATTCACCTACTATTATCTTCTTTCAGTTTGCCTTGTCCCATCACACAAACTCTATAAAGCTGAAAATTCAAATATAATACTTTTTCAAGACTTGCTTGAGCCTTCCCTGGGACAAGTTGGGGCCTCCCCAGGGAGGCTGGCCTCACCATTTGAGAACCCCTGCACTAGTAGATAAGGAACAGCCAGCAACAGCAAGTGCAAAGAATCAGAAAAGGAGAATAAGGACAGACACCAAAAGAAAAGAAAAAACAACCGGAAATCCCAAAATTATAGTGGAAAATACAGGTACTAGAACAACTACAGGTTGACCAAGCCTTGACCCATGAGTGGTTAAAAAGAGGTGAATTTAGGGCATGAAATGAGAGGTTGATAATGACAGCCCAAGATAGTGGACTATGCACAAAATGGTTAAAAAAATCCATAGAAGAAACAGGAAAACAGACAAGTGCAGGTTCTGTAGTACAGAATTAAAAAAAACAGTTGTACATCTCTTGGCTGGATACAAAGTACTCATGAGAGAATGCCTGTATACCGAAAGACACACCAATGTAGCAAGAATGATCCACTGGAAACTGTGCAAACAGTATAACATACAGGTAGCAGAGAAACACTGGAAACATGAACCCCCCCTCCAATTACAGCATAACATAATATTAGGCTGCTATTGTCCTGTAGTGCAGGATGTGTTAAACATAGTTAAATATAGCCAGCCTGTAAGTTACAGGACTTATACAGTTTATGTATGAGAAAATATGCTTTACATGTATATAATAGCCTGTAAATTACTAGGACATCTCTTCATGGCCTTTAACACCCATGTTCCAACACTGGCACAGCGACCAGCTAAGTAGTATGTAAATAATCCTTGAAAACAGGAACATTCCTATATGGATCCTTATGGCTACAGACTGCACAGGATGTCAGAATATCTTTTTGTTAAAAATAAACAGGCCTGCATTACAAAGGGAAAACAGGACTTTTTTTTTTTACATTACAGCATCACTGATTCAGTCTATGCACAGCTCTGACATCAGAAAGCAGACATCCTGACTTTTGGAAGTGAGTTATAGAGCCTACTTCTTTTATAAAACAAATGGTGAGGTAAGCTTTTCTTACCTAAGTAGGAACTAATACTAACAGTGTTTTACCAGGGTGATGAAACAGATAATAGCCTTATTATGGTAATATTTATATAAAAGACAGGTGAGTTGTCCTTACCTGCAGGGGTGGTCTTGAAGGCAGTGCTAGCCCTAGATTTAAATATACACAAATAATCCTTATAACAAAATAGTGCAGCTATCTGCACGTATGTAGGCCTGTCTGATATGTTACTATATTGCACTGTAATGAATATTGCCTATATCTAACCCAGATTTCCTTTCTGTACAATAATTATTCCATGTTTTATGTTAAGTAGTGGATCAGGTGACTACTGGTAAGGTGTATAAAAAGGCTTGGTGGAGGATGAGGTGTTAGGTCCATTCCAGAGTTGTTCAGAAGCTTGCTGGACACAGCAGAGGAAGGATCATACTCCTCTCCTGAAGTGAGGAGAAGCTGAGTACTCAAGACAGAAAGTAGATAGGGCCAGCCCAGTGGTGTAGAGGGTTGGGGCACCCAAAGCCTTACCTTTACTCCATGCTGGCAACATGAGGTTGGGATCAAGTTGCAGTCCCCTGGGGCGGGTTAGGGGGGAGATTGGATGAGCATCAGATAGACTGCTCTCCTCCTCCACTAGGGGGGGATAGTGGTTTCCCTGGGGTTGGGATCGAGCTCAGGTCACTGAGGGGAGGATAGATGAGCATCTGATAGACTGCTCTCCTCCACCAGGGGAAGGGTTGTGGTTCCCTTGGGGTTAGGATTGAGCTCAGATCACTGAGGTGAGGTTGGATGAGTGTCTGATAGACTGCTCTCCTCCAGGGGGAGGGTTGTGGTTTCCCTGGCTGTCAGTGACACCTAGGTCAAGGCTGGATGTGCATCAGCCATGGCCACTGTAGCAAGGTGGAGGTGATGGTAGACCTCTGTAGGTCGGGTGTGGGCATGTGCCCATCCCATGCTGATGTCAGTGCACATCTGCACCTCTAGGGGAACTCCACAAAGTGGAAACACCCCATTGACTGGAAGGTGAATGTCACTCCTCAGCTAATATTCCCAATGCCGGATCCTGCCACATGGCTTACGTGTTACCTCCACCCTACACCTCCACCTGCCAGATCACTACATTACATGTACAGGAGTGCTGTGGAGCAGGAGACAGCCCTGCCCTGGGGGGTAATGACCTAGGGTTACATGTGGGTGAGACAGAGGAGTGGGACCACAGGTTGGGAAGGTCTCAGGCTGGGCGGGAACAGATGGGTGTTCACTGGTGGCAATCCTGCTGATGTTGACTGAAGAAAAGAGTGTAAAAACAGTCTGAGAACAGAGGATAGATTTAACTGTATATAATGTATGGAGGAATGCAGTTGTGTATGGATATCCATGCACTGTAAAAACTTGTTCTGCTGCAGTAGTGACATCCTCGCTAACACAGAACGACTTTTCATTCTGCATTATTGAGGATGTCATATACATGGGTCTCAGCAGGCATTGTGATTCATTCCTTGCTGTGTGAGAGTAGTATGTGGGTATGCTGAGCAGTGGCAGTTTAATCGAGGGTGGTCAGCAGAGTGGATTTAAAATACAGAAGTGAGTCTGGTTTTCTTTTGTTACCATACAATATATAGAACAGTGTAATGGTTACCCATACACTACTCAGCTATGCTTCCACCTCGTAGATACAATGCCAACTTGGAAACCTCTCAAGCTTTGCTCTTGAGATCTTCAGTCAGCATTATATCCACTTGGTGGAAGAATAGCCTTGTAGTGTAGGGTTACCCATATACTATCCTGTATATTATTCTTGGAAACTGGTATTTTGAAATACTCCACAAAGGTGCTATGAACTTTATCCATTTGACAGTTTATTTTATTTTGAATAATCTTGACCATCCTGAACAATAAAGCCACAATGAGGTGTATTGCACTGTATAGTCTGTGTCTGAGTATCTTTCTGCAACCGTACACACCCACATATGGTATTAGATTTGGGATTTGCTAGTCAGGTTCTGTCAGGGAGAACTGACTGGTAGATATCAGTCATGATACCAAAGAAAGTGGAAGATGCATGCAGCATGGCACAGGCACTGAAACAGGATGTCAGTACTGACAAGGGCCATGGCTGGAAAGATGGGTGCAGCACTGTTGCCTGGTTTGGAGTCTGTGTTGAAACTAAAGTTGAAGCCTGAGCCAGTATTGGTTCCTGCTGGACAATATAAGACTAGAAAAGAGACAGCAGAAGTACCACTTGAGGTCCTGTCAAAATTTCTGAGGTGGCTGGCAAATAAACACTTGGAAAAGGAATAATAAAGGCAGAAAGATGAGGCATGATGAGCAGATACCCTCAGGGCCTTGCACAAGGGAGGTACAATGTCATGTTTGAGAAGATCTGACACTGCCAGTCTCTAAGACGTTAATGCTGGAGATGACACTGAGGCATACTTAGCAACCTTCAAGAGGATGGATCAAGCCTATAGTTAGCCCAGAGATCAGTGGGTGATCTGATTAACCCCATCATCTACCGCTCCTCACCTGACATCTGGTGGCTCAACGCTATGCTAGCCTCAAACTTCCGAACTCTTGAAAGCTGGGTTCCTAGAGAACAAAATAGTCCTCAACACCAAGAAAATGAAGTGCATGCTATTCACCAACCCTTCCTCCACAATGCATGCATAGTCCCTTCCCCCTTGTGATATGCCTTAAGTAATGGTGATGCCTTTGAGTCCAACCTGTCCTTCAAATCTCTGGGTGTCACTTTAGACACCTCATTTTTCCTGGATGCCCATGTCACTCTACTAACCAAAACACTAAAACAAAAAAACTGGGCCTGCTGTATCGTATCTGTCCCTTCTTGTCATTGGCATCTTGTCTTAAACTTTTTTTAAAAATTAAATCTGCTTTACTGATTTTTTCAAAATACAAAAACAAACAGGGTGAACAGAACATGAACGGTTACGAGACAGGTCAAATCTTCCCTATCCCCTACTATTCCCCTCCCCCCGAAAACCTTCACTCCCACCCACAGAGTGTGCCTTCAAACAAGTGATGGACTGATAAGAGAGCAATAAATCCAACAGAATTTATGTGAAAAGGGGAGCAAGAGGAGACTTAGAGAAAATTAATTCAGGTATAAGGCATAAAGCTGGCCCTATTTTTTTATTAAAGAGAGGTAGTCTGTGGCAAGTGCTGGCAATTAGGTGCACTGTTCGAAGACAAAAGGAGAGCTCATGTAACCATTCTCGGTATGATAAGGGAGCTTGATCCAGCCAATGTTTAAGGACCAGCTTCTTGACCGCTAGTGAGATGAGTCATATTGTATCTCTGATCCTTAACAACAGTCTGGGTATAATCCCCTATGACACACATTTCTGGGGAGAAGAGGCCCTCCAAACCCAGAAAGGGGTCTGCACAGGATTCAGTCAAGTCCCATAAAGGCAAACCTTCTCACAAGGCCAAAGGATATGTAAAATTGTGCCCTCTCCCTTGCCACATCTAGAACAGGTGAAGGAGTTGATGCGACCCATCTTGACCAATTTGGCGGGGTATAATACATATTATTTAAAATATGGTTTTGAGTGAGTCTCAGTCTATCTTGAGTGGTATAACTATATGGATCCTTCCAGATGTATTCCCAGTTAAATGTAACATCTGGTATCAGTGCCTCCCAAATCCTAGAGCCAGCAGGTGGAATGGGTTAGAGTTTAGCTAGGAGAAGTGAGTAGAGCATGGAAGTACCATGGGGCCAAACTGCTAAATCCAGAATCTGAGCAAGCAGGCTATCTAAATCAGAGGACCCTAGGGTGGGACTCAAGCATTGTAACAGGAGGTGTCTTAATTTAAATATCTTGAAAATTTGAGACAGGGCCAGTTGGAGTTTCTCCAGAATCTCTGGGAAGGAAGGAGAGAGTCCTAAGAATAGAAATCTGACACATTAGCCCCAAGTAGATGAAGAAGCCAAGCTGCTGAGATTGTACTACTGCCAATTTTAATATTAAAATTGGACAGGAGGAGGCTGAGATATATCCTTAGATGGTAGAAATTTAAGGGAAGCACTCAGTTGTGAAAAGACTTTAACAGATGTGCCAATTACAGAATCACGTAAGGGCGCTGGCAGGGATTTCAAGGGGGAGAAAAAAGTAGTGGACATAGAAAGATTGAGGCTATGAATCAGGTTAGATTCTGTTTGTATCCAGGGGGGAATATAGTCCCCTTCTGTGAGTCCTTGATAAGTGGAGAGCCACTTACCAGATTTGTAAAGGTGGTTGGACCAATAATAAAGCAGGACATTTGGAAGCCGGAGTCCCTCAGATTCTTTGGTCAGTCCCAGTTTAAGATATGAATGTCTGGGGGACTTATCTAACCTATGAATTTAGTAATCAATCCATAAATGCATTGAAAAAAAGACACAGGAAGCCAGATATTTAACATGTTTAAAAGGCAGAAGAGTCTGAGTAGTATATTAATTTTTATGATATTGATCCTGCTCCTCAAGGATATCAGAAGTGCTTTCCATCTCACAAGATCTTGTTGGATAATAGCAACCAGGTCATCAAGGTTTAACTTTTTCATACTTTTTCATAAGAGAAGAGTCAGTGGATAGAAAGATGCCCAGATATTTAATAGACCTAGGGGACCTGCGCATACCAAAGTGGATGAAGTCAGATCTATAAGTATGTCAATTAAAAGGGGAAATTTTAGTTTTACTGCAATTCAGATTGTAGTTTGAGAAAGAGCTATGTATATCTATCAATCACTTTTAAAGTATCAGTAAGAGAAACAGAAGGGTGTGAGAAATGTAGAAAGATGTCATTGGTATATACTGAGAGAGACAGTGCTGACTCCCGATTGTTATACTGGAAATGTTAGGGGAGGTTTTAAGTTGTCTGATTAAGGGTTCGAGGTAAAGGTTGAAGAGAAGTGGGGATAAGGAGCAGCCTTGCCAGGTACCAGTGTAAAGAGAAAATTGGGAAGAGAATACCCCATTACAGTATATTCTAGCTGACAGAGAAGAGTAGATCGTTTGGAGCCATTGCAAGAAGGTGAGGGGAAAACCCACTTTCTGTAGAGTGGTTGATAAGAAAGCCCAGTTCACTCTATAGAAATCCTTCTTGGCATTGAGTAAAATTAGGGCAATAGGAGCAGGTGAATTTTTGACTGCGTAGAAGATATGGATCAGCTTGCGTAGACTATCAGCCATGGATCTGCCTAGAACAAATCCAACCTGTTCTAAACTAAGCAAATTAGACCAGACTTTACTTCTTCTCATGGCTAGAATTTTAGTAAGAATTTTAATGTCACAATTTAGGAGGGAGATAGGTCAATAGCTGTCTGGTTGGGAGGGGGTTGTCCTGTTTCAAAAGAAGAACAATTGTTGCTTCCAAATGGGAGGGGTCTAATGAGTCGGTGGAGAACATGAATTGGAAAAGGTGGAGTAAGAGAGGAGATAATTCTTTAGTAAAGAGTTTATAAAAATTAGATGGAAAGCCATCTGGACCAGGGGCTTTGCCTAATGCTAAACTATTAATGGCAGTTTTGACCTCGTGTAAGGAGATGGGCGAGGATAGGATGGTCTGCTAATGATCCAAGAGGTGGGAAACAAGGATAGTGTCTAAATAGGCCAGCATTTCATTTGTACTGGGTGCATAAGCATGTTGTCCATATAATGAACAATTAAAGTTTTCAAAATCTGAAGCTATTTACCTAGGGAGGGTTTTGGTGGAGCTGTCCTGAGACGAGATGGATGCAATTATCCTAGATCTTTCTAGTTTCCTCAGATGAAGGGTCAATAAATGCCCTGCCTTGTCACCCTGTTCGATATATTTGGACTGGGTCTTTAAGATAGCATATTCCTCCTTTTCCCATAGGAAAGCAGTGTATTTGTCTCTGAGAGCCAGTAGTGTATAAAGAGTCAGGTGAGGAAGAATGAGATATGGAGTTTTCCAAAGATCTTAGTTGAATTAATAGGGAGGTAGCTTCAGATTCGTGGGCTTTTCTTCACTTAGAGGTGAGACTAATAAATTCTTCGCGAAGGAGACATTTCATGGCACACCATTCATGATCTCCTATGGGAACAGAGTTCAGATTGGTCTTAGTGTAAGCATGAATCAGAAATTTTATTTTTAAAACAATTACATTGTCTTTAAGAAGCTGTGTATTTAATTTTCAGATTGTGTCCCGTTGCATGTCCATAGAAAGGTTAAGCAAAAGCCAGGCTACAGTATGATTTGAGAGAATTATGGGATCAAGGCCAACATCACACAACCCCCGTTAACAGAGGTAGGCTAATAAGAATGCAGGAAAGTCTAGATGATGTGTGGTGGATGGCAGAATGGAAGCTATAGCTGCGACAGCATGGGTTGAAGATTTGCCTGGGATCACAAAGGCCAAGTGAATCCATGAATTCCCTTAAGGCCCACTGGGTAGGGGATGAGAGTCTGAGAGGTTGGTTAGACCAGTCTAGGTCTTGTGAAGGTGGGATGTTCCAGTCCCTTCCTAGAATTAGGGGGGGCTGGTAAGAGCGGGGCAAGCTTATCTTCTAGGTCCATAAAAAAGTAGGGGCCCTCCCACAGGGCCATAAATGTTACCCAGAATCACTTCTCTATGATCTCGGAGGCCCTTGACAAACACATATCGTCCTTGTGGGTCTGATACAATTTGGTCAGCCTGGAAGGATACAGTTTTCATTATTAAAATTGCAGCACCCCCTACACTAAGTTGATTTGCCAGCAGCAAACACTTGGTTAATACCTTGTCTATGTAGCCAGTTAGCTTCCTGATTGAGGAGATGGGTTTCTTGTAAAAACAATTATGCAACCCTGAAGCAGGGATAGATGTATGAATATCTGATATGATTTGAGCTGCTTTCTAGCTACCCTTACATTCCATGTTAATATTTTAACAGCATTGTTAGCCATAGTCAATATACCCAATAACCATATAGCCTACTGCATCAGAAGTAAGACACACTCCAACTCCCCACCCTCCTCCCACCACCACCCAATAAACATGTGATTTCAACAAGAACAAGGAGACAGTAGCTGCAAACTGAAGTAATAGTTTCCACAATAATGCATATGCTAACTGAATATGTAGGTGGTTAGCTGAGTAAGGCTGAGAAGAACCCCTCCAATCCCTTCCCCACCAACTATATACAGGCCCTCCCACCCCCCAAAACAGCTATATCCCTTTGTGCAAGAGATAACTGTCCCTTGAGCTCCCCGACCGATCATCCTGCTGAACAAAAAAGAGACGGTCAATAGAGACATTTGAATACCTCCTACCCCTCAGCCCGTGACCCCAATGTCAATACCTATGTACAAAGACCTTACTAAATTGCCACATGTCAGATACATGGGGAATAAACAGCAATTAGGATAGACCATACCCTTGTAGCCCATTGTGGACCCCCTCCAGTCTGTAGCCTGACTGGGAGTGTTATAGTAGAGATTAGCCATGAGGAAATGAGGGGAAATTTGTGTAAATCCAGTTGAAGCGTGTTGGTATTTTCCCTCTGCAGCTTCTGTGCTCCTAGTAGAGAAGCATATGTAACTCGCTGACCAGGGAAAAATAGGCTAAGGGCTATCCTCCTCCATTATCCAGAACATGACGAACCCCAGCTCACAGAATTACTCAACCATGGTTAGTGCCCCCCTCCTCACACCCACCGTCCCATCCACTCATTCGTATTCCAGTTCTATCTGAGACTCATCAGCCCTTTATTCCTCCTAATGGAATATGATCTGAGTCTACCTGAAGTGGAGGAGGGAAGAGCTGAGGATAACCATTCCTTATTCCGCTTGCCAGGTGCCCCCCCATTCAGACTAGTTGGGCATTTACACCATTTTATATCTATGAGGGTATATCATCACTATAGTTAATTGCCTGAAATCTATAAACCTAAAAAAGGCACCCTGGCAGTGTATCAAAGCCCTGACCCATAGTGAGAAAAGACAAAACCATTAAAATACAGTAATGCTTTTTGTTTCCACCCTTGTTGGTCCCTGCAGGCTAAATACCCAAGCTTTACCCCAGATTAGGCCTGGTGGAAGCACAAACCTGTAGTGACCAGGTGCACTCTGAAAAATTGTCCACCTGGACAATATACCCACCCCCCCGTGCTGGTTCCTGGCACCCGAGAGGGACTCCATGTCTCATCTGCCATGCAATAGGCAAAATTCAGCATTAGTTTCAGAACAGACTACCAACAGCCCAGCTAAATAAAGGTTCTAAGATCAGGAGAGCATCCATCAGGGGAAAAAACTGAAGTCCTTCAAGGGCAGGCAAGATATTCAAAATTCAGGAAGATGTAGTATATCACTTTCGGTCAAAGAAGAAAAAACAGGTAAGCACAGTTCCAAAAGCTCAGTTATAAAAAACAAGGACTAGATGTGTGCAACTACTCAAGTGTTTTTAAAGAGGTCTGGTAATCATGTAAACAGATCCTTAACGGCTTGATCCAGTGAGTCAAAAGAAAGCCACGAGCCAATAATTAGAGCATGTAGATGCTCAGAGTAAGCCATTTTAAATTTAATTCCAGCAGTGATCAATTTACTTTCAGTGGGATGAAAGGCTACTCATTTCTGGTGGGTTTCAAGAGGGAGATCCTGAGTAAATCTGAGGTGCTTCCCTTCCCATAGCATGGACTGTAGCTCCCTGGTCTTAGATATGAGCTGCTGTTTTTCCAGGTAACTGAGGAATTTTAATATGATTGGCCTGGTTGGAGCATTTTTGGGGGTCTTGGACAAAGAGAGTGGTGAGTCATCTCGATTTGGTACACAGCACTGAACGGAGAGGGACCCACTACTTTAGCAAGCAGCTTCTGGAGGAAAATAATGCTGACAGGGCCTTCTTCGGTTTCAGGCAATCCAAATATTAAAATGTTCCAGCGGCTGCATCCCTCCAGGTCTTTGGTTTTAAGCTGTAATTTGGAGAGCTGTTGTCTTAATTTGATGATCTTGTGGTCCACTTTATTCTGCCAGTTCTGCAGCAAGATTGAGCAAGCTTCTGCATCTCCCATTCCATGGCCTAGCTCATTCATGTTAGCTTGAAGGGACTTCAGCTCGGTAGAAATGTCTGCTGTGGTTTCTTTGAAGGGAAGGAGCTCTTGTAGGAATCGCTCTTCTGTTAGCGGTACAGCTGGTGCAAAAGATCTGTGTTGCCTGGGTATTTGTGGCCCCTGGGCTTTAGTTATTTTAGGCGTCTTCTTAGGTGTAGCAGGAGGAGTATGGTGGAGCGGGGCCTGCTACATATCGGCCTCCATCACAGTGATTGAACACCAGTGTCGATCCAAAAAGAGCTCATTTGAGGGCTGTAGGCAGGCACCAGTTGATTGGAGTAGAAATTTTTTGTTAAGTGATTAGTGGTTTAAATGATTAGATGAATAGGTGGAGAGGTAGGAGCTCTGGAGGCAAGCTGTTATTGAGCTGCAGACATCACGTGATCTCCATCACCATGCCTTAAAATTGCCTCAGTCACTCTCCTTCCAATCCTTTCTTATGGTGTCCCGCTATTATTCACAACCAACACATCCGCATCCATCCTCTCTCACCTTAAACAGGCTTACCATAGGGTTGAAAGGTTTGCCTTACGTGTCAATGCCCATAGCCACCACTGTGATGTTCTCTCTGCCCTGGACTGGCTCCGATATGAATCAAAACTATAGTATACTACCCTAAATCTAGTGTACAAACTGGTGCACATTTTTACCCCTCCTTGCCTAGGTGAACTCATCCAGCTTCAGCAACCGCTGCATACTCTAGAGTCTGCCTCCCTCCCTCTCCTCATTGTAGCCAAGTCCTGGCTAGTGGTGGCCCAGAGATCATTTGCTTACTTAACGGTGTCAAACTGGAACTCCCAACCACATTCTACCTTATTCTGCTCCTCTCTTACTAATTGCTCTATGTAAATACCTTGTAAGTGTGAATTCATTTTGTATATATTGTTTATCCAATTATGATGTAACTGTGTATTCCTTTCTATGTATTGTTAACCTCTTCTTGCCAGGTCCATCTTAAAAATGAGCCTACTCAATGATGTTCACCTGGTTAAATAAAGATTTTGATTGCTTGATTGATTGGCTAATTAAAGTTTCAGTCCTCCCTGTCATTCCCCCTCCCTGCCTCCTCTCCTTGTTCATGCTGCCACTAACTATTGTCCCTGCTCCCCTATCTCTATGGATAAGCATCTACACTCCTTATGTCCCTTATGCATTGCTTATGTAATTATAATATACAAGTGTAACTGTAAAGCTGTATGCTGAATTGTAAATAGATGTAATGTCAACCTGTGTATGATGTAACTGTAAAACTGAATGTTGAATTGTAAATTATGTTATTTTAAGCTGTGTATGATGTAACTGTATGTAAAGGTAACCACTGTTCCTGCCATGTATTTCTAAATGTATTGCTCTTCCCCGTGTTACCCCTGAAAAAGGGACTGCATGTCTCAGTGGGTTCACCTGGTTACCAAAATTCAAATAAATAAACATCTCACAGGTTGAGCACAGTTGGTTTACAGTCTCATGGAAGCCTGAGATGCTGAGAACTATGATCTGCTGAAGAGGGAGATTCTAAGACACAACATTAGCATAGAGGCTTACAGGCAGCGATTCTGGAACCTGCGATACCTGCCAACAGGCACACCCTAAGAGACCTACACATGTCTACAATAGCTGCTAGCAAAATGGATCCAGCCAGAGGGGAGTGTCCAACAGGTGGTGTAGATACTGACAATTGAGCAGTTTGGCAACATGTTACCTATAGAGATACAGATCAGGGATTGAAAATATTTTTCAGAGAGGGGTGAAGGTGGCCATATTGGTGGATGATTTCCAGACAGCCTGCTTTAATGTCTGCCAGAAAGGAACACCCAGAGGAACCAGAATTATAAGATCACACCATTATGTAGACTTTTGGCCTCCTTTTAACCCTGATTGGAAGTCTAATAAGGGAGTAAGGTCCAGTCCTACAGAAATTACAGTTACATAAGAACCTACCATAACAGTAGATTTTCGCCACAAGTTCCTGCAGTAGGTCTTCACATATAGGACTGTGCCCCATGGCAGCAGGATCACATGGCAAACCTTTAGTTAGCAATCTATAGTGGTCCCCACACCTGCCCTCCAGTTCTCCCGCCAGATGACCCCTTAAAGGAGAAAAGAGAATACTCCTTAAGCTTGGAGCTGCTGAAAAACATACTATGATAGGAAAGGGAACAGGAGGTGGAGGAAGGTAGGAGAGAAAGAGGTGTCCTTCTGCAGGAACCCCTCTCAAAGATCTTCTGTTACAGTAAGTTCTTGCACAACTGTAATATCTTACTTTGAGAGGGTTCCTGCAGTAGGTCTTCATATATATAAGACTGAATTCCAAGCAGTCAAGAAGACAAACTTTCAGAGACTGAGACCCAGGAGGTGGAAAAGTCTACCAACAGAGATCCAGACTAGGACAAAAGGCCTTGTAGGATGTCTCGTCCAAAGCCAGCCCTGCACCTAGAGGTAATGTCCTGACTGTAATGATTGGTGAAGGTATCGACCATGTCCCAGGTGGCCACAGCACAAATATCAGAAGCGGACACGTTGCGAAAAAGGCAGTGGAGATGGCTATGCCACAGGTCAAACTCCCTTTCACTTTCCCTGGAAGGGTCTTTTCGTACTTGTGATAGATGAATGTGATTTATCTGGCCAACCATTTGGACAGGCACTGCTTAGAAACAGCTGTGTCCTGATGCTTTGGTGCAAAGGAAATGAACAGCTCATCTAATTTGTGAATCTCCTTAGTCCAGGAAACATAATATCTCAAATCTTGTGCACATCTAGGGTGTACAAAAGGTGTTCCCCTCATTGGAATATTCAGGGTAGTAAACCAGAAATTGAAGGTTTAACATAAATTCTGATACCACTTTTGGTAGAAAAAAAGGAGTGGTCTGCAGAGCCACCCTGTCTCTCTGGAAAATTAAATAAGGCTCCTTGCAAACGAGGGCCTGAAGCTCTGAAATCCTTCGAGCTGAGGTAATAGCAGCCAAAAATAGTGCTTCCCAGGACAAATAGTGCATGTCACAACTTGCTGCTGGTTCAAAAGGGGGCAAACTAAGTTTCTCTAGAATGAAATTTAAGTCCTGGGGAGAACCAGACTATAGACCGAAGGTTTTAAGTGGAGGATCCCCTTGAGGAATGTCTTGGAGACCTCCAGCTGTGCAAGGTTTTTGCCTTCAAATGGAAGGTGATAGACAGAAATTACAGAAAGATGAACCTTCACTGAGGATTAACTGAGGCCCAAATCTGATAAATGGAAGAGGTACTTTAGGACCTGGGGCACTGAGCAAGAGAAGGTATTTCAGACCCCTAGCAGTCACCTATACAGAGAATCTCTTCCACTTCATCGCATATGTCATTCTGGTGGATGGCTTTCTGGCCTCCACCAAGACTAGGGCTACCCATGATGAGACCCTGAAACGCGAGACAGCTACATCCAGAAGTGCCACACAAGCAAGTGAAGAGATCTGAGGCTCAAATGCACCAGACTGCCCTGCTCCTTCATTAGCAGATTTTGGAGGAGGGGAAGAGATACTGGGGGTTTCAATACCAGCTGCTGAAGCAGAGGGAACCAAATCTGCCAAGGCCAAAAGGGAGCAATGACTGGGTCATTCAGGCACCCACTGGTTGAAGCTTCAGCAGTGCCTTCTGCAGAATTGGAAAGGGGGAAGGCATACAGAAACCTGTCTGTCCAACAAAGAGACAGCACAACTCACCAAAAACACCACACCGAGGAATGAGAGAGCAAAAGTTGGGTAGTTTTGTGTTCGATGGGGAGGCAAATAGATCTATTTCTGTCCAACTTCACTGATTGAACAGATCTTCTACTAGTTTCTGTTTTATTTCCCACTCATGAGCTTGCATGATGGTGTGGCTGAGACTGTCTGCCAGGACATTGTAAATGCCTGGAATATGGACTGCTGTCAAGAATAGATGGTGCTGGACTGCCCAGTACAACACCTGTATCACCTTCCTGCAGAGGGGGTACGATCAGGTGCCTCCCTGTTTCTTTATGTACCAGACCATGTAAGGGTTGTCATGCTGGACCAGAAGAGTTCCTGGGCACAAGATGGTCTGGAATGCCTGGAGCACATAGAGCATGGCCCTCATTTCCAGGACATTTATATGCAGAAAAACTTCCTGTGGTGACAACTTCCCCTCTGTTCAGTGGTCTCCAAGGTGGGCTCCCCAACCCTGCCCTAGGCATCTGTCATGGTGGTCATGGAGGGGGAATGGGGTTGACAGGGGGCTTCCAAGAAGAAGTTGGAAAACTCCTGCTACCAAAGAAGATCCCTCCTTTCTGCCACTGGAGACCGTGACCCTGTGGTCTAGGTTGTCCAAGCACTGATTCCACTGGACCCGAATGGTCCACTGGGTCACCCTCCTGTGCAGTCTGGCCAATGGTACAGTGGGGAAGGCTGCCACCATGAGTACAAACAGTCAGAGAACAGAGCGGGCTGTAGTCCAATGAGAGCTGGCCACAGTTAAGGCTTGTTACTTCAGCATATTTGCCCTGTCTGCTGGAAAAAAGGCCTGCCCTGGACCATGTCCAGCACTACTCCAGTGAACTGGAGGTGCTGAGAGGGTGAAAGCTGTGACTTGGGGTAGTTCACCATAATTCCAAGGCAGAAAAATAGGTCAGGGTGGTGGAGAAAGACCTCTGCAGACTACTCTGAAATGGAGCTGACAACAACTAGTCTTCCAGGTATAGGAACACATAAATCCCCTTGCAGCACAAAGGTGCAGCCACCATCACCTGGCACTTGGTAAAAACCCGAGGTACTGAAGAGAGGCCAAATGGAAGGGCCTTGAATTGATAATGGTTCCCCTGAAAGGTGAATCTGAGGAAACTGCGATAGCCCTGGAGGATTAGGATGTGCAGGTAAGCATCCTGCATGTCCAGTGAACATAACCACTGATTCTTTTGGAACAAGGGTAAGAGTCCCTGGAGGATTAACATGTGGAACATCTTGTATTCAACAAAGAGGTTCAGCAGGCTGAGATCCAGTATGGGTCTCAGATTGCCCATCTTTTTTTGGGCACCAGGAAGAAGTGGGAGTTTTATCCCCTTCCTACCTGCGTGGGAGGAACTGGCTTTATGGCTGATATTGACAGAAGAGCCTGGATTTCCTCATGGATCAGATGAATATGGCTTGATGGGTAATGAGACTGACCCGGCAGGTTGTCCCGAGGTCTGCCTAGGAACTCTATTGAGTAACTTCTTGCAATCATTTGAAAGACCCAAGCATCCGCTGCTATTGCCTCCCACTCTCAGAGGTGGAGGGCGAATATTCCCCCCCCACTGGCTCCACAGAAAGATCTGGAGGGGTTGGAGGGGTCCCCCACAACTCAGGTGGTAAAGGGGAGGGCTACTTTGTTATCTGCAGTGGCCTTTTGGGATTTGGCTTGACGGATATGGGTTTGCATGCCAGAACCCGTAGCCCAACGTTTACCCTAGTATCTGGCCTGGGGCTGTCTGTTACATCATTGCTGAGATTAATGAACATGTTGCTTGGGTTTGGGACCCGGGCAGTACATGGAGCAGACATCACCAGAGGGATCTGCCACTATCCAGTAGCTCAGTGATGATGTCTTTTTACATCCCCACCAAACAGGACGTGGCCCAAAAGGGTGCATCTGGGAGGCTGGTCTGAACATCCAGTACCAAACCTGCAATGTGGAGCCATGCCAGGCATCTCAGGCAGATCCCTGAGATGGTGCAGTGAGCCACCGAATCCACTGAGTTGCTTGTGGCTCTCAGTGCATAGTTACTGGATAACTTGGTAAGTCACGCCTTATTGAGGAGTCTGTTCTGAGATCCTTGTCCAGTGTGGATTGAAGCTTTGACTCCATATCAGCCAAGGAAGATTTCTGGTAAGAAATCATGTGTGCCATTTACATTACAGATTTGATGGTGCAAGTAGAGAAAGTGTATACCTTACGACCATACTGGTCCATTTGCTTGGACTCTTTGTCTGGAGGCAAGGTGCTCAGGTGCTTTGGTTGAACTGACCTGTCATGGGCTGCAGTAATCACTATGAAGTCAATCTTAGGCTGCAGAGTGAGATGGCTAACTTCTTACAGGGGATGGTATGTCCTGTTGGCCTTTTTAGAGATAGCAGGGATAGAGGAAGGCTGTTACAATATGGTGGATGTCAGGTCCTCATGTGGTCCTGTCCAAAGAGGGATGTTTAAGGGATCTGCATCTCTTAGATCCTAATGTTCCATGAGCCTGTTTCACTTAGGATCCAGCTCTTGAGAATCTCTGGAGTAACCAGCCTTTTAAAAAGTGTACGCACAAGTCAATGACTCCACCCAACTGGCCAGGGGTCTGGGTGCCGCTTAGGTCCCCAGAAAATGTTGGCATTTTTGATGCTTTCTGGTGCATTTTGGGGCCAATTGTGGGAGTATGCAATATCCTTGTACCATAGCCTTTTTACATACCAGCCCCACTGTTCTGGCCACTAGTGGCTGCATAGTTTGATTTGGCACCTACTACTGATTAAGCTACCCTTGCAGTGCAGCCACATACAGTACTTACATGACCAGTACTGAATTCAGTGACCACGCAGGGCTCAGGAGCCTGGGGTCAGACCGTTGGAGCTGAAGAAAAGATGGTCTTACATCGGTGACAGTTGCGGAGCCAGAAGAGACACAAAGTGTGTGGGACTCAAACCAGTGGCTCTCCATCCTCTCCAGGTCCACACTTTCTCTCTCTCACCTGACTCAAAACAACAAAATGGTGATTTGACTTTCAGGGATAGTCATGGTGGGACTATACTAGTCCTGCTGTGAGTGAGGTAGCAGCCAGTGATAAAAATTGCAGTAACTAGTTGGTGGCACAAAGAAACACATGGACAAAAAACAGGGGTGTAGTTAGCTTTTTTGATGGGGGGGGAGAAAGGCTGATAAAAGTCCTGGTTGTCTCAAAAAAGACAAAAACAATAGGTAGGGGATCTGGGGGCTGCCTAGGCCTCCAGAAGCTATCAGATTTTAGATGCATTCTGGTGCATTTTGAGGGTCATTTTGAAACTTTCTGGCTGCTTTTAAAGATTTCTTTGACTCATTGCAAGCAACAGATATCACTACCAAAATGACTAACTTCTCCGTTGCTAGGGTCATCACTTTTGTTGCCACCTTTCGGTGCAGCCGCAGAGCAAGGAAAACTTTTTAATTTTTGGTAAAATATAACAGGGAAAACATACTTATGTCTTTTGTTCAGGAGGAAATCAATAGGAGCAACACTCTGCTGAACAGTAAAATGAAAATCTAGCATGTATTCTTGTAAAATCAACCCTAAGAAAAATGTTAGAAAACAAGAATAGGCAAAATCCTGAGGATCAGCTTACTCTGCCATGTCACAGCCTAACAATAAAAGTTTAAACTACAAAAGAACACTACTTAAACAATAACAAGCAAGATCTAGGGCATTTCATGAGGAATTACATGACTTCACTGAAAAACCAAGTGCTTGAGGCACTGTCTGGGTCTGGCGCCCATCAGTGGCTGAACACATCAGCAGCTCAGCGGTACTGTACTGACACAAGATTCAGCAACAAAAGCATCCAACTGGTGTAAGTTTGGTTTCCTGTCAAGCTGCCTCACAAAAAAATGTTTCTCCCTCCCCAAAACTGACCAGCTGGCTGAGACATGACTGGGAAATCTAAATAAAAAAAAATAATTTATCAGGAACACTCCTATCCTGGACAGGAATGTTCCTGATAAACTGTGTATTTTTTTTTCAGACCTTGTCCTCTACAGTTGGTAATTGCTGGGATATAAGAACAGAGGGGGGAGGGGAGAGGTTGGGTATAAACAGCAGTTAATCATTTAGAATTTATCCTAGAGCATATGACACCACACAATGTACAAACCAGAAACTTTGAATTGCCCAGCTCAGATGCAAGATTCCATTTTCTGTCAGGTCCTGCCTGCACCTATTTGTGCAGTTTATTTGTCCAGGAAAGACCAGCTGAAATGTACTTTATCATTTCCAGTGGGTGCTGCCATCTGATCTAAACTGTTCTATATATTATTTCAGAATGTTTTCCTTCATTTGATCATTAAGAAATCAGGGCAGACGCTCTGCTATGTATTGTGTACTACCTGGCAACTGAGCTGCCTCCATAGTACACTGGGCATTTAAAGCAGAATTTCATACTGTTTGCTTTATTTAATGCTATGAAAGTAAGAAATTACCAGTAGATACAGCCAAACCAATCCTAAGCAGAGGGGCAGTATGGATAGAGGCAGGCTCAGCTTCAAGAATTGCTCTTGCTTGTGTAACCTCCCTACAAATGGGGGTTTCCGAAAAGTCTTCTGTGAGCTTACCTAAATGTTGACTGCCAGGTGGGTGTCCTGTGGTCTAATCAGTCAAAAGGTATTGCTGGAAAGTGCCTGTAAAGCCCCTGTGTACTGTCTCATTAAGAGCTGCCTGACTGCAGTTATAATTGAAATGGAAGGGGGTCTGAGTGTTTCCATGCTCGAGTCCCACCTGAACTGCTGAATAAGATGTGCTGATGGTGTGCTGTATGGGAGCTTCTGCACGACTGATGGAGAATGGGCCCAGCTGGAGTTTATATCCTGTGCCCTAAGTACCACCCAGCTTTTGGTTTGGCAACTATTGGCTGGGCTGGCAAACTTACAGTGTGCTCCCAAACTAACACAGTGCAGTTCACATTGAGCAATGGACATACCTCTCAACCTTCTATCATGGAAATGAGGAACAGGGACACTCAAAATGATGGACAGTGAAGGACACTGACTCTCATACAAATGCACATCCTCAAACACAGAGATAAAAGCTCAGAACTAACTATAAACCATTAGGTTTACTTTTGCAAAGTTTATTTTTATATTTTTGCATCTTAGAATAGTATTAATGTCTGCTTTCAAGTCTAAATTTACAGACCATTCTGTTTGTATGTTACTTTTTCCATAAGAGACAGATAAGGGACAGAGCAATTTTGAGAGGTAAAACGAAAGACTTCCCTGGTAATCAAGGACAGTTGACAAGTATGGCTATGGGTCCAAGTCCACTGTGCCCCACCACACACACACACACACCACCACAACCACCACCAACTCAGTTTATCAAATGTGAGAGCTTTTACCATTTTTTTAGTCTATGTGACTCCCCTAAGGACGTGTGAAAATGATTTTGTGACATTGTTGCTTACCCCACACCTGCAGTTTTCAGTTACCTGAGTGTAAGTGAACCCAATGAAAGGACAGATTGACCAACCCTATATTAGGTTCCATGGACATCCCAAGTTTGTTTCCCAGTATAGATCTGCTCAAAAGTTACATAACTTATTTACAATTTTGAGACAAATAATACATGAGAAACAGCATCATGGCTCATCGACATTCAATGATGTCCCGAACTTCCCTGTTGATTTATCTTAAGCCCAAGTCTTTCCCAGTTATTGCTGTACACTGCAGTCAGTACCTGCTCTGTCTTCAACGGAGATCCACTCCACTCTCCCCCCCCCCAAAAAACAAGGCCGGAGGAAACACAAAACGGTGGGTGGAACAGGAGGCAGCCTACCTTGTTTAACCATACCGCACTACCGCCCGTAGAGTAGTAGGCAATAGGGAGCTCTGCTTCACCTTCTCAGCTGCTTGGAAGTTCTGCCACTTGCCCTCCTTAAGTTGACCTTTACCGATTCTTCATGCCGCGACGACGACGCAACCATGGACCAGACAAGAAGAGGACAAATGGATCAGATGAACAAGATCTCCTCCTCCTCCTCAGACTCAGTTGAGACAAATCGACCATGAGTCCTGGGCTGAGTGAGCAGCGACTCCTGTTTGTCAAACTCTGACAACAATCAAGCCTGCCTGGTCTGCTTGGCTCAGGCTGGGCCACAGGAACACAGTCGATCTTGCACTAGCAGCGGGAAAAAAATACAGCAAGCGGTTGGCAGAGCAAAAACACATGTGGACAAAAACTGTCCAATTGCTCTGCTCTGTGCCAGCATGTTTGAGGAGAGGAATTGGAATTGGCTGGGATGGGAATAAGTCACCCACCACCCCAGCATCAAATACTGGAGGACTAGGGTTCAGAATCTAGACAAGCATGGGAAAAAATTTAAAAAATAAAAAAATTGTTTTTCCTGGATTTTTTTTTGTACGCATGTGCGTACAGTAAGTATGCATGGTTACTCCCCTGCTTGAGATGCCTAGCTGCATGGCAGTTGGATGGCTCATAGGAGCTCCCCAGATGAAGAATCCTCTGGAGGAGATTTGGGAGACTCCATGGGTTGGGGCTCAATAGGTGTACGATTCCCTGAGCTGACAGAATAATCAGAATCCACATCTGAGTCAGAGGACTCCAGCCTACCAGGGAGATAGGCTTTGTCAGAAGCCTCCTTCATAGCCCTGGCACCAGGGAGCACCCTAATTAGACATCTACTCAAGTCCCTGTCAGATGACTGCCAGTCAACCAGGGAGGGGCTCCTGGGAACCACCCTGGAAGCCAGTGCAGAGACCATGACCTGCTGTGGGTGACTGAGCTCTTGAAAGAGCTGGGATTTGGCATCTTTCCACCATGCAGAAATGGAGCCCTGGGAGTCAGCCTGCACCCTGTCTGGAGCCAGAGGCTGCAAGAGGGGGGCTGTGGTGGAGATGGTGGTTGGAAGCCTGGGCAACCCACAGAATATGAGGGGTATCCTGGCATATAGTACCAATAGGGATAAGAATGGTACCCATGGTACATATGGCTGGGTGCTGGGTATCCTGATACTGGAGCAGGCGATGGATTACCTGGCACTAGCCCCCTGGCACCTGGTAGAAAGGATATTGCAGCATCAGGTAGCCAAGGTTCATGCCGAGAAGCCTTCTGGTAGTAAAAGGATCCGTCGACTGGCCTAGTGGACTGGGGTCCTAGCTGGATCCCTGGAGGGGCTAGGCAGAGGCTCAAGCATCAGAGCAGGAGGAGTGGGCAGGGAGCTTGATCTAGATGCCATCACCAGGTCAGTAGGTATGACGTCCATTTAGGGATTGGGCCTTGGGGGCCTGAAGGCACCAGTTGCCTTGTCTGAGGGGTGTGAGAGGGGATCTGGAAAGAGATACCCTGTCAACCAGCCTACTGGGGAAGCAGGGAGCTTGGATAGAAGATCCAACATCAAGGGGAAACCCCTGAGGCAGAAGCACTCGTGTCTTGGGGATCAGAGGAAAATAAAGGGTCAGGTTGAGTCAGAGGCAGGGAAGAATTCCGGAAGGAAGAACTCTCATGGGAAGAGTGGGTGCCTGGTAGCTGGCTGTGCTTAACATCGGGTAGGTCCACAGGACCCAATAAGGGAGCTTTGACCGTGCAGTCATCTGGCAAGCTGATGGCTGACTGATTGGCTGCAACTAGATGGACGTCTGAGGATCCAGTAAGCGACTTATTGGTTGGGGTTGAGCAGACTACACAGGAGCTGGAGTCTGGCTTATTGACTCAGGCCATGTGCCCTTTTGGGGAACTGGAGGGTGAGTTACCAGCCAGAGAGTTGATGACAGGCCCCAAGAGAAGACGCTCCTGCTGCCCTTTGACCATGGCAGGAGAGGGATTCAGCTACCAATCCACTGGAGCAAAGACCAAGCAGGAGAAGTACTTGCCAAAGCAGAAGACCCACCAGAAATGGCATCGACAGCTTGACAATGCTGCATCGAAGTGGAACAGTCCCTGCACTTCTTTTGTTTCTTCTTGTGCTCAGTGGTGGAGGAGGAAGAACGTTCTAGCAGCTCCTGAAGCTCTTTCTCCATTGATGCCAGGTGCTTTTTCAGCAGGTGGGCATTGAGGGTTTTCTGGTGTCTAACACATGTGACCCTGTTGAAGGACTGGTAGATCTCAATCATCAACCTGGTGTTTGGGGCCTAGGCAGAGGATGCAGCAGGAGTGTTCATCCCTGTACGTGATCTGGGCACTGTACTTGTGGCACTTCTTCTTCAGTCTATGTGATAGAGAAGACATGCAATAAAGTAAGAAAACTAACTGGAATAAGTGAAAATAAGAAAATACTCATCAAAATGGCGATCGACTGGAGCAGAGCTCACCGCGAGGTCCAACTTGCACAGGTCGATGGAGGGAAAGAACTGGAGGGTGGGCATGGGGACGGCCCCCTATATAGTGTCATGCTGACATCCCGTCATGTGATGCCAGGGATGGTCTCCCGCTATAGATTGCTAGCTAAAGGTTTGCCGTATGGTCCTGATGCCAAGGGGCATAGTCCTATATGTTATGACCCACCACAGAAATTCTCTCAAAGTAAGATCTGATTTTCTACAACTGTCAAGGGGTGGGACGCACTGCCAGAAAATGCTCTACAATAACAGTGGAGAAATATAGCCACTCTTTGGCCTTAGCAAACTGAGGACAGTACCTCATGGAAGCAGGAACTAGGACTTAAGTACAGGGCTCAATTGACTATGGCAGCCAGCAAATACTGATACGGACAGATATGATACCCAGTACCTATCTGAGAGGCCACAGTACTGTGGTAGCCTGTTTGTATGAAGGCACCAAATACTACCCCACACCCCAGGTGGCACTGAAAGTAAAGGGGAAAGTCTACTATTAACTGAGGTGGTGACATCAGCACTATCAGCCCTTATTGCAGATTAACCAGTGTATCTGCAGTAGGTGTCACAAGAGCACAGGCCCATAAAGAGCCTACCTTGGGTGACATTTTCCATTTTTGTCTGAAAAAGACATCTTTCATTTCCCAGCAAAAGTCCATGAGTCCAAAGGAAATCGGATGAGGAGCAAGAAGCAATGGTCCCAGACCGATAACATGTATGTATGATGAGCAGGTTGAAGATGTCACTCTTACAGCTGCTTTTAATCAAGTAGAGGTTAAACAGGAGAAAGGGATACGCTCTTATAGTATTATTAAAGGACTGCTATATCGTGTCTGTTTGCACCCCCGCATGGCCTAGAGGCTAGAACAACTAACAGTTCCTGCCATGCATAGAGCCAATGTACTGTACTTGGCACATGACTTGCCTTTTGCAGGGCATATGGGGAGGGAATGTGCCTGAGCCTGGCTGTTGCAATGATTTTACTGGCCTGGAATACATGAGCTGGTGGCTTCCTACTGCCAAGACAGTGCGGAATGCCAGAAGGTGGCAGATATGGGTAAAAAGGACAAGGTGACCCTGATGCCCTTACCTGTGGTAACAACCCCTTTTGAAAAGATTGTTTTGGATGTGGTAGGTTCCCTAGATGCAGTGGCGTCCCCCAGGATGAAACACACTTTTAAAAGCACTGTACAGTATGCTGCAGCAGACCTACTGAATAAAGCAATGTAATTTCAGTGGCAATTAGTCCCTTTTGTCATACAGGAAACTGCGGCATTCACTTCATCCTGGCAGCGTCACATTTTCCTGAATGACAAACAGGACTAATTGCCATTGAAATGACATTACTTTATTCAGTAGGTCTGCTGCAGCATTCTGCAGAGTTCTGCAAAATGCTGCAGAATTGGGTTTAATCTTGGGGGGGCGCTGTAAAAGCAGAAAAGGGAACAGGTTAATTGTAGTAATATGCATGTAACCCCCCTGCAAATGGGGGTTCCCAAAAGACTTCCAGGAGCTTGCTTGAATGCTCCAAGCCTGAATGGTGTTTGGCATTTAAGCCATTTATCAGTGAGTGTTTTTAGAGCCTCTGGTACTGTCTCTTTAAGAGCTGTCTGCTTGCAGACATAATTAGTTTGTATGGGGGGACTGTGTGCTTCTCTGAGTACCACTCGAGCTGCTGCCAATTCACTTCATTTTGCAGTCACTAGGAGTGCAAAGGAACCTATCTGAAAGATGTAACTGTTTGCCAGAAATTATTTAGAGTAATAATGAAATTACAGTTTGTCTAACCTGCTTTCTTTGCAGTCAGAACTGTGTCTGCTAGTTCCCCATTCTAGTTTTGAACTGCTGAACTGGACCAATCAGTGTGGGGTAAGCTAGCTCTAAAATGGTGCCTTGGACGAATCAGAACTTGGACTCATAATCTGAGCCAGCCACAAGAGGATTGTATGGGCAGTGACTCTGGGAGATGTAGTTTAGACTTCAGTGCCTTTTGGACCAACAGCAGCAGTCTATTGTAGTGACAGCCAATCCAGTCAAGAACTGGGAGGAACTCAAAGGAAGTGCCCGGTTTTGTTGGTTGGAGTTTCAGTTGAGCTTTGGCAGTGAAGAAGGAAGGAGCCCTGTGCTTTTCAGTGTGCAGTTTTAGTCAAAAACGTGTATGGCCCAGAGTTCCGGTCTGCAGCTTGTGTAACAGCTTGTTAGGACTGAATCCGTCCTGTGAAAAGAATCAAAGGATCTCTGAAGAGTAGAAACCAGGCTCACCCTGTAGAAGACTGGAGGAATTGCTGAAAATTGCACTCGGTCTGTCAGGAACTGAATCTGCTGTGTGTTCTCCCGGTATTGTGCAGTAATTGCGATCGGGATACAGATGCAGCCTGCCTGGTATAGTGCTTTCTTTTATATGGATGTGTGAAGAGGTTTGTGTACCTCAAGTGAGCCCTGCTGACATTGAAGGACCCTATCTTATTTGGAGGTCGTGAGTACTAATTCAGTGGCTCCCTGTTGAATTGCCATTAAATCCAAATGGAATTACTGTACTGCTGACTGTTTAATTCTCCTTTCTCTGTGTGAAAGGGCCCCTACCAGCTGCCACGGTTTGGACTAGCCACTAGGGCTTGGGTACCCAGGGACAGTAACTGATAGGGATAGGCCTGTGCACAGAGCCATAAAGTAGATTATTAGAGTGATAAGCTAATTAACCTGATTTCCCCTGTCCTTGTTATATCCCCTAAATAAATCAGAGCTGCATGTTTCAGCAAAGTTATACTGCCTGAGGTATTTGTCTATGTTAAAGTACTGTACTGTGATTGTTGCACTGTATCTCATTTCACAGGAGGTCCCAGTGCGGAACCAGACCTGGGGTAAGTGTATACTGTGAAGGTAATTCTGATATATTGAGTGGGCCACTAGTGGGAAGAAAGGGTTGCAGTGTCCCAGAGGGCTGTGACCAAGTTAGTTTAACTATTGCAAACCCTGACCTCTGGGTGGAGGCACCCGCCATTGGATCCAGGCCCCTCAACCTGTTAGTGCAAATCAGGCAGGGGTAGTAGCCCCTGGGATAGCCCATCTAGGGGTTACATTTTGAGGCTCACCGCTGGGATTGTGTGTCCTCTAGTGGCCATATTTACGAACCACTGTTAAGAAAAAATGGGTACCCGACAGAAGTGGCTGTGCACCGGCTGGTGGAGGTGTACTGGGAGGAGATCGACCCCAAAATGCTATGCTTATCCTGGACATCCCCTGGTATCAATACGGACACTGTGCAGGAGTACTTTCCAAGGTGGAAGGTTTACAAACCCTGTGGTGGTGGGTCGGCATGCTAATCTGCTCACCCACACTTTCCTGGCCCTAGCAGAGTTTAAGGATCCCATAGATAGCTCCAAAGTGCCACAGACCATTACCCCAGAGGAGCCCTCACTGCTTGGAGAGTGATAACTAAGGACAGTAAAGACCCAGGGAATCAGCCCCACCACTATCTGAAACTTTTGAGGAGAAATTTGCTGAATGGTTGCTGAGAGGGAAAACTGTGGAGGACTTGAAGAAACTATTCTTGCCACCTGGGGTGTTCCTCCCCAACACCCTCTCCTGCTCCAGTGCCCTAATGGTGGCTGAACCAATGCAGACTCCTATTTCTGCACCTGCCATTAGTCCGACTCTTACCGAAGGTTGAGGATCTTCTCTGGCACCTCCCCACCCCAAGGGAGGATGACTGGGAGACCTGGATGAGACTATGTTGCCCCAAGTGCTAGAATGGCAATGCTCGGAGGCGAAAAGCAAAAGAGGTGTTAGTGAGAGCCTCGAGGTCCTGCCCTGGCTACCATCCATGCAAATGGGCCAGTAACCCTGAAGTGACTGCACAGGCCTATCTTGAGGCCTTGGAGAATGTGTATGGAGCCCAGATTCTGATGAGGACCTATGGTGGAGAGTAAGAAATGCACAACAGTACCAAGGGGAGTTGTTGTCTGTGTATGTCTCTTGGCTGGAAAAATTGTTGCAAGAATGCCTCAGAAAGGGTAGTTTGCCAGCGATTGAACTGGACCGAACCAGACTGGACAGAATCCTTAAGTCTGCCCCTTCTCAGAACTGCTGTTGCTTCAGTTCACGCCTGGCAAATCGACTGGAATCCCCACCTCCTATGATGAGTTGATGAGAGAAATTTGAGGAGTTGAGAAAAGCCACCTCGGGAGGTACCTGCACCAACAGCTGTGGCTACGACCGAGTGACTGAGGGTGACCCATCAAGTGAAGTTCAGGGCAGAGGTTGACAGTTAATGAGTGCTCTGACAAGGAAAAGATATGCCACAATGGGGCGAACTGTTGAGAGAGATCCGGAATCACAAAACAGTCCTTTTATGAAGGCCACGCCTGCAAGCACGGGCCCTGACCTATATCCGACTGCATCTGCTATAGGGGGTGGGGGTACCACCCATGTATCTCCTGCTGATAACAGCTCCAAACTCAATTCCTTGACCATGGAAGTGGAGAAACTAACGAGATGTCTCCAAATGCTTATCACGCCTGCAGACAGAATGGCACCCAGGTTTCCAGTTAGTAATACCCCGCCCTGGCTCCCAGTGTGGCGCCGGCCAGCTCAAACCCAGAAAGTATGTTTTGCTATAATTGTGGAAAGATGGGCACAAAAAGGAATGCCAGTCCCCAAAAGACACTGACAAAGTTGCATATAGGCTACAAGGAGAGCTTCGGAGAAGAAATCAGTGGTTAAGAGGTGCACGACATGATCCCAGTGAGGGCACCAAAAATGCTAATTCACGCCCTTTGTGGCAAGGTCAGTTGCCCAGGCCCCACTACCGCCTCTCCAGACTGGTCCAGAATAGTGGGTCCCTCCATGGAGACCACTGTAAAGGTGAATGGAGTGTCTACAAGAGCTGTATTAGACAGTGGCTCCCAAGTGACAATTACGTTCCAGGATTGGTATCAGAAGCATTTGTCAGACGTACCCTTACAACCATTAGAAGGACTGCATGTATGGGGGTTAAGTGAGAAGGCCTACCCCTATTCCGGGTATATCCGAATTTGGCTGTCTTTCCCCACCTCCGTGGCTGGAGTGGCCGAACAAGTAGAGACCCTAGCCTTAGTGTGTCCCCCCACTGGACTGTGTGATGGTGTCCCTTTGTTGATTGGAACAAATGCTCATATGTTCGGAAGGCTGGCACAGTTGTGTTATGAAAAACAGGGGTCAAAGACTAGTAGAGCTTTAAGAGTTCCGGCTTTAATTAAGAAGGCCTATGAGGCACAGAGAGATGCTGAAAAACAGAACCAGAGGAACCGGTCGGAATTGTATGGAAGAAGGATCCTGAGTCTCTGATCCTGGCGCCAAATGCCCAGTGTACCTTACAGGAGAGGTCCGTATCAGAAAGGATGATAGAATAAAATATTAATGTTGGATGCACCAGGCGATGGAAAATTGCCAGAGGGACTGCTGGTCAAGCCTAGTATTTTGCCGCTAGAGCCCATGCTTATGCCAGAAGGGTAATGGTCCAAGTTCATAATGTGTCTGAAAGAGACATTCGAGTAAACAGAGGTTGCATCCTGGCTAATGTGCATTGTGCAGACACTGCAGTGCTACCCAGCAGCAAGAGTTCAAGGAAGAATGACAGAGTAACGCCTGACTTGTTTGATTTCGCGACTCCCGCTGCCAGCTGAATGGAAAGTGAGGATCAGTGAGAAGCTTGCCCAGAGAGACCAGG
Organism: Neoceratodus forsteri; assembly: GCA_016271365.2. Classification (NCBI taxonomy): domain Eukaryota; kingdom Metazoa; phylum Chordata; order Ceratodontiformes; family Ceratodontidae; genus Neoceratodus; species Neoceratodus forsteri. Next base: position 373,208,114 of record CM057457.1, on the reverse strand, counting down.
TGTTTTCTTTAAAGGAATGGGATGTAGGATGCGTGCAAGGGCTGAGCACAATATCCGGCTGCATGTGAAAGACCATTTCGTGAGAGGTCTCGCGCCTGGCACCTGCTGACATAGATGATGTGAGACGGCATCTGCAAGAGATGTTAGCTGCTGGTGTAATACAAGAATCCAGAAGCCCTTATGCTTCCTCCATTGTGGTAGTGAGGAAAAGAATGGAACAGTAAGGATGTGTGTGGATTATCTACCTTAAACCGCGGACTATCCTGATCAGTACACATGCCCGCATTCAGGATGCTTTGGACTGCCTAAGCAGGAGCAAGTGGTTCTCTGTGCTGGATCTCCGATGGGTACTACCAGATCCCGATGGCCCCAGAGGACCATGAGAAGACGGCCTTTATCTCACTCCGCTTGGTCTATGAATTCAATGAGGATGCCTCAAGGATTTCAGGTGCCCAGCCACTTTTCAACGATTGATGGAGCGTGCAGTGGGGACATGAACTTACTAGAGTGCCTGGTATACCTAGATGATGTTATTGTGTTTGGCAGCTCACTGGAGGAACATGAGAGCAGATTATTTAAGGTATTGGACCGACTGGAGGACTTTGGCCTTAAACTGTCCATTGATAAGTGTCAATTCTTTCAAACATCAGTAAAGTATGTGGGACACATAGTATCCACCGAGGAATAGAGACCGACCAAGTAAAGTTGAGGCCTTGACCACCTGGCCACAGCCCAAAAATCTAAAAGAACTGCAAAGATTCCTGGGATTCTGTGGTTATTATCGGCGCTCATCAAGGACTATTCAAGAGTGATCCGCCTTTACTTAACCTTACTCAAGGTATCCCCAACCCACAAAAAATACCAAAAGTCAGCGTCCCTCAAGACTGAAAGAGTGTATTTTCATCTGAGTAAGTATTTGGGGCCCGCTGGACTCCTGATTGTGAGACTGCTTTTCATGAGATCATATATCAACTTACCCATGCTCCAGTGCTGGCCTATGCCGATCCAAGAAAACCTCACGCCCTGCACACTGATGCTAGCTTGCAAGGGTTGGGGGCTGTGTTGTACCAAGAGCAACGAGAATGGCCTGAGACCAGTGGCCTTTGCCAGTAGAAGCCTGACCCCATCCGAAAAGAACTATCCTGTACATAAGTTAGAGTTCCTAGCTTTGAAGTGGGCTATTGTTGACCAATTCCATGAGTACTTGTATGGGGCTAAAATACTAGTAAAACTGACAATAATCCTTTGACCTATGTGCAGACCTCAGCTAAGTTGGATGCCACTGGCCATAGGTGGCTTTCTCGCATTATCTACATATGACTATGCTCTCGAATACCGAGCAGGTCTGAACCACATAGATGCTGATGCTCTCTCCCGGAGGCCTGTTCCCCAGAATGATTGGGTCCGATTGGCAGAACCTGACATTCGGGCACTCTGCGGAAGTTTGACAGGAGGAACAAATGTCCACGGACGCAGTGGACTGCATGGTGGATTGCTTGGGACCCTCTGAGAATTGCATTCCTGCTGCTTATTGCAACTTTTCTGCAATAGACATTGGTGCACTGCCTCAGCTGGACAATGACAGTATTCAGGCGGCTCAATCCCGCGATCCCATGATCAAAGCAGCTTTAGAAGCCTCTATGCAGGAAAGATGTGTCCAAATTACTCCACTGATTTGAGAACTGCACTGTTATACAAAGAAGGTCCTAAGTTGAAACTGATCAATAAACTGTTATACAGAGAAACAGTAGACAGAGGGGACAAGTAGACAAACAACAACTAGTGCTGCCCTGCCTTCGAGACTCAGTACTGAGGTCCTTGCACAACATGGGCACCTTGGTATAGACACAACACTTGACTTGGTGAGATCCAGATTCTATTGGCCTAAGATGGGGCTGATGTGGAGCAACACATTCGAACTTGTAGTCGCTGCTTACAGAGGAAAGCTTTGCCCCAGAGGGCTGCCCCTTGTTAACATCACCACCAGTGCACCCATGGAGCTGGTCTGTATTGATTTTCTGAGTTTGGAGTCAGATCAAAGAAATATCAGTAATGTGCTGGTGGTCACTGACCATTTACGAGATATGCCCAAGCTTTCCCACCAAAGACCAGAAAGCATCCACTTGGCCAAAGTACTTGTAGAAAACTTTTTGTTCACTAGGGGCTCCACAAAGAATCCATTCTGATCAAGGAAGAGACTTTGAGAGTCGTCTGATCAAAGAGATGCTTTCTCTGCGGGAGTGCAAAGTCCAGAACCACTCCTTACCACCTCCAGGGGACCCACAGCCTGAACGTTTCAACCACACTTTGCTAGATATGCTAGGCACCTGCCAAAGGACAAGCCTAGATGGAGCCAACAAATTAGCACCCTGGTACATGCTTATAACTGCACCAAAAGTGATGCCACTGGATTCTCCCCTACCGCCTGATGTTTGGAAGAGAAGCTCGACTACCAGTAGATGTGTGTTTTGGGGTCTCTCCTGATGGGGTTCAAGCTGACAACTATTTACAGTATGTGCAAAGTTAAAGGCCCAGCTAACTCATGCGTACCAACTGGCTCAAACCATGGCTGCCAAAAGAAATCTGGCCAACAAAGAAAGGTATGATAAAAGGTGAAAGCACAGGAACTCCAGGAGGGAGATCGGGTATTGCTAAGAAATCTGGGACTGCATGGCAAGCACAAGATTGCTGACAGATGGCACCATCTCCCTCACATTGTAGTGGGCAAACTAGATGATCTGCCAGTGTACAAAGTAAGGCCTGAGAATAATTCAAAAGATGTAAAACAATGCATAGAAATCATTTACTGCCCATTGGACAAATCTTAAATGAGTCTGAGCCCTAGAAGATGCCCCTCTGGACCAGTGACTAGAGCTGCTGCTAAGAAAAGATCAAGAAAGTCTGCACCTACAGAAGCAAAGTTAAAGTGTTCCCTCACAAGTCCCAGTTGAGCATGACTGTCAGTCCATATCGGAAGAAAGTGAGAGTGACTTTGAATACTATCCTTCTTACGAACTGAGTCAATTGTTTAGGGCAATCCCTAGTCAATACTGGAGACAAAGCTGGGCCTTCTGGACTGTCTAAGCCCCAGCTTCATCCCTGGAGCCAATGCTCCCAGAAAGTGAAGTGCAAAGCATCAGATCAGATGAAATGGAATCATTGTGCATGGTTGAACTGTTTGAGCTTTCAGGGAGGAAAATGATAGATTGGGGCAGACTGGTGATACACCCGAACAAGAAGAGTATTTTGAGTGCCCTGACAGTCCACTGCCAGTGTCTGAAAGCTCCATGCAGGCCAAATGTTGTGGACTCAGAAACTGTAACTCCTGGAGCTGAAAGTGCCCCAAGTTCTAGCCTCTCTACCCCCATGGAGACTCCCCTGACAAGTGAGGACAATGCTGAAAATGAGGCTCAGAGTGCAGAGACTATAACAGTTCCCCCTAGAAAGACTGGTCGAGCTGTAAAGCCTGTGGTGCACCTCAGTTATGATTCACTTGGGAGGCCTGTGGACTTGCCTCTCAATGTTGTCCATAAAGGAGTGTATGTGTCCCCGAGCTCATTGCCCAAACTGAGCATCAGTGCTAACTCCAAGTTATTTGTGTTGCCCTCTAAGTATGGTGCCCTTGCTTATCCAGCCCCAAGGTAACTGATAGGAAAGGCCCCCTCTCTTCAGGTTTCATGTGCAAGAGGTAATAACTTGAGTTATGGTACAATGTGTATGTAATACTGTGTAAAGTGGACGTGCAAATGTTTCAGAAATGTGTTCTTGGTAAAATGATATATTGACTGATGATTACATGTGCGAGCCTAATGCAAATGTATATGGTTGCAGTTGAAACTTATAAGTACTTGCTGACGCTGACGCCAAGCTTTCTCCCAGGCCAGGAAGGGTGTAACCCCCACAAATGGGGGTTCCCAAAGACTTCAGGAGCTTGCTTGAATGCTCCAAGCCTGAATGGTGTTTGGCATTTAAGCCATTTATCAGTGAGTGTTTAGAGCCTCTGGTACTGTCTTTAAGAGCTGTCTGCTTGCAGACATAATTAGTTTGTATGGGAAGACTGTGTGCTTCTCTGAGTACCTCGAGCTGCTGCCAATTCACTTCATTTTTGCAGTCACTAGAGTGAAAGGGAACCTATCTGAAAGATGTAACTGTTTGCCAGAAATTATTTAGAGTAATAATGAAATTACAGTTTGTTTAACCTGCTTTCTGCAGTCAGAACTGTGTCTGCTAGTTCCCCATTCTAGTTTTGAACTGCTGAACTGGACCAATCAGTGTGGGGTAAGCTAGCTCTAAAATGGTGCCTTGGACGAATCAGAACTTGGACTCATAATCTGGGCCAGCCACAAGAGGATTGTATGGGCAGTGACTCTGGGAGATGTAGTTTAGACTTCAGTGCCTTTTTGGACCAACAGCAGCAGTCTATTGTGGTGACAGCCAATCCAGTCAAGAACTGGGAGGAACTCAAAGGAAGTGCCGGTTTTGTCGGTTGGAGTTTCAGTTGAGCTTTAGCAGTGAAGAAGGAAGGAGCCCTGTGCTTTTCAGTGTGCAGTTTTAGTCAACGTGTGTAAGGCCCAGAGTTCCGGTCTGCAGCTTGTGTAACAGCTTGTTAGGACTGAATCTGTCCTGTGAAAAGAATCAAAGGATCTCTGAAGAGTAGAAACCAGGCTCACCCTGTAGAAGACTGGAGAATTGCTGAAAATTGCACTCGGTCTGTCAGGAACTGAATCTGCTGTGTGTTCTCCCGGGTATTGTGCAGTAGTGCGATCGGGATACAGATGCAGCCTGCCTGGTATAGTGCTTTCTTTTATATGGATGTGTGAAGAGGTTTGTGTACCTCAAGTGAGCCCTGCTGACATTGAAGGACCCTATCTTATTTGGAGGTCGTGAGTACTAATTCAGGGTCGCTCCCTGTTGAATTGCCACATTAAATGCAAATGGAATTACTGTACTGCTGACTGTTTAATTCTCCTTTTCTCTGTGTGAAAGGGCCCTACCAGCTGCCACGGTTTGGACTAGCCACTGGGGCTTGGGTACCCAAGGACAGTAACACAGTAAAGGATAGGCCTGTGCACAGAGCCATAAAGTAGATTATTAGAGTGATAAGCTAATTAACCTGATTTCCCTGTCCTTGTTATATCCCCTAAATAAATCAGAGCTGCTTGTTTCAGCAAAGTTATACTGCCTGAGGTATTTGTCTATGTTAAAGTACTGTACTGTGATTGTTGCACTGTATCTCATTTCACAGGAGGTCCCAGTGCCAGAACCAGACCTGGGGGTAAGTGTATACTGTGAAGGTAATTCTGATATATTGTGTGGGCCACTAGTGGGAAGAAAGGGGGGTTGCAGTGTCCCAGAGAGCTGTGACCAAGTTAGTTTAACTATTGCAAACCCTGACCTCTGGGTGGAGGCACCCGCCATTGGATCCAGGCCCCTCAACCTGTTAGTGGCAAATCAGGCAGGGGTAGTAGCCCCTGGGATAGCGCCATCTAGGGGTTACATGCAAATATGCCACAAGATATCCTAAAGCCTTTCCCCTGTGACCTGTGACAGACCCAAAACATTGCTAAAGAATGGGCTAAAATGTTCCATCATATGGGGATACCTAAAGAAATGTTAACCGATCAAGGGAGCAGTGCTGTGATGCTGAAAGAGCTCTAGCAGTTGCTGGGGATAGTTGCAGTATGCCGCTCTCCATGCCATGCTCAAACAGATGGCCAGGTGGAGCATTTTAATACAACTGTAAAGAAGATGCTGCAGAAATATTTGAGTGAAGGGTCAAGAACCAGGACCAATATTTACCTTAACTACTGTGTGCTCTCTACCCCACTTTGTGTGCTAGTTTTGATTACTGTTTGGTTGTGTTTACATTTACAGCTCATTTATTTTCTTGCATATACTTTAGCCTATATTTATTCCTGCTGGACTGTGTTAATCCGATGACTGCTGTTATTCTTCCTGGGACTCCCATGAAAATGAGATGCTGTATCTCATGGGGTCATCCCATTTGGAATAATTTCAAATAAATAAAGAATACATGTGCTTTTGTTTTTTCTCTGGCTTTGGTAACTGTCTGCATTTAAGTGTGATTTTGTTTTTTTACTCAGGAGAATCACAGTGTTATAATGCAAATAGTCACCAGAGCCAGCCAGTCAGATCACAGTTGTAACTGATGAAGGAGGCTCAGAATACCATGGGATGGGACGAGGAAACAAGGAAGTCACAGACATAAAGCAATGAAATGAAATACAGTTCTATTCTTTTGTGATTGGCTGTGGTGACTATTTATGTTTAAAAAATGTGACTTTGCTTTTTACTTCGTGAAATCACATTTTTATAGTGCAGATAGTGACCAGAGCCAGTCAAAATACATACTTCCAAGATTTAAGATTTTTATTTAGAATGGGAAAAGGTATAACAAGGCCAACTTAACTTGCACTCATTTACACTGGTTTCCTGATGATAGCACAAAACGTTTGCATAAAAAAATAGATACATGATAAAATAAACATAATGGGCCAGATATTCAAAAGGGTTGCGCTATGCGCAATGGGGTTGCTCCAGCGCAAGTCCGAAAATGTGCCATTCTGCGATATTCAGCGGTAGGCGTTGCGCTACCGAAAACATGCTGAGCAACAGTGCAAAGCAAATGAAGGCATGCGCAACCGAAGGGGGTGGATCCATGCATAAAGAGCGCAATGCGATATTGAAAGGCTTGTGCAATGCGCAACAGCGGATCAGCCGGAAGGTGTGCCACGGCGGAAATGAGCCAAAATAAAAAGGCTCAGAATGCTAAAGGGAAGCCACATGAGGCAGGGAGACAGAGAAGGCCAGAGTGGCAAAGAGTGCAGGCCAGGGAGTGCACAGGACAGAAGAGGGACAAGGGAAGGTGTGTGGGGCCACAGAGTGCAGAGGCCAGTAGGTGTACCTGGTGCAGTGGAGGTAGCATTCACGACAGTGGGGGTAACAGAGCAACAGGAGCCAGGGGGGAACACAAGCCAGGGACATGGACAGTGCCAGCTTCCACATGGAAGCTGTAATGAGGGGGGTGAGAAGGCTTGCTGCAGGGAGACATGGCTGTGGAAGGGCCTGTCGGCAGTATGCCCCCAACAGGCAGTACCATGCCCGCATCAGCTTTGAGCTGTATTCGGATGTTGAGATTGTGGGCTGGTACTGCCTGAACAGGGAAATACTGAAGTGGCTCTGTGAGCTGTGCAGTGATGTGATGCAGGCACCCTCACGACGGAGTCACACTCTGTCAGTTGAGACAAAGGTAACAGCCTGCATGTGCCTGCTCGCCATGGGTACCTTCCAGAGGCCAACAGGGGACACCACAGGCATAACACAGTTGGCCACGTCATGCATCCTCACCTAATTCCTCAGCGCACTGCTGCCACATGCTGCAGAGTACATCCATTTCCCCAGCACCGTGGCAGAGCGTACAGCAAACATGCAGGAGTTCCACAGGGTAGCACGTATGCCTGGAGTGCTAGGGCAATAGACTGCACCCATGTGGCTATTCACACACCACCTGGCCCCGATGGTGCTGCATGCAGCAACCGAAAGGGTTTCTCCAGTGTCAACTGCCAGGTGGTGTGTGATGCTAGTGGGTGCATCATCAATGTCTGTGCCACACACCCTGGCAGAGCACATGATTCATTGATATGGCACCAATCTGCACTATGCCATCGATTTGAGAGTGGGGACATCCCCACAGGACATCTAGTGAGTGAGTATGCATGTAGGAGTGGCAAAGTTGGGGCAAGGGTGGGAAAGCCACAGGTGCTATGGTAGTGGCACACAGGGCTAGGAGCAATATGGACCTGAACATGATACTTATCTCCACTATCTCCACACAGGTGACAGTGGATATCCACTCCATCCCTGGCTGCTCACACCCTACCGGTGCCTCATGACCCCATTGCAGCAACGCTTCAATGAGGCACATGCCACCACACGCAACATCATCGAGTGGGTGTTTGGGATGCTGAAGGCATGCTTCCGATGCCTAGACTCCTCCAGCAGTGCCCTACAGTACAGCCCCTCAAAGGCCTGTGGGATATTCCTGGCCTGTTGTATCCTGCACAACATGGCCAAAGACTGTGGGATAGCCGTACAGGTTGAGGAGGGGGACAGCGATGGGGACACTGGTGATGTTAATGATGATGGGGATGAGCAGCCCCCCCTTGGATGGCGTGACCCCCAACTGATCCGGCAGGCCCAGCTGCACTGGGACACCATCACAGAGGAGCATTTCTCATGACACAGGTAAGTCATGGGGCCATGTGCAACCAACACTGTCTAGGTGCAACCCACAGGCACACAGGGTAACACACCAGGGGTGCATGACGGCAAGGGGAGTGGAATGGTCCAGGCGCACAAACACACCATCAGGGAGGGGTGAATAGTTACACACTACATGGACACACACACACACCAGGCACAGAGCGTACATGGGCAGGTGCACAGCAGAGGAGGAACAGACATGTCAAATACACAGATTCATGGACCACCCCCACCACCTGTACTGTCCAAGTACATGTGTCAGATGCTGGGCACCCTTGCACCTTGGTGTACAGTACAATGCAGGAATCATCATGCACATGCACCTGTGGACAGCAGTTGGGTGGGTGTGCAGGTGGTCCGTGTGTCGGCGTGTTGGGCAGGGCATTCACCAGTGCACTGCCCACCATGAAACACATTGCACACAGGGCAGCACCAGACAGGGCCCTCACTGGGAGACAGGTCAGTCATGTGGCACTGTGCCACGGCCACCTCGGATGCATGGGCGGCCCCGCCGTGACCCAGCAGCACTGGCAGGCTGAGCATGGGCCACATGGGGTGGCACCGATGTATCATCAGGGGTCCCACTACATGAGCGTGACCTTGTCTACACAGGGGTCTGCAGCATGCCAAACATACCTGCACCAGGGGTGCTCGGGATGCACACAGCAGAACCCTGCGTTGACAGGTTAGATGTTGCATGATGCTGGGAATGGGGAGTGGAGAGCGTACTGTGTGGGGTGTGCGGTACAGGGGCACCTGACTGTGTGCCCAATGCGGCCACAACAGCGACCAATGCCTGGGTCTGCCTGTCAATAGTGGTGGTCACATCCATCCGCATTTGGACGATCTCTGCAAGGAATATTGCATTGTCCCTGTTGTGTCGCTCCACAGCAATGCACAGTGCCTCCACAGATGTTGCAACCTGAATCTACTGCTGTACTGATGCCTGCAGCAGGCGGGTGTGCTCATCAAATGGGCCATCCAACACATCGGCAGTCTGTCCCCCAGGGTATGGAAGTTCCTGATGCTCAACACCCCTTGAGGGTCTGTGCTGTTCACCAGGACCAGATATGGGCAAGTCATGAGGCGGTGTGCATATGCCACCGTTGAACCCTGTACCCCCAGACCCAGTGGGTGACTCCTGCTGCTGCCCCTCCAACTGCTGTGCCACAGGGACCAGTCGTTCCACTGCTGTGTCCGCAACAGTGCCAGAGACCTGCAAAGCCACCAGTGCTGCCCCACCAGTGCTGACGGCACAGCCTGGGACTGTGCTGACGTGCTGGCACACATGTTAGAACCAGCTAGGTCCAGGGGCATGTGCTGTCCTGCTGTGTGTCCATTATGTGACACACAGGTGTCACTGCCCTTTGGAATCCTTGCATCATCAATGGTGCAGGCTAATGCAATAGCCACAGCGTGCTGGCATGCTTGCATACCAGACTGCAGAGACACAGGATGGGCACCCCCCCACACCTGACTCACCAACATCGGAGATGGCAGCCAGGCGTGCACACTGGTGCAATGCATGCTGACTGGCAGCAGAGGTGGATGGGCCCTCCTCCAACCCTGGCTGGATGTCCACACTGCATGGGCCCACCACCTGTAACAGAAAGTGAGAACATGTTAGTGCATGGGATCAACCTCCCCCCACCACCACCATGTCATACCGTGCAGTGGTGAGCTTCCACCTGTCTGGAAGCCACCTCCTGGAACGCCCTTGATGGCACTGCACTGCATGGATGCAGCCAGGTGGTTCTCTGCTGGGGTCAGCTGCACCACCTCTGGCTGGCCCCCACCTGTGGCAGTGCGTGCCGCCCTGAGGGTTGCCACCGTCTCTTTCACCCATCTCCTGTCGGTCCCCATCTTTTTCTTACATTCCTGCACTGAGCGCTGGTGGCTTCCGTGCAGGTTTACAGCACAAGCTACCCCCTCCCATGCAGCAGCATGAGCCTGAGGGGTGCCCCGCCATCCACTAAGTAGTGGCTCCTCATCCAGGTAGGCCTGGAAGAGTGCCTCTGTTTTGGACCTTGTGAAGTTGGGCCTCCTCTTCCGCCCACCATCATCCTCCTCACCCAGTCCTTGCTCGGCCATATCACGGTCTGTATGGGTGGAAGTGGACACCTGTCACTGTGCAGTTTACAGCATTATCCCATGACCATTGTCCAGAACATCACACAGCATGCAACTCACCTCTCACTTGCAGTAACCAAATATGCCCACCGCAGATTACTGTCGCACATTTATAGCACAATGCATGCAAATTGGGAGTGGAGCAACTTTAATGAGATGCAAATCGCGCCACTGCACCTTTGAATGACTGATCAGATGATTTTCATATGACGGCTGAATATCACGCTGTTGCACTTTGCACACTACGGTACAGCCGTCTGAGCCAATGGCACATTTCTGTGACTGCGTAGTACACCGCACTGTGCATGCCCAGGTAGCTTACGCAGGCGTCTGCCATGCTGATGATATGCTGTGTGCGATCCGCATTTTAAGACACGGCCACCATTGTGCCAGTGGCACTACAGCACTGGTCACCTGGTGGTGCTGTGGCACAACTGCGCAGTAGTCCACTGTGGCATTGGCACACAGGTGACCAATTGCGCTGGACGTGTAGATGTCCAATGGTACTGTGCATGGCCTTGTGTACAGACCCATGACCTTGTGCCTGACCTTTGCCCCCTGGCACTGTATGCCTGGTGTGTCTACGGCTCTATCGCGCTGTTCGGTAACAGCGCGATATGGACCGATGGCGCCATACGAACAGCACGATAGGGACTGATGGAGCTGTATTGCACAACATTTCCACATGGGGTTGTCGCGTTGTGGAGCGCCATATTGCCTACTATACGCCTGAAGGGATGGCACACAGGAGAGCTCCACAGTGGAGTGCATTGGAGGTGGCCAACCTGGTGGCTGTGGTGGAGCCTCACCATGGGTCACTGTTTGGGGGTGAACCCCTGAACATGTCCCGCACCCATATGTGACAGTAGGTGGCCACTGATCTCGAGCAGGCCACTGGGTGGCAGAGGACACCGGAGCAGTGAAGGCACCGGTACAGTGAACATAGCAGGAGGGAGCAGGCACTGCTGGCGCGCCTCAGGTCACATGCCAGGAGGGGCGTTGTGCCTAGGCCAGGTGGGTGTGCCGTCTATGCACCTGTATTGTCCGCATGGGTAACATTATGTAATGTGACCAGCGCATGGGGGAGGGCTGGTCTATGGTTTGCTGTGACGGTGTTTGCAGGTGTGTGATGTATGGGTCTGGCTGTGTGTGCAGGCACACTCAATGGGGCAGTTGGCTGTCTGCTTTGGGATCTCACTGATGTGTTTCTCAACATTTGTCTCCCACAGGCATGGAGGAGGAGAGGCGGACCCAGGATGAGACTCGGAGTGGCGGTGCAGAGGTGGCAGCAGTTTTGGGCCACAGCAGCAGCAGCGGCTTGATTAGGGTGAGTATTATTTCATCATGGATGATATTGCATGCTGTGGGGGGGGCACGGCCACCATCTATGGACAACACTACAATGCACTCAACATGTGACAGTCATCACTGTCCAGTGGCACTACATGTCTGTGAGTGCATCACTGGTGGTCCATGCATGCACTGGGCACATGGCTGTGGCACTAGCATCCTACCACGTAGCCACATCACTGGACAGCCTTGGTTGTGCTGTGCTGGTCATGGGCAGTGTGTGTGTGTGTGTGTGTGTGTGTGTGTGTGTGTGTGTGTGTGCAGTGGTACACATAGCTGTTGCTGCCTGGTTGGACATGTCTTGTGCATGGTCACTGTGGGTGGGTGCAGTCCATCACAGGAGTGGAGCACTTGGATGTATGCCATGCATAATGGGTGGGCTTCAGGGATATGGACAGTCACAGCCATTGACTCTGATCCCTTGTTCTAGGTATCCGGATCCTGCACCACATTGACAGGTCAATGCAGCGGCTGACACGGGTGGCGATGGATTCGCTTGCCATCCTGCTGAACCTATAACAACATGATGTGCGGCAGAGGAGGAGGCCCCAGGCCCAGCACCAGGTGGCAGGAGAGCAGGTTGGCAGGCAGTAGCTGGCCATCACCTCACCCCACCTTCCCTCTCCCGGTTGTTCACCCCTGCCCCTTACCCACCCCTACCTTGTACCCATACCCCCACCCCTGTTTTGTATATTTGTACATAGTTATAGTTGTTGTTCTTCTTATTCTTGTTTATTGGAAATATATATTTTGATATGAATACTGTGGTGGTCTCTGATTTGCAGCTGGCTATAGGTGCTCAGTTGCAGTGGTGTGTGCATGGCATCTGGGGTGGTATAGTCATGTGTGTGTGTGGGTGTGTGGGGAGGTGTCTCTGGTGTGGGTGTGGCTTTCAGTCAGTATTGCTGTGTGCTGCCACCCACTGCTGGGTGCTCATGGTGGGTCTGGCTTGTATGGTTGGGGTGGGATAGTCAGACTGTGCCAGGTTGTGGTGCAAGTCTGTGCGCAGCACAACTTGGATGCGCAGGGGCATTGACAGGGTGCTATTCAACGGAGCTGCGACATGGCACAACATTGTTGAATATCGCTCCTTGGCCACCTGCTGTGCACATGGCACAGTGGCACTGCCCCAGCACAAGTGGCCAGAGTGCAGCAGGGGATGTGCTAGTGCAAGTGCCGTTGCGATAGGTGCAACTACCATGCTATTCAAAAGTGCATATGCAAATGGAGCCATAATGTATGCAAGGCGCAAATGGGGCCATTTGCATGCAGATGTGCGGATCCCCGGCGACTTTCGCCTGGTGCCCTGCCAGGCTGCAACCTTCGGGGACCAACGCCCCCTGCACAAGTGGCAAAGTGCCCCACTACCTGATCATAGGCATATGCTATTAAGAATAGTCCCATATCCCTGGTGATCCAGTGGACCGCTCACAGCCCAATCGCGGGCAGAAGTACAGTACAACTACCCTCCCATATCTCTGGTGGTCCGGTGGACCAGTCATGGCCTGATCACGGGTGTCAGTAATATCTTATGACTAACCAATCCAACCCTGGTGGTCCAGCGGTACCCCACTCACCACCTGCCCACTGAGCCCCACTCCCCCGGTCTGTGGTGGGTGGCAGCTCCTCACCCACTTGCCGCCCTGCCGCCCGCTGACTGATTCCATACGGTAGGGCTATACACCCATTGGTCCACAGCATGAGCCAATGGACATGCAGTCTGTACCATACCACACAGTTCAGAAATGTGAATGGATTCATTCACATATCTGGACTGTGTAGTGTGTATGGGCTACATGCCCATTAACTCACACAGACCAATGTGTCTTCCTTACCTATGGAAGTATTGGCGGCAAAGTAGGGCTGCCACCCACGCTGACAAGGGGCAGTGGGTGGCGGTGCTCAGTGCAGGGTGGGGAGGGGGTACTGCTAGACCACCAGGGTTGGATTGGCTTGTCATAAGATATTACTGACTCCCACATTTGGGCTGCGAGCAGTTCACTGGGCCAACAGCCAATTAGCTTTGCTAATCTGTTTGTGGGTTGGGTGGAGGAACTTTTTTTTCTCTCATTCACAGTGACTGTGCCTGAACTCTACAAACGCTACATTGATGACTGTGTGGGAGCCACCTCCTGCTCCAGGGAGACCCTCCAAGTCTTCCTGGACAAGTTCACCACGGCTCATCCTTCCCTTCAGTACACTGTGGAAGTATCCTCCTCTACACTGCCTTTCCTGGATATCCAGCTCTCAGTCCAGAACACTGGTCTGAAGACATCAGTCTATTATAGACCCACTGACTCTCACAGTTTCCTCCTCCATAGCTCCTTCCATCCTAAACATGTCAAGAATGGCCTGCCTTATTCACAGTTTCTTAGACTTGGCAGGTTATGCAGTGAAGAGGATGATTTTGCTGAGCAGACCCAAATAATGCATAGTTTTTTTATCAACAGGGGATACCCTAAAAGCACAGTGGACAGAGCACTCTCCTGGATCAGTAACATGCCCTGTAACCTTGACCCCTGCAGAAGGGATACTATCACACAAGAACAACAACGAATTCCACTAGTTCTTCCTTCTTTTCACAGGATCATCACTAGTAACTTTCCCATTTTGCAAACTGACCCTAACATTGGTGCTTCCTTTACAGAACCACCTGTTGCCTCCTATCACCAGCCACCTAACTTGCGCAATCTCCTGGTAAAAAGCAGCCTACCCACTCCTAACAGTTCCTCCCCCCCAGGTACCAAACCTTGCAACAGGGCTTGCTGCTACACCTGCAAATTTGTTTCCAGTGTAACTGAGATTCGGGGGCCTACAGGTGTTTTTCACATCACCAAGGAGTTCTCATGCACCTCCACTAATGTGGTGTACTGTATTCTTTGCAGGAGGTGTTCAGCTATGTACATCGGAGAAACTGGTAGGCGTCTTGCTGACCGTTTCAGGGAACATTACAGAGCAGTCAGGAATGGTGAAACTGCTAAACCCATTGTATCCCACTTAATCTCCAGGGACCACAATGTCAATGACCTTTCTGTTTGTGTCCTTCAGCAAGGCTTCCGGGATCCTGACCATAGAAAAAACATGGAAGCCAAGCTGATCATCCACCTTGGCTCCCAGCAGCCCTCTGGTTTAAATGATAGACTTATTTTCCACTAACATCTTTCAGCCATTCCCTTTTTTTTCCCTAAAGTCAATTTGTTTTTGTACTCATTTATTTTTCATTTTCACCATGTGTCTCCATTTCTGTCTCCTTCTCACACATTTGTCACCTTTCAGCCTTCTTACACGGCCCTGTTAATCAGTCTCTACCTGGGAACTTCCCCAGCTCTTTTCTCATATGTTTATCTTTCCCATCATCACCTTTTTGTTTCACAGATTCTCTCTTAATCTTACCATTTTCACTTCTTCTCCTTAGCCTCCCCTTCTTCTTTCTCCACATATATCTCTCTCATTTTACCTCTCCTCTACACTAATCTGTTTTTTTTCTCTTTTAGATATTTCCTGAAGAAGACCTAAGGTCGAAACGTAGATTTTTAACTCTATTTTCTATTTTCAGCATGCATTTAATATAACCATTTTGTTTTGCTTTTAGACCACATGCTGACGCAGCACCTTGTCTTTGTTTTTTTACAACAGGGATATAGGACTATTCTTTACAACATATGCCCGCTATTGGGCTGTGAGCGGTCCACTGGACACCAGGGATATAGGACTGTTCTTTACAACATATGCCTGCGATTGGGCTGCGAGTGGTCCATTGGACCACCAGGGATATAGGACTATTATTTTCTACATATGCCTACGATCATGCTTGGGGGGCACCACCACAAAGCTGCCACTGGATCTCGGGTGGCCACCCACAGGTGGTAGCTGCCATGTTGCGCCCTGCAATATGGCAGCTCACCTATGGGTGGCCAGCTGTTGCTCCTTTTTTTTTTTTTTTGGCTCACCCATGTGCAGCGTAGGTAGGGGTTGTGCATGCATGGGCTCAGCACATCCTGGGCTGAATATCGTGATGTGTGGAGTATGCATGGGCACGCCCCCCCCCACCTGCGCCGCACACATTACTGATGCGCTCTGGAGCATCAGGATTTGTGCCAGGCTCAATCCCCCTTTGAATATTATGCCAGGGCACAACCCTTCTGAATATCCCATTCCTGGTTTCTTGTCAGGGGTTTCAATTTCATATGTGACAGGACCTGTCTGTCTCAAGATTGTATAAGGCCCCTGCCATTTCATCAATAGTTTATGGGAGGAGGTGGAAGGTAACAACAATACCCGTTCCCCAGTCACAAATGGTTTACTTCCTGTCCCTTGGTCATACCTTTTCTTTTGTACTTTTTGGGCTTGGACGTTGGCCTGATATGCTGTTTGTGTGTACTTCCTAAGCCTTTCCCTTAGTTGCCTCATATAGGTACCTATGCTGGGGTATTTCATGTCCTGGCCTTCCTCCCAGTATTCTTTTATAATATCCAGTGGGCCCTGGGGGTTTCTCCCATACAGCAGAGAAAAAGGGGAATGGCCGGTAGAGGCCTGAGGCACCTCCCTGTAAGCAAATAATATAAAAGGGAGAAACTTATCCCAATCCTTCCCCTCATCATTGACAAACTTTTTCAGCATTCGTTTCAAGGTCTGATCAAAATGCTCTGTGAGCCCATCTGTTTACGGGCGGTAGGGTGAGGTCCTTGCTGCTACTTTTCCCAAGAGGTGATAGAGCTCTTTCAGCAGGGCGGCACCGAAATTACTACTCCTATCTGTGAGGATCTCTTTGGAGATGCCTACCCTGCTGAACAATTTGACTGGCTCCTCCGCAATTCTTGGGGTAGTGGCAGACCGCATAGGGATGGCCCCAGGGTACTTGGTAGCATACTCTGTAATAACCAAAATGAATCGGTTCCCTTTTGAGCTTTTATTCAGGTGTCCTACCACATCCATCCCTATACACATGAAGGGTGTGGTAACTAGAGGTAGGGGCATTAGAGGCACTTTTTCATTTTTTCCCCACAGGGACCACTAGCTGGTGCTCCTTACATTCTCTACAGTTTCATGCTACCTTCTCATGTATTACTGACCAGAAAAAATGTTGGGTTAATGACCCAGTGTTCTTTCTTTTCTGGCATGCCATGCCCAGGGTAGGTCATAACTAAGATATAATAAGTCTTTCCTCTAGCATGTAGGAACCATTTTCTGTGCTATCTTTTCTTGGGTGACAGGTTTGTACATGCTCTATAAAGTATCTGATTTTGTATAATCATTTCTAGCTCATTAGGCTTACATGATTTGCTCACCTGCATGAAAAAAAAGGTTTCAATGTGTCATCTGTTGTTCCTGTATTAACTTTACTTTTTCAAAACCTTTGTCAACAGTTTCAATTGACAGTCCCCTCTTTTTTAGTTGCCATTGTTTTTGGGTTTTCCTTTTTGCATTCCTTGATTTTTTCTATTTCCCAGGTTCCCCAATCACCTCTCCCTCAAAAGGAAACAGGCCCCCTATACATTGATCAGCTGGTTCCTTTTTGGCTTGGGCACTGGCAGTCACTGCTGTTAAACTACCTTTTTCTATAAGCAAAGAGAAAAACCCAGGGAAATCATTTCGTATAAAAACTGGTATTGGCAGATGAGGTACTACCCCAGCTAACACCCTTTTACTTTGCCTTTGTATACTTAAGTCCATTTTAACTGTAGGATATGAATGGATGTCCTCATGGATGCACACCATACTCATCCGGGGGCCTCTTTCTGGAGTCAATATCAATTCTGGCTGGATAAGAGTCTGTTTGCTGCCACAGTCAATTAGGGTAACTGTAACTTGGTTTCCCACTGCTAATTCGGTGGTAAAAGTCCCAATGTTCGCTAGGGCCAGATCTGTCAGGTCTGTTTTTTTTTGAGGGGTAAAACTGGGCTATATGTCCTTTTCCCTGGCAGTTTCTGCAGATTATATCTGGAGGGGAGGTTCTTCCACCTAAGCTGTTCTTATTATCAGGCCTACCCCCATGCCTTCCTTGTTGGCCAGTCTGAGTTGGTCTCACTGGTTGGTGCCCATTTTGTATGGGTGTGTCTGAGGCTCTAGTCCCTCCTTTTCTTACATAATGGTGAGCTGCAACATAATCCTCAGCAAGGGTGATAGTTACTTCAGCTGATTCGGGGTTATGTTCCTTTACCCAAAGCTGAACTTCAGAGGGCAACATTTGAATAAATTGTTCCAATACCAGCAGCTCTATGATGTCCAGCAGTCTTTCCCTCAGGTACCAGCAACTTGATGCATAGCTCTCTTAACTTAGTAAAAGTCTCTCTAGGGTTATCTTGTGTCTGATATTTTAAAGCCCAGAACATCTGTCTGTAAGTTTCAGAGTTAAAATTGTACCTCTTCAAGATCTCCCTCTTTACTAGTTCATATGTGTTAGCACTTCCGGAATCCATATTACTGTGTGCTAACTGGGCTTAGCCAGTCAAATATCAATCAATCAATCAATCAATCAAATCTTTATCCAGGCGAACATCGTTGAGCAATGCTCATTTGCAAGATGGACCTGGTAAGGTCAAGATACAATTTATATGAAATATAACATGCAGAGTATACACAACTTTGAGAGGATAGCAAATGAATACAAAAACATCAACTCCATGACACAGTACATTGAAAAGCTAATAACAAGAAATATATTACATATATACATGATTCATGAAATAGCCAGCTAGTGGTGGAAGACACTTTAAAAACCTAGCACTTTTTGGTGAAGGGTTAAATGTTTCAGGGATTTACTAGATAATTTTAAACTCAGGTGATGAGCTGTAAGGACAGCTGGAAGATATATCTACAGGGAGTGATCTGTAAGTGGCAAGTGTCGGCGGGAGCAATGACAAGGGGAATGAATGGAGTGTATACAGGATGTTGTGGCCAGGAGTAGGGAAAAGGATGGAGGGGAGGGAGTGAAAAAGCTGTGTCAGAGAGGGATCAATAGTGGGTCTAGAGGGGACGGAGGGGGTTGGACTGAGGAAGTAAAAGCTGAGAATGTAAGGAGGCTAAGTATATAATGAATAAGAAGGATTGATTGTAGAAACGGTTTATGAAATGTGAGGTAACTGCTCGTAGGGTGCTGGGGAACTACCTTAAATGGTCGTCCAGCTGGGGAGAAAGATGGCAGGTTAGTCTATTGTTGACGTAAGCAGTTACATTTTTCTTTGACTATCTTGTTGTATAGATACTTGAAGGCTGTGATAGATATGAGCTTGTTCACTTTCAGTGTCTTCTGCATCGTGTTCCATAGAGTTGATAACACATAACTAACAGCATGTCTGCCATGTCGAGAGTGGAACTTAGGCACTTTAAGAGTAATGAAGTTCAGGCTTCTTAATGCATAATTACTTGATGTGGCTTGTAGAAAACAGTCTGAGATATATTTTGGCAGCTGCAGTGATATTGCTCTGTAAGTCCAAAGTAATGCTTTCCTATCCTTCTACATTGAGCGAAGTCCAACCAACTGTGGAGTATAGCAAGCAGTGGTGAGTACTGTATGGTAAATCTGTGATAAACCTCAAAGCTCTGTGGTATAGTGTATCTAGTTTGTTCAGGTATACCGTAGGGCAGCGACTATATAGGAAGTCAGCATAGTCTAGTACTGAGAGGAATGTGGCCTGGACCATCTTCTTTTTTGAATCACTTGTAAGGAAGTGCCTTATTCTATAGTAGAGTCCAAGTCTTTGTCTAAGCTTTTTTAGCAGTTCTTCCAAATGTTCCAGCTAGTCTAGTCTACTATCTAGCCATACCCCCAGGTATTTGAATTTTGTGACATATTCGAGATTTTTACCAAGTGCAGTGGATAAATTAGGGAGATCGATTGGGATTGAGTATCCTGCCTGCACCTGTGGAGAAAAAAACATTGCCTTCATTTTTTTGGCATTCAATAGTAGTTTTTTTTCCAGCAGCCGGAGTTGCAGTCGGTCGAATTCTGCTTGTAGTTCTTTGCAGGCTGTTATAGGAGAAGGGTGACTGACATACAGTACTGTATCACCAGCAAACAGGTGTACAGTGGCTTTGGTAAGATTTATGTCAATGCTGTTGATCTATATGGCAAAGAGGATAGGGCCAAGAATAGGTCCTTGTGGTACTCCTCTTTGTAGTAGTCTGAGTGGGGATATATCTCCTTCGGTCTTTACCTGTTTGGCTCTTCCTGTAAGGTAGTTGTTAAACCATCTAATGGAATTGGTGTCAAGTCCAATTGACCTCAGTGAGGAGAGGAGCAGGTCATGGTCAACCATATCAAAGGCCTTACTTAGGTCTAAGAAGACAGCACATACACAATTTTTTTTATCCAATTCAAGTTGCCAGTCATTGGTGACTTTTGAAAGAGCTGTTATGGTACTGTGGTTTGCTCTGAAACCAGATTGTGCTGGGTTTAGAAGATTGTTGGCTTCTAGGTATTCTCTTAGCTGGGTGCTCACAATTTTTTTGAGTAGTTTGGACAGCACAGTAAGAATGGAAATTGGTCTGTAGTTATTATGGTCTGTGGGATTCCCGGCTTTCAGTAGTGGAATCACTTGAGCAGTTTTCCAGATTGATGGGATGACTCCTGACTGTAGAGAAAGGTTAAACAGATGTGTTACTTGTACTGCTAATACATGTATGGCAATTTTTAGGAAGTATGTGTCAAGGGAGTCTGCACCTGCACTCTTAGGAACCAATTTGACATGGTGGACCATTGTGTGTTACTTGACTGCCCGAGGGACTTCTGTGGACTCACCGGCATTGTCATCAACTGGTTTGAGTCCTTTTTGACAAACAGAAGGCAAAGGGTGGTGATGGGGAATTTCTATTCCTTCCCTAACCTTCTGTCTTGTGGGGTACCTCAGGGTTCGGTCTTGTCACCGATGTTGTTTGCTGTGTATATGCTACCCCTGGGTGAGATCATTAGGAGGTACAGCTTGGGGTTTCATTGCTATGCCAATGCTACTCAGCTGTACTTATCCTTTGCCCCTGGGACATCCAATGTGGTGGAAGTAAATGTGCCAGTGTGGTGCGTTTTGAAACGCAAGTATACCCAGACTAAATCCGCTGGGTAGCAGTCAGAGGAGGCTGTGCAGGAGCACGGCTACCTACCAGGCTCACCCTGTAGAAGACTGGAGAATCTGCTTGAATCGCGCTCGGTCTGTCAGGAACAGTGAAGCTGCGTCAGTTTGGCCTGGTGTATGGCATGCAGGTGATCGAGAAGGGCAGCAGCTTCCTGGTATGGTACCCCTCTGCCTTGCATATAAATGTGTGGAGAGGTGCTTGAAGTCCAGGCTCGGTCCTGTGAGTAGTGTGAGAGCACTTTGTCTACTGGAGTTGTGAGTACTAAATCAGGGTAGCTCCCTGGCAAATGGTCCTAGTGAGGGCAGGACTTTCTGGGTTCTGTACTGGTGACACTACCTGAGCCCATTGGCTCTACTTAATCTTTGTAGGAATCAAATGCTCATTTGTGTCAGGGCCCCAACCAGCTGCATCGAGGGACTAGCCTTTAGGGCTTGGGTACCCATAGTCAGTGACTTATAGGTTAGACCTGTGCACAAAGCCCTAGATAGATACTCATATATTGTAGTGGTAAGCTAATTAACCTGATCACCCCCAGTCCTTGTTAGTTCCCCTTAAATAAATCAGATTGATCGTTTTGCAAAGGTACACTGGCTAGTTTGCATGTTAATGGTGAATTACTGTACAGTGGTTGTTGTGTAACTGCAACTTACTTTTCAGGGGGTCCCTGGAGCAAGCTGATTGGTTCAAGCTGGGGGGGTAAGTGTATATGGTAAGGACACTGTGATTGAATTGTGTGGGCCACTAGTGGGAAGAAAGGGGGGTTGCAGCAACCCAGAGGGCAGTGACAAAGTCATACTCAACTGTCCTAACCCCGACCTCTGGGTGGAGGCAACCGCCAACGGATCAAGGCCCCTCACCCTGTTACAGTCAGAGCAGGCAGGGGTAGTAGCCCTTAGGATAGCGCCCCTCTGTGGGTTACACAAGGCAAATGATATTTTTCTGGTGCCCAATCCCAGTTTCTCTGGGCGCTGTACAAACATATAAAAAGTTTAAAAAATATCAACTTACAATATAATAAATAATAATACATAAAAATAGGCGATATTCTGCATATAAATAATAACCCTATTTACTTTAAAAGGGCTGATAGTCCGTGTTCTCATCCAGTATCCGAGAATGCCTGGCTAAATGGATGGTACTTAAGGTGGGCTTTGAATGCTTCCACAGAAGGAGCTTCCCTCACTGATGGCAGAAGCGAATTCCACAGGACGGGGCCAGCGACACTAAAAGCTCTATCACTGGCAGTTTTCAACCTCATCCTGGAAATCGCCAAGAGACCCCTCGAGGAGGATCGAAGGGAGTGGACAGAGGCAGCAGGTGTAAGAAGGTCCACCAGGTAGCAAGGACCCAGTCCATGTAAGGCCTTAAAGGTGAGCAAGCCCACCTTGAAGAGCACCCTCCATCTAACTGGCAGCCAGTGCAGTTCGCGCAGCACTAGGGTGATGTGACAGTTTTTTGACTGTCCAGTCAGCAGTCTGGCAGCTGCATTCTGCACCAGCTGCAGTTGACGGAGGGTGCCTCCAGAGACCCTGAGATAGAATGCATTACAGTAGCCAAGCTTAGATGTTACAAAAGCATGCACCAAGTTGGGGAGGTTCAGCGGCGAAATCAGGTGTTTGATCCTGGCAATGTTTCTCAGATGGAAAAAACTAACCCTGACAACAGATGACACTTGATGTTCCATTGTCAGACCACTGTCCAGAACCACACCAAGATTGTGCACCCTAGAGGAAGCCATCAATGGGACAGAGCCTAGAACTAGTCCAGTATCTGCACTAGAGGCCATCCTATCACACCTCCTGTTCGACTCCACCACCAGTACTTCTGTCTTATCGGGGTTCAGCCACAACCAGCTAGAGGCCATCCAGTCATTGATCTTGGCCAGACAGTTGTTTAATACTTCCACCACATTGGATGCCCCAGGGGCAAAGGATAAGTACAGCTGAGTAGCATTGGCATAGCAATGAAACCCCAAGCTGTACCTCCTAATGATCTCACCCAGGGGTAGCATATACACAGCAAACAACATCGGTGACAAGACTAAGCCCTGAGGTACCCCACAAGACAGAAGGCTAGGGGAGGAGGAGAAATTCCCCATCACCACCCTTTGCCTTCTGTTGTCAAAAAGGACTCAAACCAGTTGATGACAATGCTGGTGAGTCCGCATAAGTCCCTCAGGCAGTCAAGTAACACACGATGGTGAACCATGTCAAAAGCTGAGAAGAGATCGAGTAGAATGAGAATCATCCCTTCTCTTCGATCCCTCTCCCTGATGAGATCATTCACCCGAACTAATGCAGTTTCTGTAGAAAGTCCTGCACGAAAACTCAACTGGATCAGCTCATAGATATCAAATGCCACAAGGTGTTCACCCAGCTATTGCGCCACAGTCTTCAACAACCTTACCCAAAAATGGCAGGTTGGAGATGGTTCGGTACTTCACCTTGATGTCAGGGTCCAATGAAGGCTTCAGCCAGATCAGAAACAATAGGTATGTAATATAAAGTACTCAGCTGCAAGGCATGGTTGACTGTTCTCCCCCACCCCCGCCTTTCTGGTCCAGCTGCACAGGTGAAATAGCAGGCGCTGCTTGAATGTTTTGTGAAGCAGGATGGAAAAGCTGCTTATATTTGTACCATGAGCACTGCAAGTGTGCTACTCCTTCATTTAGTGGATGACTGCATATTTGGTAGCACCTCTTTTCTACAACAGTTCAGTCCTTCCACATTTGTTTTTAATTTTTTATTGGAAAAATAACTTATGGAAAGCACTTGTTTAAAGCTTCCAGTAAACTTAGCTGTCCTGCTAAGCCATTGTTTACACAATGTTTTTCTTTTGCTAGCTCTAAACAAATGCAGTTGAAATTGAGAGAAATTAGTAATACCTGGAGAAAAGGTATGAGTAAGCTTACCTGAAACATGCTGGCCTGCCACTTCTGAGTAAAGAGTGTCCCAAAGGAGGCAGCAGCCCCAAACAGAAACATATTTGTACATTGCCTGCTGTCCATCAAAGGGATATGGAAGGGGCTCCAGGGCAAATATGTTTTAAAACCATTTAGATGAGTCTGAAAGCACATATTGAAAATGTATTTTGTTTTATATTAATGTTTGAACATGCCTTGAATATTTTCCTGATCCCTATTCTTTGTATTAGGATAGTTAAATGTTTATATTAGATTAGGGGTGGCTCAGGATTGTCATGTGACCTTTTTGTCCTATAAAAATGCTCTTCCAAACCCAGGTTCGGATCATTTCAGTCTGGGAGGCTGTACCAGTGAGAACTCACAGAGCACAGTGGAAGGATATGCTGCTATATGAACTGTGCTCTGTGATTTTGTTTATTCATTTTTCATTTTGCTTTCTGAAAGTTTTATTTTTCCTTCTGTATTTTGCCAAATAAAAGAACATACTAGCTGGTGCGTTCATTCTTACATCTAATTTGTCTGTGTTATCCATCCCATGCCTCATCACAGTTTGGTATTAGAAGTGGGATAAGCTGATTGTCCAGGCTTGGAGGGGGAAATCAGCTGCAGATACCAGTCCTGGTATCAGGGTAAACTCAGATATACCATGGATGACAGTGAGGAATGGAAGAGCAACTTGGGTACTGGTACTGTGACCCGCTCCCAGACTCTGAAGACTGGACAACCTCTATTATCTTGGTTGTAGTCCACTGGTAGGAGAAGGACCCCAATAGAGAGAGAGAGACCAGACCAGTCTTGATGATGAAGAGGATGGCTTGGTTTTCAAGGAGAAAAAGTCAAAATGGAGGATACTTATATGCCCAGAGAGGAACCTCCGGGGGAATATCTGAGTTATTAAGGTGGCTTGCCATTTGCCAATTGGAGCTAGACAGAGACATAGAGCAGGAAAGAAGACACCAAGATTTAGGGTGAGCTGAAACCTTAACACTTTTACAAAACTTGGGGTTAGACAAAGTACTGATGGTGTTAATGGGGCTAACCCCAAAGGCATTCAATTAACTAAAATGACTGCTACAGATGATATTGAAGGTTATTGCATGACCTTTGAGCATATGGCCAGGGTATGTGGCTAGCCCCTAAACCAATGGGTCATGCGTCTGGCTCCTAAGAGTGCAGGTGCAGACTCCCTTGACCCATACTTCCTAAAAATTGCCATACATGTATTAGCAGTACCAGTAACACATCTGTTTAACCTTTCTCTATAGTCAGGAGTCATCCCATCAATCTGGAAAACCACTCAAGTGATTCCACTACTGAAAGCTGGGGATCCCACAGACCTTAATAACTACAGACCAATTTCCATTCTTACTGTGCTGTCTAAACTACTCGAAAAAATTGTGAGCACCCAGCTAAGAGAATACCTAGAAGCCAACAATCTTCTAAACCCAGCACAATCTGGTTTCAGAGCAAACCACAGTACCATAACAGTTCTTGCAAAAGTCACCAATGACTGACAGCTTGAATTGGATAAAAAAAATTGTGTATGTGCTGTCTTCTTAGACCTAAGTAAGGCCTTTGATACGGTTGACCATGACCTGCTTCTCTCCTCACTGAGGTCAATTGGACTTGACACCAATTCCATTAAATGGTTTAACAACTACCATACAAGAAGAACCCAGCAGGTAAAGGCCGAAGGAGATATATCCCCACTCAGACCACTACAAAGAGGAGTACCACAACAATCTATTCTTGGCCCTATCCTCTTTGCCATATATATCAATAGCATTGACATAAATTCTTACCAAAGCCACTGTATACCTGTTTGCTGATGATGCAGTACTGTATGTCAGTCACCCTTCTCCTATAACAGCCTGCAAAGAACTACAGGCAGAATTTGACCTACTGCAACTCCAGCTGCTGGAAAAAAAACTGCTTTTGAATGCCAACAAAAACTAAAGCAATGTTTTTTTCCCCACAGGTGCAAGCAGGATACTCAATCCCAATCGATCTCCCAAATTTATCCACTGCACTTGGTGAAAATCTTGAATATGTCACAAAATTCAAATACCTAGGGGTATGGCTATATAGTAGACTAGACTATCTGAAACATCTGGAAGAACTGCTAAAAAAGCTTAGACAAAGACTTGGACTCTACTATAGAATAAGGCACTTCCTTACAAGTGATTCAAAAAAGAAGATGGTCCAGCCCACATTCCTCTCAGTACTAGACTACACTGACTTCCTATATAGTCGCTGCCCTACGGTATACTTGAACTAACTAGATACACTATACCACAGAGCTTTGAGGTTTATCACAGATTTACCATACAGTACTCGCCACTGCTTGCTATACTCCACAGTTGGTTGGACCTCGCTTCAATGTAGAAGGGATAGGAAAGCATTACTTTGGACTTACAGAGCAATATCACTGCAGCTGCCAAAATATATCTCAGACTGTTTTTTACAAGCCACATCAAGTAATTATGCATTAAGAAGCCTGAACTTCATTACTCTTAAAGTGCCTAAGTTCCACTCTCGACATGGCAGACATGCTGTTAGTTATATGTTATTTACTCTATGGAACACAATGCAGAAGACACTGAAAGTGAACAAGCTCATATCTATCACAGCCTTCAAATATCTACACAAGATATTCAAAGAAAAATGTAACTGCTTCCGTCAACATTAGACTTACCTGCCATCTTTCTCCCCAGCTGGACGACCATTTAAGGTAGCTCCCCAGCACCCTATGAGCATTTACCTCACATTTCATAAACTGTTACTCCAATCCATCCTCCTTATTCATTATGTACTTAGCCTCCTCACATTCTCAGCTTTTACTTCCTCAGTCCGACCCCCTCTATCCCCTCTAGACCCACTATTGATCCCTCCCTGACACAGCTTTTCCACTCCTTCCCCTTCATCCTTTTCCCTTCCCCCTGCCCACAACATCCTGTATACACTCCATTCATCCCCCTTGTCACTGCTCCCGCCGGTACTTGGCACTTACAGATCACTCCCTATAAATATATCTTCCAGCTGTCCTTACAGCTCATCACCTGAATTTAAAGTTATCTAGTAAATCCCTGACACATTTAACCCTTCACCGAAAAGTGCTAGTTTTCAAAGTGTCTTCCATCACTAGCTGGCTATTTCATGAATCATGTATATATGTAATATAGTTCTTGTTATTAGCTTTTCAATGTACTGTGTCATGAAGTTGATGTTTTTGTATTCATTTGCTATCCTCTCAAAGTTGTGTATTCTCTGCATATTATATTTCATATAAATTGTATCTTGACCTTACCAGGTCCATCTTGCAAATGAGCATTGCTCAACGATGTTTGCCTGGATAAATAAAGATTTGATTGATTGATATTTGACTGGCAAAGCCCAGTTAGCATACAGTAATATGGATTCCGGAAGTGCTAACACTTATGAACTAGTAAAGAGGGAGATCTTGAAGAGTTACAATATTAACTCTAAAACTTACAGACCAGAGGTTCTGGGCTTTGAAATATTAGACACAAGATAACCCTAGAGATAGACTTTTACTAAGTTAAGAGAGCTATGCATCAAGGTGATGGTACCTGAGGGAAAGACTGTTGGACATCATAGAGCTGCTGGTATTGGAACAGTTTATTCAAATGTTGCCCTCTGAAGTTCAACTTTGGGTAAAGGAACATAACCCTGAATCAGCTGAAGTAGCTATCACCCTTGCTGAGGATTATGTTGCAGCTCACCATTCTGTAAGAAAAGGAGGGACTAGAGCCTCAGACACACCCATACAAAATGGGCACCAAACAGTGAGACCAACTCAGACTGGCCAACAAGGAAGGCATGGGGGTAGGCCTGATAATAAGAACAGCTTAGGTGGAGGAACCTCCCCCCCCCCCGGATATAATCTGCAGAAACTGCCAGGGAAAAGGACATATAGCCTGGTTTTACCCCTCAAAAAAAATAGACCTGACAGATCTGGCCCTAGCGAACATTGGGACTTTTACCACTGAAGTAGCAGTGGGAAACCAAGTTATAGTTACCCTAATTGACTGTGGCAGCAAACAGATTCTTATCCAGCCAGAATTGATATTGGCTCCAGAAAGAGGCCCCCGGATGACTGTGGTGTGCATCCATGAGGACATCCATTCATATCCTACAGTTAAAATGGACTTAAGTATACAAGGGCAAAGTAAAAGTGTGTTAACTGGGATAGTACCTCATCTGCCAATACCAGTTGTTATACGCAATGATTTCCCTGGGTTTTTCTCTTTGCTTATAGAAAAAGGTAGTTTAACAGCAGTGACTGCCAGGGCCCATACTGTACTACTCAGTCCAGATATGTGAATGAATCCATTCACATTTCTGGACTGTGTGGTATGGTACAGACTGCATGCCCATTGGCTCATGCTGTAGACCAATGGGCATACTGCACTACCGTATGGAATCAGTCAGCGGGCGGCAGGGCGGCAAGTGGGTGAGGAGCTGCCACCCACCACAGACTGGGGGGAGTGGGGCTCAGTGGGCAGGTGGTGAGTGGGGTACCGCTGGACCACCAGGTTCGGATTGGTTAATCATAAGATATTACTGACGCCCGCGATCAGGCTGTGAGTGGTCTACTGAACCACCAGAGATATGGGAGGGTAGTTGTTCTGTACTTCTGCCTGCGATCGGGCTGTGAGCGGCCCACTGGACCACCAGGGATATGGGAGGGTAGTTGTACTGTACTTCTGCCCGTGATCGGGCTGTGAGCGGTCCACTGGACCACCAGGGATATGGGACTATTCTTAATAACATATGCTTACGATCAGGTAGTGGGGCACTTTGCCGCTTGTGCAGGGGGCGTTGGTCCCCGAAGGTTGAAGCCTGGCAGGGCACCAGACGAAAGTCACCAGGGATCCACACACCTGCATGCAAATGGCCCTATTTGCGCCTTGCATACATTATGGCTCCATTTGCATATGCACTTTTGAATAGCAAGGTAGTTGCACCTATCTCAATGGCACTTGGGCTAGCACATCCCCCTGCTGCACTCTGGCCACTTGCGCTGGGGCAGTACCACTGCACCATGTGCACAACAGGTGACCAAGGAGCGATATTCAATGATGTTGTGCCATGTCACAGCTCCGTTGAGTAGCACCCTGTCAATGCCCCTGCGCATCCAAGTTGTGCTGCGTACAGGCTTGTGCCACAACCTGGCACAGTCTGAATATCCCACCCCAGGTAAACAAATTTACCATGTTAATCTTCTGAAAAAGTGGCATGAAGCCCCTATAATAGGTTTGGGCATGATGGTAATTCCTGACCATGAAAGTGAAATGGAAATGGCGTATAATCACCTAGAAGATGCTGAAGGGCTAGGAGAAGTGCAACTGAACCCCTCTTTGGAAAAGGGGCAGCTAAATGAACTACAAGCCTTTCTGAGAAAGTACTCTGACACGTTCACAGGTACTCTAGGTAGAGCCATTGGGGTAGAGCATATGATACAGACAGAAGCACCCCCACTGAGAAAGAAACCATAGAGGCTTCCTGAAAGGATTCAAGAGGAAGTGCAGAAAGAAATTAAGGAAATGCCATCCTTAAAGATCATAGAGCCTTCTGTCAGTGCCTGAAGTTCTCCAATGGTGATAGTACCAAAAAAGGAAGGTGATATCCAGATATGTTTCAATTTTAGAGGCCTCAATCAAGTCTTTCACTTTGATACCTATCAAATGCCAAGACTGGATGATATCCTGGACTGTACTGGGAATGCCAGGTATATCTCCACCCTAGATTTAACTAATTGGTACTGGCAAATCCCCTTGGAAGACTCCTCAAAAGAGAAAACCGCTTTTAGCACCCTGATGGGGTTATTTCAGTTTAATGCCATGCCATTTGGTCTTCATGGGGTACCAGCTACATTTTTATTTATGGACCAAATTCTGGCCCCTCACAATGACTACAGTGTGGCCTATCTGGACAATGTAGTTATTTTTAGTCCAGACTGGGAAACCCATCTTATACATCTAGGAGCTGTAACTGAGTCCATTAAAACTGTGGGGGATGACCATCAATCTCTCGAAATGTGCCCTGGCCAAGACCGAGACTAGATACTTGGGCATTGTCTTAGGTAACGGGGTAATCAAACCTGAAATCAGCAAGGTAGAAGCTGTAGCTAAGTGCCCCATGTCAGAGACAAAGGAACAGGTAAGATCCTTTCTAGGTCTTGCAGGGTACTATCAACGATTTATTTCTAATTTTGCAACACTGGCTGCTCCACTGACTGACCTAACAAGAAATAATTCAAACAAGGTCAAATGGTCCCCTGAGTGCAATATTTCAGTCCATCAAGGCTGCATTATGCTCCTCACTGGTTCTAAAGAGCCCTAATTTTGAGTACCCTTTTGGGGTCCATATGGATGCCTCAGGTACAGGAATTGGAGCAGTCCTAAGCCAGACTATAGAAGGAGAGGAACACCCTGCAGTGTATATTTCTAGGAAACTTTATGAGAGGGAAAGAAAATATTCCATGACAGAGCAGGAGTGTTTAGTGGTTAAGTGGGCTATAGAAACACTACGTTTCTATCTGTGGGGAGCTCTCTTCACATTAATAACTGATCATAACCCCCTCTGTTTCTTACAGCAAATGAAAGAAAAAAACAATAGAATAATAAGGTGGTATCTGGCTGTTCAGCCTTACCAATTTGAAGTGAAACATCAGTTAGGAACTCAGCATGTTAATGCTGATTTTTTGTCGAGATATGGAGCCAGTAGCATAGAAGACACTGAATCTGAGAATCCTGAACACTGTTCCACTACTCTGTAGTGGAGTTGTAGACACCCCAGGGTAAAGATGTATTAATTGATTGCATGGTATGTCTTACATTAGGTAAGGTGTACACCTTTGTTTTGTTAAGGGACCCTGGGGTGGAGCTTTCAAGAGTGGGTGGATGGTTGGGTGAAAGCTCCATCCTACCCTATAGTTAGAGGGTAGGTCGTCTTAAAAAAAACAGTCTGTAAACTCCCTGGTTTTCACTTAGCCATGGGTGTGTGTGTAGTGGTGTTAGTGGAGAGCCCCCCCCCCCCACATTGGCTTCTCCATTCAGGCACTGTTGGGCAATCTCTCCTTTTTCCCCAAAAGGCTACTGCAGTAGCGAATTTCTTTCCTTTCAGCTGTTCTGTTATTTTTTCATACTCTACCAGAACAGACTTGGCCACCTACTCTGATATTCTCTGCACTCTGCACCACTCCCTCTGTTTTCCTTTTTCTGTTCCCTGCCCATTTGCCTGAGAGAATTTATTATTGTGCCATGGGTCTGCCCTATAGCCCGGTAATGAAGCCCTGTGTGAGCACTTCGCACTGCTTTGTTCTGCGGTTTATGATTAAAAGGGAAGCTGGTAAATGTGGTGCTTTCTCTCGGTATGAGTATGAGTAAGCTTACCTGAAACATGCTGGTCTGCCACCTCTGAGTAAAGAGTGTCCCAAAGGAGGCAGTAGCCCCAAACATAAACATATTTATGCATTGCCTGCTGTCCATCAAAGGGATATGGGAGGGGCTTCAGGACAAATATGTTTTAAAACCATTTATATGAGTCTGAAAGCACATATTGAACATTTCTTTTGTTTTATACATTATTAATGTTTGAACATGCCTTGAATATTTTCCTGATCCCTATTCTTTGTATTAGGATAGTTTAATTTTTGTATTAGATAACGGGTGGATCAGGATGGCCATGTGATATTTTTGTCCTATAAAAATGTTCTTCTAAGGTTGGCCCGGTGGCGCTGAGGTTGAGCGCTGGGCGCCACACCGTACCACGCCCGGCGACCGGGTTCGAAGAGGGCGGACTCGGTGCGTGGGAATCGGCCAGGGAGGGAGGATTGATAGTCCCAATGGATGCCTCCTCCTCAGGGGTGGGCTACCAAGAGCGCATCACGCTCTGCCTCCTTCCATAGCCGTGGAAGCACCGCAGAGGGAAGGGTGGAGGCGGCTCCGCTTGTCGGAGTCGCGGGAAGGGGAATGCCCCAGCGCATGAGGGTCTGTGTGCGTGAAGCACGCTACCACTGGGGACGACGCCCTAGCGCAAGGCGCCCTGGGGAGCGGGACGCTAGGGGAGAAAACTGAAATACCTCCGCAGCCCTAGATGAAGTTCACCTAAGTCCGCCTGACCACTGATAGGACAGACCCCAATGTGCAAAAAGGAGAGGAGGTTGGGCACTCTAGGGGCAGATCCCCGAAGGTAGGTACCGGGGGGACATGAGCAGACGGAAGGAGGGGGCACCAGAGGCAGTAAGGAGGGATAAAGATGAAAATAAAAAAAAATAAAAATGTTCTTCTAAATCCAGGTTCAGATCAGTTCAGACTGGGAGGCTGTACCAGTAAGAACTCACAGAGCATAGTGGAAGGATATGCT
The DNA here is from genome assembly GCA_016271365.2 of Neoceratodus forsteri. Taxonomy (NCBI): domain Eukaryota; kingdom Metazoa; phylum Chordata; order Ceratodontiformes; family Ceratodontidae; genus Neoceratodus; species Neoceratodus forsteri. The sequence goes on along the minus strand of CM057457.1, from coordinate 373,175,968 downwards.
GCTATATGAACTCCACTCTGTGATTTTGTTTATCCATTTTTCATTTTGCTTTCTGAAAGTTTTTATTTTCCATTCTGTATTTTGCTGAATAAAAGAACATATTAGCTGGTGTGTTCAATCTTATATCTAATTTGTCTGTTATCCATCCCACACCTCATCACAGACCAGAAGAGGGCGACCAGGATGATGCAAGGACTAGGGGAAAAGCCCTATGTGGAGGAGCTGAAACTGTACTTGCTGGAGGAGAGAATGGACAGAAGGGATATGACAGAGGTCTTCAAATATCTCAAGGGAATGAATAGGGTAAGCCTTGAGGGGGCGCATCAGCTGAGGGAGGTAGGGGTCACCAGGGGACACTCAATGAGGCTGGATGGGGGAGACTAAGGGGGAAAACAAGGAGACACTACTTCACATAGGGGGTTGTGGAGCCCTGCTGCTACAACTGTGGAGGGATTCAGAAGAGCTAGGATAGGTATAGAGGGAGGGTGCATCCCAGAGCACCCTGGGAGGGTTGGGGTGGGGACCTTGTAGGGAGGGAGGAGGGGTTATAATGGTGCCCTGGGTAGGCATGATCCCAGAGCATACTGGATAGACCATAGGGCCTAATGTGCTGGCTTTTTAGTATGTTAGTAATTAGCTTGTTTTATTAACTTTATTTCCATTTATTTATTGATAGTACTGTACTTGCTAATTTATTACTACTGCTATATTGTTCTTGTATGTCATTGCACTACCTGTCATATGCCTAGAGCTTCTGGGATTTGGGTACCATAAATAAATAAATAAATAAGTTTTAACTTACTTACTTACCAGACAGTGTCTGTGGCATACAAATAAAGGTATGGTACAGTATATAGGCCCAGTGCTCCATATCTGCTTACAATTTCTATGTTTCTATGTGAAGCCTTTCCTCTACGAGTGCAGGCCATCCTGTCTGTATCTGACATTACCCATCACTACGTGAACCCTGTCCAGAATGTAACTGAAATTCTCTTCTCTGCACTGCCTCTACAAATATGAGTTGAAGATGAATTCCAGCTTAGAGTATGCACAAGGCAGGTAGTACCTTTAACATATATTTATGAGAACTCAGTAGGTAAAGGCCATGTGGTCGAGGATTGGAGACTCGCAAATGTCATCCGCTTATACAAAAAAGGCCAAAGGAATGACACTAAGAACTATTGGCCTGTAAGCTTAACTTCAATTTTGGGCAAGGTGTTAGAATGGATTGTCAAACATTATAGTACAAACCAAAACAGAATTCCACACTTATATACACTGTACACAAGTTTTTCCGGTTAGAGATAAATGATAGACAGAGAGAGGAACAGATAGACAGACATATTGGTTGGAGGTTGTAATGTAACCAATGAGGGAAGGAAGGGGTTTAGCAGAGCCCTATAGCAGACCACTAAACACACAACCCCCGGAAAGAGAAATGAAAGGAGAAATTTATTAGTCAGGAAAGGCACACTAAGCTGAAGGCTGTTTCCAGATGTGACCTAGGAGTACAAGGAAGTTAAGTGACTTGCTTAGGGTCACACAGTATGCAAGTGGGGGCTGTGGGATTCAAACACAGGTCTCCAGGTTTGCAGCTCAAAGTATTGCGCTATACTGCCTCCTACCCTGGAAGTAGGTGCCCACACAACAGGGGCGGGGTTGCATGTGGCATGACTTGGAGCCAAAGGAATGCATTGACTGTCCACTATCCAAAACAGAATTCTACACACATGTACACAAGTTTTTCCAATTAGAAATAATAAATGACAGACAGAGGGAGACACACACAGATAGATAGACAGACAGCCAGATCAGTTGGAGATTATAATGTAGCCTACCAGGGATGGGAGGGGTTTATTTTTCTATTTATTTATTCTTTTGTTAACCGAGTAAGGCCCACTAAGCACAAGTGCCTGTTTTCAGGGGTGACCCAGGAGCTGTGGATTGGTTAAGTGACTTGCTCAGAGTCACACAGTATGCAAGTGGATTCTTTTTATTTATGTATGTATGTATGTATGTATTTATTTATGTATTTATATATTTATTTATGTATGCATTTATTTATGTATTTATTTATGTATGTATTTATGCATTTATTTATATATGTATGTACATATTTATTTATGTATGTATGTACATATTTATTTATGTATGTATTTATTTATGTACGTATGTATGCATGTGTGTATGTTTGTGTGTATTTATTTATGTATGTATTTATGCATGTTTGTATGTATTTATTTATGCATGTATGTATGTATTTATTTATTTAACAAATCAGAAAGACCTTTGAGCCGAGGGCTCTTTCAGAGAGGTTCCACGTCAAGTCACAAGAATAGCAAATTACAATGGTTTCAGTAAGTACTGTAGTACAACATGAGGAAAGTAATTACATAAACAAAACAACATGGCAAAATAAATATTGTATTAAGTGCAGCCAGTGGCCTTGTCTGAAGATGGGAGAAAGGGATTACAAGAAGAGAAGGACAGGGGTGAATTGGGGGGTGAAGAACCAAAATAAGAGCAAGGAGGGAGATTCCACAATGAAGCTTATGCAGGAAAACCCATGGGGGGTGGGGGTAGAGGTAGAGAACAAGATGAGGGAACAGAGGAGGAAGGGAGGGGGAAGTGGAGTGGAGGGGTAAAGGAAGGGGGGGATGAGGTTGGATGAAAAGAGGACAGGAATGGGTAAGGGATGAGGGAGGAAGTGCTGTGAGTGGAATAGCGCAGCAACAGGATAGGACTATACAGGGGCAAATGGTAAAAGAGGGAGGTCCCAGTGCATTTAACTGTCAGCAGAGATTAGGTATAGCAGTCACAACATGTGCTGGAAACTAGGAATTGACACAGCTTCTGCTTAAATGATCCCAAGGTTGTAGTCATCGCAATCTCAGGAGGAAGGGAATTAAATTACTAGCTCTAACTGCAATGGATCACTGTTGGAGTGAGGTTCAACAGTGAGGGCAGTAAAAGTTTGGCTCGCAGAACTTTGTGTGCTACCAGTGCCTCAGAAGGGACTAAAAAGCTAAAGGGAACCTGGTGGTAGCAGACCAAGATCTGCCTTGTTAGCCAGAAGGCAGGCTTGATATTCAATGTGAGCCTGGAATTGAAGACAGTTTGCTTGTTCGTAAGGGTCACAAGTGTGAGTATGATACGCTGCACCAGTTAGTAGATGATATGCCTTATTCAGAGCTGTGGCAAGCCAATGTAGGGTTGTGTCTGTGGCAGAACCATAAATGACCAAACCATAGTCAATAATAGACACAATTGAACTATTGGCTATGGGAATCAAACCCAGATCTGCAGGTGCCAATCTCATTCACAGCTCGTTACTCTAACCTCTAAGCTATACTGCCAGCCCAAAGGGTTTGTCAGAGCTCTATAGCAGCTGCTCAACACACAACCTCCTAGAAGTAGAAATAAGTGCAGGAATGCATGTGGCATGACATAGAGGCAATGAAAAACATATGTCGAAAAAAGGACTGGACAGAAAGGGGGCATGGGGTAACTTTTAGATCTTCTGGTGACACAACTGTACCACTTTGTACTGCTATTCCCCATTAGACTGTTGTAAAGGCAGAGGATTAAACTAAAAAAGTCAGTACTCGTGCAAACATCAGAAAAGAAATAATACTACGGTAAGAGAGTTTGCTTCCCAACAGTCTCTGTTGTTGGGATGGAGGCATCACATTTTGTTATCAGGGTCAAAACTAGGGTCTAAACCTCAGTGTAGGATTGTCTGCCTGGGGGATATATTGTCATCCAAGTGGTGACTTTGCTGTCCCATGTAGGAAAGGAGGATTACTCAACATATGGCTATACAATTGAGTCAAAGGTCCCAGGGTTACTAGCACAGAATGCGAGCAGTTATATTAGGAATGTTGTGAAGAGCTGACAGATAATAAAGAAGCCACATAACTGAACGCATAACTAAATACTGGGTTTAGAAATTTCACAGGATGAAAATTAGACCCAAGAAGTTCAAAAATGCATGCGGTCATGGTGAAATGCACAGACATTGGTGAACAAGACATCATGCACTACAGAACCAAAAGTGATAGTGAGGTGTATGCAAAGGCAATGAAAATAAATAACTTAACATTTTTATTGTTAAATGACTTGTCTCTTGCTGCTATTGCATCCTGTGTTTTGGCTTTTGAGTATATGTGGGCATAATCTGCTGAGAGTCAAATATTGGCAGACAAGTAGGATCCTTTTATGGGGCTATCACACACTGAGCCAAAAAAAAGAGGAAAGCAAGCATGGAGCTTAGAAACACAGTGAGGGACAATTGTTTTGGAGATGAGACCGAACCAGAATATCTGACTGCCTAGGAGCAAGCAGAGCGGTAATTGGTGCACCATGTATTCAAGTCTAACAGTCGGTGAATAGTGACTTACAGCAAGGCAGGGTAGGCAAGTTACCATGGTGGGTCACAGAAAAACTGCAGCAGTAGTGCTGGTTGATTGACAAAATTGTTGTACACCAGAGGTCTGAGACATATGAGGGATGGCAAGTAATGCAAGTGCCTCACTCACACTGCTTTATTTAGACTACAGCATCAACTCACCTGCTCTGGTAACATAAGGTCACTGAAGGCTATAGTAGGGTAAACTATGTTTCTTGGTGTTGATCTCTTCAGTGGGCTCTATACCTGTGGAAATGGAGGATTACTGCATAGCCCACAGTGCCTTTGTGAGACCAATAAAAAAGGGCATCATTCTGGATGAAGACACGCAACATTCAATCCAAGAAAGGTTTAGTGTTGGACGATCATTAGGATACATAGCACTGCAGTACCAAGGTATTTTATGCAAACACTATAAAATAATTGGTGATTTGTCGAGTACTATATGAGTGCTAAGCTTCACCCTGTTGTCCATGCCTCAACCCCTCAAACAATATAGTTAGCAAAAGAAACCCATCACTACGCTTGCTATTACAGTGGCAATTAAGGTGGAAAAAGCAGAAAAGGGTGTGCGTGTGTGTGGGGGAGTTAACAGTACAACTGTGAGGGAGTCGCCTGCTGATTTTATTACCAAATACATTCACTTTAGTGGGTCAAGTAACGCTGCCAGAACAGTACTGTAAAAGAATACAACTGAATGTACGATATCGATAGCAATGAGGCTGAGCTCTGTAAGAGATTTCTGCTGATTTTGTTACCAAATACATTCACTTTAGTGGGTCGAGTAACGCTGCTAGAACAGTACCGTAAAAGAATACAACTGAATGTACGATATCGATAGCAATGAGGCCGTGCTCTGTAAGAGATTCCTGCTGATTTTGTTACCAAATACATTCACTTTAGTGGGTCGAGTAACGCTGCTAGAACAGTACTGTAAAAGAATACAACTGAATGTACGATACTGATAGCAATGAGGCCGTGCTCTGTAAGACATTCCCATGAGAGAGCATAAGTGCCACAAGGTCCACTAGCTGCAGGACAGCATTTATGTGTGGACATAGATTTCATGTGGACATCGCCACTTCGCTTATCATCTGTTTTTATTTAAGGCAACCCTATGGTGACATGAAATCTTAAAGTGATTGGTAGTTGGGGGTAATCCTATCAGATGACCTTAAAGTCAGCAAGCAATGTGAGAAGGCAGTAGGGAGGGCTGGGAGTATACTGGGATGTATAGGGAGAGGCAACAGCAGCAGAAAACAGGAAGTTGTTATCCCTCTGTACAGACAGTTGGTGAGACCCCATCTGGAGTACTGTGTCCAGTTCTGGAGACCCCATCTCTGCAAGGACATAGACAGGATGGAGGCAGTCCAGAGGAGGGCAACTAAAATGGTGCAGGGTCTGCAAGAGAAGCTGTATGAGGAGAGACTAAAGGAGCTTAATATGTATACCCTTGAGGAAAGAAGAGGAGGGGGCGTGATAGAAACTTTTAAGTACCTCAGTGGAATCAACAAAGTTCAAGAGGGTAGCATCTTTCAGAAAAGAGACGGCAAGAACAAGGGGACACAATTTAAAGATAGAAGGGGCGTTCAGGGCAATGTGAGGAAGTATTATCACAGAGAGGGTAGTGGATGCATGGAACAGCCTTCCTGAGGAGGTTGTGGGGTCTAAAACTGTGGGAGAATTCAAGAATGCATGGGACAGACATAAGGCAATTCTTGTGGGGGGGTAGGAAGGAATAAGCTGTTGGTTAACTAGGATCTGCATCCTATCCTGTAGGTAGGGAAATGGGCAGACTAGACGGGCCAAGCGGTCCTTATCTGCCATCAAAGTCTATGTTTCTATGTAGTTAGCTTATGGTCAGCAGTTAGCCAAAGGAGTGCAAGTCACCAGGATGCAAGGATGCTTGAAATTGTGAAAACCAGTATTCCCTGGCACATGTGACAACTGTATTTTGAAACTTTTATGGATGCTGTGATCCGAGACTGATTTTAAGGGGGTTTGGGGAGGCATGCAACAGCTGAAGCTGCACAAGAGCAACATGTAATTAAAGGCTGTCTCAAGTAGAGTTAGGTACGTGAGGTCGCAGCTTGATGCTGTGGGACCTTAAAAAGGATTATAAAGTAGTGTGGGAGTCATTGTTTCAAATGGAAAAAGTGTAGGCTACATACAGGCATATGATAGAAATGTTTGACAGGAGCACATCTCTGAGCACTAACAAGTGAGATGGACAGTCAGGGGAAAAAGTGCATGCTGTTGCCAGAGATTTACAGGAGAGGAGCAATGCGAATCCAAATATAATCATTCCAAAAGTGGCAGATCACACATCACAAAAAATAATTAAGACTTCTTTAGTGCTGAAAAAGTAAATGACTCAATAACTGTTAACTTGAAGGAAGCCTGCTACTAGAAAAACCACGAAGTGAAAAAATTTAACTAAAAAATACAGGAAAAGATTAGACAACTTACAGGCATATGAGCAACATATAGAAAACGTTCCCTGAATTAACAAGTGCTGTAAGTGCAGAAATTACAGAGAAAACTGCAGTGGGCACTGAGATAGGTGGTGTAACTGGAAGTCACCTGAGTGATAGTCACAGCGAGAACCAAAGTGAAAGAGAGATTGCTTCAATGATGGCAAACTTATGGAACTGGAAATGGGTGGGCACAGATGAGGTCAGCATTTAAATGCATGCTGATGCACTGTAGTTGCGTGACAAATGCATGGGGGTGAGAACTATACAGTGAACACTTACTAGCGGACTGAGGCAAAAATCAGAAAATGGTTGAAAAGAAGATAATAAACAAGAAGAAATTAAATGAAAAGTCATACAGGTTTGGGGTGGGCAGCAGGGTCTGATTCTTCAAACGTTTTCATCTCAATGAACATTGCCAATACAATAGAGAAACTCTGACAGTGCCACTTTAACTGTCTCTGAATGAATCATTAAACTAGATGGGGTTAACCAAATACAGAGCTAGAGCACCCCCTAGTGGCTTGGAATCCATATAGCGTAACAGCAGCAAGTGGAGTGAGGGGGAAGGGTTGCCAAAGTTACATGCTAGCTCATCCAGATTTGACTTCTCACTGTCCAGAGAAGCTCTTTTCTTTATATTTAAAATGTGGTGGCTGTAAGGTACACTGAGCCAAACAAAGATTATTTTCAGGGGTGTCCTGAAAATTGAAACTAGGAGATACAAGATGACCTACTAAAATGAATAACAAAAAAGGAATGCCCATGGACTATAATGGGGAAATCCACCCTATTTCTCATGAACAAAACAGAATGAAACTATCTGTTACAGGGACACTTGTGAGGTATAGCACCTTCCATCCAAAGTGGAATGACAGAGAATAATTGTTTTCCATGGAATGACAGCCTTTTTTCTTTTGCTTAGAAATGCCCAAATACTGTAATGGGGAAAGTGGAATGACACTCTATTTCTCATGAACAAAACAACTGAATGAAATTATCTTTGATATGGACACATTTTGATCACAGCACCACCTATCCAAGGAGGAATGACATGTAATGGCAGTTGTTTTCCGTGGAATGACAGCCCTTTTTCTTTTGCTTAGGAATCAGGGCTGGCGTTAGGCACCCGCGAACCCCATGGCCACGGGAGGCCCCCGCCGACCCCCCGCATGTAAGGACAAAGCGGTGACCCTTCCCAAATGCTGCACTCCCAAGTCCCACATATGAAAAAATACACACACAAAAAACGTTCATTTTTAAATTGAAAAGCAGCAGCACAGCACAGCATTACATACCTTCCAGTCCTTTTCTTCATTTATACATTTTTTCGTATTCGTCTGGTCCTATAATGTATCACCTCGCTAGGTCAATATTCATGCTGCCCGGCCGCCGCCAGGGCCTCCAACCGCCTGCCGGCCACCAGATTTCCTTTCCCTGACTCTAGGCATAGACAATTTAGGCAAGAAGCAACTCAGTCTGGCAAGTAGTTCGTAGTTGAGAATGGGAACCGACCAGCCGCAAGGTCACTCCGCCGCATGACCCGCATGCCCGCAAACACACACAAAGCAGTCAGGGGCCCAATGTTTCTCACCAGGCTGCCCACTTGTGCATGTCCACGCTGTGTCCACTGAGACTGCAACAAGGATGTTTGCTTCCACACTGTCCCTGTGAGCTGCACATCATGGTGATGCGGAGGTGTTGCTGGAGCCAATCACAGGGCTTCACTCAGTCCCTTGCTGTTTTTACACCTCCTCCCCCTCGGACCTGAAACGTTTGATCCCCACTCAGGTCCGCGACTGTCCCATAAAGATGATCCCTCCGGCACTCTTGGAACTATTTGGCCGAGGACCAGTTCCAGAGCGTCGGAGAGAATCATGTTGTTAAGTTGGCGAGTTGCTAACTTGGAGCTAAGCCTGGAGGAGAGAGTCGAGAGAGAGAAGACCACAGACCACACTGCATCTGAAGCCAACTACCCAGTTCCTGATCTTGGAAGAGCTGGATATCCCTTCTAATTCGGTTTACAGATATCCTCCTAAATCCGATAAGCCACAATTCTAATTTAGTTTTCTTAGCGCATGGAATGAATGCAACAGCGTGACTTGAACCAGAGGACCCACCCCCCCGCAGAAAGATGGCGATTGAATAATCTAGTGTAAAGTGAACATACAAAAAGTAAAGTTTTTTGTAAGTCTCGGATTTCTGACAGTTGTGTCACGTTATAAAAGCAGGCTGTGTGTCTGTGTTGCTCATAACTTGCAGAACCCCCAGTGACACGCCATTCAGCATTGTTGGTGCTTCATATTGACCTGTTTTAAATGCTAGCAGGTTTGCCATGATTAAGCTGGACAGCCTGGTTCCAGTTGAGGTTGAACGCTCATCTCTAGATTTGGAAGGGAGCAAGCAAGCAGGCGGGTGAGCTGTATATCCCCAAATAATGTTCCAGTGAAGAAAGGTTTTGGAGGCACAGGAACTCTGATACAAATTGTGTAAGGGGAGAATAGATTCCTTTGGGGTCCAAGCCAGTTTAGGTAATGCTGGAGTTTGGGTAAATGTTATCTTGGGCTTTGAAAACATGAGTGACAGGAGCCATCCTTTTTACAAATTGCAAAGAATTCCACTTCTCTGGTTAACTAGGATCTGCAACTTATCCATCAGGTAGGGAAATGGGCAGACTGGGTGGGCCAAGCGGTCTTTATCTGCCGTCAAATTCTATGTTTCTATGTTCTCACTTGCATGTTAACCTGTATCTTTTTTTGTTATACCAGAAATAAATCTGACTTCATTAAGATAGTGGTGGATACTTTGAGGGAGTACTGGTTGCAGGGGGTGGTGGTCTGACTGCCTGGTTTGTGGATAGTTTTTTTATGTCCAATAGCCTCATTTTTAGGCAGAGCTGGCCTCATCCTTGTTCCCCCTTCAGTGTGGTGGGGTCTGTGAAAAGAAGGGGGGAGGGCAAGGCAGTATTCCCACTGATCACTCCACCAAGGTCCTTCAGCAGTCTGGGACTTGAGAGTTAAAAATCTGCTGGTTTCGGATTCTTATGATTTTGTGCACTCTGCCCTCATCTCTCTCCACCCCTAGACAGGCTTGCTGCATACTGTTCACTGTAATGAGTGTTTTATTATGTAAGTCTAATACATGAACAAAGCAAACAGTTCTGAGATAAGGTGATCTGGAATATTTGTGAAGCATTTAGAATGGCTGGTACATATGTGGTCTGTGCTAGGCCTGTCGGGATGCTAGCTTAGACTGAAGCATGCATTGGCATATATCTTACGAAATTTAAATACTACGTAGAAAGATTACTGGGGGGGCCCAGCCCTGTCTGTCGAGCCCCAGTCATAGAGTTTGCTGGAGGCCCCCAAAGTCCTAAAACCAGCCCTGTTAGGAATGCCCAAAGACTATAATGGGGAAAGTGGAATGATACTCTATTTCTCATGAGCAAAACAACAAAATGAAATAATATTTTACAGGGACACTTGTTAGGCACAGCATTACCCATCCAAGGTAGAATGACAGGGAATGATAATTGTTTTCCATGAAATGACAGCCCTTTTTATTTTGCTTTGGAGTGCCCATAGACTATATTGGGGAAAGTGGAATGATGCGCTATTTCTCATGAACAAAACAACTGAATTATATGATCTTCGACAGGGACACATGTTGGTCACAGCACCACCTATCCAAGGAGGAATGACAGGGAATGGCAGTTGTTGTTCATGGAATGGCAGCCCTTTTTCTTTTGCTTTGAAATGCCTCCAGACTATAATGGGGAAGGTGGAATGGCACCCTATTTCCAATTAACAAAATCACAGAGTGAAATAATCTTTTCATTATTTCATTTATTTATTTATTAAACGCTAGGATTACAAATACCTTTGAGCAAGAACTGCTAATTTGCAAAGGTTCCACATCAAAAGATGGAGGGCAACATACATACAAAGGTCAACAAGGTTCCACAAACTTCGACGAATTGGGTGTCTTTCCACTTTTCCCATTATGGTCTACTGGCATTCTTAAACGAATGGAAAAAGAATGTGATTCCATGGAAACCAACTGTCATTCCATGTCATTCCACCTTGGATGGGTGGACACGTGTTAGTCATAGCACCATCTAAGGTGGAATGACAGGGAATGGCAGTTGTTATCCATGGAATGACAGCCCTTTTCCTTTTGCTTTGGAATGCCCATAGACCATAACGGGGAAAGTGGAATGACACCCTATGTTTCATGAACAAAACAACAGAATGAAATAGACTGTTACAGGGACACTTGTGAGGCACAACACCACCCATCCAAAGTGGAATGACAGGGAATGGTAATTGTTTTCCATGGAATGGCATCCGTTTTCCATTTGCTTTAGAATGCCCATAGACTGTAATGGGGAAAGTGGAATGACACCCTGTTTCTCATGAACAAAATGACAGAATGAAATAATATTTCACCAGAACACTTGTGGGGCACAGCACCACCCATCCAAGGTGGAATGACAGGGAATGACAACTGCTTTCTATGGAATGACAGCCCTTTTCAATTTGCTTTGGAAACCCCATAGGCTATAACAGGGAAAGTGGAATGACACTCTATTTCTCATGAACAAAACAGCAGAAAGAAATAATCTGTTACAGGGACACTTGTGAGGCACAGCACTACCCATCCAAGGTGGAATGACAGGGAATGGCAGTTGTTTTCTATGGAATGGCAGTCCTTTTTCCATTTGCTTTGGAATGCCCATAAGACTATAATGGGAAAGTGGAATATACCCTATTTCTCAGGAACAAAATGACAGAATGAAATGATCTTTGACAGGGATACATGTTTGGCACAGAACCATAGAAACATAGAACATTGGCTTTGACAGCAGATAAGGACTGCTTGGCCCACCCAGTCTGCCCATTTCCCTACCCATTGGATAAGCTGCAGATTCTAGTTAACCAACAGCCTACTTCCTCCTACCCCCCACTATAATTGCCTTATGTCGGTCCCATGAACGTTTGAATTCCCCCACTGTTTTAGGCCCCACAACCTCCCCAGGAAGGCAGTTCCATACGTCCACCACTCTCTCTGTGAAAAAATATTTCTTCATGTTATTCCGAGCCATCCCCCTCTATCTTTGAATTGTGCCCCCTTGTTCTTGCACATCTCTTGTTCTGAAAGATGCTACTCTCCTGGACTTTGCTGATTTCCCTGAGGTACTTAAAAGCTTCTATCATGTCCCCCTAGTCCCTCCTTTCATCAATGGTATATATATTAAGCTCTCTCAGTCTCTCTTCATATATTTTTGATGCAGACCATGCACCATTTTAGTTGCCCTCCTCTGGACTTCCTCCATTCTGTCTATGTCTTTGCAGAGATGGGGTCTCCAAAACTGCACGCAGTACTCCAGATGGAGTCTCGCCAACTGTCTGTACAGAGGGATAAGCACTTCTCTTTTTCTACTTGTGTTGCCTCTCCCTATGCATCCCAGTGCCCCCCAGCTCTCCTTACTGCCTTCTCTCATTGCTTGCCCACCTTTAGGTCATCTGATATGACTACCCCCAGGTCCCTTTCCATTTTTGTTGTTGTTAGTACCTCCCCCACCATTGTGTACTCTTCTCCTGGATTTTTGTTTCCCAGGTGCATTACTTTGCACTTTTTTTGCATCAAATCTAAGTTGACATATGTCTGACCATTCCACCAACCTTGCCAAGTCCCTTCTTATCCTTTCCACCCCACCCCCTTGTGTATCAACTCTGTTCACCACCCATTCAAGGTGGAATGACAGGGAATGGCAGTTGTTTTCTATGGAATGACAGGCCTTTTCCTTTTGCTTTGGAATGCCCTCAGACTATAATGGGGAAAGTGGAAATTTCCCATGAACAAAACAACAGAATGAAATAATCTTTTACAGTGACACTTGTTAGGCACATCACCACCCATCCAAAGTGTAATGATAGGAAATGATAATGGCTTTCTATGAAATGACAGCCCTTTTCCATTTGCTTAGGAATGCCCATAGACTGCAATGGGGAAAGTGGAATGATACACTTTTTCTCATGAACAAAATGATAAAATGAAATGATCATTTACAGGGACACTTGTTGGGTATTGTACCACCTATCCAAGGTGAAATGACAGAGAACAACAGTTGGTTTCCATGGAATGACAGCTCTTTTCCATATGCTTTGGAATGTTCATAGACAATAATGGGGTAAGTGGAATGACACCCTATTTCACATGAACAAAACAACAGAATGAAATTACCTTTTATAGGGACACTTATCATACACCATACCACCTATCCAAGGTGAAGTGTCAGGAAATGACAACTGTTTTCTATGGAATGACAGCACTTTTCCACATGCTTTGGAATGCTCATACACTATAATGGAGAAATTGGAATGACATCCTATTTCTTATGAACAAAGTAATAGAATGAAATGACATTTTACAGGGACACTTGTCTTTCATAGTTCTACCCACCAAAGGTGAAATGACAATTGTTTTCTATGGAATAACAGCACTTATCCATATCCTTTTGAATGTCCTTTGACTATTATGGGAAAAGTGGTAGGACATACCATTTTTAATTTTTGCAGTTAATTTGTTTATTAAGTCTTTTTCCACAACATATAGTACAGTATACGTTACCAGAAGCAAATAAAATTTCACATTTTATAGTAGATAAAACAAGTAACAGTATGTTTAGCGTATTGTTATGTCAAGTTACCAATATACTAAATTGTGTGTATAGCACCCTAGAAGAAAGGGTCTTGTTTATTAACAGCTTGTACTATAATGGAAATGTAATAGAAGAAAAGATAAGAAAAAAGGTCAACTTAACATGGTTATCAATTTTGTACTAAACATAAGGAGCTGCATAGAAGGTTGGTTATACAACTAAATTCATACTTAAAAATATGTCTATTTAAAGAGAGAAGGATAAATTGAATGATACTCAACACTTATGAGTTTGAAGAAAATGTAAGTAGTCCTGCCAGCACAGATAATACTTATTGAGTCGGTCTGAGGTCAAATATGAAATTCTTTCCAAAGAGGCAATGTAAGTCAAATTGTTTAAAATGTCCTTAAGAGTAGGTGTTAACTGAGTTTTCCAGTGAATTAAAGTCAGTCTCTTAACTTGCATGAATAGGATCTGCAGCCATTTATGTTGGTGTTTTGTTAAATTTATATTATTATTTATAATTCCTAAAAGGCAAAATTTAGGGTCAAACAAGATGTTGTGTCTTATAATCTTAAAGACTAAATTATGGATAGCATGCCATAAATTAGATATAGGTTTACATGACCACAGTATATGTAGAAGATCACCATTTGGTGAGTTACACTGCCAGCACTTATCATTGGATAGTAAACCTATATTATGTAAATAAGATGGTGTTTTATACCATAGATGTAACATTTTAAACTGAATCAACCTACTGCACATATCTTCAAATGAGTCATGACAAAGTTTCCAACAACTGTCCCAAAACAAGTTTGATATATTTTCATTTAATATCCAATTCCATCTATCTCTAGCCAGAAGAGATTGATTCAGTAGTGTGTTTCTGATCTGTTTGTATATTTTACTAATTAAGCCAGAGGGGGTATTAATCCACATATTAATGTATGAGGGAGATGATACTGACTTGTTGATTTGTTGAAAGTTAGAGAATATAGCAGTTCGAATTTGTAAATATTTCCAGAATTCTTTCTTAGGGATATTCCATTTTGTTTGAAGATTACTAAAATAATTTAATGTGTTACCATTGTCAGTCAAGATATCGTTCAAAATAAGATGTTCTTGTACATCCAGGATTTACAATATGTTGGTTTGTTCTCTAGTAGGAATTTCGGATTACCCCAAATGGGTGTAAAAGATAAAGGAGAGGGATCATATGTAAGCCAATTATGCATTCTAAACCAATAATAAATGGACACAATAATTATGGGATGCTTTTTTAATTTAGGGGTTAATGTAAAGTAAATTAAGCTATTAGGCATATGTCCTGGAGCCAGGAAAGCTTCCATGTCATACCATAATGGTACATTATAATTAGGTTTAAAAAAACACTTAATAGTTTGTAAAAGCTCTGAAAGCCCACAAATAAGCCATATACCATGGTAATCCAAAGCCACCATAAGTCCAATGAGGGCATACTTTAATACAGTTGAACCTTGGTATGCGACCTTCCCATAGAAAATTTCCTATAACTTTATCAATATTGTTCAGAAGAAGGGGAGAGATTTTAAGTGGAATACAAGCAAACAGATAGAGGATTTTAGGTGTAATATTCATCTTAATTGCAGATATTTTGCCAAGTAAGGATAAATTCAGATTTTTCCATTTATCTAAATCTGTTTTAATATTTGCAAGTAAGGGACATAAATTGCTTTCCCATGTCTTATCTAAATCAGTTGATATTTTTATCCCTAATTAGGTAACATCTAGCAGAGACCAGTGGAATCCAAGATGTATATTCATAATATGATTACAATGTGTATTTAATGATAATACCTCAGATTTTTGATAGTTAACTGTAAGTCCAGAAAGCATGGAAAAAAGATTAAGAGTATTATTAAGTGATTCCCCTGATATTTTTAAGTTTTCTAACAAGATAAGCATATCATCAGCATATGACAGTGTTGTTTTTTGCGTATGTCCAATGGAAATGCCCTTTATATCATTACTCTGTCTGAGAGAGGTGGCAAGAGTTTTGAGAGCTAAGTTAAAAACAGATGGTGAAAGAGGGCATCCTTGCCTGGTACCCCTTGCTAGTATAAAGGACTGTGACAATGTAGAATTGGTAAGTACCCTTGCATAAGGTTTTGTATAGAGAAGTTTAATCCAAGAATAAAATTGGTTACTAAAACCAAATTGGGATAATACCAAATAAAAAAAATTCCAGTCCAAAGAGTCAAAAACTTTTTCAAAGTCTATAGCAATGGCTACTGCTGGAGAGTTAGGAGACTTGGCCCTGTAGATAAGATTAAATAGGGAGCTCAGATGGTCAGAGCCCATCCTACCCTTAACAAAGCCCACTTGAGATTTGTGAATTCGTTTGGGAATGTGTGGCTCTATACGGTTTGCCAAAATCTTAGCAAAAATCTTGCCATTTGTATTAAGTAAAGGTATTGGGCGATAATTAGCAGGGATGGTAGTGTCCTTGTCTTTTTTTGGAAGAATTGTAATAATTGCATCTGTCATATTATGAGGTAAATATCCTGACATAGAAGATTCATGAAATACCTTACATAATAAAGGGCATAGTTATTCAACAAAAAGCTTATAAAACTTGACAGGAAAACCATCTCCACCTGGAGAACGTCCAGATTTAAGAGAGTGAATTGCCTTCTTTACTTCTTCTACAGTGAAAGGTGTATCTAAGGAATGTATTACATCCTGTGAAAGACAGGGGAGTGCTATTTTATCCTGGAAAGAAGAGATGTCTAAAGATGATGTTAAACAAGATGAGGAATAAAGTTTTTTATAGAAGGATGTCATAATCTGATTAATAGCAGATTCATTAGTTTGAATCTTTCCTGTATGGTCTTTTAAGGCAGCAATATGACATTCCATTTGTTGCATTCTAAGCCTATAGGCAAGTATTTTACTCCCTTTCTCCACACCTTTCCAAAATTTTTGTTTTATTCTTAGTAATGCTAGCTCTGTTTTCCTAGAAATTAGCTAATTAATTTGCATATGCAATTGTAAAATTTCATAGTGCAAACTAGAAGAGGGATCAGGATGGGAGTTATTCGAATATAGCATCTGTTTTGTTTTCAATAGATTTTCAAGATCATTAATTTGTTGTTCCCTAAGTTTCCTCCTGTGAGCTGCATAGCTGATTATTTTACCCCATAATGTAACCTTAAGCGCTTCCCATGTAGTACCCATGGAAGTGTCTTTTGGATCGTTGAGATCTACAAATTCTTCTATTTGTGTTTTGATCCAAGGTAAGAATTCTGGGTCTTTAAGCAATAAAAGGTCTAATCTCCATGAGGAGGATTCTGTGGGGGGAGAGCCCCAAGTAAATAAAAGCTTAACTGGAGCATGATCCGATATAATTAATGAAAGGATATCAACTTCTATTATGTTGGCCATTATTGCAGGAGAGGTTAGCCAATAATCTATTCTACTATAAGTCTGATGATGTGAAGAATAAAAAGTATATTCTCAATCTCTGGGGTGGAGGTTTCTCCATATGTCGGATAGGCCCAAGTCCCGCATTAACTGAGAGATTATAATTGAGCTTTTGAGGTGGCAGTCTAGTGAGCCATTGCTCCTGTCCTTATATGTATCTAAGGTAAAATTAAAGTCCCCTCCAATCTATACTGGAGAGTTAACTATGTTTAATGTAATTAACATTTGAGTCAAATTCTGGGAAAAATTGAAGGTCATCTGAATTTGGTGCATAGATATTAATTATAGTTAATGGCCCTGAAGGGGTATCAAAAGTTATAATAAGCCATCTACCATCTGAGTCTTTCTGAATATTAGAGGGTATCCATCTCAGTTTTTTATGTATTAATATAGCTACACCTCTTTTTTTAGTGGTGGCAGATGCCACAAACACCTGACTGACCCAATCATATTTTAATCTATCACTGTCTGCATCCAACAATTTAGTTTCTTGCAATAATACAATTTGTACTTTGTGTTTCTTGAGGTGATTTAAAACTTGTTTGCGTTTATTCGGCGCATTAAGTTCCTTGACATTCCATATACATAATGCTAAATTAGCCATCTTATACTAAGTTATTGATCTATTATATAATAAATGTAGTGTTAGGGGACCATAATGCTGACTTATATTCAACAATAAGATACAGAACAGCTTGTGGTAGATATTATTCATAATAAAAATGTTGGCAGATTTTTCTAAAGTCGACAGACTGGAAAAGTGTATACTCTCTATCTGATTCCCTTCGATGCAGCTCTCTCTAATCATTGTAATTCTAACATTACTAAACATCAAAAACTTGTAACAATAAAGTAAAACAGTCATCTAGGATGTACAGAGAAGATAAGGTCAGTCTGAGTACAGGAAATGAGAAACAGAAAAGACTGAGACCAAGACCACCTCTCTGTATTCTAGGACGTGGCTTATCAGTCAGGAAGTAGGATAGCCCCAAATAAAATAAGGGAAAATTACTACCCAAACTTCCTTAAAACAATAACTCAACCAGAATTTATCCAACAATGTCTAAATACTGTGGTTTGTAATAAACCCTGAAGTAGGGTAATGACTATTATGAGTCTTTACTCTTATAAAATTAAAGATAGTAGTTTCCAGTAACAGTACTAAATCTAGCATCACCTCTGGTAAAGAGAGAAAAAAAAATGTCTACACTAGTCCATTCATGCAGTTATAATGAGTTAAATAACCTCTAGATGTAAAATAATGTATACAGACAATATATAGTATGCTAGCACTGCATATTTAACAGTTGCTATGTCCTTGATCGAGTAGATATTAAGTAAACATAAATGCACCTTTATAAAAGATTATCTATCATCTCTATCTAACAAGGTGGAGTTCCCATTCATTTTACATTGCAAGGTAGAAGAAGTAGAAGAGAGATAGAAGAAAGGAGAAAGAAAAAAAAATCCTAATTGCAAGGACATAAATGTCATAGTATAAACAGAATTTCAAATGATTTCAGATTGTTGATCTATTAACTATTTTGAGGGAAATAAAGAATTTACATTATATAACAACCCCTCACATTAACTGATGTCAAATGCAGGAACTTTGCCAGAGACTTCCTATTAATTTTATAAGCTCAAATCATATAGGTGCACTCTTCTGATAAAACCCTTTTATGTGACTGGAGCATAGTAAAGATAACGTTTACATTGGAGTGCAGTATCCGAGAGATAGAGATTTCATGCAATAAAATTTGATACACACACACATAAAACAGTTTAAAAAATATTACGGTATTTTGGGTAGTATTCTAAAGCACACAAAAAGTAGGAAGCAAGAGATCATTCTTCCCCTATATGCTAGCCTCGTACATCCTTACCTGGACTATTGTGTGCCTTTCTGTACTCCCACTTCAATAGGTTGCCAAACCATGACTGAAAATGTCTAGTGTAAGGTCACCAAGAAAATTGATAACATGACTAATAAAGACTATGAGGGTAGATTAAAAACACTAAAGTTATTCTCCTTGGAATATAGATCCCTAAGGGGAGACCTAATTTGCATTTGTAAGGCTTTCCAGAAAGAGAATGTTAGACACTATTTGTCTTGAAAGACAAATAATAAACAATAACACAAGATCCCACAATCTTAAGTTAAAAGCCTTCATGTACAAAGCAACAAAGTGAAAGAGATTTTATTATCCAGAGGGTTCCCCCCATATGGAACTCATTACCTGGTGACATTGTTAAGAGTAATTATGTGGAACAATTTAAAAGAAGACTAGATCTTTATGAGTAATAAGAAACATAGTTTCCACCATTAACCATGACGGTGGTGAGTTCTCTATGGGCTAATGCCTTTTGAACTTGTATCCATCTATGAAACTATGAAACCTGTGCTGCACTGACAGAACTGTCTGTTCAGTGTTGGATCACCTTTAAGGTTGACTTGCTAATCTTTAAAGCCCTACATGAACAGGGACCCAGCTACATGCAAGATTTCCTGACTCCCTACTTCCCCCTTCATCATCTCTGATCCTCCGATGAGGGATTGCTAGAGATTCCTAGGGTTCATTTAAAATCTTCTGATGCTTGTGCTTTTTCTTTTGCAGCACCCTCCCTGTGGAATTCTCTACCTCATCAGTTAAGAGAGTACCTGACCGTTGATAGTTTTAAAACTAAGCTGAAGACATATCTTTTTAACCTAGCCTTCCCAGATGAAACTTAATTCATAGGTATATGTATTGTGTTATTGTTAAAATGTTTCTATTTGTATATTGTATTTTAAATGTGCAGCACCTTGGTTGTGGAAAGGCGTTATATAAATAAGTTTTACTTACTTTCTTACTTACTTCTCTGCACCATCTCTAGTCTGTCTTTGTCCTTTTTCAGGTGTGGTCTCCAGAACTGGACATGGTACTCCAGGTGCAGCCTCACCAAGGATCTGTACAGTGGCATGATTACATCTTGCTTTCTACTTGTAATGCCCCTACCTATACATCCTATGATGCCACTTGCTCTCTGTGCTGCTTTTTTGCACTGTTTTGTGACTTTTAATTCATTGGTGATGAGTACACCCAGGTCCCTTTCCATCTTTGTTACCTCCAATTGGTGCCCACCCAGAGTGTACTTTATGTCTGGGTTTCGCTTTCCTAGTTGCATGACCTTGCATTTCTTGGCATTAAACTTTAACTGCCATAGTTTTGGTCACTCATCTAGTTTCCTGAGGTCATCCACTATGCTTGTGGCCCTCTCCTGTGTGTCCACCCAGTTGCAGAACTTTGTATCATCTGCAAACAGGCATACCTTTCCCTCCAGTTCCTCTGCAATATCACTGATGAATATGTTGAAGAGTGTTGCACCTAGCACTGACCCCTGTGGCACACTGCTGGTCACCTCCCCTTCCTGTGACACAGTCTCATTTACCAAGACTCTCTGTTTTCTGTTCTGTAGCCAATTCCTAGCTCAGTTGACTATATTGTGCCCTAACCCTGTGTACTCCAGCATATTTCCCAGCCTCCTGTGGGCTTTACTGATGTCTATGTACACTATGTCCACTGAGCCACCCGGTCCACTGTTTTGGTAATTCAATCAAAGAAATGTGTCATGTTTGTCTGACATGATCTTCCTGCCATGAAACCATGTTGCCTGGGGTCTAGTTTTTTGTTTTCCCTCAGGTATTCCACTATACTCTCCTTTAGTAGTGCTACTACTGGCTACTTGTTAGAAAAGTGGACAGAAGGCAGAATATCAGACAAGACTGTTTCAGAAAAGCAGACGGAAAACAAAATATCAGCTAAGATTGCATCCAATTTGTTTGTGTTACTGTGGTATGGTCTCCTGATCAGCTCTGTGAGGTAGTGAAGATAAGTGAAGCTCAGCATACAGTAAGGCTATGTTCTGAATCACACTTGGTGGATGCCTCCTAGGATTGCTCTTTGTGTCTGAGCTGTTGATGCTGGTTGTTTCTGGTTGAGAGCTTTCTATTAATTGAACACTATTTCAGTAGTGGGTACAGCAATCGGTGAAGATCAGTAGACAGTAAGGCTAGGGGCTGGACCACTTCTAGCGTGTGCCTCCTAGCGGTGCTCTTTGAGTATGAGCTGTTGATTCCAGCTGAGCACTTTCTACTAGCTGAGCACTATTTTAGTAGTGGACACTGCTGATTTACATACCACATCCAGGAATTCTGAGTAAGTGTTCCCACAGCTCCTTATAAAGCGAGACAGCAGCCACTGGCTGGGTCTGAGCAGATCAAGTGAGGACAGAAGCTGCCTCAGTGGAGAAAGAAGCCCAGACTGTGCACCCCAAGGAGGATTCAGGTAGAACTGCTATCAGGGAATGCCTGCTTCTGCACCTGTCGGAGTCTGCCTTCCCTCTGTGAGTTGTCTCTCTCCCAGTTGATGAAGAGCAGTGAAGCTCAGCAGACATTGAGGCTAGGGGCTGAACTGCACTTGGTGTATGCTTCCTAGGGTTGCCATTTGTGTCTGAGCTGTTGTTCAGACACAGAGTGTTGATACAGTGAGAGATACCTGAACTGCTGGACAGATGCTTTAATTTGAACCTGAGGGACTTGTGGGAGAATATTTAGCAGGATTCCCTATCTTAGGGGGTGGAAGTCCTGAGTAATTTTTAAACTGTTTTACTCTTGTTGCTAAAGGAGAAATGTTTTAATTTGAATCTGAGGGTCTTGTAGGACAAGGGTTAGTGGGATTCCCTATCTAGGGTAGACCTAAGTGTAGACTTAATGTAGCAAAGCACAAGGAGAAAAGCACGTGGGATCATAGGAGCTGGAACAAGCAGCAGGACAGCAGGAGGACATGGAGGTGAAGGAGGAGGAGGCAGCAGCATTCTGGGGAAGTGTAGGGTAGTTAACTGCAATGGGTGTGGGTAAGCCATCTTTCTAGGAACTATCTGGACAGCAGGGGGCTGTCCAGTGTATAGGCAGCTGGGGCATCTCAGGGAAGAGGTATGGCAGCTGAGAAGGGAGCTGGGTGGTGGGGGGAGGAGGAGCTGGGGGGAGGATCAGGCATGGAGAAGTCTGGGGAGGGCTCCCCAGGTGGGTAGTCATGGGACAGATTCTAGGAAAATGCTTGCAGGTCTAGGGACATAGAAACATGGAAACACATAAATTGTCGGCGGATAAGGACCGCAAGGCCCATCCCGTCTGCCCGTGATCCCTATAAATTATATGTAGCCATTGACCCTATGTGACCAATGACTTTTTATCACTCCCTTCCCTCTCAAGATTCCCTTGTGCCTGTCTCAGGACACCCCCACAGCAAGGGTCAAGGGAAACCAGGGTAGGAAGGTGGCACATGGTAAAAAGTAGGGGCAAGGGGCAGAGTAGTGTAAGGGGTAGAAGAGCAGATGTTAGTCTCAACAAGGCTGGACTTCCTCAAACAAGTTTTCAATACTGGCTAGTCGGGGAGAGTGTGGAAGGTGGAGGAGGAGGCCACAGTTCAGGATAGTGGGGAGGCCATAGTCACTGGCAAGAAGGAAAATGGGGAAGGATGGGGAGTGACAAAGGGACAGAAGTGTGAAGAACAGAAGCAAGAGGGAGGAGAGGGGGAGACGGACAGGCCATGAGAATTGATTAGAGGGTTAGTTTGAAGGGGCAGAAGGTAGTGGCAATGAAAGGGACATGCAGAAGGGCAGAGGAAGCTGGGCATATGGGTGGTGAGGGGGCTCAGGAGCATGAACGGAAGGGAGGGCTAAATGGGAAAGGTGGTCAGGAGAAGGGAGAGAGCGTTGTTATTCTGGGAGATTCAATACTGAAAGAAATGAGATGGGGTAGGTCTGCAAGAAATAGTTGCATGTGGGTGAAGTGTATGCCAGGTATGACAGCAGGGAGGATAGGGCCTCTTATGCCTAAGTGCATGGGGAAGGAGCATGGGAAACCTCACACTGTGGTCCATCTGTGGACAAATTACCTTACTGGATGTGAGATGGGGAGGTGCAGGAGTGGTTTAAGGAGATAGGAAGGATCTGCAGTGAGGTGGGAAGATCAGTATCTTTCTTGGAATTACTTCTGGTACCTAGAGCTAGTACAGCTAGGAAACAAAAAATTGAGCAATTCAGTGGATTGTTTTGGGGGATGAGTCCATGGGCCATGGGCTGGTGGGAGGGGGGGTGGTAAGATGTGGAAAAATAAGGACCTGTTTGCACCAGATAGGTTGCACTTAAGCAAAGAGGACACCAGCGTCCTGAAAGAAAAAGTGGAAGAGTATTTATCCACCAAGCTCCATTTAAACTCAAGAGGGGGAAGGTTATATGGTGGGCTACAATTGTAGTCACCAGGAGAGGGAGTCCAAAGGGTCTACCCCCCCTAGTAAACCAAAAACAAATGAAGCATGCGAGTTGAGGAAGGGAAGGGAGAAGCAGATTTGGGAGGGAAGAGAAGGGAAAGCAGATGGTAGATGGGTACGGGTGCCCTTGAATGCCAGGAACCTGGTAAACAAGATGGCAGATCTTAAGGCTATGGTAGCTGATGGGGAGGTGGATATAGCAGCTGTCACTGAGATGTGGGCAACACAATACCATGAGTGGGACCTACTAATTCTCAAGTATAGATTGTACAGAATGGATAGAGTGAAGGGAAGAAAGGGATGGGTGGCATTATTTGTAAGGGAAGGGATCGTATGCAACAAGGAGGAGGAGGAGGAGGGTAAGACTGAGGCCTTATGGATCCAGCTGCTGAACACCAGGGGGAAGAAGATTAGAAGGGGTGTAGTGGACAGACCACCCTCACAGGACAAAGAGACAGACAGGGAGCTGGGGGAGTAGATACGGAGGTTAGTTAGGAAGGAGAATATTGTCATAACAGGGGACTTCAGTCTTTCTGGAGCTGACTGGGGAATCCCAGCTCCCTTCTATGCCATGGAACTTGTGCCTTGGAGGCCATGGAGGAGTTTTTTCTGGTACAGGGAGTCACTGGGCGAACCAGAAATGGTACCATCCTGGACCTGGTGCTGTCGGATGGTGAACATGCCCAGGAAATAGTAGTGGAAGATCCACTTGCAGTCAACGACCACCATGTAGTGTGGTTCTATTTCACAATAGCAAGGAATCAGCCAGGACTAATGTGAGGGTGCTGGACTTCAGGAACGTGGACTTTGGTATGATGAGGAACATTCTAGAAGGCTACCAGGCCAAATTCAGTCCAGAGATGAATATGGGTAAGAAATGGTCCACTATTTGGTCGGAACTGGAAGGGCCATGAGAATTCCATCTCTAATCAAGTGGGCCCATGATTTGCAACAGAAACCTGAGGAAGTAGACAAGGATGAACCAGTGAGGATTGTGTGGTAAAAGGATTCCGATTCAATGATACTGGCCCCTAACGCCCAGTGTACCATTCAAGGGGAGGTCCACCTCCAGAAATATATCAAGAACAAAATACTGATGTTGGATGCACCAGGATATGGAAAATTGCCAGAAGAATTATTGGTCAAGCCCAGCATCTTGTCTGCTCATGCCCATGCCTATGCACGACGAGTGATGGTCCAGATTCACAGTGTGTCAGATCGGGAGATCTGGGTGAACAGAGGGTGCACGCTAGCTATGGTACACTGCACAGACACTGCAGTATTGCCCAGCAACAAGCACCCTGGTGAGAAGGAGAGAGTGACCCCTGACTTGTTTAACTTTGGTGACTCCCCATTGCCAGCTGAAGGGAAGGCTAGAATTAGCAAAAGACTTGCCTAGACAGACCAAGCATTTTGTTGAAGGAATGGGATGTGGGAAGTGTCCAGGGTGCGGAGCATCACATACGCCTGACTGATGAACAGCCTTTTCGAGAGAGGTCCCGACGCCTAGCCCCAGCAGACAAAGATGATGTGAGAAGACACCTGCAGGAAATGCTCGTGGCTGGCATGATACAAGAATCCAGGACCCCACACACCTCTCCCATTGTGGTTGTGCATAAGAAGAATAGGTCTGTGAGGATGTGTGTTGATTATCGAACCCTGAACTGGCAGACCATCTCAGACCAATACACTATGCCTCGTGTGCAAGATGCCCTGGACTGTTTGAATGGGAGCAAATGGTTCTTGGTTTTGGATTTTTGCAGTGGATACTACCAGATCCCAATGGCCTCAGAAGACCATGAGAAAACAGCCTTCATCTGTCCATTGAGGTTCTATGAGTTTCTGAGGATGCCACAGGGGATATCGGGCACCCCGGCCACCTTTCAGCAACTGATGGAACATATGGTGGGAGATATGAATTTGCTGGAATGCCTGATGTACTTGGACGATGTCACTGTGTTTGGGAGCACCATAGAGGAGCATGAGAACTAACTGTTTAAAGTCCTAGACTGACTGGAAGACTTCAGCCTCAAGCTGCCCATTGACAAGTGCCAGTTTTTCCAAACCTCCTTGAAGTATGTGGGACACATAGTATATACAAAAGGGATAGAGACTGATCCCAGTAAGGTTGAAGCACTGACTACTTGGCCCCAGCCCCATAATCTAAAAGAACTACATTTTCTGGGGTTCTGTGGCTACTACCACAGATTCACGAAAGACCATTCCAAGGTGATTCGCCCACTCTTGAACCTTACCCAGGGTTACCTTCCTACCAATCATACATACAAAAAAGGGGCAGTTATAGAACCAGAAAAAGTATACTTCCATCCAGGTGAACTCTTTGGGCCCCGCTGGATGCCTGACTGTGAAGCAACCTTACATGAGATCATATACAGTACCAGTTCACCCACACCCCCATCCTCGCTTATGCTGACCCCATCAAACCCTATGTGTTGCATACAGACGCTAGTCTGCAGGGTCTAGGAGTGCTGCTGTATCAAGACCATGAGGATGGCCTGAGACCAGTAGCTTTTGACAGTTGGAGCTTGACCCCATCCAAATGAAACTATTCTGTGCATAAGTTGGAGTTCCTTGCATTAAAATGGGCCATTGTTGACCAGTTTCATGAATACCTCTATGGGGCAAATATATTGGTGAAGACTAACAATAACCTGTTGACCTATGTACAGACTTCAGCTAAGTTAGACACCACTGGGCACCAGTAGTTTTCTGCATTATCAGCATATGATTATGCTGTTGAATACAGACCAGGCCTGAACCATATTGATGCTGACGCCCTATCACAAAGGCCCACTTCCAAGAGTCATGGAGTCAGGCCGTCTGAACCTGACATTTGAGCATTGTGCCAAAAGTTTGATAGAGATGAACAGATGTCTGCAGACACAGTGGACTGTTTAATAGATTGCTTGGGCCCTTCTGACACCTGCATACCAGCTGCTTATTGCCACTTCTGTGCTCTAGATATTAGTGCACTATCTCAATTTGACAATGACAGCATTCAGTGGGCTCAATCCCAAGATCCTATGATTCAGCCAGCACTTGATGCCCTGCATGTGGGGAAAGATTTATCTAACTCACGTTATACTGACTTGCAAACTTTTTTATTGTTTAAAGAAGACCCCAGACTGAAGCTGTTCAATCAGTTGTTGTATAGAAAGACAGTAGATCATAGTGGCAAAGTAGACAAGCAATAATTGGTCCTGTCCACAGCCTTTAAAGATTTGGTACTGAGGTCCCTCCACAATCACATGTGGCACCTCAGTATTGACAGAACCCTTGACCTGGTGTGATCTCATTTCTAATAGCCCAAAATGGGGGCTGATGTTGAGCACCATGTAAAGACTTATAGTTGCTGCCAGCAAAGAAAAGCCCTGTCTCAGAAGGCTGCCCCCTTGTTAATGTTACTACCAACACTCCATGGAACTAGTCTGCATAGACTTCTTGTGTTTAGAACCTGATCAGCAGAACATTGGCAATGTGTTAGTGGTTACGGATCATTTCACACAATATACACAAACTTTTCCCACCAAAGATCAAAAGGCATCCACTGTGGCCAAGATGCTAGTGGAAAATTTCTTCGTCCATTATCGTGCCCCCCAGCGGATCCACTCTGACCAGGGCACAGACTTTGAGAGTCGGTTAATCAAAGAAATGCTTTCTTTATGGGGGTGCAAAAGTCCAGAACCCCCCCAATCACCCACAGGGAGACCCTCAACTAGAATGTTTTAACCGCACCCTTCTAGACATGCTGGGCACCCTTTACCCAAAAGACAAGCATAAATGGAGCCAGCAGATTAGCATCTTGGTACATGCATACAATTGCACAAAAAATTATGCTGCTGGGTTCTCCCCCTACTGCCTCATGTTCAGGAGAGAGGCCTGGCTGCCAGTTGATGTCTGTGTTGGGGTCTCTCCAGATGGGGTCCGAGATGAAAACTACTTGCAATATGTACAAAAACTGGAAGCTCAATTGAACCATGCCTATCAACTGGCCCAGACAATGTCCACCAAGAGAAATCTAGCCAACCAAGAGAGGCATGATAAAAAAGTAAAGGCTCAAGAGCTTCAACCTGTAGACCGTGTGTTGTTACACAATTTGGGACTGCACAGTAAACACAAAATTGCTGATCGGTGGCGCCATCTTCCCCATGTAGTAGTTGGAAAGTTGGATGACTTACCTGTGTACAAGGCGCACCCAGAGAACAACTCCAAAGCTGTCAAGACCATGCATCGTAACCACTTGCTACCTATCGGCCAAGTCGTGATTGAGGCTGAACCCCCAGAAATTGAGCCCCCTGGGCCAGTGACTTGTGCTGCTGCAAGAAAGAGACAGAGTCAACCTACCCCAGTGGTCACAGATTTAAGGTTTCCTCCACAGCAGGCCCAGAATGATAGTGACTGTCAGTCCACTTCTGACGAAAGTGAATACCCCTCTTATGAACTGAGTCAGCTGTTTTGAGGTAACCCCCTGATAAATTGTGGGGATGAAGCTGGGCCTTCTGGACTGCCTTACCCCCCAGCTTCGTCCTTGAAGCCAATGCTCCCAGAAAGTGAAGTGCAAAGTATCACATCTGAAAATGTTGAGTCTCTATATATTGTGGAACTGTATGATTTGCCTGAAGAAGGGACTGAGGGTTTGAGTCTTTCTGGTGACATACCAGAACTTGAAAAACACTATGAGAGTGCTGACCACCACCCTTCGGTGCTTGAAAGCTTGATTGTCCTGAGCCATCACAAAATGAGTCAAGTGTTGTAGAAAGAGAGCCTGCAGAGCAAGGAGCCAACAGTGCTCCACATTTGGACATTCCCAACCAGGCAGAGGCACCCCTCAGAAGTGATGGGAGTCCCTAGACCAGTGCTGAGAGTAGAGACTGTAATTGTCCCCCTCAGAAAGACTGGCTGATCTATCAAGTCAGTAGTACGCCTCAGTTATGATTCCTCCGGGAGGCCAGTGGATTTGCCACTCATTGTGGTGCACCAAGGTATTTATGTCTCACCAAGCTAACTGCCCAAATTGAGCTTGACAGCCAATTCCAGGTTACTTGTCTTTCCCTCTCACCATGGTGCCCCTGCCCCTTCTAACCCCAAGTTAGCTGAAAGGGAAGAGAACCCTCTTGCATTGTTTAAGGTACAAGAAGTTATTATCTGATTCAGTATAGTAATGTTCAATTTACCTGTGTGAAATATGCACAATGTGTTGTCAGAATGGATATAGTATCATGAAGTGTAGTGAGTATGTATAGTAAAGTAATAAGTTTATGTTAACTGATGCATGATGGTACAGACTTGCTGCGTACGCCAAGTTTCCTTCAGGCAGGGAAGGGTGTAACCCCCTACAAATGGGGGTTCATGAAAAGTCTTCCTTCGAGCTTGCCTAAATGCTCACTGCCAAACTGGTGTCCTGCGTTTTAGAAGTTTAAATGTGATTACCAGAGAATGCCTGTATAGCCTCTGTGTACTGTCTCTTTAAGAGCTGCCTGGATTGCAGTCATAAGTAATCTGAGAGGGAGCTCTGTTGAAAGATGCAACTATTTGCTGAAAATCATTTAGAGTGATAATGATAATGTAGTTTGTCTAACCTGTCCTCTTTGCAGCAAGGACTGTTTTGTTTATCTCCACTATCTTGGTCCTGGACTGCGAATTGGACCAGTCAGTTCTAGTGGAACCTAAAACGGAGCCAGACTACAGGAGCTGTCTTGAGTCAAAATCTACAGGAATTGTAGTTTTGAGCTTTTGGCACCTTTTTTGCACCTGAAGGGGAGACTTTGTTGTTACTGACAGATCAGCCAACTGAACCTTTTGGATTCAGAGGAATGTCCCTGGCTTGCTAGCAGTTGAGTCAGATCTCAGTTGGGAGCCGAAGAAGCAAAAAGCTTGAGACAGTCAAGCAGCCGTCTGAGTAGTTTTGCACAGAAGAACTGTGGAAAGGCCTGAGTTGTGGCCTGCATGTCTGCCTGCTGCCCCTGAGAAGGAGAGAAGAGAATTATTTTGGATTAAATCCAAGTTTGTGAGAACGAAGTAAGGCACTAATTTTTTACCAGGCTCATACCTGAAGAAGACCAAAGGTTTTGCTGAATGCGATCGGCCTATCAGGATTTCCAGCTGCTTCTGAATCCCTGGTTTGGCAGAGATTTTGTGATCATGACCAGAGAGCAGTTTGTCTGGTACAGTAGGATTTCCTTACATGTAATTGTGCTGTGTATTTAAAGTGAGTCATGATTTGGTTCCCCACTGTGTGAACTGTGTTCTGATTTCTGGTATCATAGAATCCTTTACATGTAAACGTGCTGTGTATTGAAAGTGGGTCATGATTTGGTTCCCCACTGTGTGAACTGTGTTCTGCTTGCTGGAAGCTTTATCCAGCCTAATCGGACTGAATCTACGTTCATCTCCATTCAGTCTGGGCCATGCCACACTGGCCCTGCCAGACTATCCCACTACACAGAGAAAACCACCGATGAGAGACCTGCCTGGGTATCAGTCCCCTGCTCCATGCTTGAACAGGAACAACGCCTTGGCGATTCGTGTGGGCCCTGCTTCTCCTGGCACTCCAGATCAGCCACCTGCAGTCTCAGCTTTCATCCAGCTTGTGTCCAACCTTGGGTATCATGAATAATCATCAGGGTAGCTCCCTGCAACAACAGCCTAATCTAAAAGTGTGTCTTCTGATTGTATTGTTCTTTTCTTTTCACGAACTGAGCACTCCGGCTCCGGATTACACATAGTGTGTGTTGTGCATGTTGTTTTTTTCCATCACTTCCCCAACCAGCTGCAACATTCCTGGCTAGCCCACCATTCTCCATCTGGGTACCCAAAGTGTGTGACTGTTTATGGACCCCGAAGTGCATACATAACTGTTTAATTGTTAGAGCCTTTAAGCAAATTAACCTGATCACGCCCCTCCCTTGTTCAAGTCCCTTAAATAAATCAGATCTAAGAAACATAGAAACATAGAATTTGATGGCAGATAAGGACCGCTTTGCCCATCTAGTCTGCCCATTTTCCTACCTAACAGACAAGCTGCAAATCCTAGTTAACCAACAGCTTACTTCCTCCTACCCCCCACTAGGACTACCTTATGCCTGTTCCATGCATTCATGAAGTCCCCCACTGTTCTTGACTCCACAGCCTCCTCAGGGAGGCTGTTCCATGCATCCACAACCCTCTCAGTGAAAAAATACTTCCTCACATTACCTCTGAGCCGTCCCCCCATTATCTTCAAATTGTGCCTCCTTGTTCTTGTACATCTCTTTTTCTGGAAGATGCTACCCTCTTGGACTTTGTTAATTCCCTTGAGGTACTTGAAAGTTTCTATCATGTCCCCTCTCTCCCTCCTTTCCTCTAGGGTATACATATTAAGCTCCTTTAGTCTTTCTCCATATGTCTTCTAGTGCAGACCCTGCACCATTTTGGTTGCCCTCCTCTGGACAGCTTCCACTCTGTCTATGTCTTTGCGGAGATGGGGTCTCCAGAACTGCACACAGTACTCCAGATGGGGTCTCACCAACTGTCTGTACAGTGGGATAACAACTTCCTGTTTTCTACTATTGATGCCTCTTCCTATGCATCCCAGTATCTCCCCGGCCTTCCTTATTGCTTCTCACATTGCTTGCCCACCTTTAGGTCATCTGATATAATTACACCCAGGTCCCTTTCTATTTTTACTGTTGTCAGTATCTCACCCCCATTGCGTACACTTCCCCTGGGTTTTTGTTTCCCATGTGCATTACCTTGCACTTCTTTGCATTGAATCTGAGCTGCCATACATTTGACCATTCCTCCAACCTTGCCAAGTCCCTTCTCATCCTTTCCACTCCATCTTGTGTATCAACCCTGTTGCAGATCTTTGTGTCATCTGCAAAGAGACATACTTATCCTTCCAGTTCCTCTGCAATGTCACTTATAAAGACATTAAAAAGGACCGGTCCCAGTGCTGAACCCTGCGGTACCCCACTAGTAACCCTCCTTTCTTCACTGTATATTCCATTTACTACTACTCTTTGCGTCCTGTTGTCTAGCCAATTTTTTATCCAGGCTACTTCCTTGGGACCCACTCCAAGGCTGGCTATCTTGTGAATTAATCTTTTGTGTGGGACTGTATCAAATGCCTTGCTAAAATCTAGGTAGGCCATGTCCACAGCCCATCCCTGGTCTACTACTTTGGTCACCCAGTCAAAGAAATCTATTAGATTTATCTGACACGACCTTCCTATCGTGAATCCATGCTGCCTTGGGTCCTGTGCCTTACTGGCCTCTAGGTACTCAACAATTCTTTCCTTCAGAAATGATTCCATCATTTTCCCTACCACTGAGGTCAAACTAACTGGTCTGTAGTTTCCTGCCTCTGTCCTGCTCCCACTTTTGTGAAGAGGAATCACATCTGCCCTCCTCCAGTCCTCGGGTACCACCCCATCCTCCCATGATTTGTTAAAGAGAGTAGTCAGCGGTGTCACTAGTTCTACCCTTAGTTCTTTCAGAATTCTTGGGTGAATCCCATCAGGCCCATTGCTTTGTTCACCTTCAATTTTATCAGTTCTTTCAGAACCCTTTCTTCTTTAAATGGACTGGTATCGACCCCCATCTTCGGAGTGTTTCTCTTATTTGGTTTAGGTAACTCCCCCTCCTCTTCCTTTGTGAATACTGAGCAGAAATATTCGTTCAGTATCCCTGCTTTTTCACTGTCACCCTCTACCCACATTCCCTGCCCTTTATTAAGCTTCAGTATCCCTCCTTTGGTCTTTCTTCGCTCCCTAATATACCTATAAAAGGACTTATCCCCCTTCTTAATTGAATTGGCTATCCTTTCCTCGGTTTGGGCCTTTGCTATTCTGACTGCCTTCCCAGCCTCTTTCTGCTTTAACTGATAAAGTGCTCCTTCTGTGTTTCCTTATATTTCCTGAATGCTGTCCTTTTCTCCTTAACCTTCCCTGCCACCTCTTTTGAGAACCATAGCATTTTTTTCCTTCATTGTGTTTTATTGATTTGCTTTACACAAAGGCATGTTGCCTCTGTGATGGCTGTTTTGATCACTCCCCATTGTTCCTCCACCCCTCCTTCTTGCCTGTTTGCTAGTGCTTTTCTGAGACACTCTCTCATTTTCCCAAAGTCAGCCCTCCTAAAGTCCAGTACTCTTGCTTTTGTATGGCTTGATTGTATGGCTGTGTTTATCGTGAACCACACTGTTTGGTGGTCGCTTGTTCCCAGATGGCTACCCACTTCTAAATCTGAGATTCTTTCTCCATCCCCATTTGAGAGTACCAGGTCTAAGATTGCTCCCTCCTGAGTGGGTTCCAATACTAGCTGTCTGAGCCATGCCCCCTGTAGGGCATCAAGAATGACCCTGCTCTTGGATGTGCCTGCAGCAAAGGTGCTCCAATTAACATCTGGCATATTCAGGTCCCCCATCAACAATATCTCCCCTTTTTCTGCCATTCTAAGAAATCCTTCTATCATTTCCTTGTCCATTCCTTCCCCCTGAGATGGGGTTCTGTATACAACCCCATACGGATTGTGGTGCCATTTCCTGTCTCAGGGTGACCCAAAGTGCCTCATCTGCTCCCTGTTTACTCTTTAGTTCTGTTGCTTTGATCCCTTCCTTTACATAGAGAGCTACCCCTCCTCCTCTTTTACCCTCCCTGTCCCTCCTGTAGATTGTGTATCCTGGTATGTTGACATCCCAGTCATGGTTCTCTGTGTACCATGTTTCTGTGACTGCCACAATATCCAGGCAACCCTCTTCCATCAAGGCCAGATCTAACTCTTTTTAGCATTTACCCTGACTTTGGTTCCAGTTTGTGCAAGAGTATTGTACTGCTGTTATTTGCTGTGTATTACCTTGTTTTACAGGGGGTCCCCAGGGTCGGGCCAGAGGAAAGCCCTGGTGGCAAGTGCAAACAGTGTGGGTACTTGTGTGGTATATCAGGGGTATTGTGAAAGTGATTATTGTGTATTGTTCCAGACACTAGTAAGGAAAGAGGACGTTACAGTGTCCTGGAGAGCTGTGCCCATGTCAGCTTGACCACTACCAACCCTGACCTCCAGGTGGAGGTACCCGTTTCAGAACACAGGTCCCTTAACCTGCTACTAACCAAGCAGGCAGGGGTAGTAGCCTTTGGGATGGCGCCACCTAGGGGTTACAAGAACAACAAAGTATCCCTCCTCCTCCTTTATATGCATCACGTGCTGTATCCTTAGGAAAAGACAGCTAGATAAGCTTAAATCCCACCTTAAGTGAACTGACTGGTCCCCAGATGAATCCCTGTGTGACGTGGACAAGACAGTAGAGTATTTTATATCTGACTTTAACACAGCCTGTGACATTTATGCCTTAATCAAAAAAAAAGTAAAACTTTATTGAAGGGGCCCAATAACTCATGGATTATCCCAGTCCTGCTAAACCTTATGAGAAGGGACCACCAATGGCAAACAGCCAACAGTTTGATATCAAGTAGCACAAAACTGCTTGAAATAACTGTACCCGAGAGATCAGACTATCTAAAGCATGCTATTACAGAGACTGACTCACAAATACATGGAGAGATAGAAAAAAAATGTTGGGACAATCTAAAGGCAGGCCCTTACAGGTAGAGATAGCAAGCATCCCCCTCCATGATATTACTAAATGGGGAGGTCACCCAACATCCAAAGACAATAGCAGATATATTCAATACTGCATGTTTGGGCCTTAGCAATGTACAGTGTAATTACAGAGGGAAGGGGGAGGGCAGGCTTGAAGGGACTCTGTTGTCCTTTTCCGCCAACCACATTCTATGATTCCATGAGATACACACACACACTAACACACACACATAAATAAATCTAAGTCTAAAGATCTGGGGCTTATTCTGGTACTGGAGACCCGTTCCTGTGGTCCAGTTTCTACTGCGAGTTTCTTTTACTTTAAAAGGACAGCCAACTGGAGTGGCGCACTCTAGGTGACCATTTCAACTAATCACAAGGGACTTACTCAATTCAGCTTTCCTCTGGAATGTAGCCAACAGCCGTCGGTGGGGAGTGATCATGGGGGGGCCTGTGGGCTGTCTGCTTTGATTAGCTGCCCTGCCCCTGCAACAAACTGACTTTGGGCTTGTTACTGGACTTTAATCTTTAAACAAACAAAAAAAATGTCTAAAGATCTGGGGGTTATTCCTGCACCGGAAACCCATTTCTGTATTCTGGTTTCTATTGTGAGTTTTTTAACCCTCCATCCAACTCCCACCCGCACCACTTATTATATGCCCTGTGGGTGTGATTGGCAAGCACACTGCTTGGGGTTGGTCTTTTCATTGGACTACTAGAAAGGAGGAGGAACTCAGGGATTTGTGAGCCGCAATGCAGTGTATAAGTATTTATTCAGGTAACTGCACCTAGTAGTTGTGTACTATTCTTTGCCATGGTGTTTCATCAGTGTTACATTTATGTTAGGTTTAGTCATTTTTAGTGTTTTCTACAATGCTACATTTATGTTAAGGTTTAGCATATTTCAGTGGTAATTTTTAGAATATGGGTAATTGCTATAACTCACTATAATCCTATTCTGTTTTTACAGTTCCCATGTACAGTTACCTGCTAAACTTATGTAACCCCTAGATGGCGCTATCCCAGGGGCTACTACCCCTGTCTGATTTGCCACTAACAGGTTGAGGGGCCTGGATCCAATGGCGGGTGCCTCCACCCAGAGGTCAGGGTTTGCAATAGTTAAACTAACTTGGTCACAGCCCTCTGGGACACTGCAACCCCCCTTTCTTCCACTAGTGGCCCACACAATATATCAGAATTACCTTCACAGTATACACTTACCCCAGGTCTGGTTCCGGCACTGGGACCTCCTGTGAAATGAGATACAGTGCAACAATCACAGTACAGTACTTTAACATAGACAAATACCTCAGGCAGTATAACTTTGCTGAAACAAGCAGCTCTGATTTATTTAGGGGATATAACAGGACAGGGGAAATCAGGTTAATTAGCTTATCACTCTAATAATTCATTTCATGGCTCTGTGCACAGGCCTATCCCTATCAGTTACTGTCCCTGGTACCCAAGCCCTAGTGGCTAGTCCAAACCGTGGCAGCTGGTAGGGGCCCTTTCACACAGAGAAAAGGAGAATTAAACAGTCAGCAGTACAGTAATTCCATTTGGATTTAATGTGCAATTCAACAGGGAGCGACCCTGAATTAGTACTCACGACCTCCAACAAGATAGGGTCCTTCAATGTCAGCAGGGCTCACTTGAGGTACACAAACTTCACACATCCATATAAAAAGAAAGCACTATACCAGGCAGGCTGCATCTGTATCCCGATCGCAATTACTGCACAATACCCGGGAGAACACACAGCAGATTCAGTTCCTGACAGACCGAGTGCAATTTTCAGCAATTCCTCCAGTCTTCTACAGGGTGAGCCTGGTTTCTACTCTTCAGAGATCCTTTGATTCTTTCACAGGCCGGATTCAGTCCTAACAAGCTGTTACACAAGCTGCAGACCGGAACTCTGGGCCTTACACACGTTTTTTGACTAAAACTGCACACTGAAAAAGCACAGGGCTCCTTCCTTCTTCACTGCCAAAGCTCAACTCAAACTCCAACCGACAAAACTGGGCACTTCCTTTGAGTTCCTCCCAGTTCTTGACTGGATTGGCTGTCACCACAATAGACTGCTGCTGTTGGTCCAAAAAGGTGCTGAAGTCTAAACTACATCTCCCAGAGTCACTGTCTATACAATCCTCTTGTGGCTGGCTCAGATTATGAGTCCAAGTTCTGATTCGTCCAAGGCACCATTTTAGAGCTAGCTTACCCCACACTGATTGGTCCAGTTCAGCAGTTCAAAACTAGAATGGGAACTAGCAGACACAGTTCTGACTGCAAAGAAAGCAGGTTAGACAAACTGTAATTTCATTATTACTCTAAATAATTTCTGGCAAACAGTTACATCTTTCAGATAGGTTCCTTTGCACTCCTAGTGACTGCAAAATGAAGTGAATTGGCAGCAGCTTGAGTGGTACTCAGAGAAGCACACAGTCCCCCATACAAACTAATTATGTCTGTAAGCAGACAGCTCTTAAAGAGACAGTACCAGAGGCTCTAAAACACTCACTGATAAATGGCTTAAATGCCAAACACCATTCAGGCTTGGAGCATTCAAGCAAGCTCCTGGAAGTCTTTGGGAACCCCATTTGCAGGGGGTTACACCTTTCCTGGTTTGGGAAAGCTTGACGTCCGCGCCAAGCATACTCTACAGTTTCAACTGCAACCATATACATTTGCATTAGGTCGCACATGTAATCATCAGTCAATATATCATTTTACCAAGAACACATTTCTGAAACATTGCAGTACGTCACTTTTACACAGTATTACATACATTGTACCATAACTCAAGTTATTACCTCTTGTACATGAAACCTGAAGAGAGGGGCCCTTCCTATCAGTTACCTTGGGGCTGGACGGGCAAGGGCACCATACTTAGAGGGCAACACAAGTAACTTGAGTTAGCACTGACGCCAGTTTGGGCAATGAGCTCGGGACACATACACCTTTATGGACAACATTGAGAGGCAAGTCCACAGGCCTCCCAAGTGAATCATAACTGAGGTGCACCACAGGCTTTACAGCTCGACCAGTCTTTCTAGGGGGAACTGTTATAGTCTCTGCACTCTGAGCCTCATTTTCAGCATTGTCCTCACTTGTCAGGGAGTCTCCATGGGGGTAGAGAGGCTGAACTTGGGGCACTTTCAGCTCCAGGAGTTACAGTTTCTGAGTCCACAACATTTGGCTCGATGGAGAGCTTTCGGACACTGGCAGTGGACTGTCAGGGCACTCAAAATACTCTTCTTGTTCGGTGTATCACCAGTCTGCCCTAATCTATCATTTTCTCCCTGAAAGCTCAAACAGTTCAACCATGCACAATGATTCCATTTCATCTGATCTGATGCTTTGCACTTCACTTTCTGGGAGCATTGGCTCCAGGGACGAAGCTGGGGGTTGGACAGTCCAGAAGGCCCAGCTTCATCTCCAGTATTGACTTGGGGATTGCCCGAAACAATTGACTCAGTTCGTAAGAAGGATAGTATTCAAAGTCACTCTCCTTTCTTCTGATATGGACTGACAGTCATGCTCAACTGGGACTTGTGCAGGGAACACTTTAACTCTGCTTCTGTAGGTGCAGACTTCCTTGGTCTTTTCTTAGCAGCAGCTCTAGTCACTGGTCCAGAGGGGCATCTTCTAGGGCTCAGACTCAATTAAGATTTGTCCAATGGGCAGTAAATGATTTCTATGCATTGTTTTTACATCTTTGAATTATTCTCAGGCCTTACTTTGTACACTGGCAGATCATCTAGTTTGCCCACTACAATGTGAGGGAGATGGTGCCATCTGTCAGCAATCTTGTGCTTGCCATGCAGTCCCAGATTTCTTAGCAATACCCGATCTCCTCCTGGAGTTCCTGTGCTTTCACCTTTTATCATACCTTTCTTTGTTGGCCAGATTTCTTTGGCAGCCATGGTTTGAGCCAGTTGGTAATGCATGAGTTAGCTGGGCCTTTAACTTTTGCACATACTGTAAATAGTTGTCAGCTTGAACCCCATCAGGAGAGACCCCAAAACACACATCTACTGGTAGTCGAGCTTCTTCCAAACATCAGGCGTAGGGGAGAATCCAGTGGCATCACTTTTGGTGCAGTTATAAGCATGTACCAGGGTGCTAATTTGTTGGCTCCATCTAGGCTTGTCCTTTGGGTGCAGGGTGCCTAGCATATCTAGCAAAGTGCGGTTGAAACGTTCAGGCTGTGGGTCCCCTGGGGTGGTAAGGAGTGGTTCTGGACTTTCAGACTCCCCACAGAGAAAGCATCTCTTTGATCAGACGACTCAAAGTCTCTCCCTGATCAGAATGGATTCTTTGGAGCCCCATAGTGAACAAAAAGTTTTCTAAGTACTTTGGCTACAGTGGATGCTTTCTGGTCTTTGTGGGGAAAGCTTGGGCATATCTCGTGAAATGGTCAGTGACCACCAGCACATTACTGATATTTCTTTGATCTGACTCCAAACTTAGAAAATCAATACAGACCAGCTCCATGGGTGCACAGGTGGTGATGTTAACAGGGGGCAGCCCTCTGGGGCAAAGCTTCTCTGTGTAAGCAGCGACTACAAGTTCGAATGTGTTGCTCCACATCAGCCCCATCTTAGGCCAATAGAATCTGGATCTCACCAAGTCAAGTGTTCTGTCTATACCGAGGTGCCCCATGTGGTTGTGCAAGGACCTCAGTACTGAGTCTCGAAGGCAGTGGGCAGCACTAGTTGTTGCTTGTCTACTTGTCCCTCTGTCTACTGTTTCTCTGTATAACAGTTTATTGATCAGTTTCAACTTAGGACCTTCCTTGTATAACAGTGCAGTTCTCAAATCAGTGGAGCGAATTTGGACACATCTTTTCCTGCATAGAGGGCTTCTAAAGCTGCTTTGATCATGGGATCGTGGGATTGAGCCCACGCAATCTGTCATTGTCCAGCTGAGGCAGTGCACCAATGTTCTATTGCAGAAAAGTGGCAAAAGCGCAGGTATGCAACTCAGAGGCTCCCAAGCAATCCACCATGCAGTCCACTGCATCCGTGGACATTTGTTCCTCCCTGTCAAACTTCGGCAGAGTGCCCGAATGTCAGGTTCTGCCAATCGGACCCAATCATTCTGGGGAACAGGCCTCCGGAGAGAGCATCAGCATCTATGTGGTTCAGACCTGCTCGGTATTCGAGAGCATAGTCATATGTAGATAATGCAGAAAGCCACCTATGGCCAGTGGCATCCAACTTAGCTGAGGTCTGCACATAGGTCAAAGGATTATTGTCAGTTTTTACTAGTATTTTAGCCCCATACAAGTACTCATGGAATTGGTCAATAATAGCCCACTCAAAGCTAGGAACTCTAACTTATGTACAGGATAGTTCTTTTCGATGGGTCAGGCTTCTACTGGCAAAGGCCACTGGTCTCAGGCCATTCTCGTGCTCTTGGTACAACACAGCCCCAACCCTTGCAAGCTAGCATCAGTGTGCAGGACTGAAGGTTTTCTTGATCGGCATAGGCCAGCACTGGAGCATGGGTAAGTTGATATATGATCTCATGAAAAGCAGTCTCACAATCAGGAGTCCAGCGGGCCCAAATACTTCACTCGGATGAAAATACACTCTTTCAGTCTTGAGGGACGCTGACTTTTGGTATTTTTGTGGGTTGGGGATACCCTTGAGTAAGGTTAAGTAAGGGCGGATCACTCTTGAATAGTCCTTGATGAAGCCGATAATAACCACAGAATCCCAGGAATCTTTGCAGTTCTTTAGATTTTGGGCAGTGCCAGGTGGTCAAGGGCTCAACTTTACTTGGGTCGGTCTCTATTCCTCGGTGGATACTATGTGTCCCACATACTTTACTGATGTTTGAAAGAATTGACACTTATTAATGGACAGTTTAAGGCCAAAGTCCTCCAGTCGGTCCAATACCTTAAATAATCTGCCTCATGTTCCTCCAGTGAGCTGCCAAACACAATAACATCATCTAGGTATACCAGGCACTCTAGTAAGTTCATGTCCCCACTGCACGCTCCATCAATCGTTGAAAAGTGGCTGGGGCACCTGAAATCCTTGAGGCATCCTCATGAATTCATAGAAGCAAGCGGACAGATAAAGGCCGCTCTTCTCACGGTCCTCTGGGGCCATCGGATCTGGTAGTACCCACTGGGGAGATCCAGCACAGAGAACCACTTGCTCCCGCTTAGGCAGTCCAAAGCATCCTGAATGCGGGCATTGTGTACTGATCAGGATAGTCCGCCGGTTGGCAAAGCGATAATCCACACACATCCTTACTGTTCCATTCTTTTCCTCACTACCACAATGGGGAAGCATAAGGGCTTCTGGATTCTTGTATTACACCAGCAGCTAACATCTCTTGCAGATGCCCTCACATCATCTATGTCAGCAGGTGCCAGGTTTCGAGACCTCTCAACAAATGGTCTTTCGCATGCAGCCGGATATTGTGCTCAGCTCCTTGCACGCATCCTACATCCCATTCCTTTAAAGAAACACCTGGTCTCTCTGGCAAGCTTCTCACTGATCCTCACTTTCCATTCAGCTGGCAGCGGAGTCGCCAAATCAAACAAGTCAGGCGTTACTCTGTCATTCTTCCTTGAACTCTTGCTGCTGGGTAGCACTGCAGTGTCTGCACAATGCACATTAGCCAGGATGCAACCTCTGTTTACTCGAATGTCTCTTTCAGACACATTATGAACTTGGACCATTACCCTTCTGGCATAAGCATGGGCTCTAGCGTGGCAAAATACTAGGCTTGACCAGCAGTCCTCTGGCAATTTTCCATCGCCTGGTGCATCCAACATTAATATTTTATTCTTAACATCCTTTCTGATACGGACCTCTCCCTGTAAGGTACACTGGGCATTTGGCGCCAGGATCAGAGACTCAGGATCCTTCTTCCATACAATCCGACCGGGTTCCTCTGGTTCTGTTTTTCAGCATCTCTCTGTGCCTCATAGGCCTTCTTAATTAAAGCCAGAACTCTTAAAGCTCTACTAGTCTTTGACCCCTGTTTTCATAACACAACTGTGCCAGCCTTCCGAACATATGAGCATTTGTTCCAATCAACAAAGGACACCATCATACAGTCCAGTGGGGACACACTAAGGCTAGGTCTCTACTTGTTCGCCACTCCAGCCACTGGAGGTGGGGAAAGACAGCCAAATTCGGATATACCCGGAATAGGGTAGGCCTTCTCACTTAACCCCATACATGCAGTCCTTCTAATGGTTGTAAGCATACGTCTGACAAATGCTTCTGATACCAATCCTGGAACATAATTGTCACTTGGGAGCCACTGTCTAATACAGCTCTTGTAGACACTCCATTCACCTTACAGTGGTCTCCATGGAGGGACCCACTATTCTGGACCAGTCTGGAGAGGCAGTAGTGGGGCCTGGGCAACTGACTCATACAAAAAGGACGTGAATTAGCATTTTGGTGCCTCACTGGGATCATGTCGGCACCTCTTAACCACTGATTTCTTCTCCAAGCTCTCCTTGTAGCCTATATGCAACTTTGTCAGTGTCTTTTGGGGACTGGCATCCCATTTTCATGTGCCCATCTTTCCCACAATTATAGCAAAACATACTTTCTGGAGTTTGAGCTGGCTGAGGCGCCACACTGGGAGCCAGAGTGGGGGTATTACTAACTGGAAACCTGGTGCCATCTCTGTCTGCGGCGTGATAAGCATTTGGAGACATCTCGCCAGTTTCTCCACTTCCGTGGTCAAGGAATCGAGTTCGAGCTGTTATCAGTAGGAGATACATGGGTGGGTACCCCACCCCATAGCAGATGCAGTCGGATATAGGTCAGGGCCTGCATTTGCAGGCGTGGCCTTCATAAAGGGACTGTTTTGAATTCCGGATCTCTCTAACAGTTCGCCCATTGACATATCTTTTCCTTGTCAGAGCACTCATTGACTGCCAACCTCTGCCCTGAACTTCACTTTGATGGGTCACCTCAGTCACTGGTCGTAGCCGCAGCTATTGGTGCAGGTCCCTCCCGAGGTCGCCTTTCTCAACTCCTCGAATTTCTCTCATTAACTCATCATAGGAGGGTGGGATTCCAGTCGATCTGCCAGGCGAACTGAAGCAACAGCAGTTCTGAGAAGGGGCAGACTTAAGGATCCTGTCCAGCCTGGTTCGGTCCAGTTCAATCGCTGGCAAACTACCTTTCTGAGGCATTCTTGCAACAATTTTTCCAGCCGAGATACATACACAGACAACAACTCCCTTGGTACTGTTGTGCATCTCTTACTCTCCACCATAGGTCCTCATCAGAATCTGGGCTCCATACACATTCTCCAAGGCCTCAAGATAGGCCTGTGCAGTCGCTTCAGGGTTACTGGCCCGTTAGCACGGATGGTAGCCAGGGCAGGACCCGAGGCCTCACTAACCTCTTTGCTTTTCGCCTTCCAGCATTGCCATTCTAGCACTTGGGGGCAACATAGTTCATCCAGGTCTCCCAGTCATCCTCCCTTGTGGGGTGGGAGGGTGCCAGAGAAGATCCTCAACCTTCGGTAAGAGTCGTGACTAATGGCAGGTGCAGAAATAGGAGTCTGCATTGGTTCAGCCACCATTACGGGCACTGGAGCAGGAGAGGGTGTTGGGGAGGAACACCCCAGGTGGCAAGAATAGTTTCTTCAAGTCCTCCACAGTTTTCCTTCCCCAGCAACCATTTAGCAAATTCTCCTCAAAGTTTCAGATAGTGGTGTGGGCTCATTCTCCGGGTCTTTACTGTCCTTAGTTATCACTCCAAGCAGTGAGGCTCCCTCTGGGGTAATGGTCTGTGGCACTTTGGAGCTATCTATGGATCCTTAAACTCTACTAGGGAGCAGGAAAGTGTGGGTGAGCAGATTAGCATGCCGACCCACCACCACAGGGTTTTGTAAACCTTCCACCTTGGAAAGTACTCCTGCACAGTGTCCATATTGATACCCAGGGGATGTCCAGGATAAGCATAGCATTTTGGGGTCGATCTCTCCCCAGTACACCACTCCACCAGCCGTGCACAGCCACTTCTGTCGGGTACCCATTTTTTTTAACAGTGGTTCGTAATATGGCCACTAGAGGACACACAATCCCAGCGGTGAGCCTCCAAGATGTAACCCCTAGATGGCGCTATCCCAGGGGCTACTACCTCTGCCTGATTTGCCACTAACAGGTTGAGGGGCCTGGATCCAATGGCGGTGCCTCCACCCAGAGGTCAGGGTTTGCAATAGTTAAACTAACTTGGTCACAGCCTCTGGGACACTGCAACCCCTTCTTCCCACTAGTGGCCCACACAATATATCAGAATTACCTTCACAGTATACACTTACCCCCAGGTCTGGTTCCGGCACTGGGACCTCCTGTGAAATGAGATACAGTGCAACAATCACAGTACAGTACTTTAACATAGACAAATACCTCAGGCAGTATAACTTTGCTGAAACAAGCAGCTCTGATTTATTTAGGGGGATATAACAAGGACAGGGGGAAATCAGGTTAATTAGCTTATCACTCTAATAATCTACCTATGGCTCTGTGCACAGGCCTATCCCTATCAGTTACTGTCCCTGGGTACCCAAGCCCTAGTGGCTAGTCCAAACCGTGGCAGCTGGTAGGGGCCCTTTCACACAGAGAAAGGAGAATTAAACAGTCAGCAGTACAGTAATTCCATTTGGATTTAATGTGGCAATTCAACAGGAGCGACCCTGAATTAGTACTCACGACCTCCAAATAAGATAGGGTCCTTCAATGTCAGCAGGGCTCACTTGAGGTACACAAACCCTTCACACATCCATATAAAAGAAAGCACTATACCAGGCAGGCTGCATCTGTATCCCGATCGCAATTACTGCACAATACCCGGAGAACACACAGCAGATTCAGTTCCTGACAGACCGAGTGCAATTTTCAGCAATTCCTCCAGTCTTCTACAGGTGGAGCCTGGTTTCTACCTTCAGAGATCCTTTGATTCTTTTCACAGGACGGATTCAGTCCTAACAAGCTGTTACACAAGCTGCAGACCGAACTCTGGGCCTCATACACGCTTTTTGACTAAAACTGCACACTGAAAAAGCACAGGGCCTTCCTTCTTCACTGCCAAAGCTCAACTCAAACTCCAACCGACAAAACGGGCACTTCCTTTGAGTTCCTCCCAGTTCTTGACTGGATTGGCTGTCACTCACAATAGACTGCTGCTGTTGGTCCAAAAAGGTGCTGAAGTCTAAACTACATCTCCCAGAGTCACTGTCTATACAATCCTCTTGTGGCTGGCTCAGATTATGAGTCCAAGTTCTGATTCGTCC
Source organism: Neoceratodus forsteri (assembly GCA_016271365.2). Taxonomy (NCBI): domain Eukaryota; kingdom Metazoa; phylum Chordata; order Ceratodontiformes; family Ceratodontidae; genus Neoceratodus; species Neoceratodus forsteri. The sequence goes on along the minus strand of CM057457.1, from coordinate 373,131,760 downwards.
AAGGCACCATTTTAGAGCTAGCTTACCCCACACTGATTGGTCCAGTTCAGCAGTTCAAAACTAGAATGGGGAACTAGCAGACACAGTTCTGACTGCAAAGAAAGCAGGTTAGACAAACTGTAATTTCATTATTACTCTAAATAATTTCTGGCAAACAGTTACATCTTTCAGATAGGTTCCCTTGCACTCCTAGTGACTGCAAAATGAAGTGAATTGGCAGCAGCTTGAGTGGTACTCAGAGAAGCACACAGTCCCCCCATACAAACTAATTATGTCTGCAAGCAGACAGCTCTTAAAGAGACAGTACCAGAGGCTCTAAAAACACTCACTGATAAATGGCTTAAATGCCAAACACCATTCAGGCTTGGAGCATTCAAGCAAGCTCCTGGAAGTCTTTTGGGAACCCCCATTTGCAGGGGGGTTACACTTAATTTAACTGTTCAGGAAATTGTACATAGTAGATACATCCTGTCTTTATAATGGTGATCCCTCATTACTAAGATCATGCTAGGTTTAGTTGTTCAGTGACATTTTATCAATTGGGTATTGCTGTAGTCACTGGTTTAATTGATAATTATGATTTTTTACATTCGATAAATAGCTGCTATGCTGTAGTTCCTTTAAGTCTTTCCTGTGCCACTGTTGTCTAGTAAGGTACCATTTCTTGAACCTTCCCTACCTTCTCTCCCATTTCTCTGTTATCCTAAATCATCTACCCCATCTCCCTTACTTAGTATACCCTGTGCCACCTCCCACTCTTTTTCTCTATTATGCAGTCATCTTGTACATTACCCATCGTTCTCTTCTTCCCCTTTTGCTTCTCCCAACATCTCTCCCTCCCTCCTACATGCTTTCCTGATATCCCCCTGTTATCATCAGCCCCTTCCCCTTCCCCCACCTCTCTTCCTCCTCCCCCCTTTTACTCCCTCTAGCTTCCTGCCTCCTCCCCTCCGTTTCTTCCTGGCTCCATCAGGTATCTTTCAAAATCTCCCTCTCCCACAAACTCCACTCCCCGATCCTCTCCAGTACTTTGCAGGCACACCTGAATCACCGACAAACATACCTTACTCCTACTGCACCTCAGAGCAAACGATATTGAGACCAACCCCGGGGCCCCTCATTCTATTCTTACTAATCTTCCCAAAGGTCTTCACATGGCTCACATTAATATAAGTAGTCTGTTACCCAGAATTGACCTCCTGCAACCTATCATGGTCTCTTTCCTTTCTGATGTCCTAACAGTTTCAGAATCATGGCTCTCTGCCAAAATTCATGACTCTGCAATCACCATCACAGGCTACTCCCTCTCTTATCAGGATCATGCCACAAAGGGTAATGGCATCACCATCTGTCTCTCCTACTCAATTAAGTCTACCCCAGTGCTCTTTATTTCCTCCCCTGCTATTTATGAGCTCCACATTCTTAAACTTTCTTTCCTTTCCTTTCTCTTCCCATCTTCATGATTGGTTTCTATTGCTGTCCAGGGCTTTCTCTATCATCTGTTACTGATCTGTTAACCACTATCTCTACCCATACCTCCTCTGGTGAGTTATTCATTCTAGTGGGTTTCAATGTTAATTGGCTTTTACACTCTAACTCTAAACTTTGTCAAAACATTAACTTATTATTACCTGGGTGGCCGTTTTGTGTCAGGTAAACTATGGATAGTTCGAACTTCATATGAAGCTATTGGAAGTAATGAGTTAAGTCTCTGCATCTTACACAACTCGTCTCTGTCCCTACCTATAATAATCCTCATTTACAAATGCATTCTCTACTAGACTGGGTACTCACTACTCACCTGCACTGCATCATTGATGCTGGTACCATCCCTGTGGCACGAAGTGACCATCAAATGGTTTACTTCATGTGCAAGATTCACCACATCAAAACTCCTTCTGAAACTACCCAAATCAGGTCCTTCTTAGAGGCAGTATAGTGCAGTTGGTTAAGGCTCAGAGCTGCAGATCTGGAGACCTGGGTTTGAATCCCACAGCTACCTAGGTGCATACTGCGTGATCCTGAGCAAATCACTTAACTTCCTTGTGCTCCCTGGTCACATCTAAAACAAGCTTCGGCTTAGGGTGCTACTCTTGTTTAAACAACATTCCTTTTCCATTCTGGTCAATTGACCTATCCTCACTACATGCTGATCTGTTTTCCACTGACTTGTCCCCTATCTCTGCAGCCTGCAATATCAATCAAGCCCTGCATTATTTCCAGTGTAAGTTTCTGTTAGTCTGGGACCAGCACACCTCTCTCTGGAAAACCAGGGTCAGAGGTTCTTCTCATCTTCTTTGGATCTCAGCTAAACTTTTTGCTTGTCTTCATGCTCACAATATGGCATGGAAGACTTACAAGTCCTCTGGGACCCCAGCTGACCTTAACAAATGCCGTGCCTTGAAGAACACTTGTACCCATGCTACTAGGTGAGCCAAAGCAGAGTTCTTTTCCTTCACATTTCAGAACAATCTTAACCACGCATCCAAATTTTGGAAAGTCATACATGCCCTCTTCTTCCTCAGTACCCAGTCCCCACGCCCCCATCCTCAGGGTGGGTAACTTCACCATTTCCGACCCTCCTTCTGTTACTTCATCTTTCAACTTGTACTTCATTACATGTGCTTCCTCACACCTATCTGCACTCCCCGCCACTCCCCCATACACTCCTCATTGACCCCTCTGTTACTTTCCTTCTCTTTCTCACCAGTTACCCCAGTCTACTCTCTAAATACTCTCCTAGCTCCCAACCCTCAGAAAGGTGGGTGCCCTGATTAGCTTGACCACAAGCTCCTACACCTCTCTGCACCTGCTATCTCCTTTCCCATCTCCTCTCTTCTCAACCTCTCTTTCTCTCTTGCCTCAGTCCTGGATTCCTGGAATCATGCATCAGTCATTACCCTCCCTACAGGAGGCGACCCCTCCTTTGCTGGCAATTGTCACCCTATCTCTCTTCTTCCAACGTTATCTAAACAGCAGTAATACATTGTCTTATCTCAGCTCTCCCCCTTTCTCATATCCTCCTTCTTCTTCACCCCATTCCAGTCTGGCTTTCACAAACACCACTCCACCACTTCCTCTCTCTCCTCAGGCTCACTGACTCCATACATACTGGGATGGACAAAGGCCTCCTCACTGCTGCCATCTTTGTTGATTTAGTGGAAGCTTTTGACATTGTCTCCCACCCTCTTCTCTTAGTTAAGCTAAAATCAGCAGGTCTACCTGAGTCCGCAGTCAGCTGGTTTAACTCCTACTTTGTTGGAAGATTTCAAATAGTGTGAATCAGAGTATCCCTCCCCCCCCCATACATACCGGTGTCCCCCAAGGTTCTGTCCTTAGCCCATTGCTCTTCTGTCTTTTCCTCAGTGATCTCCCCTCTGTCTGCTCCTTCTCATCCATATACATATATGCAGATGATACAGTCCTATTTGCATCCGGCTCTTCTTCATCGGAATTAACCTCCAGGCTTCAGCTTGTTTTTGACAACATTCAGAACTGGTTCAGGTGTACTCAGCTGTTACTAAATGCTAAGAAAATGTTCTCCATGTGTTTTGGCACTAGACTCCCTTCCCTCCTTCTGCATACTAGATGGGAGGTAAAATTGATGACGTGCCCTCATTTACGTACCCAAGCATCTGGTTTGACCAACACCTTAGTTTATTTCAGCACATAGATGCCATTCACAAAAAACTACACCCTATGCTTGGAGCTCCATATAGGAATAAAGGCTGCATCCCTATATCTGCCCACCGAGATATCATCACTAAGATGATCCTCCCCATCTTTGATTATGTTGAAATTGTCTATGGTACTGCACCTAGTCCACCTTTCTATCTCTCCTTTCCTCTCCCCTTCGCACCCATCCCTCCATACTTTCCATAACTCAGGCTATTGATCCCTCCTGTTCCCCTTCCATAAATCTCATGCTGGACAATCTGCTTTCTCCTTCCACCTTCCTAATCTCTGGAACTCTCTCCCCCAAACAATTCACTCTGCCCCCACCAAACGCACCCTCTTCTCTCTACTCCAAGGTCAGACTAATCCCTTATGTAAATGCCATTAGGCCAGTGCCTCCTTTTACTTTTCTCTCCTCTCCAGGCACTACCTTTGTTACCCTTCCCCATCCAAACCCCCTTCCTATCTCCAAATGATACTCTTCCCTCATTTCCTCCCACATCTTATCCTCTTTACTCTAGTCTTTCCACTCACCCCTCTACTTGCTATCCACACCTAATATCCTATTTTCACCCATCCCATCACCTTCTACTTTTTTTCTCTCATCCCTTTCAACCCTCTCTCCTCCATCCTTTCCTCTCACTAAACAAAAAACCTTCCTGATGACTTCCCCAGTGACATAGTCTGATGTAGAGACTATAAGTGCCTGAAACTCACACAACTGTTAACTTATCTAGGCTCTTTTTACTGCTTTTGTGCTGTATAGTTGTAGCTTGTTATGTATAACTGAATCAATTGCAGTTCAGTGTATTTGTGTATTATCCCTTACCCTCTCCCCCGCAGAAAAAAATCGTGAAACGAGTCACACAGCTCAGTATGTCCTGGTACATCTCTTTTAAATAAATAGAATCAATACACAAACACACACACACACACACACACACACACACACACACACACACTGATACATATCATTTTGTACACAATGAAAAGTACCCATTACCCCAGAGAACCATACACATATATATTATTAATAAATGTTTCAGTATCCGAAGCTGGGTGAATCCAAAAAGACATGGTCTGGATAAAAATAACAAGTGAGTTCCAAACTCTCTTTAACGTTTATTTGATGTGTCCCCATAGGTGCCAGGAATGAATGCGTCAGCTAAAGGTAGGTTAGAAAGAAGCCCACAGGGAAGAGAGATGAGCCACTGGAGGAGGAGGGGTGGATGGTGGGCAGCAAAAAAGAATCCTGGCGAGGCCCAGGATGTTTGTGACCTTTTAAACTCAATGGGGAAGTGTTGTTGTTGCTTCGCTCATCGAAACACGGGCTTAAAGCCCTCCCATTTGATGTGCTTATGCAACTGGATTAGATAATATGAGATGAGGCTTGTGTAACTTGATTTGCTTTGTGGTTTCCACTCTCTCTATCTATGGGATATAACGCACCTAGTAGGGTGTATTACAAGGAACAGGAGGTTCCCCTGGTGCAGGAATGAATGTATTTGGCTAAAGGTAGGTTAGGAAGAAGCCCAAAAAGAATACCCAAGATGTCAAGCTTTGAAGAGGCAAAGATGATGAATGAATTCTGTGAAGAGAAGGGCTAACTTCCTAAGGATAGAGGGGAAAGCAGGGGACACCATCTGCCTCCATCCAACAGCAGAACCTAACCAACTAATGTAAAGAGAACACTAACTCTAACTAATATTATGACCATTGGTATGGAGGAGAGGAAAAACCCCCTTTGAGGAGGAAACCTCTGGGGATCCAAGGCCTAGGTCACCTTCCTTCCAGGCTGACGACATCTGATTTGAGGACGTATGACGGTAAAGAGAATGGTTCATAGATGAGGGATATAAGTAGGGAGGATGATGATGCGATAGAGAAAAAAATCCAAAGAAGCACAGAGAAATAAGGAACATGAGCAGACACTAAGGTTGAAGAGGCATGCTTGAGTATGCACTGTAAGTGATTAGACTCTGCATAATTAGACCCTGAGGTTGTAGTCGATGAGGCAGTATAGCATTCAATGATAGGAATGTTCAAGTAAGCAATGTAAATAGATAAACCTTGAGGTAATGCTGAGTGAATGATGACTGGAGTTATGAACTCGATACATGCGGCAGGATGGCCGCGGGTTATAGGTGGCATAGGAGTTATGGTAGGTACGCCCAAAAAGAATATCGATAGCAGGCCACATTGATAGTGGCCCATGAGAGGAGAGAATCCTGCATAGCCGGAATGGAATAGGAAGAAGAGACAGGAAGGAACTTGAAAATGAACTGGTACGAATGAAGGAAAAGGAATAAGGCTCCTCAAAAGGAGGTAGACTCTGAGGTCGAGAAGGGAGATCAGGAACCAGAAGCAACTCAGTTTGAGTAATCAAGGATCAAAACAGCACAAGGCATGAAGAGGAGGGAGCAAAACTGGACGATGTAGGATAAGCAGCCAAGCTAATAGCGGAGTTAAGCCATGAAAGCTAGTACTAGAAAAGGCACTAGGACAAGGAAGGGAAAAGTAGGAAATGGATGAGGTACAAAGAGGGATTGAAGCCAAGGAGGTTGGAACAGGAAAGCGAGGTAAGAAAGGATGAAGGACGGAAGGAGGTCAATGGAGTAGCATAGGACTCAGCCAGCATGGGAGGAGAACTGCAGCAGGGCGAGTTTGTTGAGAAACGAGAAAAGGGAGCAGAATGAAGGCACATTGAAGCATGAGTAGTAGATGTGGTGGAATAGACCTATAGGATGGAAGGAGGAAAATAAGTATCAGCAAGAGAGTGAGTCAGACGAGGCTGCATAAGAGTCAGGACAGTAGGCAATGGAAGGAGGATGCATGTGAGGAAACAGACCCTGAGGGCCAAAACCGGATCAAAAGGCACCAATGTGCTCAGGAGAAGCACGAGCACAGTAGCGGATGTCCGAGTCAGATAAGCTAGGGATACCAGCCATGGCAGTAGGTTGAGGAAGGATAGCAGGCGAGGAGCTGAAGAAGTAGTGGAGGGCAGGGACTCAGAAAAGAAACTGAGGAAAACAATGAAATGAAGCAGGAAATTGACATGCAGAATGGCTGAAATGGACCCTTACCCCACCAGTTCTAAAGCTTCTGACATTATGAGTCGGATTAATAAAGAAAGTACACAACAGTCTGAAAGCAACATATAGCATATTGAAGTCACAACTGAAACAATAACAGAAGCTTGTAGCGTGCATGATCAGCATAAGATAGACATAAAACACAGATGATGCTGCAGCCGAATATTTTGCCAAAGTACCACAACCAGTTATCGAGATGGGTAGGGTCACTATCAAACCATAAATCATACCAAACACGTAGTAGTCCAACCACCCACCCCGTCATATCATGGAACAAAAGTCAAGGCAGGAATGAAGCTTTCAGGGACCCAGTACTGCGTTGCATGAGGTAGTAGGCTGCGCTTACAGGGCAGCAAAAGCCAGCCAAACTGAATAGTTCACCGATGCATGGGGTCAGTTTGCCGCTGTGTGCCAAGCAATTCAACAACTTGCAGCACAAGGGAGAAAGACCCAATGAACAGAAAGCTTACTCAGACACACAGCTCACTGGAGGGAGGCAACAAGAGGCCCCCAGGAAAACATACGGAGCACAACGAGGCAAGGAAGGTAGAGCAAGCCGACTCAGCAGAAGTGGGGAGCCAGATGCGGAACACTCCCAGGGAAGTGGAAACCCAAGATGGAAGGGGTACATGCATGACAAGAGAGGTCATTGAGCAGGAATGACCCAGACTGGAAGGAGACAGAAAGCCAGAAGCACCAGCAAGGCGGTGTGGAGTTGCGGACACAATGGGTGGGGCAGAGCAAGGAAGAAGGAGAGGGGACAGCTGTGCAGCAAGCGGCTTTCAGAGAAAAGGAGAGGGTTGACAAGCAGAAAGATATGTGGCACCAGGAGGCACCGGGACCAACGGGGAGGCAGCAAATGTGGGAATGAAAGAGAAAGAGAGAGAGAGAGCGTGAACAGCTGACAGAGCCTCCGGCTGCAAAGAAAAAGAATCCTGGCGAGGCCCAGGGTGTTTGTGACCTTTTAAACTTGATGGGGGAGTGACGTTGTTGCTCCGCCCATTGTTCCACGGGCTTAAAGCCCTCCCATTATTAGATACTTTTCATCTCACAGAAAAACAATAGTGTTTCAGACTCCATTGCCTGTGATTGAAGGATGAAATATAAGGCAATGCAGGTATATTCTTTTCATCCATTTATTAGGTGCATATGTTTTGCGGCACGCCCAGCAGTACCGCGGAAAACCTCAACTAGTTTTGCGCTGTTGTTGAGGTTTTCTTCCTTTGCACTGCTGTATGGCCAAAACATGTGCACTTAATAAATTGGATGAAAAGAATATACCTGCGGTGCCTTTGCTGTTTCATCCTACATTGATTTTTTGCAAGGTGGCACGCGTGTGTGGAGCTGAGGATTTTGAATCTTATTGTCTGTGATTGCCTGCTGCTCAAGGCCAAGTGACTAAATTACTCAGTTTTGGGTCTCTCCATAAATAATCAACCCCAGCCATAGAAATACATAGGCTAACCACTGGAAGTATGCCTCTATACCTCCTCTCTTACAAATCAGGGCTTCCAAACATTAGGGGCAAATGACAAAAATCAGGGACACATTTTACAAAATAAAAGTATCAGCTCAAGCAGCATCCTATACTGTGGGGCTTAATGTGATTTTGTAAACATTTTATGAATGAGAAAACAACCGTAGCATTAAATGTCTGGCAAAACATTATGCTTCAAAGCACAGCTGGACAGGGATACAGGGGGTCCACCTGGAAATTTCACAGAGGGGCTCACCTAGAAAATCAATAAGGAGGGTCAGGGTGACACACCCTATCAGTATTCCACTTTAATTTGGTAATCTAGCTCTCTGCTTGCATCTTACATTTGCTTACAGAGCTCAAAATACCACATTTTATTATATAATAGATGCTAAAACCAAATAGTTACAGTAAAAGTTTAGAAGGTGGCCAGGAACCAGTGTGGGGGGCTGCCTGGAATTCTTGGTGGGTCAGGCCAAATCTGCTTCAAAACCATATATTCTAGTGACACAAAGGGAAAATGTATGTGAGACAAAGAGCATTTTTGTGTCAAATTAAGGGACATTCATGAAAAGCAGGGACAGTTGAGAACTATGACTGGACACAGAGCATAGACTAGATACAGAGATAAAGATACAGAGCAGTAGTACAGAGCATACCTAGAAACATAGAAACATAGAACATAGAAACATAGAATATGACGGCAGATAAGGACTGCTTGGCCCACCTAGTCTGCCCATTTTTCTACCTAACAGATAAGCTGCAGATCCTAGTTAACCAACAGCTTACTTCCTGCTACCCCCCCACTAGGACTGCCTTATGCCTCCCATGCATTCTTGAAGTCCCCCACTGTTCTTGACTCCACGACCTCCTCAGGGAGGCTGTTCCATGCATCCACAGCCCTCTCAGTGAAAAAATACTTCCTCACATTACCTCTGAGCTGTCCTCCCTCAATCTTCAAATTGTGCCCCCTTGTTCTTGCACATCTCTTTTTCTGGAAGATGCTACCCTCTTGGACTTTGTTAATTCCCTTGAGGTACTTGAAAGTTTCTATCATGTCCCCTCTCTCCCTTCTTTCCTCAAGGGTATACATATTAAGCTCCTTTAGTCTTTCTTCGTATGTGTTCTGGTGCAGACCCTGCACCATTTTGGTTGCCCTCCTCTGGACAGCCTCCACTCTGTCTATGTCTTTGCGGAGATGGGGTCTCCAGAACTGCACACAGTACTCCCAGATGGGGTCTCACCAACTGTCTGTACAGAGGGATAACAACTTCCTGTTTTCTACTATTGATGCCTCTTCCTATGCATCCCAGTATCCCCACAGCTTTCCTTACTGCCTTCTCACATTGCTTGCCCACCTTTAGGTCATCTGATGTAATCACCCCCAGGTCCTTTTCTATTTTTACTGTTGTCAGTATCTCACCCCCCATTGTGTACACTTCCCCTGGGTTTTTGTTTCCCATGTGCATTACCTTGCACTTCTTTGCATTGAATCTGAGCTGCCATACATTTGACCATTCCTCCAATCTTGCCAAGTCCCTTCTCATCCTTTCCACTCCATCTTGTGTATCGACCCTGTTGCAGATCTTTGTGTCATCTGCAAAGAGACATACTTTTCCTTCAGTTCCTCTGCAATGTCACTTATAAAGACATTAAAAGGACCGGTCCCAGTACTGAACCCAAAGGTGCCCCGTAGTTACCCTCCTTTCTTCACTGTGTACTCCATTTACTACTACCCTTTGCGTCCTGTTGACTAGCCAATTTTTTATCCAGGCTACCAACTTGGGACCCACTCCAAGGCTGGCTATCTTGTATATTAATCTTTTGTGTGGGACTGTATCAAATACCTTGCTAAAATCTAGGTAGGCCATGTCCACGGCCCCTCCCTGGTCTACTACTTTGGTCACCCAGTCAAAGAAATCTATTAGATTCGTCTGACACGACCTTCCCATCGTGAATCCATGCTTCCTTCGGTCCTGTGCCACACTGGCCTCTAGGTACTCAACAATTCATTCCTTCAGAAGTGATTCCATCATTTTCAATGGAATGACATCCCTTTTCCTTTAGCTTTGGAATGCCCATAGACTGTAATGGGAAAAGTGGAATGACACCCTATTTTTTTGTGAACAAAACAGCATAATGAAATAATCTTTTACCAGGACACTTGTTAGGCACAGCGCCACCCATGCAAAATGGAGTGACAAGGAATGATAATCATTTTCCATTGAATGACAGCTCTTTTCCATATGCTTAAGAATGCCCTTAGACTATAAGACTACTTTCTAACATTTAACAAGGTGAAAGATTCTAACTTGTTTCAATATAAGAAAAATAGCAGGACAAGAGGACACAGCATGAGATTAGAGGGAGGCCGATTAAGAGGTAATGTAAGGAAGTTCTTTTTCACAGAAAGGGTGGTGGATGAATGGAACAGCCTATCTCAGGAAGTGGTGGATATGAATACAGAGCCGGGCTTCAGACAGGCATGGGATAGGCATAAGGGAGCAATACAGATGAGTATCAATAGATAGGCCATTGACAGAGCAAAGGCTGATGGCACATTCATAAGGTAGAAAAAGAAATGGGCAGACTGGATGGGCCTTGCGGTCCTTATCTGCCGTCAACTTCTGTGTTTCTGTGTATTCCATAGAAAACAATTATCATTCCCTGTCATTCCAATTTGGATGGGTGGTGCTGTGCCTCCATGTCAAGGATTATTTCATTCTGTTGTTTTCTACATAAGAAATAGGGTGTCATTCCACTTTCCACATTACAGTCTATGGGCATTCGAAAGGAAAATGAAAAGGGCTATCATTCCATAGAAAACAATTGTCATTTACTGTCATTTCACCTTGGATGGGTGATGCTGTGCATAACAAGTGTCTCTGTAAAGTATCATTTCATTCTGTAATTTTGTTCATGAGAAATGGGGTGTCATTCCACTTTCCCAATTATAGCACATGGGCATTCCAAAGCAAAAGGAAAAGGGATGTCATTCCATGGAAAACAATTGTCATTCCCTGTCATTCCACCTTGGATGTGTGGTGCTGCACACAAGAAGTGTCCCTGTAAAAGATTATTTCATTCTGTCAGTTTGTTCGTGAGAAATAGGGTGTCATTCCATTGATACCTGCTGGCGGCTGGACCTCTGCATCCAGCCCACCACCACCTGACCAAGGAAAGCAGCCACAAGCCCAAACTGGGCTCTCCACTTCAGCTGAATGGCCCCGGCACTGATACCTGCTGGCAGCTGGACCTCTGCATCCAGCCCACCACCCCCTGACCAACGAAAACAGGTATGATCAGTTAGCTCCTAGCCCAGAGCTGCCAGGCTTCAGTTCCCGTAATTGGACTGGCTCCTGGGTACTATGGCCACTTACTGATTGGATGCTGTGGATCCCCACTGAAAAAGCAAGCACTCGAGGTGCCTTTTTCATGTCACAGCTCGGCCACTGCTTGCTGTACTACTCTCTGGACAGTTTTTTGCCAAATTTACTGCCACTGTGGAAATTGTTTTTCTTCTTGGAATTTCCTGCTGTTTAACCTGCTGTGCTAGTTAGGCCTGACTTCTATATAGCTTATGGCTTGTACTACTGAATATTTTTACTGCTTAAACATTTTACTTTTAAACTACTGCGTTGTATGTGTAGGAATTGCCTTCCAGAGTATACCAGGGTTGTAGCTAACCTTAACTGACTACTTGACTTCTACACAGCTTACTACTTGTACTACAGATTTTTTACTGCTGAACTAATTGCCCAATATTGTAGGATAGCTTGAACAACTGCCTACTGCCTGCTATCTTTCTGCCACACTCTTTTCCATTACAGTTGCTCTAATTTCTCCTCAGAGTGCCTTCTTTGTTCTCCTCTTTCACTTGCTTTTTCCCTTTTGCATTTCTTTTTCTTTGTTCCCCACACTGTTTCTCTGCCAGATACCGGACTCCTGATTCCCTCTCCTGACACCCCCGTGAATCAGCATATTCTGTAAATATTGCCTGCCATTTTTGGCCATCTTCTCTACCCTTGTTCTTGGGCCCCTGCCTCCTCCCCCATCAACCTCCTGAATCAGCCTTTTGTTTTGCTAAAATCCAATCTGGCACCTTTGACCAGACCTCTCTACAGGAACCCTTTCTCTCCCACTATTTGCACCAACTTCTGCCCTGAACATTAAATTACCCAGGACCCTCCCACCAATTTACCTGAGCTTTGTCTTCATTTTTGTAACTAACAGCCCACCTTTTTTCTACTCTTTTCTAGCCACAAGCCCAAATCAGGCTCTCCACTTCAGCTAAGCGGCCCTGGTGCTGATACCTGCCGGCAGCCAGACCTCTGCATCTAGCCTGCCACCCCTGACCAAGGAAAGCAGGTACGATTGGTCAGCTCCTACCCCAGAGCTGCCAGGCTTCAATCCCCATAATTGGACTGGCTCCTGGAGACTGTGGACATTCCTAATTGGATGCTGCAGATCCCCATTGAGAAAGCAAGTGCCTGAGGCACCTGTTTCAAATCACAGTTCGGCCACTGCCTTGCTCTACTACTGTCTGAACAGTTTTTTGCTCAACCTCCCGCCCCCTCCTTTATTAAATGTACTTCCCCAGTGATCCCCACCCCCTGAGGCCTCATACTAGTCAATTACAGCAACTTCTTAAAGGGGGTCTCCTTTCCTGTAACTTCTTAAAGGGGTGATCCTCTCTCATGCTCAGATTTAACAAACACTCTTGACTGCCTTATCTTAATCAGCCCTTTAGTCCTAGCATTTTTCTAGAGTAGTATTAAGCTTAGACTTTCTTAGTCAGATCCTTATGTAAGTTACTTTAGGGCCATGGCTTACTCTGCATGCTGGCTGGTTATCCTACTGATGATTATAGCCATGTACCCATCATCCCTGCCTGGCTCAGCTCCCAATAACTTAGATTTTCAACCTGGAACATACATGCCCGTGATTTCTCCTTATTCCCCTAAGCTTACCTGGGGTAAAGCCTGCATCCAACCACCTGCTGCACCCAGTTGGGAGCAGACCTTTAGTTTAAGTGTCCGTGCACTTCTTAGTTCAACTCGTATCTCAAACTTCAAGGTAGAATTGAAGCACATGGACAACCCCGACCAAAATAGTAGGACATCAAGGAAAAAACAACATGCAGCTCTTGCAGCGACCATGAAAAGGTTAATCCTATTACTGCTCCTGTGCTCAGGCAATGGGGAACTTAACCCCCTGGACCATCTACTACCTTAGACTCTTTGACTGACTTTGCAGCAGCATCAGGCATTAAGTTCATGCTGATTAATGCCCGCAGTCTACTAAAACATTTCAGTCAAATCCAAACCTGGACTGCCCATACCAACCCAGATGTGCTAGTAATTAGAGTCCTGGTTGAACAGCTCCATCACTCACTCCCAGATAGCACTATCCTCATATAGCACATTCGGAGCAGATAGGCCCACTAGGGGTAGAGGGATAGTTATCTACCTCAGTAACAAGCTGAGTGCCATGGAACTATTTTTGGAGTCAAAACCCAAAGAGTTTGAGTACCTAACATTTAGGTTACTACTCCCAGTCTCTGAAGTAACCAATATCATTGGCTGTTACAGACCTCCCTCAGGTAGGCTGGATATTCTGTCAAAGATCAGGGGTATCACAGAATCCAACACCAATGAAACCATCATCCTTGGGGACTTAAATCTTGACTGGCTCACCACCAAAGCTAATGCCATCAAAGATCTATGTGACAAGCTTGGATTCACTTAGTTAGTCACTGAACCTACTAGGACAAATATGAAAAATAAAGACCACAGTTCTGTTCTTAACCTAATCCTCACAAACCAACCTTACAAAACAGGTAGTCTTCTATAATGATGTAAGTGATCCCAATACTGTGGTCTGCACATGTGCCCATACCAAATGCCCCACTGGGCCCAAGTTCTTCACCAGCAGATGTTTCCATAAGTTTAATGTCCATAACTATCTTGCAGACCTTAAGTGGATATACTGGCAATCATTTTATTTAGCGAAATCTGTAGAAGCCTCTGTCATTATTTTTTATACCATCATCACAGGCCTTGCTAGCAAACATGCACCATTCCGTAAACACAGAGTTAGGAAATTCTAACACCCATGCTTCACCCCGAGCTGAAAGCTGCACTTTTGCATCATGATAAACTGTGGGCCCATGCAAGGAAAACTAAAATTGTGACCCTTTAGCAGGAATTCAGAGCAGGTAGAAATAGATGCACCAAGCTTATAAGGAGTGCCAAGGACACTTACTATGTAGAAACCTTAGAGGAAGCTAAAGACAACTCAGCAAAAATATGGCTCACCTTCAAGACTATTGAAGGCACAAAACCCCCCTAATCATTCCCACAAAAAGTCACCTCCAAAGCTACACTGGTCACTGAGCAATGTGCCCTATAGGATCCTCTAAACGCCCGCTTTGCCACAGCTGGCATGGCCTGCAACACTTCACCAGCTGCAGGGCTGCCCACCATCCCCTCTATTCCAGACTACCCTGAGTCCTCACCACCACATGCCTCCTTCCAGTCCTCTCTGGTCACATTCAAAGAAGTCGAGCAACTCCTAATCAAGATGGAGACCAAAAAAGGGGCAGGTGCTTATGGAATTGAAGCATTCTTTTTAAAAATAGGGAGTCATCAATTAGCTGCGCTCATTGCATCATTCACATATTTAACCTTTCCATCTCTATGACTGCTGTTCCCTCCAGCTGGAAAATTGCACATACCATCTCACTATTCAAGTCTGGAGACCAGAGCGACCTCAACAACTACAGACAAATTTCCATTCTACTGGTCCTGTCCAAGCTAATGGAAAAATTAATACATGTTCGAACAAAACAATATCGGGAGAACTTTAACCTACTTAACCCACTCCAATCAGGGTTCAGGCAGAATCACAGCACAGTCTCAGCCCTGGCAAAGGTAACTTATGACTGGTTCTCTGCCATTGACAACAAACAGTCTGTCTGTGCCATTTTCCTTGACTTATGCAAGGCGTTTGACTCAGTAGACTATACCCTCCTCCTGCACTGCCTAGCATCCCTGAGATTTCATGACACTACGGTAAGATGGTTCTCTAGTTACCTCTCGGATAGGCTGCAAAGAATCAAGGCTGACCGAGCCATGTCGGACATGGTGTCCATGGTGAGGGGAGTCCCTCAGGGATCCATTCTAGGGCTCCTCCTCTTCACTATTTACTTCAACTCATTGGACCAAAACATTCAGCAATCCAAGCTGCACTTTTTTGCCGATGACACGATCCTCTACATCTCTAGGCCTTCACTGCACAAAGCCTGTGCTGAGGTGCAATCTGATTTCAATCAGCTACAGTTCAACCTGGCCCACTCAAAACTTCTCCTAAAGGTAAAGAAGACAAAGGTGATCTTTTTTTCATCAAACCATATGCCCTCTACTTTCAGTACTCAGAGTACCTCACCGTCCAGCACTGCAGTATTTGGGAACACCCTCAAGGTTGTGGATCAATTCAAGTATCTTAGAATATAGCTAGACAGTAAACTAACTTTTAGTGCCCATATCAACTGTCTTGTCAACAAGCTAAAAGCCAGGCTGGGGTTCTTCTTCAGGAACAGATCCCTATTTACCTCGACTGAAGAAGAAGACTGGTCCAGGGCACATTCCTACCACTCCTTGACTATAGGGATATCATTTACATTTGCAGCGCACCAACTTACACTCGCAAACTTGATGTCCTGTACCATCGTGCATTACGTTTCATACTAAATGTCCTAGCCAGGACACACCATTGTACCCTCTACTCTTCAGGTGTATGTTCCATGTTGGGCAGTGGACTCTAAAACTGCTGATTGGCAAGTTACCTCAGCAAATATGTTCTCTAGTGCACAAGTCTCACAATGTGTATGCACTGCGCACCTCAGACATTGTATTCCAAGGACATATACTAATCAGGGTACAGAAGCCAATAGTTTCATCCTCCCATCTAGAGGGAACCAGCTGCAAAAAAACATGAAGCTAACTGAGATAGTCACATTAAAGTGTTTTAAATCCCTAGCCAAGAAAGCATTTGAAGTGGTCTGCTGCAGCTCTTCACGGTAAGCTAATATATGAATCCTCACCATCCTTTCTGCTTGTCACCCTATCTCTGTCTCCCCACCAACCACCCAGCCTATTCTCTCACCCATCTGCCCCACCAACCCCTTTTTCCTACCCCAACACCCTTTACCCATTCTGCTCTCTAGCACTTCTTCCCTTCTTCCACCTCCCTGTCTCCCTATCCCCTCCTCCCCTACCCAGTCACCTCCCTTCCCTAGACCCAATCCCTGTACCCCCATCTCTGTGCACAATATTACTGTCCTGCTGAACCTACCACCCTCCCCACGCTCCACCTCCCTGTCTCCCTAACCCTCCTACCCCTACCCCAGGTACCACTCACTCCTAGACCCCCTCCTGTACCCCCATCTCAGTGACCAATATTCCTGTTCCTCTGAACCTACCACCCTCCTCTGTGATGTCATCTACAGCCCCATGTTTTCACTTTTTCCTTTTTTCATTTTCCTTCTGCCCTCAGTGAAGACTTGTCTCACTCTGTGTGAATCATCTACGTGCACATTTGTGCAGTTAGTTTTTTGTATGTAATGTATCAATTATTGGCAACAATCTAAGCTGCACCTTATCATTGTCATTGCTGTTTACTCATGCTATCCAATCTGTTTTGTATAAGATCATGTACATCATTGTATTGTTTGAAATCTCCAGGACCTCCTTGTGAATGAGCTTGCTCAATGGAGTAATTCCTGTAATAATAAACGTGAACTTTCCCCTTTGTAGTCTATGGACATTCCAAAGCAAAAGGAAAAGAGCTGTCATTCCATTGAAGACAATTCTATTTCCCTGTCATTCCACCTTGAATGGGTGGTGCTATGCCTAACAAGTGTCCATGTAAAAGATAATTTCATTCTATCATTTTGTTCATGAGAAATAGGGTGTCATTCCACTGTCCCCATTATAGTCTATGGGCATTCCTAAGCAAAAGAGCTGTCATTCCATGGAAAACAACTGCCATTCCCTGTCATTCCACCTTGGATGGAGGGTGCTGTGCCTAACAAGTGTCCCTGTCAAATATTATTTTGTTCTGTCATTTTGTTTGTGAGAAGTAGGGTGTCATTCTATTTTCTCCATTGTAGTTTATGGGCACTCCTTTTGATTCATTTTAGTACGTCCCAATGCAAGTCAGCAGTGTCAGTCCTTTATTTTATTTTTGACCAGGTAAGTGCACTAGACAAATCCTGCCTATTTTCAGGCACGACCCAGGGAAGGGGGATACAGATGAATGACCTTGAACCAGATTAAGCTGTTGGTGTTTTTTTTTTTTTTCAGTGAATGAGGGAAATCTGGCCAGGACACCTGGGAAATTCCCTTCTTTTCGATAAGTGCCATGGGATCTTTAACATCCACCTGAACTACCACCAATCCAGGCAGATGGGACCTCAATTTAACGTCTCATCCAAAAGACAGCAACTCAGAAGTGCAGCACCCCTCTTATACTGCACTACAGTGTCAGTATTGGGATATTTACCCAAGTGCCAGATGTGGGAACTGAACCCACAGCCCTCTGATCTCCCAGCCTCAGAGGTGAGTGTGCTACCTACTAAGCCACTGACACTAACCAGACACTTAAAACCAGCTGATGTCTTAAAAAATCTTAGAAGATACAATCTTTACACTCAATTCAAATTACATATCACATTTTATTGTAGTTTACTGATTCTCTGTTAATAGCTGGAGTTACATGGAATAGGACACATTTCAGAGTCGGACAGGAAATGGATGCGAGACTGACAGCTGCTACAGACAGGAGCACACAGGGAACTGCAGCAGGAATTGTCGATATCCCTTGTTCTCTTAGTACAAAGGCATCCAAGTGCTGAAGAACTGAAGCTACTCAAACTTCTGTGTGGTTTTGAAACATTATCAGGAGGTGGTGTGTTGAAGACTGGAACACGGGATCATGAAGTTGGAGGTAATTACTGACTGCAAGGATTACTGTGTCAGAGTGTGTATAAAAAGGCAGGCAGATACTGGGCAACGTGAAATCAGGTTGCAGTGCTTTTTAAATCACAGTAATTGAATTTGTACAGAAACAGTGTTATTGCAAAGCTTGCTGAAAAACAGCTTTCTTTATTCTGTTTCCATCTTCTCTGCCCCATGTATTCGGCTGCATTTGTCATTACCCTCACTCTGCCACCAATGGTAACCTATAGACAGCAAACAGGGGATCTGCAGAGGAACCTTGTTTCTGAGGACATGGTACCCATTGTTTTTCTGAATCCAAAGGATCCCTAATGATTCTGGACTGTGCAGTTTCGAATTGTCTAGAGGTGATAGAGACCGGCTGAGGATCATGAAGTTGGAGATGAGAAAAAAATATGTTAGCTTGTGCTGAAAATAAAGCAGAAACTGTGCAAAGTTGGGGTAGTTAAATGTTTCAAATCACAATTTGTACATACAAGCAGCAGGGGTGTTCAGCTCAAAACTTTGAGGAGGACTTGCCCAGCCATGACTTTAGTTGAATTTTCACTTGCCCCCCTGTTCATTATAATCAAATTAGCTCTGTTTTTATATTTGCCCTTCAAGGAAATTTGCTTGCCTTGGACAGGGGTTGTGCAGTGCTATTTGAAGACTTTTTGTTCTTTGCCAGACTGTTTTATTGATTTTTTTTTTATGTTGTTAATTTTGTTTGGCTGCATTTGTCATCACCCTTATTAGCCTCCACCGTAACCTTTACTTCTGTGTTTGGGGGTATCACTGTTACGGTCACTTGGGGGGGGGGATGGTGGGGTAGGGATGACTGGGGTAGGGGACTCGGAGGCTTGGGGGGTAGTGAGCTGCAGTAGGTGAGAAGCAGCACTGTTTCTGGGGACCTTGTGGAGTGGGTGCGGTGTCTAGTGTGTAGGCAGTTCAGATAGTTTACACAGGAAATCGAATGCTTGAAATGGGAACCATGGAGAAGAGGCAGATATGACTGGGAGAGGAAAAGAGGGGTCGGGGAGACAATTAGGGCTCCATCACAGGATGTACTAGGATGCAACAGGCCAAAAGGAGGCGCTCAGACAAGGGAGACAGGAGTACCATCTCCGCAAGAACCAGGGGGAATGGGAATAGGGAGTTGGCAAGTGGTAGGGACCCAGAGTAGAGGGAAAATGGTTAGGGAAAATACGCAGGAAAAGCAGAGGCAGGGAAGGAGTTCACTGGAGGGCATGGGCAGAGGGTTGGAGACTAGGAACAAGTACGCAGTGTTGGCTGAAGAATGGGAGCAGTAGGATAGGGTGGCAACATAGATCGGGGGAAGGGGAGCTTGAGGGAGGGGAGGCACTGGGTACAAGGGGAAGGAAGGGGAAGACTGTAGGATAGGTGCTGGTGGGGGCAAGAAAGCAAGTGGGGTTGTCTCGGACACTCTAACTAAAGGGAGAGAGAGGCTAAAAAAGGTAGAAAAGGGGGGAAAGAGAGCGGCATGATGAAAGAGGCAGTGAGGGGATGTACAAGTACTGGAGGGGTAGTGTTTGGCCAGGGGAAGCAGTACAGTAAGGATGGAGGAGGAAGAGAGCAGATGGAGGTGCAATGGCGGGAGGAAGGGACAGAGAAATAGAGGGGAGGACACTGAAAGAAAGGGGTCCATAGTAGAGCAAAATAGGAGGGCAGGGCAGAAGATAGGGGATCATGTAGTTATACTAGGGGATTCTATGTCCAGAGAGTGAGATGGGGAGGTAAGAGAGCAAGGAAGAGCTGAGCCAGGGTGGAGTGTATGCCAGGTGTGACAGTGGGGAGAGGAGGGCAGTTCATTCAGAAATGTGAGGAGATGGGTGGAGTTAAACCTCATACCATGGTGCATCTAGGCACAAATGACCTGGAGAGCAGTACAGTGGATGAAGTGCAGGAGAGGTTCAGGGAGGTAGGAAGAATCTGCAATCAGGTGGAAAGTTTGGTGAATTTCTCAGAGGAACTCCTGGTACCTAGGGCAAGCACCGCTAGTAACTAAGGATAGAGAAGTTCATTGGGTGGCTGGCGTTGTGGGGCTGTCAAAACTGGGGTATGGGGTAGTAGAGGAGTGGGGCAAGGTATGGAATAAAAAGGGTCTCTCTATGCCAAGGATAGGCTGCATCTCAGCATTAAGGGTACAAGGATGCTGAAACGGGCTGTAGAATTACATTAAAACTAAAATAAATTTAAACTGGGGGAGGGACAAAGAGAGACTGCAAAAAGGAGTCACCTAGCAGGGGAGACCAGGAGGCCTCACCCCTCAGTGACAGGGGAAGAGAGGAAGGGGGATCTATCAAGGAGTAAATGTAGGGGAGGGGGAAAAGGAGAGGAGAGGCAAGGCACAAGGCGGACTGTTGTATCATTGAATGCAAGGTAGCAGAATTCCAGGCAATGATGGCGGAAGGGGAGGTAGATATTACCACCATCTCAGAAACTCGGGCCACCCAAAACCATGACTGGGATCTCATGATCCCGGAATACAATGTGTACCGCAGGGACTGGAGGGGGATGAGGTGGGGTAGCTATCTATATTAAAGAGTGGTTACTGTGTATCCGGGAGGAGGGGAAAGAGAGAAGGCCGGAAGTCATATGGGTAATGTGCCAAAGCTGCAAAGGTGAGATCAGGATGGGGGTGGTGCACAGACCACCTTCACAAAGCAAGGAGATATACAGGGAGCTGGAGGAGCAGATCAGGAAGGTCAGTGGCAAAGGGAGTACAGACATATTGGGTGACTTCAACCTACATGGGGTTGATTGCTGGATCGTGACTGCCATAAGCACCAGGGAACAGGTACTACTAGAGGTTAGCCAGGACAGCTACCTAGTGCAGGGAGTGATGGAGCCTACCAGGTAGGGGAATAGATTGATTATTGTGCTAACTAATGGCAGCCAAGTCCAGGATGTGGTTGAACAGGGCCCGCTAGGGGGAAGCGACCACCACTCAATGTGGTTCTTCCTCACCACGGGGAGGGAGTCGGCTAAGACCAGGATGAGAGTAATAGACTTCAGGAAGGCAGATTTTGACAGGATGGGCAGCATCCTAGAGGGGTATGTTGCTGATATTACCCCCGGGATGGATGCTGAACAGAAGTGGGCAATCACTAAGAAGGGTCTGAATGAAGCTACAAATACATATGCCAAGTCTCAGAGTAAGCAGTCCAGGTAAAAAAAAAACTAGCTGGCTCAGCAGGGCAGTGGAGGGGAAGATGAGGGATAAGAAATTGGCCTTCAACAGATTAAAAAAATCTGGGCGTGAGGAGAACAGAGAGGTGTACACGAAGGCATCTTGGGAAGTGAGTAGGGCAGTCAGGGCAGCCAAGGCAGCAAGAGAGATTAAATTGGTTCAGGGGAACAGAGAGGTGGAGAAGGAGTTCTTTAAATACATAAGGGAGAAGAAAGTGTGTAGGGATGAGATAGTTAGAATCAACAGGGAGGGGGATGGGCAGAAAAAGAAGAAGACCAGGCAGAAGCACTCAAAGAGTACTTCTGCTTGGTGTTCATGAAGGAAAGGATGGTCCAATATCACAAGGAAAAGGGTGAAGAGGGGCAAAGGTAACAGATGGGGTCATCCAGGAGGATAAGGTTCTAAAAGGCCTTAAGGCCTTGTGGGTGGACAAGGCACCAGGACCAGATGGTGTACATCCAAGAGTCCTGAAGAAACTGGCAGAGGTGTTGGCAGATAGACAAGCAAACAAATCACTCACGAGTCCAGTTACTGCATTAAAATAATAATGGAGTCCACGCAGGTTTTGCAAAGTATTCTGCACTTTTATTGCAGGTAATTTAACCACCTGTGTGGAATGCAGCCATACTAAAACCCCAGCGCTTTCACACTGGGTCTTCCTGAGGGGCACCCCCTCAGGAAGACTTAGTGTCAAAGTGCTAGGTTTGGTGTGGCTGCGTTCTACATAAGCTCTTAAATTACCTGCAATAAAAGTGGAGAATACTTTGCATAACCTGTGTGGACTCCATTATTATTTTAATGCAATAACTGGACTGGTGAGTGCTTTGCTTACCTAACTCTGTCTGTGGATAGTAAACGTGGGGCTAGCAACCCCCTGCAAAGCACCAGACTACAGTTTCCATTGTGCACACCTGCCTCTTGTTACAGAGGTGTTGGCAGGCCCTGAGCTGACCTGTTTAACATCTCCATGGAGATAAGGAATATTCTCAGGGACTGGAGGATGGCTGACATGGTGCCCCTCCACAAGAGTAAGCCCAAGAATGAACAGGGCAAGTACAAACTGGTGAGCTTGACTTCTATAGTGGAGAATTTGATGGAGACCATTCTGAAGGAGAGGTTGATAACCTTTCTAGATTGCAATGGACTACAGGATGAGAGACAGCATTGGTTTGTCTCTGGAAGATCTTGCCAGATTAACCTAATCAACTTCTTTGATTGGGTCACAAGGGCTGCTGATGAAGGCCATGCTGTGGATGTTCTGTATCTGGACTTCAGCAAGGCCCGCACGGGAGGTTACTGAGCAGGAGTAAAATCAGCCTGTTAATGACACAAAGGTTTGTACAAAAGTGGGCAGTGAGGAAGGGAGGCAGGCAGGCACTCAGAGAAGATCTAGCTAAACTTGAATGCTGGTCAGAGGAGTCATAGTTGGAGTTTAATGCTAAGAAGTGCAAGGTCATGCACCCCAGAGCCTGAAATCCCAGGACCAACTACGGGCTGGGGGGAGTGCAGGTCCTCAGAGGAGGAGAGAGAGGGACCTGGGGGTACTAGTCACAGGGGACATGAAATTGGCATAGTGTAGGAGGGTGGCAGCAAGAGGAAATCGGATCTTGGGGTGTGTTGCCAGGGGTATCACCTCCAGAAAAGAAGAGGTCATCCTGCCCTTTTATAAAAATCACTGGTGAGGCCGCACTTGGAGTACTGTGTGCAGTACTAATGCCCATGCCTCAAGAAGGATGTGAGATTGCTGGAGGGGGTGCAGCGTAGGGTGACAAAAATGATCATGGGGCTAGGGGAGATGCCTTTTGAGGAAAGATTGAGGGAACTCTACATGTACTCACTTGAGGATAGAAGGGAAGGGGGGGGTATGATAGAGACCTTTAAATGCTTGAAAGGCATAAGCAAAATTAGAACAGGAGGATTATTCTGCTTTAAGGGGATGGGTCACTAGGGGGCACAGTCTGAAGCTGAAAGCGGGTATGTGCAGGAAGGTGATGAGGAGGCACTACTTCACAGAGAGAGTGGTAGTGGGATAGAATGAACTGCCAAAGGATTTATTCGAACTGAGGAAAGTGAATAGCTTTAAGTGGGGATGGGATAGAGTTAGGGGCAGGGCCAGGGTAAATAACAGACAAAACATGATGAGGAACAGGCCTGGGAGAGGGGATGGAGGGATAGGAGTGGGGGGGGGGCAGCTGCAGTAGTATTGAACTGCAAGCTGCACCCTCAGGCAGACTTGATAGACCTGTGAGCCTTTTCTGTCGACTATTTCGTATGTTCGTATGTAAACAGAGCCAACATACATGATATCCTTAGCACTGGGGTGACCTTTGGGTATCAACTGACACATGACAGGGCAGGCTAGCCTGTAGATTTAAGGGAGTTAACATAACTTGGAAACACACAAATGGAATATTCAAACAGGAATTATTTTTAAAACAGACCCGATCCTTTATTTTCTAGAGCTCCGATGATGTTATCTTTTTTCCAGCTGACACAGTTGATTTGTCAGTTACTGTGAGGTGGTATTGTACCGATACTTCTGGGTTGGAAACAACCGTGGTGGGGTACTTTTATTCACATCTTTCTGGCCTCGAGAAGAAGTATATTTATTTCTGGGGTTCCCCAGTCCTAAACATGAGTGGGAACTTAAACAGTCTTTTGGTAGCCTATTTTCTGAGACACTAGCCACTAGGCTAATTCACAGTCTGTTGGCTAGCTGCATTTTGGTGCCAGTTGCTCCTGTGAGGGTTTCTTAGGGATCCTTTCTCTCCTTCACAGAGCACATCCTTTCCTGATCCTCTTTTATACTTTTCTTCGTTATTTTACAGTCACAGACTCCAAGCCCATCTGAACATAACTGAGGTGCCTACCAGACAGCACATCTTCATTATGGACACAACAGCCCACACCACACATTTTCTGAGGTACCACTCCACTGCTGACTGGAATAGGCATCCTGTCAAGTACGATCCCTCTTCTTGAGGAGGGAAGGCATTGCTGAGTGCCTCCCAAACCTATATATCAAGTAAAGATTAACTATCACCTCAGATCTTTGGCCCACAGCACTCTCTGGTACATTTTTCCTGATACACAGACCTCTAAACCAGTTTTCAAAATGTTTTTTTTTTCTCCTTCTGGAGGGGGGCATGATCCCTTCTGAGGTCCTTGTTAGATGGCATCCACCAAGAATGAACACCTTTTTTATAACGCCAGCCTCTACAGTGAAACTTACAGACAATGGGAGCTGGCACAGTGTGCCAGGTGCTAGCCTCCCACACCCTAACTCAACAGAATCTGTGCCTTCCAGCAGAGAAAACTGACTCTTCCCTTTTTGGAATGCTAGGGCAGACCAGCTGACCCAGTCTTCCAAGGGCATAGAAACTAGCATCAACCTGGAGTTCAAGAGACTCTCTCTTAAAGGGATAGCCACATAACTCCTGGGGGGGAGGTTATACGCACCTGCCTGTAAATGCTCCACGTCTTCAGTGAGCACTGTGACATCGAAGATCAACCTTCAGCCCAGTGGACCATCCAGCAGAGGGTTGGTGATACCTCCACCAGCCTGCCCCAAAGGGGAAATGTGGTGGTCACTATGAGAGTAAGGCATCACACTAAAATAAAAAGAAAATGAGAGGTCCCTTAGCCCAGAGGTACTGACTCCCCACCTTGGTTCCTCTGATAGCCCAACACCCACCTTGCATAGGGTGCTGTACCCAGGAGAACCAGAGTGGCACATGAAGCCTAAAGTGCCAACCAGGCAACATAACCAAAACCGAACTGGGGCAAGTAGCTCAACACTTTGTCTGCAAGTACCTTGTGCCCCACCAGATATGTAAAATGTGCCCCACCAAACATGCAATTACAAAACCATGCACTATTACGGCTTTACTCGAACAGTTATCCTAACACATGCAGTGAAACCTTGTGCTACTACTTTTGTACTCAAACCAATATCCTAACCCATGCAGTGAAACCTTGCGCTACTACTGCTGTACTTAGCAGTTATCCTAACACATGCAGTGAAACCTTGCGCTACTACTTCTGTGCTTGAAGTGATCCTAGCACATGCAGTGAAACCTTACGCTACTACTTATGTACTCAAGCTGTTTTCCTAACACATGCAGTGAAACCATGCAATACTTCAATACTCAGTTACCTTAACACATGCAGTGAAACCTTTCACTATCACTTCTGTACTCGACCAGTTAGCCTAACACATGCAGTGAAACCATGTGCTACTATGACTGTGCTCAAACAGTTATCCTAACACATGCAGTGAAACCTTGCATTATTACTGCTGTATTCAAACAATTACCCTAACACATGCAGTGAAACCTTGCACTACTCAGTGTTCTCCATTCATTGTTTTAGCGCGGTGTGCCACCACCCTATATTTATTTACCACCACCCTATATTTTTTGCCACCACCCTATATTTTTATCCATTATTGTTTTTGTTTTTTTATAAAACCTTCCAAAGTTGTCTTTCATTGACATCTTTTATTGCACTACTATCTATTTAATACCAGCACACTGTATGTTACTTAAAATCTACTTATGCACGTGTACAGTGCCTATAGGAGGTCCAGAAAAATAACACACTTTTTGACCCAATCACCACTGCCACCACCCTATATTTTCAGAGAGTGGGGAACCCTGACTACTACTGCTGTACTCTTAGCAGTTATCCTAACACTTGCAGTGAAACCTTACACTATTACTGCTGCACGCTTAGCAGTTATCCTAACACATGTGGTGAAACCTTGCACTATTACTGCTGTACTCTGTTATCCTAACACATACAGTGAAACCTTCCACTACTACTGTTGTACTCTTAGTAGTTATCCTAACACTTGCAGTGAAATCTTGCAATATTACTGCTGTACTCAGTTACCCTAACACATGCAGTGAAACCTTGCACAACTACTTCTGTACTTGAAGTTCAGTGTTCCCCATTCATTCAAAGTGAGAGGTGGGCCGCCACGCTATTTCAGAATGCCACCTCTCAAACTGTATGACCGCATCTCTTGCTTAGTATGTTGTCACTTTAAATCCGCTCAGAGTTCGCGTGCGAGCACGGGTACATGGAGGAGTGGTTGCTTAGTAACATGGGGCAGTGTTCTCGCGTATTGAGGAAACTGTAAATGAGCAAGAACAAAGATATCCAGCCAAATGGAATCCGGCGCGATCTGTGTGTATGCGCGCAGCTGCAGTGATGGACAATGCAGTCAGGTCTCTCGGCAGTCACGAGGGATATCTTCTGGTGTATCAGATGACCACTGGAAGAACAAAATGCAGGATCCAATAAAGGAACATGCTCGAGGAGTGATGGTACAGACACCCTATCAGTGGAGCAGCTACACCACTGGGGTAAGTCCCATCTCGGTAGTCTGCTGCCACCTGAAGATTTTTTGCCATTGCATTTCTGTGGTGGAAGGCATAAAGATCGATCGTTTCTGTTGGCAATTGTGACTCAAATTCTGTCAGCAGACAGCTTAATTTCATGCAAAAGCATAATAAAAAAAACAGTTATTTTCCTGAGGACTCTCACAGAAAACAATCTTATTTACAAGAAGACTGCAATAAAGGAAGGGTGCTGTGTGTGAAGGGGAGAGGGGAGGGAGATCGCATGGTCTCTTCAACAGAGTCACTATCCATACAGCTCTGATTCATTTGCTATTGAAGGTAGCTGCATTAAGGAAAAAATAAAAGTTATGTACTGGGGTGGGCC
Source organism: Neoceratodus forsteri (assembly GCA_016271365.2). Taxonomy (NCBI): domain Eukaryota; kingdom Metazoa; phylum Chordata; order Ceratodontiformes; family Ceratodontidae; genus Neoceratodus; species Neoceratodus forsteri. Next base: position 373,104,577 of record CM057457.1, on the reverse strand, counting down.
AAAAAAAGTGCACAGTATCGTAGAGTTTTGGTGGTGGTGAGATACTTGGAACAGGATTTCAAAATATTATTTGTGTATGAGGGAAAAAAAAAAACATTGCAGTGACCAGTCTGTCAGTCCCTGTCCTGCCAGTACGTGTGTTCCTTTCTACGGCATTCTGTGTGTGCTAATTGTTGTTTACCACAAGAAGTAACTTGTATGTGAGGGGAAAAAAAAAACAGGAATCCAAACAGTTTGTCCAGTGGGTCTGCCAGTCCCTGTCCTGCCATTATCAAACTCTCATTTTGTTTTACTGAAAATAAACACACAACACACTTAGGAAAAAGCTTTATTCAAATAATCCACAATGCAGAAACTAACTACCTTTGGCTTCAAAGTAACTCAAAAATGGAAACCTCCTGAATCTGATCAAGATGACAGTCGTGAGATCACAGTGCCAGTTGCTCCGGTCGTTGTCGATGTCCAAGAGTCTCCCTGCATCTCTTCCTCCTGTAATACAGAAAAAAACACCTCTAAGCATAGAGCAGCAGGCTTTTATACTGGCTGGCTTAACAAATACTGTTGGTTACAGTACAAAGAAAATGATGGCATGTTTTGTGCATTTTGCACAAAACATAAACAGATGCCCAAATCAGGAACAGTTTGGATACTCAGTGGGTGTAAGACATTCAGAGAAGATGCTATAAAAAGGCATCAGAACAGTTCAGTTCACGTTGTTGCTTCTGAACTGGAAGCTAACTGCAGAATTTCAGCTTCAAAAGGTGCAAATAGATCAAATAGAGCAGGCAATGCAGCAGACCCTGACCCTGGAACAAGAAACTTTTGTGGCATCCCTTTGTTGCATGTACTGGCTAATAAAAAATGAGCTGCCTCACACAATGAAATATGGCTCACTGCAGGATCTCGCCAAATCATTGGGATGCAAATACCTAGACAATATACATATTGCTGATGCTGTTAAATATCGTTTTTGATCGAACTGTCAGAGAAATGGTTCTCTCTCTGGGTGTGGTGGTCAGGAGATCAGTTCTTACACATTTGAAGGCTGCCAAATTTTTTTCATATTTGGTGGATGAAACAACTGATATTGCTGTTATGAAGCAGCTAATTTTGTATGGTATGTACTGCAAAGAAGGGAAACCCAGAGTTTCTTTCCTGGGACTTGAGGAACTAATTGATGGAAAGGCAGACACAATTATTAAAAAAATGCTGGACTTTTCTGATAACAATCAAATCTCGGTTGATCACCTTGCAGGGTTAGGCAGTGATGGAGCAGCCGTTATGCTGGGCAGGCAAAAGGGGGTGGCTAAAAAAGCTGAAAGAAGTCAGCCCAATTCTTGTTGAAAATCACTGTATGGCTCACCGGGAGGCCTTGGCTGTAAAGGCAGCAGCAAATGAAGTGAACGCCATTAAAAAGTTTAATCAAACACTAGATCACTTATACAGATATTATGAAAAGTCTGCTGTTCGCATGGCTGCTCTGAAAGAAATTCAGCAGGCAATGGAAAAACCTGTTTTAAAGCCTAAACAGGCAAAAATAATTAGGTGGCTGTCCCATGATGCAGCATGTGACAAACTAAGGAAGATTTTCCCATCCGTTGTTACGTCCTTGCATAGAGAGGCCTCTGAAAGGCATGATCCCCAAGCTGTGGGCCTAGTAAAAATGGTGGAAAACTGGGAGTTTTTTTCTATTTTATGCATGATGTGTGACATACTTCCACACCTTAGCATCTTATCTAAATGCTTTCAAACATCAGCTCTGAAGTTTACTGATACAGAGAGACATTTATATTACACTTTAGAGATTCTTAGGGCATGCCTACTGGTACCTGGTCAGTACTTCTCCTCCGTTTCGCCTGAACTAGTACTCCTGAATGATAATGGCCTGAACTTGCCATTTAGCGAACTACAGTTACATAATTTCAGAACCTCTGTGCATGACAACTTTATTAAGGCCCTAATTGCTCAAATTGAGCAAAGGTTTCCAAGCACAGAACTTTTGGATCTGTTCAGTATCTTTGACCCAGCATGATACGAAGGTGATATTGAAGAGTTGGAAGGGTATGGTAGTGATAGCCTTGAGATTATTCTTGGTCAGTATGCTACTGTTGTGGATGTAGATGCTTCTGCACTGGAATAGGCTTCCCTGCGTAGTCTCATGTTCACGGAAAAGATGGCCTTTAAGACTATTTCTGATGTGCTGCACACTCTAACTACTAAGTATGTAGACCTGTATCCAAACATATCTACTTTGGCAGAACTGGCAATGATAATACCAATGTCAACTGTAGATTGTGAGAGGGGTTTTTCTGCACTGAATCAAATAATAATGCAGGAACTAAATAGATTAGGTGCCGGTGTGCTAAATGCACTTAGGCTTACCTCAATTGAGGGCCCTGATGTTGACAGTTTCCCTTATTTGGAAGCTGCAACTCACTGGGCAGGACTGCAAAACCGGAGATTAGATCTTGCCCTTGCAGGCACTAGTAAAGAGTTGTAGTATGGCCTCACCAAAATGTCAAGACTCTCACAAACTGTTGCCTGGCCTGCAACTAGAATGCAGAGGTTTTCCAGTATGTTTTATCACACTTTTCTTTTGTTACTGCACACTACAGAGGCCTCCAGATCATCATATTACTCTTATTTCTTGTTTCTTATGCATTTATTGCATCCCAACTGACTCCGCCCACTGGTAGCTCCACCCCTGGTGACCCGGCCCCCTGTGGCTCCTCCCCATTACCACAGCTCTATGTTTCATGCAATGTGGAACACTTAAGTTATCCTAACACATGCAGTATCTATGTACCGATACTGTCTATGTATCTATGTATCTAGTAAAACCTTGCACTGCTACTTACTCTATGTACTCGAACCATTTTCCTGACACATGCAGTGAAACCTTACAATACTACTGCTGCACTCTTATCAATTATCCTAACACCTGCAGTGAAACTTTGCACTATTACTGCTGTACTCAGTTACCTTAACACATGCAGTGAAACCTTGCATTACTACTGCTATATTCTAACAGTTATCCTAACACATACGAACATATGAAAAGAGTCAGCAGAAGATCACCTAGTCTAACGCATCTGCTCGGTAAGTGATGCAGGGTCTGGCCTTAAAATTTATGCTAATGAACCTGTCCCCCCCCAACTATTTCTCCCTCTCCCCCATCTCCCCTTCCTTGGTCCCAAGGGTTTCCTTTGTGCTGGTCCCAGGTTCTCTTGAATGCTCCCACCAGTGTTCCCATTTACCCCCATCTGTACTTGATTCAAGTACAAATTATGAAATGCAAGTACATTTTTGTGTGAAGGGGGTACACTGTACCCCCATAATTCTGTCTGAAGTATATGTACCCCACAAAAATGTTGTACAAATAATAGAATAAACCCTTTTAATTTATTCTGTACCCCTGAAAATTTTGAGAGAGGGTGTAGTGCACCCCCAGATCTGCAGCTTTAGTGGGAACACTGGCTCCCACTATCCTCACTGATGCCATCTCCTCTGGTAGCTCATGCCAGGTAGACACCACCCTCTCTGTATAGAAATTCTTCCTTACATCCCTTCTGAATGTAACTCCCATCAGTTTTAGGCTATGCCTTCTTGTTGTATGGTTGGCACTTATTTTAAAAAGACCCTCCCTTTTCACTCTGCTAATTCCCTTCATGTACTTCAGGGTCTCTACCATATTACCCTTCTGCCTCCTCTCTTCAAGAGAGTACCTCCCCAGAGCTCCTAGCCTCTCCTCATAGGACCTATCCTGGAACACCTCAGTAATCTTGGTAGCTCTCTCTTGGACCCCATACAGCATGCTGATGTCCTTCTTAATGTAAGGATGCCAGTACCTCACCTCATATTGTAAAAAAGGTCTCACCAATGACCTGCAAAATGGTAAAATATCCCTACTACTGAATCTCCTTGCAGTACACCCCAGCATCATGTTAGCCTTCACTTGCATCTTTTTACACTGAGAGGTGTGTTCCAGGTCACTTGCAGTCACTCCCCCTAGATCCTTTCCCTCTTCTGAAGCAGTTACCTGTACCCCTCCTATGTAATACTCTGTCCTAGGGTTATTGGCCCCTTGTGCATCACTTTGCACTTTTTGGCATTGAAACTAAGTTGCCAAATTCCTCACCACCTCTCTGTAGTCTGGTGAGGTCCTCCCTCATGTCCTGTATCCCCTTCTTGGCGTCTACTGTCCCACTGAGTTAAGTGTTGTCAGCACACAGGCACATTTTGCTTTTAATACCTTTCCCAAAGTCACTTATGAAGACCTTGAACAACATAGGCCCCCAGCATCGATACCTGCAAGAATCTACTGGTAATCTCCTTGGTGCTGGTGAATGCATCCCCAACCACTACTAACATACTAATTGCCAGCAGAATAGACCTTATGGTCTATAGGGTCTGCTGGTGCCTCAGATCCCTATTTGGGTACTGAGGCCTCCCCTTCCCTCGTCATTCTGAAACCCCTATCTGCCATTCCATCCCCCTTGGGCCAGGCTATCCCCTGTTGCTTCTCCTTTTTGCACCTGTCCCACCCCTCTTGAAGCCCTTCACTGTACAAGTTTGAACCAGCTCACTAGGCAGTGCGTTCCAAGGTTCCACCGCCCTCTTGGTGAAAAATCTCTTCCTCTTTTTCCCCCAGATCCTCCCACCTTCCAAGTTCAAGCCATGCCCTCTGGTGATACCTCCCTTCTTAAGTCTAAAGATCCCTTCTTTTTTTTACCCTATTTATTCCCTTAAGGTACTTAAAGACCTCGATCATGTCCCCCCTCCTCCAATTAAAACAAGCCAAGCTCCTCCAATCTCTCCTCATACATCAAATCTCCTAGACCTCGTATCACCTTAGTTGCCTCCTCTGAACCCTCTCCAGGAGCTGTATGGTCCTCTTTAGGTGTGGTCTCCAGTACTGCACACAGTACTAAAGGTGTGATCGAACCAGTCCATCGTAAGGTGGCAGAATCACTTCCCTGCACCTCGAGGTGATCCCCCTTGCGATGTATCCCAACATCCTGTTTGCCTTTACTACTGCCCTTCTGCACTGCTCAGAGTTATTCATACTAGCGTCCACCAGGATCCCAAGGACTTTTTCCCCTGTTGAGGTCTCCAGCACCACCCCTCCCATGGTGTACTAGTGTTTGGGGTTCGTCTTTTCTAGATATAACACCGTGCACGTGGAGGAGGTGAAATTTAATTTCCAGGTGCAAGCCTACCTAACCAGAGTCTCCAGGTCCCCTTGTAGGGCCAACCACCCCTTTCCCCCTCTACTACTGCTCCCAACTTGGAGTCATTAGTGAAGAGACTCATTTCACATGCTATGCCCTCCCTGATGAAAAGTATATGATGTACACTGCCAGAATTGTTGTAGCAGTCACTGGATAATGGTTAGAGTACAGAAACACTAGTGCAAAGTTTCACTGTATGTATTAGGATAATGGTTAGAGTGTAGTACTCTGGGTTCTACCACTCAACCGGTTTTCATCTCATCTGACCTTATTTATTTATTTTATTTAGTTTTTGTTGACTGGGTAAGTGCACTAGACAAATTCTGACTATTTTCAGGCATACAGATGCAGGGGATACAGGTGAATGCCAACTGACCTTGAACCAGATTAAGCTGTTGGTGGTATTTTTAGTGAATGAGGGAAATTTAGCCAGGACACCGGGGAAATTCCCCCTACTCTTTTCGATAAGTGCGATGGGATCCTTAACATCCACCTGAACTACCATCAATCCAGGCAGATGGGACCTCGGTTTAACGTCTCATCCGAAAGATGGCACCTCAGGAGTGCAGCATCCCCCTCATGCTGCACTACAGTGTCAGTATTGGGATATTAACTCAAGTGCCTGGTGTGGGGTTAGAACCCACAGCCTTCTGATCTCTCAGTGTCAGTGTTGAGTGTGCTACCTGCTGAGCCACTGACACTGACATTCTTCCCCCACCCCACCCCACCCCACATCCACATGCAGTGAAACCTTGCACTACTACTACTACTGTGCACTAACCGTTATCCTATCACATACAGTGAAACTTTGCACTACTTCTTTTGTACTGTACCCGTTATCCAGTCACATGCAACAACTGCTACAACAATTTAGGCAGTGTACATCATATACTTTTCATGCAAACATGCTCCAAGCATGCAGTACTCATATCTGACTCTTAACACCCTACTGTATACACAGTGCTGCAACTGGACATTGATTCTAACATCCCACCTATCTCCCCACAGTACTGACTAACACCAAAACATTTGGCACTCCATCCTCCATCCTACAAACTAATACTCTAGGCATGCAATACTCATACCTGACTCTTAACACTCTACTCAATTCACAGTGGTGCAGCAATTGGACATCGATTCTAACATCCTATCTCCCCACAGTATTGTCGAGCAGTAATACATTTGGCACTCCATCCTACAAACTAATACTCTGGGCATGCAATGCTCACACCTGACTCTAACACCCTACTCTATATACAGTGGTGTTGCTGAATATTGATTCTAACATCTCATCTATACTCTGATCTCTACCTCCCCATCTGGGAGATCGCCGACTAACACACTGTGCCTCCTTCACCTCTAAATTTACCTGTGCCTCCTTCACCCCTAAATAAATGTAAGTGTCAAGTGGCTCAGTAGGTAGTCCACTCGCCTCTGAGGCTGGGAGATCAGAGGGTTGTGGGTTCAGTTCCCCCATCTGGCACCTGGGTTAATATCCCAGTACTGACACTGTAGTGCAGCATAAGAGGGGTGCTGCACTTCTGAGGTGCTGTCTTTCGGATGAGATGTTAAACCGAGGTCCCATCTGCTTGGATTGATGGTAGTTCAGGTGGATGTTAAAGATCCCATCGCACTTATCGAAAAGAGTAGGGGGGAGTTTCCCTGGTGTCCTGGCTAAATTTCCCTCATTCACTAAAAATACCACCAACAGCTTAATCTGGTTCAAGGTCAGTTGGCATTCATCTGTATCCCGCTCCCCGGGGTTGTGCCTGAAAATAGGCAGAATTTGTCTAGTGCACTTACCCAGTCAACAAAAGCTAAATAAATAAATAATAAAACATTCTGGCTGGCCTTTTCTCTTTTCCTGTCTTAGTTCTCTTCTCTCCCTTATGCCTTCTTCCTCTTACTCTCTTCATATCTCAAGTTATCGCTCACTTATGCTTCCTTCTTGTAGATCTCTGGTGAGATAGAATGTTTTTACATAGTACTTTCCTAATATCTGGAACTCCCTTTCCCTTACAATGTGTTCAGCCTCCTCCAAACACTCTCTTTCCTTGGTACTCCAAGTCCATATATCAGCTACTTGCAATTGCCCAAAGACTAATGCCTTGTTGTCCCCACTTTTCTCTTTCCCCCTCTGCTTCCCCCTAGCTCCTATACCACTATTACTAATTTGTTTCAACCTCTGCGCTCTTCCTCTTCTCAGCCCTCCTTACCCTCCCTGTCCCTCCACTTTTATTCTACCCCAACCTCCTTCCTCTCTCTACCCCAGCTACCTTAATTACTAATTTCTTTCTTTCTTTCTTTCTTTCTTTCTTTCTTTCTTTCTTTCTTTCTTCTTTCTTTCTTTCTTCCTTCCCCTCCTTACTACTACTCGTTTCCTATTCCCGTTCACTTTACCCCCTCCCTGCCTATTTTCTTTATGCCTAACCCTTTTTTCCATCCATCTTCCTCTGCTACATCCTAGCCTCTTTCTTTCCTTTCCTCTCTTCTTTTATCCTCTTGCTCCTATTTTCTCCTTTTCTCACTTTTCTCCCTTTGGTTGTCTGTTTAGTTCTCTTCCCTGTTATCCCTTCTGTTATCTGTTAATCTAATTTATTTTTCTGCCTTGCCCTACACTGAGTGCCTGGTTACTCTACACTCCTGTTGTTGTCATTCGGTTATGTTAACAATGGTAACTTACCTATTGCATATACTGCACATTGCTTTGTCTTTTGCTTTTCAGTTTACTGTATTTTGCGTGTTACTATGTATTATCTCCTCCCCTTTCCCCAGGACTCATCTGCACACAAGCTTTATTGCTCAATATGTACTGTATTTCCTGGTAAATCTCTTCAATGAATAATAATAAATAAATAACTCTGTCTCTGCACAGTACTGACTAACACCCGAACATCTGGCACTCTATCCTACACACTAATACTCTAAGTATGTAATACTCATACCTGACTCTAACAACCCTCCTCTATACACAGTGCTGCAACTGGATATTGATTCTAAGATCCCATCTATCCCCGCACAGTACTGACACACTAGAAGATTTGGCACTCCATACTACACACTAATAGAAGCATAGAAACATAGAATCTGTCAGCAGATAAGGACCACCAGGCCTATCCAGTCTGCCCCTAAGCCTGATACCTGATGTCTGCCTCTGACTTTATCTGGTTTGTGACTTCCTTTCCTTCCCCCACCTCTAGTCTAAGGTTCCCATATGCCTGTCCCAGGTATGCTTAAATCCCTCCACAGTGTTTGCTCCCATCACCTCCTGTGGCAGACTAGTTCATGTGTCTACCATTTTCTCTCTCTCTCTCTCTCTCTCCCTGTGAAGAAAAGTTTTCTCACATCCCCTCTTAACTATCCCCACCCCCACCAATTTTATAACATGCCCCCTTATTCTTGTATTCCTCCTGTACAGGAAGATGTCTTCCCCCTGCACCTTATTAATGCCCTTTAGCTACTTTAATGTTTCTATCATATCCCCCATCTCCACCAATGAGAACACATTGAGCTCCTTTAATATCTCTCCATAAGTCTTGTGGTGCAATCCCTGTATCCTCTTAGTCACCCTTCTGTGGACCACCTCCACCCTGTCAATATCATTACAAAGATGCAGCCTCCAGAACTGCACACAGTATTCTAGGTGAGGCTTGACCAGTGTTTTATACAAAGGCATCACAACCTCCTGCCTTCTGCTAGTGATACCTCTGCCTATGCACCCAGCATGCCGCTGGCCCTCCCTGCAGCCTTGGTACTCTGCTTTAATATTTCCGGGTCATCTGAAATAATAACCCCAAGGTCTCTTTCTTCCCTGGTGATTGTCAGCAACCCCCCACCATCCTGTAGCTCTCCAGAGAGTTTCTTTTTCCCAGGTGCATGATCTTGCACTTCTTAGAGTTAAACTTAAGTTGCCAATCTTCATACCATTTTTCAAGCTTCCCCAGGTCCCTTCTCATTGTCTCCACCCCATCTGGCATATCCACCATGTTACAGATCTTGGTGTCATTTGCAAACTGGCAGCACTTTCCCTTCAGCCCTTCTACAGTGGCCCTTCTGCATTTTTGCTAATGAAGACATCGAACATGACTGTCCCAAGGACTGATCCCTGAGGTACTCTGCTGGTCAATCCCTCTTCCCCATTTGTATGTCCATTAGTTAGTTCTTAAGTTAGTTTCTAACCCAGTTTATCACTTATGCCCCATGTCTAGACTACCCATTTTGTTCACCAGTGTCTTGTGTGGCATGGTGTTGAAGGCCTTGCTGAAATCAAGGTAGGCAATGTCTACCTGCCCTTCCCCTTTTATTTACTTCCTTCATCACCCAGTCAAAGAAATCTGTTATATTTGTCTGACATGTCCTACCCTCTGTTAATTCATGTTGCCTTGGGACCTGGGCACCACTGGATTGCATATGTCCCACTATTCTTTCCTTTAGCATTGTCTCTATGAGTTTCCTCACCAGTGGGATGAGACTGACCAGCCTGTAGTTCCCCACTTCCTCCCTACTGCCGGATTTGTGTAGAGGAACCACATGCAGCCTCCTCCAGTCCTCTGGAACCAGTCCTATGTTTAGTGACTCTATGAACATGGCTGCCAGAGGCACTGCAAGCTATATTTGCAGGTCCCTAAAATCCTCAGGTATATGCCATCTGGCCCATTGCCCTGTCCACCTTCAGATTCATGTGCCCCTTCCGGACTCTGCTCTCTGTGAATGGACTAGTGTCCACCTCTCCTCCCTTTACATCTGTTGCTGAGTAGTGGTCCCTGACCCTTTACTTGTTCAGTGAATACTGAACAGAAGTATTTGTTTAGTAGTTCTGCCTTTTCTAGGTCCCCTCTCTCTACACTCCCCTTCCTCCCCTTTGAGTCTTAGAATACCCCTGTGACAGGGTAGAATAGGACCCTGTCCCATTTGTTAGGGAGAAAGTGTTTAAATGCAAGGATCTGTATTCTTTCCTTTTCTCTCTCTGTCTGGTTGCGCAACCTAGTTTTCCTTTGAGACTTCGGACTTGATCAACCCGGACAGTCTCTTAATCCTTTCCCTCTCACTGTCTCTCTGTTTTCTCTTGTTGTCTTTCCTCCCTTGCATATCTGTATCTGCTACTATAAAATTATGAGACTCAATGTATGGAGGGAAGCTGATATTTGGATCACTTTTGTTTGGAGGATGTTTAGTGTTGCTATTGAAATGTATATATTTGTGATTTGAGATAACTGTAAAAAGCTAGAGGTCATTTGAGTGCACATGCCTGAACCTTTTGCAAAGGCTGTGGAGACCTCAGGAAGTTCTCAATGTTCTAGCAGTTCCTGAAACTGACAAAGAACAGAATACTTACAAAGGATGGGGGTTAAAAAAGACATAAAAACAGCTAAGCTGAGCTGCAAGAGAGATTTATTTTCCAAGAGAGTTTTTTTTTTTTACAAGAAAGAGTTTAGTTTGTTTCTGTACGTAGTTATACTGAACAGGATTATTTTATTTTATGTTACTGCAACTACAAATAAACAGTTTGTGGAATTTTACAACTGCTTCTGTTTTTTTTCTATGCTTCCTGACCTGTGCCTCAACAACAACTCCCCTGGTTTTTCTTCCTTCACTGATGTACCTATAGAGTATATTATCCCCTTTCTTTATGGTCTGAGCCAATCCTTCCTCAGTCTACACATTTGCTCTTCTAACAGCCTTCCCTGCCTCCCTTAGACATTCCAGGTACACCTCCATGTCATCTTTCTTTTTGGGGAATACACTAAAACTATTACTTGTCTAAACTAAACTGTAAATTATCCTAGCTATTTCCTGCCTGTATAGCTAAAATGATATGTACCTCTCTAATGGGCATCACTGTTACTATACATTTTCAATTCCCCATATTAACCATTTGTTTATAAAAGCTCACCCTTGAGCTTGGATCTAGTCACTGGAACTCTGTAAAGGAAAATAAAACACCCCATACACTTGCCCATTCACTATATCTTTTACTAAGTCGTCTCATCCATATATCATATTGATTTTCACACTTTTACAAACTTCATATTATGAAACATTACACTTCCCCACATTATTCTCTTGGTTCTCTGTCAGTGTCAGTGGCTCAGTAGGTAGCACACTCACCTCTGAATCTGGAAGATCAGAAGGCTGTGGGTTCTATCCTCACACCAGGCACTTAGGTTAAATCCCAATACTGAAACTGTAGTGCAGCATGAGGGGTGCTGCACTCCTGAGTTGGGTGAGATGTTAAACTGAGGTCCCATCTGCCTGTTCTGGTAGCTGTTTAGGTGGACGTTAAAGATCCCATGGCACTTCTTGAAAAGAGTAGAGGAAATTTTACTAACATTCAAAAACAAAATACCTAAAGAATTGGTACTGTATTAACAATAAATCACATAATATTATCATTCATGTTATCAAAACAATACTATAATTTCCCAAAACTTAAATTCCAAACACTAAACTATAAGAAAGAGAGAAAAATAAACACAACCTAACTCGTACAAACCAACCTTTCTTTTTCTATCACCTTATGACTACAAAATATTAGAACTGACTCAACTAGAAATTCATGCAACATACTTCATGGTACTACTATGTACATACTTACAATACAATTACTGGACAATCCAGTTTTCCTCTTGTCAAGTTTTAATCTATTCTTACTCTTAACCCACCCACTCTATATCCTTCCATAATTGTTCATAAACCTCTTGTCCCATGGTTTTCTTTTCGTATTGATAGAGCTTGTCTAGTTCATCTTGAGTTTTAAAGAACACCTCTTATACTAGTGCAGTATGTTCTCATTCTGAACAAACCTTTGGCACCTTACCTGCCATAACGGCCACTTTATACAAGCCAGTATAACATATATTGTGTTTTTCTTCCATCTTTCCCATACAGTAGGTATCTGTCCTAACACTAGCAATTCACACATCGTTTTCTGAAAAAACATCCTCATGCTGTAATGCTGATAAGTTCACCCAGAAACTTTATACATAGGTGATCATAGCTTCTGTTTGTCCAACACATTTTTTCTCACCACATACCCTTTCTTCCTTCTATTAAGCTTTTGATGTCCGCTTAACCATATCGCATCCTGCATTTTCAATCGTATTATTGGTTCTATCATGTTTTCTAGCAACATGTAACAATTTATCTCAGGCAGAACTTTAAACACTGGTTCTTCGAAATAACAGTTTTCTACAATCAGCTTATAAAACATATTATTTTCATTATTTAAAAACCAGCATATCTCAATTCTCCAATGTCTTATACTGTATATTTTGGAGTAGTTTGTATGTCAGTAGGTAGCCGTTTTTCCGAGGCATGCCACTTACCCCCTTCCCCATGCTGTAAGAAATTCTGCCTCCCCATAATTTCATACATTCTTTTCCCATTCCTTCTGTGTCTATCATCAAAGGCCCTATATTACTACAAAAAAAGCTAAATAGAAACACCAGTGGTTGAAGCACGTTTAATTCTCCTGCCTTCCAGGCCTTATACGTGTGTGCTCTCTTGACTGGGTTTAGCCTACTTCCCCAAAGTAGGAGGGAAAAAGGCCCATTACTTTAATGTGCATACTGTATGGTAAAGGATATACTTGTGATATATATACAAAAATGGGAGCTATATGAGCACCTTACCAGGAAAACCCTGTTTTTCCTAATCGTTTTCCATGACTTCCATGATTATACTTTCTGATGGGCTTCCTTATAGACCATGTTCCAGTTTAGACTTTCACCTTCCTTTGTGCCATAGTATATTCCTAGCATTTTGACATTCCCCTTTACCATTGGAATTGGAAATTTTACCTCCATCAAGACCCAGTCCTAATACCATACTTATTTCTGTATTCATTTTTATTCCTGTAGTATCTGTCAGACTTTCTATCAGTTGGACTACCTTCTTACATGACTCCAAATCTGCAATTGTAAGTATACAATCATCTGCATACACTGTGATTTTTTTGAAAGGTATCCCTTCCTTGCTTCTTATTGGCCTAATATCCTCTGCTTCCTCTGTTATTCTCAGTACGGGGTCCAATTTGAATACACATAAGAAAGGACTCACTGGACATCTCTGCTGATCTCCATTTTTTAAATATATAGGGATGCCAAGGTGCCCATTGATGAGTGGAGTTACCTGCACTTCTGTATACATTGTTTGTAACAATGCTGTCCTCTAGTCAGGAATACCATAATGTTTTAGGACTGCAACAAGGCTGCCATCTCGTCAGGAATACTATAACGTTTTAGGACCGCCAAAATATGTTCTTGTTTTATAGCATAGAATGCGGTCTCTTGATCCATTGTAAGGATATATCCTTCCAAGTTCATATCTAGCCCTTGCTCTACTGTCTCTTTAATGTAGCTAAAGTTTGATTTATATTTTTCTCTGGAATTGCACAAGTTTGTGCTGGAAGTATTCATGCTTTTGTTACACTCACTAGTCTGTCCAAATTATAGTTAAGACTTTATAATCTGTTGACAATAATCTTAGTGGTCTCCAATTCTTAATATTCTGGGGGGGCCTCCCTTTTTATAAACAAAGATCATCACCTCATCTCTCATACTAGGCACTAGTCTGTTTTAATTCCGAATTGATTCAAAAACCTGTTGCAACCACAGAGCCAGTCTCTCTATATACTCCTTGTAAAAGTCATTGGGGATTTCTTCCCTCCCTGGAGTGGTGCAGGTGGCTAAGTTAGCTACCACTCCTGTAATTTCTTCCAAGGTGATAGATGCTGCCAAATCAATTTCCTCATTTTTCGTTAAATGTGGAATGTATAAGTGATGAAAAAAGGGGCCCTGAACTATCCCTCCCTTTTTGGAATGTTTCCTTTATATGTGTCTGTATTGTATGTTGCATCCCCATTCTGTCATGTGTTACCTTCCCTGTCCCATCCTTTAATGCTGTAATAACTACCTTTTGTGTCCCCTGCAAGGCTAAGTAATAAGGGGTCACCTGTTCTTTTGTTCCCTTGGCCATGAACGTCTGCTGCTTGGCCACTGCTTTCTCTTTCTTTTTGATAGATATACATTTTCTCTTTGATATCATTAAGCTGATCCATCATGTTTTTCCCCTTAGTCTCATCTGGGTTAATATTCTTAAGTACTTAGCCCTTAGTCCCAAATATTGTATATGTTTACTTTTTGTCCTTTTACATGTAATCAAAATTAAAAGATCTTTTAGACTTCTTTCTGTCTTCCCACCACTGAGTGTTACAGTCATACATAAAGCTAATGTCTTTCCAGATTTCTAAAAAGTCTTGAATGCTTTATCAGTATCACTATCAGTGTCAGTATCACTGTCAATGGCTCAGCAGGTAGCACACTTGCCTCTGAGGCTGGGAGATCAGAAGGCTGTGGGTTCCATTCCCCACACTAGGCCCTTGGTTAAATCCCTGTACTGACACTGTAGTGCACCATGAAGGGGGTGCTGCACTCTTGAGGTGCTGTCTTTCAGATGAGACATTAAACCGAGGTCCCATCTGCCTGTTCTTTTGGTAGTTCAGGTGGGTGTTAAAGATCCCATGACATTTCTCGAAAAGAGTAGGGGCATTTTGTATTCAAAGAAAACATAACATCAAGTATTCATACAAATGAAATCAAATGTGTGCTATAAATCAAAAATCCAAGAGAAGAAACAAAAGGAAATATAAGAAACACATACATTGGACCATACTTTTCCAGTGGTGTGTTACATTAACCAAACCTCCATGATTCTGGTAGATTATACAGGCTTCTAATGAGTGCTGAGAACTGTACGTAATGTATTTCATGACAGTTTAACCTTTATTACAATATAATAACTGGTCAGCAATTTTTCCCATTGCCTGACTGAGTTATAATTTTATAACGGCAAACACGCACCAGATCAATCAAATAAGAGCCGTATCCAGATTGGCTCTGCACTCCTTGTAGGCGGGCAAAACAGTACAACAAACATGGCGGCTTCTCATCCTGCGGAGCGACGAGGCACCACACCAGGACACCTGCTCAGTTTGTTGTTTTTTTCCCCTACAAAACAAAACTGGATTTGTGCAGTTTTAACAAATCTCCAGTTGATCCTGCCTTTCAGAAACTGCGCAGCACAACTCCCAGGAAGAACTACCAAAAAGTCTTGAATGAAGGTAGGAATCAATTCTGATAGCCACTGTGACCTAAATACAGAAAAAACAATGCTCCACAAAAAGGAAATGTACAATTTAAAAAAAAAAAGAAAAGAAAAGACCAACTGTAAAAAGAGTAGGCTGTCTCACAGAGACTGTGTGTGTGTGTGTGTCTGTGACAGACTCTGTGCATGTGTGTGTGTGACAGTATCAAAGTCAACCTTGGGGAAGAATTGCTGACCAGCAGTTATAATTAATAAAAGATGGGGAAGTATGCTTAAATTCAAAATTAAAGGTTGCCCTCGGTGTGGGATGCTTTAATAAACCCCTCAGGCTTCACCCTCAGGGTTTATGTAGCATCCCACACCGAGGGCAACCATTCATTTCTCATTAAGCATACTTCCCCATCCATTATTGTATATTTAAAAACTTTCCGAGTCCTGGGTTAAAGTTTTCCAGGCTATGCTGTGCCAATACATCTGAAATTTTCTCCTAGTGAGGTGCAGGCTTTCAGCTAACCTGATCTTTGAAATGGCAGACTCAATTTGTTTTAACAGGCTATGGCTTGGTGTGTGCAAGTGTTGCAAACAATACTGGCACCTGACCTGCCACATGTAATATTTGACACATGCAAATATTACATTAAGTGTCCTTGGGTGATAACGACTCTTGCATCAAATGTATTCTCCCAGAATTAAACAGTCATAGGTCATGTGTATGGCTGGGTTCCAGTTCCATCTAGTGGCCAACTCTGACCAAATTTGGACAGAGTTTTTGCATTTAAAAAAAAAAATATTCCATTGACTCTTCTATTTCCACACATTCTAGTCTAACACATTGTCTCTCTGAAACTGGTTTGTGCTTCAGGTTACCTTTCACCCCCAGTTTGCCATGACAGCTAACCATTGGACATCCCATATTGTTTTTGGAATTCTAGCATCTTTCAAAACTTTTAAAGCAAAGTTCAGCTTGGTGTGTAAGCATCTGGGAAAGTCTACTTGAACTGGAAAAGAGGTTGCCATGATTTCTACATATAGCACCTTCCTGGGTCTATCTCGCACCACTGTTTTATTTAAGTTCCAAGCATATAGTTTCCTTACTGCTGGTTTTGCGAAATCAGGGATTCTGACTTTTAACAGGAATCTTGAAACTTCCCCTTCCCACATGTCTAAAAAGGGTTGAAATAGGAGCTATGACCATTTATTTCATGAATTTTGAGTTTGTCCAGTGATTTTCTGAAAAGTAGAGGCAAAAAAAAAAGCATGATAAAAGACAAGGGGGTGAATCATACCTAAACCACCTTGCCCAACTTTCAAGTAGGTAAACTCGCTCTTAATAGGGTTCAGTCTGTGCCCCCATACCATCCGGAACAAAATGCTGAAAAGTCTCATTTCTAGTTCCAGAGGCATGGGGAAGACATGACTAACATATAGATAAAGAGGTAGCACAAACTTTTTTATGACTAAGGCCCTTTTTTGTTTAGAGTAAGCCCATGATTTCCACTGTTGGATGTTTTGTTCTCCAGTACAAATTTGTGTCTCCCAGTATGGTTGGGCTAGATTCCCATTTCCAAATTGTAAACCCCAAATCTTTATTTGTGTTGTTGATATTTTTATTTGTCCTAGGTAGTGGGTTGAAGTGGGCTCCCCTATTTGAACCCCATTACTTTTTCCGTAATTTATTGCAGCCCCCATTAAAGCAGAAAATTATTCTAATGTGGCTAATACTTTCATTCCGGACTCCAGTGATCTTACTAGAAGGCATATATCATCTGCACAGGCCATAATTTTTTGGTTAAGTATGCTTGTTGAAGGCATGAATCCCAGTATACTAGTATCATACAAAATGGTCCTAATTACTGGATCCAAGACAAAAGTATGTAAGAGTGGACTAAGTGGGCAGCCCTGTTTCACTCCTTTATTCAAAACAACCACTGCAACCGGCATCCCATTGATAGATGGGTGCCCTTTTGAGTTGGCATATAGTACTTTGAGCCAGCGCACAAACCTTTGGGGGATACCATATTTCTCTAATACCTGAGAAAGAAAATCGTGTGAGACTTTATCAAAAGCCTTGGTGTGATCCAAAGCAATTAGGAAGCCACGTATTTTGTTTTGGTGTCTGAATTCACAGATCTCTCTGAGTAGGAATAGATTATGTTGTATAGCTCTGTGCGGAATGGAGCATGTTTGAATTGAGTGCATGAGTTGAGTAGCTGCCTTTTGTAACCTTTTATTCAGGACAGAGGTGAGAATCTTGTAATCAGGGTTTAGTAGGCGGAAGGGTCTTCAGTTGTCCAAATCATGTTTATCACCTTTTTTGTGCAGATAAATAATTATTGCCATTGAAAATTTTCAAAGAGGGTCTCCATTACTTAATAATTCATTAAGTATTTCTGCTGGAATAGTACTTAGTTCTGAGTGAAAGGTTTTAAAGAACTCATTAGTGAGTCTGTCCTCTCCTAGAGAAACCCCAGATTTTAACTGGGAGATGACTGTTGAAATCTCCTTTGGTGTGATTACACCTTCAATTTCTGCTCATACTGCCACGGTCGGAGGAGGGGGCAGAGGAAAACTCCCGATTTCTGACCATTGGCCTGACACTAACATACTAACATACTAAAATGCCAGCAGAATAGGCCTAATGGTCTTTCGTGTATGCTTGTTTGGTCAGCCCCCACCCTGGGTGCTGACCTTGCTGCCCCCCTTGCCTTCTCTGGCTTCTCCCTTCCCTGTTCCGGATATTCTTGCTGCATTGGATTTTGCTTCCAGAACCCTTCCCCTGTACCTGTCCCACCCCCTCTTGAACCGCTCCACTGTCTCTGCCTCCACTAGCCTCTAGGCAGTGCATTCCATAGCTCCACCCACCCTCTCAGTGAAGTATCACCTCCTTTCTCCCTGAATCTTCCCTCCAGCTTCCACCCATGCCTCTAGTGGCCCCTCCTCCTTCCTTCAAGCACCCTGACTGTTCCTCCCTATTTACCCTCTTCATGTACCTGAAGACCTCTGTCATGTCCCTCCGGTCCTTCTTCCAATGTGTACATATTAGCCTTTCGAGCCTCTCCCTCATAGGTCCTGGTCCCCAAGCCCCAAATCATTTTGGTTGCCCTCCTCTGGACTCTCTCCAGGAGGTTTTATTTTATTTATTTATTTAGCTTTTGTTGACCGGGTAAGTGCACTAGACAAATCTTGCCTATTTTCAGGGACGACCCGGGGGAAGGATACAGATGAATCCAACTGACCTTGAACCAGATTAAGCTATTGGTGGTATTTTTAGTGAATGAGGGAAATTTGGCAGGACACGGGAAATTCCCTACTCTTTCGACAAGTGCCATGGATCTTTAACATCCACCTGAACTACCACCAACCCAGGCAGATGGGACCTCGGTTTAACATCTCATCCGAAAGACGGCACCTCAGAAATGCAGCACCCTCTCATGCTGCATTACAGTGTCAGTACTGGGATATTAACCCAAGTGCCAGATGTGGGAACTGAACCACAGCCCTCTGATCTCCCGGCCTCAGAGGCGAGTGTCATGCATTGAGCCCTCTTTAGTGCGGCTTCCAAAATCGTAATGTAGTACTTCAAGCAAAGTGCCTCGCTTGCTAGTAAGCATACAGAGGGAGTATCACTTCCTCTCCTTGGAGGTGATCCCTAACGATGCATCCCAGCATCCTGTTGGCCTTGGCTGCTGCCCTCCTACAAGTCTCAGAGTTGTTCATCTTGACATCCACCACCACCCCCAGGTCCCTCTCAGCCATCGAGACTTGTAGCATCCCCCTTCCCCCCCAGGGTGTACACTTGGCCCTGGTTTCTGGCCCCCAGGTGGAGTACCTTGCATTTCCCTGCATGGAACCTCAGCTTCCACTTTCTAGACCATCTTTCCAGAGACACTGTATGAGCAGTTCCAAAGGATTTAGCCCAAGCTGTCTGAATGATGTCTAACATTTATACAGTGCATTTGAAAATGCCAAATTAATCATAAAGACCATCTATTAATTTTTTTCTCTCGTTTTTGTTTGCAGGCCGCATGCAGATCTGCTTGTGGTGTTTTTTTCTGTGCCAAAATTAATTTCAGCCTGCAAGGAAGCAGCTCTGTCATATTGCTAATCTCTCATCCTTTGTTTAATAATGTCAGTTTGTTTTTTAATTCGTATGTCTGCTACATTGGGTAGTGACAATAATTTATAGAATTGGTTCCTGTAGTTTAAATAAGCCAAATAGTCCTGTTTTTTTTTTTTTTTGCTTGCCATGTTTGATAAGGAAATCTTTAATTTCTGTTTTTGGTGTCTGTCCACCTGGCTCCCCATGTAGTGTATAATTCTGCAACTGATTTCCTATATTTGAAAAGCAGTAATAACTTATTTTTGATTGCGGTCTGATCTAACAGAGAAGAATTGAATTTCCATCTCCGTGGTATACCAGGGAATTTTGGGGGCACTTGGCTGCAAATTATTTTGCAGATTAGCAGCAAGAGATCTGAGAATTCACAGTCTATCAAGTTAAATTTATTTGGTGTCAAATTTTGTGATTAAAAAAAAAGATAATCAATTCAAGTGACAAAAGTGCTCCTTTTGTAAGTAGCCCATGCATCTTTTAGATTTGCTGTTTTCAGTAAATTAATGAGGGCATTAGTATTACAATATACTTTTTTTTATTCTGCATGTCTAGATTTAATGTCCAGACTGCAATTCATGTTGCCTCCCCAGATAATCTATCTTGTAGTGAGCAGGTAAAGTCTGATAGCATTGAAAGTGTCAATCCTGGAGGTTTCACTTTGGGGCACGTAAGTATTGATTAGTCAATGTGTGTACCCCTTGTATACCAAGTCCAACAACAAGGCCCTTCCTGGTATCACATCAATAAATCTCTGGACTAGTGAATGTATATGTACGAAAAGTATGCCTAAACCATCTGTGGCCTCCAGGCCATAGGACCAGAAGGATAGCCCTCTCATCCAGGCTTTTTTTTTGTCTGAGCTACATCCTGAATTGAGGTGAATCTGGTTGCCTGCAACAATAAGATGTCTGCAGCTAAATCCCTGCAAACATTTAGACAGGCCATCCTCTTTTTGTAGTGTTTTATACTACAGGTGTTCAGTGAGGCTATGTACAGGAGAGACATACCAATATGTAGGATGGGGAGAGGCTAACATTTGTCTTTTTTCCTCTTCCTTCCCTCTTTCTTTTTTGTTTCCTGGACTTCGGCTCCAATGTCCCCCTCTTATTCCATTTCTGAAATTACACCCGACATGTTGGAAACATCTGACTCAGACCCACCGTCTGCATCTTAAAGAACCTGAAAGGAATTTTGTAAGGAAACTGCCAAAGGGGGCCTCACTGCTTGCTTAGGAATGTAGTCATTCTCCTGGAGAGAGGGATTTGGAAATCTGTTGTGTGTGTGTGTGTGGGGGGCATCACATTTAGTCCCTGCTCAGCTGTTGAAGTACTTGGGGCTACTACCTGTGCTGCTACCTGCCTATCCTGACTAGTAGATGTGATTGTTTGGGCAGTGTCAGGGGCCTAGCTTGGAGTTTCTGGCTCTTCTTCTGAGGGCATGGTGTGTTCCTGACATGGCCTACATTTCTCCTAGGCCTGATTGACAAAGTCTTCCTGACTGGGGCCTCCTTGCCTATTCTGGCCAGCCCACAGACACTGATGATAAGCGTGCCCTTGTTCGTTCATCGCAGACATTACATTTAAACACATTTCTGCATACAACACTATCATGATCAGATTCCCCACAGGGGCACACTTAACCTTATCACAAACGCTGCTTAAATGTCGTCTGCTCCCCCATTTATAGCAGGCTTTTGGCTGACCACGATAAAAACATACTCCTCTTTCTTTCCCCAAAAAGAAGCTATTTGGCAGGTGTGCCACCTTGTTTCCAACAATATGCAGCTTAACTTTAAAGCACCAACCTCCCATCCAGATGCCTTCAGAATCGATTATTGCATCTGGAGGACCTAGCACTCTGCATATATGTGCCAACCAAAATTGTATGTTCCCCACATTTACCCCTTTGTTATGAAACATTACATTCACTGTTTTAAAAAGGGGTTTGGGGATCAGAATTGCCCAAAAGGGAGTCCATAATGGCAAAGTCTTAAGAACTTCATATTTCCTCCAAACCCTATCCAGGCCTTCAAAGGTTTTGAAGCTGACATCAAAGGTATCTTCTCCTGTTATGTTAATGAGGGTATAAATGTCTGAAGCTTGGACATTCATGGACTGTTTTAAAAGCCTGCATGCCACATATGCCCTGTTGGGGTGTTCTTGTAGTCCCCCCCCCTGTATTGTAGGCATAACAGCATTTGGTCTAGCCTGTTATGTTTAAAGAGGTCAAAGAAGGTAAGCCCTGATCTCCGGCCCACTTCCCAGGGGGAAGGGGGGGGGATGAAAGGGGAGAAGTAGCAACTGATCTTGGGTGTTGAAAAGATTGCCCCTCATTACGAACATACGAAATTTGCCAGCAGATAAAGGCCTAGAGGTCTATCAAGTCTGCTCGAATGTGCAGCTAGCACAAGAAAGTTCAGGACCAACCTGAGCAGTGTTACAGCTCTGTTCCATATGGTTGCGTGAGGTAGAAGCCTCAGCAGTACCTTGCTGTCCCATTTGTGTTGGAGAAAAAGACACCCATTCTGAATCAGGAAGCCATGTACCATCAGGTTGCTGAATCTTGATAGCTTGTAAAAGGGTATTCTCCTTCTAACATTCTTCATTCTGTGTGGTTGCGATCTGTGGCTGCTGCACCTGACATTTTCGCATTCCAGCTCTCACCATGGTAGCACTTTGCTTGCAAGGCCCAGAACCTTCACCCAGCTGCTGCTCTGCTGAGTCATCATGCTCTGAAATACTGCTGTCAATAATGCCTTCAGCCGTTGTCTCCTTGTGTGAGCAAGTTGCGATGTGGTCAGTATTCTGCACGAAAGCCATGCTAACCTGCAGTGATTCCTGCATTAATATCAGGTCCTGAGGAGTCGAAAAAAGGCAGGTCTGTGTAGCTGGTGCTACCGCTGCATGAATTCATTCATGCAGATCTCTCTTTTCTTCATTATTAGTCACTGCACAGATATGGAAATCTCGATTGCTACTGCACTCGTAGCCTGAGGCAAGACTCAATCCTCAGGCTGCAAACATACATCCTCCTCGTCCTCCAGTGTGGAACTGACTGCTATTCTGTGAACAGCTCAGCAACTCCCCCTACAGCACAGTTGGGGAATTTCTCTGGTGCCCTGGCCAAATTTTCCCCATTCACTAAAATTACCACCAACAGCTTAATCTGGTTCAAGGTCAGTTGGCATTCATCTGTATCCCCCTCCCCCGGGCCGTGCTTGAAAACAGGCAGAATTTGTCTAGTGCACTTACCTGGTCAATAAAAACTAACTAAATAAATAAACTTTACTTGTGCACATCTTCCTATAATATTTCAATATTCAGTTTCCAGTGTTCTCACCCAGTGGAGATTTTATGATGCTAACGTATAGTAATCTGTATTGCCATGCGGTCTGAAGTTTTTATTGGTGTAACTATGATTGAATTTCCTGTAATTCTTTCTGACATGAACCAAAAATCTATCCTAGTGGATAACTTCCCTTTAAAAAAAGTATTTTCTGGGGTAATCATTAGTGTGTCATAAATATCCCTTAATCTATTTTTGTTCCAAAATTTTACTTGAGATGTTTGTAGAATTAAATACTTTTTTCTGTTTTCCTCCCCCAATCCCTTTGAGTAAGCCCACAGCTGCCCCCCCCAAATAATATCAATTTGAAGGTATGTAGGAAGGGAGCCATTTCTTTAAGTAAGGAACACCTTTCAGCCTTTGATTGGGGTGCATAAATATAGAGACATAGACGTTGATTGCAGATAAGGATCGCAAGACCCATTCAGTCTGCCCATTTCTTTTTCTACCTTATTATTGTGCCTTCGGCCTTTGTTCTGTCAATGGTCTATCTATTCATACTCATCTGTATTGCTCCCTTATGCCTATCCCATGCCTGTTTGAAGCCCTGCACTGTATTCATATCCACCACTTCTTGAGGTAGGCCATTCCATGCATCCACCACCCTTTCTGTGAAAAAGAACTTCCTCAAATTACCCCTTAATCGGCCTCCTTCTAATCTTATGCTGTATCCTCTTGTCCTGCTATTTTTCTTATATTGAAACTTGTTAGACTCTTTCACCTTGTTAATGCCCTTAAGGTGTTTGAATGTTTCGATATCACCTCTCTCCCTCCTTTGCTCTAGGGTATATATATTGAGCTCCGTTAATCTGTCCTCATATATTTTCTGATGCGGTCCCTGCACCATTTTCATTGCCTTTCTCCTGACTGCCTCAATTTGGTTAATGTCCTTGTGAAGGTGTGGCCTCCAGTACTGCATGCAGTACTCCAGATGGGGCCTAACCGATGTCTTGTAAAGAGGGATTATTACCTCCCTCTAATGACTTGTGATACCCCTACTAATATACCCCAACATCCCCCTGGCTGTACTTACTGCTTTAGTGCTCTGCTTGGATGATTTCAGGTCATCTGTGATGATGATGCCCAAGTCTCTTTCTTCCCTTGTGACTACCAGCAACTCTCTTCCCAACCTATAGGTGCCTTCATGGTTTTTCTTCCCTATGTGCATGATCTTGCACTTCTTTGCATTAAACCCCAGTTACCACACTTCTGACCATTTTGCCAGTTTATCCAGATCTCTTCTTATTCTACCCACCCCATCTGGATCATCTACTCTGTTGTGGATCTTGGTGTCATCTGCAAACAGACAAACCTTACCCTCCAGTCCATCTGCAATGTCACTGATTAAGATACTGAAGAGGACTGGCCCCAGGACTGATCCCTGAGGTACCCTACTTGTGACTAGCATCTCTTCTGACTGCATACCGTTTACTACCACTCTCTGTTTTCTGCCCGTCAACCAGTTTGCCACCCAGTTGACCAATTTCTGACCCACCACAAGCCTACCCAGCTTATTAATCAATCTTCTGTGTGGAACAGTATCAAAAGCTTTGCTGAAGTCAAGGTAGGCGACATCAGCTGCTCCTCCCTGGTCCACCACTCTGGTTACCCAGTCAAAGAAATCTATGAGATTAGTTTGACATGACCTTCCTGTTGTAAACCCATGCTATCTTGGATCCTGTGCTCCTGTGGATTCCAAGTGTTGCACTCTCCTTTCTTTAAGTAATACCTCCATAATCTTGCCCACTACTGAGGTAAGACTGGCTGTTCCCTGCCTCCTCCCTGCTACCACTCTTGTGGAGCAGGATCACATGAGTCCTTCTCCAGTATTCTGGGACCTCTCCTGTACTCATAGACTCACTAAACAGTTCTGATAATGGCTCTGCTAGTTCCACCCTTAGTTCGTTTAGTACCCTGGGATGTATGCCATCAGGTTCCATTGCTTTGCCCACCCTGAGCTTATCGAGCTCTTGTAGGACCCTTTCTTTTATGAAGGGACTAATGCAGACCATCTTCTCCCC
The DNA here is from genome assembly GCA_016271365.2 of Neoceratodus forsteri. Classification (NCBI taxonomy): domain Eukaryota; kingdom Metazoa; phylum Chordata; order Ceratodontiformes; family Ceratodontidae; genus Neoceratodus; species Neoceratodus forsteri. The sequence continues at coordinate 373,079,762 of CM057457.1, read as the reverse complement.
GTGTCCATGGTACTGAGCTGTGGGCCTGCCCTACCTTCTCCTCAGTAAATACTGAGCAGAAATATCTATTTAGGATAGATGCTTTTACGTGGTCCTCCTCTTCCTCCTCCTCACACGCCCCCTTAATGCCTTTGATCTTAACAAGACCCCCTCTGGACTTTCTCCTTTCACTAATGTATCTATAGAAAGTCTTGTCACCTTCTTTTACTGTTTGTGCTAGTGTTTTCTTGGTTTGGGCCTTTGCCTGCCTTACTGCCTTTGCTGCTTCCCTTATGGAAGTTTGGTATGCCTCCCTATCTTCATCCCGCTGCGTTCCCTTATATTTCCTGAAGGGCAGCCTTCTGGCGCTGACCTTTTCTGCTACTGTATTTGAGAACCAAAGTGGTTCCCTTCTTCTTTTGCACTTGCTTTTCTCTTTAATGCAGTGGGATGTTGCTTCAAGTATTGCATCCTTAATGCTTGCCCACTTTGCCTGTACCCCCTCATCTGTGTCTTTTCTTGCCAGGGTTAGCTTAACTCTGTTGGCCATCTTATCAAAGTCAGCTCCTCTGAAGTCCCATATTGTTTGCCTTGAAATGAGATGATTTAGTTCTGGTGGCCAAATTGAACCATACCATGTGATGGTCACTGGCCCCCATGTGACCTTCTACCTGGAGATCTGTGATCCTTTCCCCTGTTAGTCAGTACTAGATCTTGAACTATTTATTAGCCTGTAGGAAAGATCATGCAGAATAACATCCATCAGTAAGGATGTGCCGGGACACACATCTACTACCTTCAGTACCATCACCTTAATCCCTGCAAACATGATTATTAAGATTGTGCATTGTTCTTCTCCTCTTGACCACGAGGAGGGGCCCCACCTCCAATCTCTTTGTGCAGCCACTATTTCTGGCAAGGTATGGATCCTTGTATCTTGTAACAAAAATATTTGACCCATTCCTGACACCAGGCTTGCAAAGGTAATGCTTCTTTTGTTCCTGAGCTTTAATGCTATTCACATTTACAGTAGTTAAGGTAATTTCCCCATCCATGAAATGCGGTTATAAACACACATAAATCTTATAAGACACACATTTCACTTTTGTGTCTTCCTTTTTTGGCTTAGGTTTATCACCCAGCACTGGTTCCAGTATAGTTTCAGGTTGTGAGGAGATAATTGATTATACACCTGACTTAACCCCTGCATCTTCTTGCTCCAGTTTCATTAATTCATCATACGGGTTTCTCATGAGTATATTTTCAGATTCTTTGTTCAAGGGTGAGGTTCCACAAGCTTTCTGCAGCTTTAGATCTCGTTACCCTCTTGAAAGTGGGGTCATTTATTATTTCTGGTGGCATTTTGTTCGTATTGCTCTGTCCCCATGAACTAGATACTTTCTCTACTGAAGGCCTTTTGACCTCCTCTGAAGGGGGGGAGGGGGTTCTGCACTCTTTCCACTGATAATTGCTCCTCCACCACTTCCTGAGCACTCTTCTCATGCATCAAAGTCTGTGCTATAGTAACTTGTTCCGTAGGTGAGGGGAGGAGAGGACTCAGGTTGCTGCACCGCTACCGTCTCCTGTTCAGGTGTTCCCTTTGTGAGCCTTGCCACACTCTGTGGCTTGGGGTCTGATGGATTTTTTTTTTGAAAATCAGCTTTATTCAAACTTTCAGACATCATACATTGGACATTAGAGGACATACCTTTGACAGTTTGTTTTCATTTTTATGCAGTAGTTTAAGGAGTCTGAGAATATATTGCTGTCCAGTCTTTGTCTAATGCCTATCCTTGTATTGCCTTGGAGCTTACAAACCATCCACTGTTAAATTCAGTTTAACATAACCAATACCTATTAAACATCAGCACCTTAATGCCTGGAGAACAGTATATAATTCATGATGAACACATGATACAAAGATAAAATAATCCTATCATCAAAGGGGGAAGCAGACTACTAGGTAACATGCACCAGTTTACAGTGTCAAAAAAACACTAAAGGGAAGAGATGCATAGAAAATAAAGCAAGAGGAGGGAAGTGAACCCTGTACAGCAGAATTTAGGGGGTGAAGTTATTATTGTAAACTCATGGCAGGAAACTCAAGAGGTGTAACCAGTATGTAGTTTTCCCATCGTGGCGCCTTCCACCTACACAGATAGATCTCATTTAGTTATGAGGTGTCCTCACCTGCAGGTGCAACAATGTCCCCTGAGTCAGAATTACTGGTTACCCATCCCACCCATGGGCTTCAAACCTCCATAAATTTGTCTTGTCTGAAACGTAATTTGGCTATCATCTGTTCCATTTCACATACCTTATTGGTTCGGTCAACCCAGTCCTGAAAGGATGGTGGGAATGGCCTCAGCCATCTGGCAGTCACACACTGTAAAGCTACGGCTATGAGAATTAATGCTAATTTACTACAAAATGAGGGGAGGCAAATTATCATAGGGAGGCCAAGTACCCATTCTGAAAATTCATCTGGGCTATCTGTTTGTAGAATCTGTCTGGTAGCTGATTGCACTTTGAACCAGAACTCTTGTAAGGAGGGGCAGGCCCAAAATATATGGTGATGAGACCCAGTACCTCCACAGTTATGCCAGTACCCATCTGTATACTTACTAGGAAAGTGCCTAGTAATCATGGAGGTACGAAAGAAGTGAATTAGTACCTTCCAGAAAAATTCTCTCCAACCAGGGGAGGAAGTCACTCTGCCCCCCCCACCCTCAGACATTTGTCCCAGTCTTTGATTGCGATAGAGGTCTGAGGCTCCCTCTCTCATTGTTCTTTATTCATAGCAGCGGGGCCTTTTCTACCACTTCTAGTCTGCAGTACAGGTTAGAGATGAGTTTTGTATTAATAGTTCCCAGGATGATCCCATACCTGAATTCTTCCCAAGGGTTTCTTAACCTAGATATTGCCCTTTCATTGTCATTATGCTGAATGAAATGTTTGACCTGCATGTATCTAAATAGGTCCGTATTAGTGAGATGAAATTTGTCCCTTATATGTTGGAAGGACATACAAATCCCTCTTTTCAGGAATTGAGAGAACCTATTCATACCTTTAGCTTCCCTTATCACATAGCCTGAGTCTAGTTTTGATGGCAAAAATTTAGGGCAAAATCTTGTTAGAAACAAAGGGCCTAATTTCTCTTTTGATCCCATCAGAGCCAGTACTCAGTGCAGGGTCTTCACTGAGTGTCTCATCCAGGGGTTATGTACATGCTCCAGGATACTCGGGGGGCCGGAGCGAAGACCAGTGAGAACAAAGGCAGTGGCAAAGCACCACCTTCCTCAGTTCCATACCACCATAGTGGAACCATCTGGCATACCAGATAATTTTGATATAGGTCTGGTAGTCCCTGGGCTCCTTTGGTCCTATGAAGGTGTAGAAGTCTCCTCGCCACCCTGGGTCTCTTTCCTCTCCGTATAAACTTGTCTAATCCTTGGCTAATTCTCTTCCAGTATTCAGGCGGTATAGGGATGGACGATGTGGAAAATAAAAATAGAAACCTAGGTAGCAGATTCATCTTAATAGAATCTATTCGACCTGCTAGTGTAAGAGGTAATAGGGACCATCTAGCCACATCCCTCTGCATCTCGTTCCAGAGTGTATTGTAGTTAACCTTGAAGAATTTGTATTTAGAAGTAGATATCTGTATCCCTAGGTATCTAAATTGGTTATTTTTTGTCCAGACATATGGGAATGTGGATTTAAAAGTTTGCCCACTAAGAGTCAGCATTTTAGACTCAATCTTATTTATTTTATAGCACGAGATGCAGGTGAATTGCTCTAACACAGTATTTAAAGCCAGCATGATCTGCCAGGGTCGTTAAAAAAAAAAAACAGAGCGTTGTCCGCATGGAGGGCTACTTTCTGTGTTGTGTGTTTCTGTGTTCTGCCCCACCCGCCATTAGCTCTTCTATCTTGTGAGACTGCCTGACCTTTGCAGCTAAAGGTTCTAGAAAGATAGCAAATAGCAATGGGGACAGAGGGCATCCTTGTCTTGTTCCTCTGTAGATTGCAAACCTTCCAGAATTAATTCAATTAACCCATACAAGAGCTTGGGGAGAGGCATAGAGGGTAAATTTGGAACCGAATCTGAATTTCTCCATGTTTTTTTTGTAAAAAATGCCAATTCACCCTGTCAAAAGCTTTTCCAGCGTCCATGGAGATGGTCAGTTGGAATGCTCCCGTCCCCACTGGCTAGAAATAACATTTAACAATCTTCTAATATTGTCCTGAACATTTCTGCCAGAGATAATTATACTGTAAATTACAGTCTGGATGTGGTCCGCTAAAATTCCAGTAAAAGTTTTCAAACCAATGTTCAATAACGAAATCAGTTGGTATGAGCTGCAAGCTTTGGGGTCTTTCCCATGCTTATGTATTACTGAGATTTGGGCGTAATGCCAGGAGTCAGGGATTTCCCCTCTCTCCTGAAAATGATGGTAACAAGACAGTAAAAGAGGGGCCATTTCGTTCAAGAAAACTTTATAAAATTCAGCAGGAATACCGTCTAAGCCAGGAGACTTTCCCTGTTTTAAATTTTTAATTTTTGCTGTGATCTCCTGGACTGTAATAGGAGACTCCAGAGATCTCTGTGCCTCTTGAGTCAGTTGGGGCATAACCAGTAAGAATAAAAATTCCTCAGCTTTACCTCTATTGGTGCCATCTAGAGGATTTTGGCTGTATAGGAGCTCATAGTAATTCGCAATGACTTGGGCTATTTGTGGGGGGTTGTAACCAGAATATTGTCTTTGCCAGGGTCCTGTAGCTTCGAGACCGCTCTACTGCTAATCTGTTTTCTTAATGCAAAACCTAAAAGTTTTTCAGCTCTATTCCCCTCTTCATAATACTTACAATTAGCCCCTCTCAGGGCACTCTCTGTCTGGTGGGCTAGCAGGCATTCGAGGGCTGCTTTTTTTTTTTTTGCAACCATCTGCTCTTATCTGTGGGATCTAAAGTCAATTTATGTCTGAATTCTGCCTCCCTCAGGCCTGCCTCCAGCCTTTGCTGTAGTGCCAATTTCTCTTTTTTTACTTGGATCAAAGGGATATTATATGACCCCTCAAGGAGGCTTTCAGAGTATCCCAAAGAAGAGAAGGAGAAGGGTCACCTAATACATTAATGGCCAGGAACTTCTTGACATGATCTGAGACACTATCCTTGAACTCGACGGAGTTCAAATGTCCCACATTCAACCTCCAGTTTGAATTTCTTGGTGTGAGCATCAACCGAATCTGTAAACATACTGGGGCATGATCTGATGAAGTCCTTTGGAGTATAGAGCAGGCCTGTAAGTGTGTGCTCCTCTCAATGGGGAGGAGGAACATATCTAGCTGGGAGTAACTACTATGTCTATGCAAAAAAAAAGAAAAGTCTGACTCACCAGAATGGCAGTATTGCCAGGTCTCCAGAAATCCTAATTCCTCTGTGAGTCTCCTGAGGAAAGTGTCATCTTCTAGTCCTGATCTAGGGCTTGCAACCCCTTATCTATCTAGCTTCCCTGACATGTCTCTATTGAAATCCCCCCCCCCATTATGCATAATGAGTCCACATTTGTGACTGCTTCTGTGATTAAAGCGAGGAGAAAGGAACGGTTTTCTCTTTCCGCATTTGGAATATAAAAATGTAGAAAAACACAAGGCACCCCATAATAGTAAGCTTTCAGTCTCACAAAATGACCTGCTGTATCATTCTCAGATTTTGTTATATTTATTGTGGAGTCCTTCCTGATTAATATCACTGTGCCCCTATGGCGAGGGTGGGCTTTCCAAGTAGCCATATGAACCTCTCCTACCCATGACCGTTTTAATTTAGCATGTTGTTCTTCTGTTAAATGGGATTCTTGAGTGTGTGCAAGATCTACTTTGTGCCATCCCAGTTCTTGCAACACACATGCTCTTTTAATTGGGCTGTTCAGCCCTTTAACATTATAGATGATTAATTTTAGGTCCATCTATTATAGTAAACCTGATATGTTTCCATGCCTACAGCGTCACCACCACCTGTGTCCCCCGGCCCCCCCCAGAACTGGGCAGGGTAGAGCTGGCATACTGTTCTAGGCATAAACAGGATATCTAAATAGTAACAACAAGTAACATCAATGTTTAACCATAAAAAACATTTAACCTCTTCCAAAAGTACCACCTTCACCTTCCCTGCAGAGGTCTCTGTTTGGGAAAGAATGTGCAGCTAATCTCGGCTGCACCAAACTGAGGTCCAGTCTGGCCTCAGAGACAGATGTATCGTCAGCTAGGAATGGTAGAAATCTCCCACTTAACAAAAAAGGGGAGAATTCTAAGCAATTTAAGTCCCTTCCCCCCCACATCACCCCACTCCCCCTTCACTTTTTATTTTAAACCCATTTCCTCTTAAATGCATCCCAAATAATGACAAGAATTCAACACATGAATTTAACATTAGTTTAGAAGCGTATTCTTTATGCTATTTTAACCTTAATGCAATGGTTTATATTTGATGATGTCAACAAAAATACTGTACAAGTGCCATCATATTTTAGAGGAAAAAAAAAGGGGAAGGAAATGGTTCCTCCCTACCTCTCCTCCAGTGGGGTGTGCTACTGTAAGCCTGTGGAAGGTTCCCTTTAAACGAGTGTGAAATAGCACCAAATAACTGAAGGGTTAAAGAGATTTATGGCTCTTGTGGATCTATATTTATAAGTTTCTAATGTAAACATATCACAGTGATCAAAATCAATCTTGCAAAATGGAATAGAAGTCTTACATAGGGCCAGAAAACTAGCCCAGAGTGTCCCAATCACAATTCCTATTTATGTCTCAGATCTTGGTCACCTTGAGGATTTCGGGTATCAGCTGCTCCTTTATTTACTTTCTGTGATGCTGTCCCTGCAGTACGACCACATCGCCTTCCTCTGGACTTTCGCAGGGAAAGGATAGTTTTTGTTGGGGGCGCCGTGTTTCTGGCCAGATCTAGTTGCTCCAAAGACCCTTTATCCTCAGGCTGAAGTGACTGTGGTCTTCTTGCTTGCTTGGGATTCCTGACGGTATACCAGCCCCTTAATTTCTTCTGCATCTAGCAAGGAATCTGTGGATATGTCCCATTGCTTTAGGAACTTTGCCGCATCAGAAATTGCCGGAAATGAATGAGTCCCGGAGTCTGTAATGATTTTCAGTATTGCAGGGTAGTCTAACCTCACTTTAACCCCCTTGGCCCATAGCAACTTTAAAATGGGAAGCATTTTTTTCCTTCTGTCCATCATAATGGGACATAATTGTGTTCAAAAAATAGCAAGTATCTCCAAACAGTACTTCTTTTTTGGCCCACGCTTTATACCCGAGACACACCAGAGACCACCCCCCTCCCCTGAGGAGACCGGAGGTCGCGAGGGCCTGCTCTGAAGCCCTCCCTGCCCGTAGAAGCCCAGACCGAGGACACCAGAGACCACCCCCTCCCTGGGAGACCGGAGGTCGAGGGGCCTGCTCTGAAGCCCTCCCTGCCCGCAGACCCAACCTGAGACACACCAGAGACCACCCTCCCCTGAGGAGACTGGAGGTCACGAGGGCCTGCTCTGAAGCCCTCCCTGCCCGCAGAAGCCCCAACCCGAGACACATCAGAGACAACCCTCCCTGAGGAGACCGGAGGTCACAAGGCCTGCTCTAAAGCCCTCCTGCCCTGCAGAAGCCCGAACCCGAGACACATCAGAGACCACCCTCCCCTGAGGGAGAATTGAATGAGGGCCTGCTCTGAAGCCCTCCTGCCCCTCAGAAGCCCCGAACCCGAGACACACCAGAGACCACCCCTCCCTGAGGAGACCGGAGGTCGCGAGGGCCTGCTCTGAAGCCCTCCTGCCCATGAAGCCCTGAACCCGAGACACACCAGGTAATTTCTACCTTGATCCAGGCTGCTGCCACAGCCGTTAGCCATCTGGCACCTTTTCTGGAAAGCGTCACAAGCTCCCTGCTCAGCGCATGAATCCCGGCCAGGTAGCACCTCGAGTTGCTGCCCAGGCTCAAACGGAGCAGAACTGTTACTTTTGTGCCTGATTTTGAAACTTTTAAAATGAACCAGCTAAAACTATTTGCATTTGCCTGTAACTGTATTTAAAAGCTTAGAGTCACTGCAAGCCCAGGACCTGTGTTCTATCTGAAATCCCCATGTGCAAATCTCATTGGGGACTGTTTGTTAATTTGTAAAGTGCATTTCCAGTTGTAACTGAATTACCCCCATGTGAAAAACTCATTTGGGAACTGTTTAACTTCTAAGTGCTTTTCCTGTGTGCAGAATTTCAGTTTGCCCTGCTAGTAATCACCTTCTTTTTTGAATCACAATAGTACCTGATAGCCCACAGCCCATTTGCTCTTCTCCCCACACCCACTACCAGCCCGCCCCAGCAAGTTAATCTTTTGCCTGTGCTGCATATTTAATCCCCCCTCTCTCTTCATTCTCCATAGAGACCACCCCTCCCTGAGGAGACCGGTCAGCGAGGGCCTGCTCTAAGCCCTCCCTGCCCGAGAAGCCCCGAACCCGAGACACACCAGGTAATTTCTACCTTGATCCAGGCTGCTGACCATCGCGATGGCCATCTGGCTGCTTTTCTGAAACGGCCACAAGCTCCCTGCTTAGTGCATGAATCCCGGCCAGAGTAGCACCTCGAGTTGCTGCCCAGGCTCAACGGAGCAGAACTGTTACTTTTGTGCCTGATTTTGAAACTTTTAAAACGAACCAGCTAAAACTATTTGCATTTGCCTGTAACTGTATTTAAAAGCTTAGAGTCACTGCAAGCCCAGGACCTGTGTTCTATCTGAAATCCCCCTGTGCAAATCTCACTGGGACTGTTTGTTAATTTGTAAAGTGCATTTCCAGTTGTAACTAAATTACCCCCCTGTGAAAAACTCATTTGGGGACTGTTTAACTTCTAAGTGCTTTTCCTGTGTGCAGAATTTCAGTTTGCCCTGCTAGTAATCACCTTCTTTTTTGAATCACAATAGTACCTGATAGCCCACAGCCCATTTGCTCTTCTCCTCACACCCACTACCAGCCCGCCCCCAGCAAGTTAATCTTTTGCCTGTGCTTGATCTTTTCTTTTTTTTTTAACACCCAACTTCTCCATTAGCTCCTTATATTGTTTTGCCACTAGAGGGAGCCTGATTAAGTTCGAACAATTTGCTCCCAATACCTCACTTGTCACATTTTACTGCTCTCTAGTAGCTGTTTTCTTGGTGATCACCCCTCATCACCCCTCTCCAATCGTCGAAAGCTATCCCGCCATTGTGCACTCCCAGATCAGCCCTCCTCCTCCTGCTCCTGTCAGGCAATATCCACCCCAATCCCGGGCCTGGCAGCACTGGTCCTCCCCTGAAATCTCCTGGGCTGCGCATTGCTTCTATGAACATCTGTAGTCTCCCTGAAAAAACTGGACTCTCTACACTGGGTGGCCGCTTCCATAAACCTGATGTTGTTGCCCTGGTTGGAAACCTAGCTGTCTCCCTCCACTCCCTAACTCTCATGTCTCTCTCCCGGCTACACACTCCACCGGTTGGACCGTGCCGGCAGGAGAGAGTGGGGAGCTGTGTCTTCTATTTGAAGGATTCTCTCATGGGCTACCACTCTCCCGCCTGACCTCGACCATAAGGCCCAGGCACTTACTCTAAAGCTGTCCCCTGACCCAGCTAGAGGCCCATTATTCCTAACCGTAGCCTACATACCCCCAAGAACCAATCCCAGGCCCTGGGCCCACTAATTGACTACCTCACCTCCATACCCAACTCGTCGGACCAAATCTTGGTGGGCGACTTGAATATAAACTGGCTCTGCCCCTCGTCCTCCTCCCACCGTGAGACTTTCGATTCAATTGACCTAACTCAACTGGTCACACAGCCTACTAGAAAAAACCCTAGGGGGGACAAGCACCCTCCTGGATGTGGTCCTCACCAACAGGCCAGTCCGCATCCACAACATCCAAATCCTCCCTGACTGCCTCAGTGACCACTCCCCTGTGCTTTTCAACTGGGAAACCCCTCGGCCCTCATCCCCAGTCAAAACCACCTCTCGAAGGCGGCTTAGGCCTGGGGGACTCATAGGCCTTAAGCGCTTCCTTGCCCACACTGATTGGTCCCTCTGGCCGAGGGCAACCAACATTGACTTGGCCCTGGCCTTCTTTTAAACACTTTCAACTTTGCCTGTGATATCTTTGCTCCCATAACTGCTAGGAGGTCCAAAGTGAAACATGCCCCTGGATCACCCCTGCCCTACTGTGGCCAGCAAAGCTTGCGACAATCTTTGGCACCTTGCTGTTGCTGCTGGCCGTTCAGCTGACAGGCAGTCCTATGCTGCCACCCGCAACCAGTGCACCTGGGCCATCCGCCAAAACAGGCGGAATACTACCAAGCCTCTTACCTCCTCCTGGGAACCCCAGGTGCTTCTGGGACAACATCAAGCAACTGAATGGTCACTCCCAGTCCCCTCTTCTTCTCTTCTCAACATCAATGGTACGTCTCCTCTGACCCTGCCCTCATTGCCACCCACCTCAATAACTCCTTTACCGACCTTAGCTCAGTACTTCCTGGTAACTTTTTCAGTCCACCTCCTCCATCTGTACCACCACCCATTGCCTGCCCCTCTTTCCACCTGCGTCGTGTCACCATGCAGAAGCTAGGCCTTCCGCCTTAAAAGCCCTAAAAGGTAACACCATTGGTAATGACTCACTTGATCCTGCCTTTACGTCAGGTCCTGGATCAGGTCCTCTCACCTATTACGTGCATTTTCAACAAATCACTCTGTCTCGGACAATTCCCCTCTGCCTGGAAGATTGCCACAGTTACCCCTGTCCATAAAGGTGGTGACAGGACTCTTCGGGTAACTACCGACCCATCTCAATCCTCTCCCCCTCTCTAAGGCGTTAGAGAAAATTGAGGCGTCCCAAGTCTCTGACTACCTCTGTAAGTACAATGTCTCTGCCCTGAACAACACCGAGTTCAGAGCAGGTCATAGTACCAATACAGCACTCCTGGAATTTTCCAACTTCCTCCATGCCTCCTTGGACTCTGGTGCCCTGGCTGGTGCTATATTCATTGACCTGTCTAAAAGCATTCGATACCGTTTAGCATCCTCTTTTGCTCTCCACCCTCGACCCTAATAGGCTTTGCCTCAGGACCTGTTTTCTGGTGCACCAGCTATCTCTCCACCTGCTCCCAATGTGTGAAAGTCAATGGTACTCTCTCAAACATGCCCCATTCGCTCTGGGGTGCGCAGAGCTCAATTCTTGGACCCCTACTATTCTCACTCTTTCTTAACTCCCTACCCAGCAGTTGTATCGGGTAAGATGCTTCTCTGCTGATGATGCTGTTCTCGTTGCTTCCCACAATGACCCCATGCTGCAACAGAACTCCCTCCAACTAGTCTTTGACTCTGCAGCTACCTGGTTCACTGAGCACGACTTGTTATCAACCTTAAGAAAACAAAAGCGATGCTCTTCTCCACCCCAAAATAAGTACAGCAAGTTTCCCTTAGCTGTCCACTCCACACCAATCTCGTCATTGACCAGGTGCAGTCCTATAAATATCTTGGTATAACCTTTGACCCTGCACTTTCATTCCATGGACATATATCTGCCTAAATTCTGTCGCCAACTCACGTAGGCATTCTTTACCGGCACAAAAATGCCTCCCTCCTGATGCCTCACGCCTGGCTGTCACCTCCTCTGTCATGTCTCTCTATTGACTATGGCCTTCCGGTCTATGGCTCAGCAGATCAGACTGCCCTCAACAAGGTTCGCCTCACAGTTAATAAGGCCTGCAGACTTATCACTGGTGCTCCCAGACTCACTCACACATGTGAGCTGTACACCCTGGCTACCCTACTCAACCTGGAAGAAGCGACTCATGTATCAGACATGCCAGCTCACCTTTAAAACCCTGCTAGGCCTATCTCCCCATAGGCCTATCCACTCCATTCGCCGTACTGCACCGACCCTGATCACGCGCAGCTAAGTCAAGAGCTACCCTAATTATTCAGAGCCAGGACCTCTCAAGGTCAGAGGGCATTCCTACCGTGCGCCCCCACTGGTATAACTCCTCCCTGCCAGTGTCTCAAACTCACTAACCTTAGCTTGCTTTAAGCCCAGGCTCAGAAACTTCCTGCTTAGCTCTCTCAATGCAACTGCCGCCAGCCTAGTGTAAAAAAAGAAAAAAATATATATACTCTGTTTGACAATGCTCACTGAGCGCTCCCCCCTTCCTTTCCCTACTAATTCCTCCTCTATCTCCTCCCTTCTATTCCCACCAGCTCTCCCGACCATAAGTTTTGCACCTTTTGTTATCGTTTGCTTCGTTGGAGATTGTATTCTATTGTAACAAAATTGTAATTGAACTGTAACTTTTTTGTTTGTAAGTACTGTGTCCCTTGTACTACTGTTCTGATGTCCTCTTTGTGACGAGGTACCTTTGTAAATGAGCCTCTGGCTCAAAGGTTTCTAAACTGATGTTTAACTAAATAAATAAATACAAAATTTCTTGCTTGATTCTGTAGTCGAGAAAGTTATTCAGAGAACCACTCACAGCCAACATCATTCTTTGCTCCGACCCCAGCTTACCTAACAAATGGTTTCTCTCAGAAATGACCCTGGGATCCTGTAAAAAAAAACAAACTCTGCATTGACTGCTGCTACAAACCCCCACCGCTGGAACTGTGGGCCTAAATAACTTCCTCTTGGGCCTGAGCTCCCTATCCCCTCTTAGAGACTCCATGTTCCTCGGGGACTTCAATTTAAACTGGCTGAGCAGCCACCAGTTGAACTACATTTCCCTTTTAAAATAACACAACCTGGTCCAGGCCATCATGCTTCCCACCAGACTTAACCCAGGAACGGCCACTCAGATCCTTTTGAACTGGATCCTCACAAATAGGGATGACCATATACTGCACACAGGCACAGTGGCCAACTTCATTAGCGGCCACTTCTTGACATATCTTCTCTGGTCATCCCAACTTAAATGGACCACATTCCTGCAAGGGGCTGCCTCTTTTTTAATTTTAGAAAAGAGGTCTGACACCAAGGGTTTCTCTGTGACTGGAGTTTCCTGCCCATTTTCCCCTGTTTGTATCTCTCCTACCTCAGGGGTAAAAACAGAGCTGGAATCAATCGTGGCAGGTTCTATCTGCAATGCCATCTCAACAGGCCTGCCCCCCCTGCCTCCGCTTCAGACACTGTAACCACCGTAGGTAACCTCGGTTGCCACCCAGGTTCATTTTGAGAAAAATTAAGTTTTGGATCCCAGTCTGGTGTCGGACGCCAGGAACCTTTCTCCAGTCTCCAACCAGCTTCCCTTAATGCTTTTTTTGAGGACCAAGTGTCATTTAATAGGGGTTGTTGCAAAGGAACCGTCTCCAAAACTATCTGATCCTTTTTTACCAGAGATGAATCTTCAGGTCATTTTTCCACAGGTATCTCCAGATTTCGTTTAGTGAAGACCACTGCAGCCCTTTTTTCTTTCCCCTCGTCTCCTACTTTCTCCTGCCCATATGTAGCTTGTTTAAGAAAAGAGAACTCTGAAACCTCTTCTTTCTGCTTAGGGTCTGTTTGAAACACACAAGTCTGTTCTGCCAATGAGGGAGGTAGTACTGTTCCTCGAAAAACGAAACCCACTGCCCTAGACAACGCAACTCTACTTCCCAAAGGCTCAGATCCTCCAGGCTCCAATTGGGTCACATCCGGGTCTTCCCTAATTTCCTTGGCAACCAAGCAGATGCCTCCAGACACCGTGATTGCTTCAAACTCTGTCAAATGCTGTTGGTTCTGAATCTGTCTTAATTCTACCATATCAGCCTTCTCCATACTCTCTATAGTATTTCCCTCTTGTATCTCAGCACTCTTCATGTTACACCAACCCCCTCCACTCGTCTCATGGATGTGAACACCAGCTCCTCCGAAATACACTCTGTCTCGCCAGTAATTCCAGCCAATTCCACTGCACCAAGTGCCGAAATTTCCTTCGAAACTCTTTCCTGCTCCAATCTTAGTTTACAAAGCTGCTTCTGCAGTTGCAGTTTAAGAGTGGGATATGTTACCTTTTGTTTAGGGAGCTCCGGCGTTACACAACCAGATACATCCTCCATAGATAGAAACACTTCACTGTCCTCCGTAATTGAAATCAGTGCCGACTGCACTCCCTCCTTATTGTTCGCCTGTATTTGCAATGGGAATTCTCCCCGTCCGTCCTCTTCTGCTGCTTCCATCCTCTCCCAGGTCTGACCACTGACTGAGCAAACTCGCCATCGTCACGGCCCCCTACTGCCAGCAATGCAGTAGGGGAATTTCCCTGGTGTCCTGACCAAATTTCCCTCATTCACTAAAAATATCACCAACAGCTTAATCTGGTTCAAAGTTGGTTGGCATTCATCTGTATCCCCTTCCCCTGGGTCGTGCCTGAAAATAGGCAGGATTTGTCTAGTGCACTTACCTGGTCAACAAAAAATAAAATAAAAAAATTAAAAAACAATTACCAGAAGGATCAGAGGTGGCTGCTCACGCTGGGTCTCCAAACTTCTCACTGTCCTCATGAAGGTTAAGGATTGCTCTTGGTCCAACTACAAAGCATAGAAACATAGAAGCTGACAGCACATAAGGACTGCAAGGCCCATCCAGTCTGCCCATTTCTTTTTCTACCTTATGAATGTGCCATTGGCCTTTGCTCTGTCAATGGCCTATCTATTCATACTCATCTGTATTGCTCCATTATGCCTACCCCATGCCTGTTTGAAGCCCTGCACTATATTCATAGCCACCACTTCCTGAGGTAGGCCATTCCATGCGTCCACCACCCTTTCTGTGAAAAAGACCTTCCTCTCATTCCCCCTTAATCGGCCTCTCTCTAATTTCATGCTGTGTCCTCTTGTCCTGCTATTTTTCTTATGTTGAAACATATTAGACTCTTTCACCTTGTTAATGCCCTTAAGGTGTTTAAATGTTTCGACCATATCACCTCTCTCCCTCCTTTGCTCTAGGGTATACATATTGAGATCCATTAATCTGTCCTCATATGTTTTCTGATGCAGTCCCTGCACCATTTTGGTTGCCTTTCTTTGGACTGTCTCAATTTAGTTAAAATCCTTGTGAAGGTATTGCCTCCAGTACTGCATGCAGTACTCCAGATGGGGCCTAACCAGTGTCTTGTAAAGAGGGATTATTACCCCCCTCTTACAACTTGTGATACCCCTACTAATACACCCCAACATCCCCCTAGTCTTACCTACTGCTTTAGTGCTCTGCTTGGATGATTTCAAGTCATCTGTGATGATGATGCCCGAGTCTCTTTCTTCCCTTGTGACTGCCAACTCCCCTCCCAGCCTATAGGTGGCTTCATGGTTTTTCTTCCCTATGTGCATGATTTTGCATTTCTTTGCATTAAACCCCAGTTGCCACTCTTCTGACCATTGTGCAAGTTTATTCAGATCTCTTCTCATTCTGCCCACCCCATCTGGATCATCTACTCTGTTGCAGATCTTCGTGTTATCTGCAAACAGACAAACTTTACCCTATAGTCCATCTGCAATGTCCCTGATGAAGATATTGAAGAGGACTGGCCCAAGGACTGATCCCTGAGGTACCCTATTTGTGACTTACATCTCTTCTGACTGCATACTGTTTACCACCACTTTCTGCTTTCTGCCTGTCAACCAGTTTGCCACCCAGTTGACCAACTTCTGACCCACCCCGAACCTACCCAGCTTATTAATCAACCTTCTCTGTAGAACAGTATCGAAAGCTTTGCTGACGTCAAGGTAAGTGACATCATCTGCTCCCCCTTGGCCCACCACTCTGGTTACCCAGCCAAAGACATCTATCTATAGGATTAGTTTGACAGAACCTTCGTGTTGTAAACCCATACTGTCTTGGATCCTGTGCTCCTATGGATTCCAGGTGTTGCACTATCCTTTCCTTTCCTTAAGGAGTGCCTCCATAATCTTGCCCACTACTGAGGTAAGATTGACTGGTCTGTAGTTCCCTGCTTCCTCCCTTCTACTACTCTTGTGCAGTGGGATCACATGAGCCCTTCTCCAATCTTCTGGGAACTCTCCTGTGCTCAGAGACTGACTAAACAATTCTGATAATGGCTCTGCTAGTTCCACCCTTAGTTCCTTTAGTACCTTAGGATGTATGCCATCAGGTCCCATTGCCTTGTCCACCCTGAGCTTATCGAGCTCTTGTAGGACCCTTTCTTTTGTGAAGGGACTAATGTACACCTCCCTCCCCCCTGTGTCCTGTGTCAGCTGTGGGCCCTGCCCTACCTTCTTTTCAGTAAATACTGAATAGGAGTATCTATTTAGGATAGATGCTTTTACATGATCCTCTCCTCACACACCCCCTATTTTTTTAGTTTGTACTTTTTCCCCTAGGCAACCAGTCTGCCTAAATTTCTGCATGTCCTGGCATCCTCCTAGGTCTCCAGCCACCGTCCCAAGGATTCTCTCTGCTCCCATTCGGGCCCCGCAGCTTTACCCCTGCAGCTTGCCCCATGCAGTGGGGAGGTGGAGAGCCCCCCCATGCTCTGCCACCAGGACCAGATCCAGTGCTGCTGCATACCCTCGGTGGTGAGCAGTTCCTCCATGAGATGGCCATCATGCTGCCGCGGCTGGTGCCCTTTTCCCTGTTCTGGATCCCCTTGATGTGTGTGGCATGCGATAATGCCAATTTACAGGAATGCGTGCACTACCGCACACATCCTTCCCAGCATCGGCCCCAGCACGTCCCCCACAGACTGCCTGTGCACTGCATCACCTCCAGCCATCGCTAGAGGTCACCAGTGCACCGATTGCAGCACACCTCCTTCCCCAGAGAAGGAGAGCAGTCCAACGGACGCTCAATCCTTCTCCTCCCCTGCCAACCCCCGGTGACCCAGGCTCATTCTATAACCCGGGTCGCTGGCATGGCGCAAGGTGTGGCGTCCAGCGCCTCAACCCTCAGCACCACCGGGCTGGCCCCTTATCCCCTTTGATCTTAGCAATACCCCCTCTGGACTTTCCCCTTTCACTAATGTAGCTATAGAAAGTCTTGTCACCTTCTTTTTCTGTTTGTGCTAGTGTTTCCTCAGTTTGGGACTTTGCCTGCCTTTCTGCCTTCCCTGCTTCCCTTAGGGAAGTTTGGTATGCCTCCCTATCTTCATCCCGCTGTGTTCCCCTATATTTCCTTAAGGCCATCCTTTTGGCTCTGACCTTTTCTGCTATTGTTTTTAAGAGCCAAAGTGGTTTCCTTCTTCATCTGTACTGTCTTTTCTCGAAAACAATGGGATGTTGCTTCAAGTATTGCATCCTTAATGCTTGCCCACTTTGCCTGTACCCCCTTGCCTGTATTTCTTTTTGCCAGGGCTAGCTGAACTCTGCTGGCCATCTTATCAAAGTCAGCTCCTCTGAAGTCCTGTATTTTTGCCTTGGAATGGGATGGTTTAGTTTTAGTGGCCAAATTGAACCATACCATGTGATGGTCACTGGCCCCAGGTGACCTTCTACCTGGAGATCTGTGATCCTTTCCCTGTTAGTCAGTACTAGATCTAGGATAGCCCTGTCTCTTGTGGGTTGTTGTACCAGTTGTTTGAGGCCCTCCACCTGCAGGGAATCCACTATGTGTCTAGTTCTGGCAGTTGTTCCTGCTGGTATTGACCAGTCTGTATCTGGCATGTTGAAGTCTCTTATTAGCAGAACCTCTCCTTTAGCTGTCATGTTTGTATGTCTTCTAACAGTAATGTGTCTATGTCCTCCCCCTGGTCTAGAGGCCTGTAGACAACCCCAGTTCATATGGCTGTCCCATTTCCTGTTTCCAGGGTGACCCACAGTTCTTCTGGCTCCTTATGTGTATTCTGAATTTCTG
This sequence comes from Neoceratodus forsteri, assembly GCA_016271365.2. Taxonomy (NCBI): domain Eukaryota; kingdom Metazoa; phylum Chordata; order Ceratodontiformes; family Ceratodontidae; genus Neoceratodus; species Neoceratodus forsteri. Next base: position 373,061,929 of record CM057457.1, on the reverse strand, counting down.
TAGCTTTGATATTTTCATTGACATAAAGGGACATTCCACCCCCCCTTTGCACCTCTGTCTCTTCTGAACAGTACATAGCCAGGTACTGAAGTCTCCCAAGTGTGGTTACTGGTAAACCATGTCTCACTAATGGCTACTATGTCCAGTTTAGCCTCTGTCATTATTGCCTACAGGTCTGGGATCTTGTTCCCCAGACTGCGAGCATCTGTGTACGTGATTTTCCATTGGCCATATTTCAGGGTGTTACTTGTTGGGCAAGGTCTGGTGTTTTCCCTGGGCATCGTATGGGGAGCTGGACCTTTTGTTTGACCACTAGCTGAGGGGGAGGGGCGTTCTTCCCATTCAACGTATCGGGTGCTGCACCTCTCTTCCCATTTGCTAGTTTAAATGTTCTGCAAAGATGTCAAACTTCTGCCCCAATGCACCGTCTCCCTCCTTAGTCAGATGCAGTCCATCAAATTTAAAGAACTTTTGCTCCCAAAACTGTTGCCAGTTCCCTACAAATTTGCATCCTTTTTCCTGGCACCAGCCCTTCAGCCACATGTTTAGCTCCCTTGTTGCCCTTTCTCTGACCTTCCATCCATCTGCTCCCCTCTTCCAGACTGGCAGGATCTCAGAGAAGGCGATGCCAGACAAAATGGATGATAGTTTGTCATCCAGCCTGGTCAGGTGTTCCTTGGTCTCCACAACTGACCGGCTGGTGAGTTCATTAGTCCCTATGTGTACCAGGACATCAGTGTTTTCTCCAGCTTCCTGTACAATTTTAACAATGCAGTCAATGTCTCTCCATGCTGATGTACCTGGGAGACATCTGACCATTACCTCTGGCTGGAGATAGGTATCAACTCCCTGAATCATGGAGTCTTCTATGATCAGAAGTTTTTGGATTTCCTTTTTGCTTTTTTGTTTTGGTTCCTGTTTTGGGTGAGTTTTGTAGTGCTTGCTTCTCTGCAGCAGTGTCATGCTCTGCAGTGTCCTCTGCCCCTTTGTTTGATTTCGGAGAAAGAGGCAGATACCTGTTTGTGAGTTTTATGTGGTTTGTGGAGGTGATATGTTGGAGAGCACCAAGTGATGGGGCACTCGATTTTCCCCTCCTAACCACCTGCCAACCTCCTGGACCAACTACCCTCTGTGGTCGAGGTGCTTCTGTTGGAGGGTGGGGAAATGGCGGGTGGTTCTTATAATATATTTCCTCCTGAATATGCGATTTGAGGCATGCAGTTTCTGCCCATGCTGCCTGGAGCTGAGCTGTTAGATCTCCAATGGCCCAGCATGTGGGACAATGTCCTAAATCCTGTAAAACTGCCCTTCTGAAAAGTGTCCCACAGTACCTGCAGTTAATAATATCCATTCCAGATAAGTTGCTGGGTTTCTAACCTGGTCAGAATAATTAGAAGGAGGAAAATGAAAGCAAAAGTTTGATTTTGTGGTTTTTTTTGTTTACTTGTGTGTAACTTGTTATAACAAGTTAAATTACTTATGCCTCTGTAAATGAGGTCACTGTGTGGATACCCCGCTGATCTGACCCTTCCTGCTTTGCTGCAGAAAATGTCAAGACTATGCCACCCCATAAAAGGAGTGTAGTGTGGGGTGGTTGGGGATGGGGATGGGGGTGGGTGGCTGGGCTCTTCTCTGCCAAAAAAAACAAGAACCACGGACGAAAGAAACACAGAGGTAAGAGCAGAAACAATCAGCCAGCAACAAATGCAGTAGCCCCGAAAGCTTATCCTAATGATAAATAAAACTGTAAAACCTGTAAAGCACCACCTCTAATCATTTCACAGAAGATATGCCTTGTAAGAAACACTTTGCTACAGAGAAAAATAAAGCAGTAACAGAAGAGATACCTTGCAAAAGACAATTTGAATCAGAAGATTGCAGCAGTGATCTGTAAGCACACTCCTGTGGACACACCCTGTAATAATGCAGCAGACGGTATACCCAGCAACAACAATTTGGATCAGAGAAAAATAAAGCAATAAAATGTTAGTAACAAACAGTAACAATCCCTGTAAGTACAAAAGAAAATAACACAAAGTAAATCTGCCTAGCCAAATGAAGCTTTAATCCTTTTTCTTGCTCTGGTAAGGTTCTTTGCTCTGTCCTTTCAAGCAACCTAAAAGAAAAGAGCTCAGGTGAAGCTAGGTGCCTTTGCCAGCAAACCTAGTCTTCCACCTTCCCCTGTCCTCTGTGATGCCTACAGGCATCTGAGAAACCAATGTAAGCACCTGACCAAATCCATGAAACAGATTCATTGCTGTAATCTGCAAAAGGCCAACCTTGGAGACCCCAGGAAATTCTGGGAATTAATTGGTTCCCTTCTAACCCCCCACTCCAGCAAAGCTGCCCTGCATCTGAACTCCCCTGATGGCCTGGCTTGGGCTTTTAGTAACAAACTCACTGACCTATCTATGTGTCTCAACAAACTCCAAAATGGCCTACCCAACAGTTCAGCCCCTGAACATAATCCACTGTTGTCCTCTACCAGCTCTACCATCCACCCCCATCCTCCCTTTCTACTTCAAAGCTCTCTCAAACAATGACACCACCAAGCTCCTCAAAAGCCTCCCCAATCATGGCTCCCCTGGTGCGGATGGCCTATCCCCAGTCTTCCTTAGGCTAGTCTCACCAGCTATCGCCGAACCACTCACCTTTATTTTTAATATCGCTCTTCCACCCCCTCCATGCTCGACACCTGGGAGACTGCAAAGGTGATCTCCATTTTCAAAGCTGGTGATCCCCAATGCTCTGACAACTACCGACCAATCTCCATCCTCCTCATCTTAGCAAACTGCTTGAAAAAGCAATCCATAATCAGCTTGCTGAGCACATAGGTAAATACAACCTCCTGTGCAGCCAACAGCATGGTTTCTGCAAAAAACATTCCATCACCACTGCCCTAGCACTTCTGACCAACCATATCCTCATGAATATGGATATTGGTAATGCCTCTGGTGCAGTCTTCATCAATCTCTCCAAGGCCTTCGACATGGTCAACCATGTCCTCCTCCTCTCCAAGCTAAGATACCTTGGCTGTTCTCTGGAGGTAACAAACTGGTTTAAGAGCTACCTCACTGACCACTCCCAGTTCATCTGCATTGACCTTGTTTCCTCCCCTACCCAGCCTGTCTTGACAAGGGTCTCCCAGGGCTCCATCCTGGGCCCCCTCCTATTCTTCCTATTTATTAACTCCCTTCCCTCAGACAGCCTTGGATGTCACTCTCTCCTCTACGCTGATAACCTTGTACTCTTCTATAGCGATAAATCCATCACCAGTATTTCCTCAGCTCTCACTCAGAACTATGCCGCAGCCCACAACTGGTTTACAAATAACCCCCTCCTGGTAAATGCCCCAAAAAAAAACAAAATCCATGTTGTTCAGATCAAATCCCTTCCTTGCCAAATCTAAGACTCTTTCCTCGCTAAACATTGTCTCCCATAATGGCCTAGCCCTTGAGTACGTCAACACTTTTAAATACCTAGGAGTCTTACTTGACCACTCCCTCACCTTCTCTGAGCATGTAAATTCCCTGGTCCATAGGTTTCATCATAAATTAGGTGCAACCTATGGATTTCAGCAGCACCTCACCCCTGAGGCCAGGCTAGCCATCATACATGGAAATCTACTCCCAATACTTGACTATTGTTTCCCTATCTATGCCAGAACATCTGCAACCATGATGACTAAGCTCTCCTCTACCTACAACAGTGCCTGTCATTTTACCCAGCTGGCCCCTTTCTCCACTCACCACTGCACCCTCTATAATTCCTTTGGATGGCCCTCACAGCATTGCTGCTTCGACCACGCCCTTTGCTGCCTGTCATCTGCACTGGTCAGGACTCCCCCCTTGCAGTCATCTTCAAGATCTGACCTATACACCACTGCCTCCATTCAGACAGCACCCCCAACCCCGCTAGCCGTTCCCAGGGTATCCACAAATATGGGCACCAGAGCATTGTCAGCAGCTGCCCCCACCCCATGCTGTGGAATAAACTGCCTGTCGAACTTTGCTCCATTGACACACGGTGCTGGTTTAAACACCACCTCAAACAGTGGCTCCTAGCAAATTCCTCCTGCCACTGCTTTCCTGGGTAACCTATCTTTGCCCGACTGCCCACCCTCCTCCAGAGTCTCTGCCTTCACAGTCCCATAGTTGATCCTCCAACCACCTCCGCTCCCATGCTCTCCTCTACCCACCTCTCCCTTCCCATTCCACTCACTACTAATGTATACTTTAATTGTATACTATGCAGTTCTTGCTGTTATCAACCATATGTATTATTGTATATTCCTATATATGTATATGTATGTACATATATATATACCTGACATATATTTAATAACATGTATCTTGTGTGCTTTTGTTACCTTTCATTACAGTTAATCTGCCTATTATTCTATGTACTGTACTATTTTAATTCTGTGCCATTGTAATGTGGCCCAGGTCGTGCCTGAAAACGGTCCCTGGGATCAGTGCACCTACCCGGTTATCAAAGTCATAAATAAATAAATAGATGCTCCTCACACAGATTACATCTTAATGGGTGTCGACATTGAGCACCTATATGTCCCACTTCTCATAGCCCATACTTTTGCTTTTTGTAAACATTACTTAGATGCCCTACATCATCACATTTATAGCAGGCTGGTGGTTGTCCAGGATAAAAAAGTACTTCTCTGTCTCTCCCCAAAATTAAATAATTCGGGAAGATGCTTTGTTATTCCAAGTTCCAGTTTTAAAGCGACCTTATATTTCCAGCCCCTGGTCCATAAGTGCTCCTTATCCAGAGTGGGGTCTGGATACCCATTAACTGCACAGTGTTGTTTCAACCAATAATGTCCGCTACATTTACTCCTTCATTTCTGAATAGTACTGTTATGTTTTTGAACATTGGTTTTGTCAGGGAAATAGCTAAAAAAGGCTTCCACAATGGAGTGTTTTTGAGCATTTAATACTGCTTCCAGAATCTTTCGAGTCCAGCAGGGTGCTTAAAACTAATGTCAAATATTGAGTCTCCTGGTATGTGTATTAATGCATATATCTCGTATGCATAATACTTCATGCTGTTTTTCAGTAAGGCCCTTTCAACAAAAAACAAAAGTCACAAAAGACCGCACAGGGTGAGAAGGTGGATCCACAGTAAAATTTCAGACAAAATACAGGACAAGCTGGTCTCCAGATGCACACCTCTCAGAAAAGAGACAAAGTAAAACTTCTCCAAAATAAGTTATTTGACAAAGAGCCAGTGAGGCTTAAATCATAGATGAGGAAACAGTAGGTACAGTGGGTACCTTGGTGCAGCCTTTATAATTATTTTTTCTATCATAAATAAATAAGCTTATCTTGGAGAAGCTTTACTTTGTCTCTTTTCTGAGAGGTGTGTTTGGAGACCAGCTTGTCCTGTATTCTCTTCCAACAAAAAGCCTATCCAGGTCGTCGGACATATCACCTCTATATTTGAGATGTTCTGCGTTCCGTCTAGTAGTCAGTTCAGAGGTCTTTCTCACATTTTCAGGGAATAATCTTTCCCTTACATTTGTGTTCCACACTGTAGGGGTAGTTGTCTTGTCTGTGGTCTCAGCCTACACTATCTCATCTTCAGGAGTGAGATCTTCTTGCTCAGGTGGAGTTTCTCTCCCTTCTGTCAGAAGGGGAGGGGGTTATATCCTCTAACACCTTATTCAGAGGGGACTCTTCTTCAAGCTCTGTGATGCTGTTCAATGCCTGATTCTGACTAGGGTCTGAATTATCCTTGTGCCATGCTTTTGTAACCCCCTTGCAAATGGGGGTTCCTAATGTGCCTTATGCCTGCTTGATGATTGGCATGAAGCCGCCTAAATAGGGACCTGGTGAGTGCTCTTTTAGGGCCTCCGTATTCTGTCCCTTTAAGAGCTGCCTGTTGCAGTCAGAGTTAGTTGAAATGGGAGGGGGTTTGAGTGTTGCTATGCTGGACTCCTGCCCGGGCTGCAGAATAATTGCTCGGTTTCTGCCATCGCTAATTGCGCAGAGGGAGCTTCATTAGAAGATGTGCTTGTCTGCTGACTATCTATTAGAGTAGTAATGATATTGTAGTTATTCTAACCTGTTTTTGGTTGCAGCAAGGACTGTTTGATTGCCTCCTCCATTTTGCCCCAGAACTGCTGAAATGGGCCAATCAGTACCTCAGGACCCTACAGAGCTGACTGACCAATAGAGGAGCTGCTTGTAATTGAGAAAGGTATTATGGGCTATGGTGCTTTTTCTGTACCACTGAGAACCGGAGGAAGTGACTGGCATGTGCAGCCAGCCAATGACAGCGGGTAGCGCCCCAAACCGAGAGGAGAGCCCCTTGCTGTTGGAGGTTAGATGCGTTGTGGCTGGTGAGGAGTGAGGAGCTTCTGTGCTTCTGCGCTGGGAAGTGTTCGAGCGGGAAGCGCGTGAAGGCCTAGGCGGCCGTTTTTCTCTGCAAGCGAGTTCTCTTTGAAATCCGCTGGCGGGCGGTCAGAGGAGGCTGTGCTCTGTGTAGCTACCCACCAGGCTCGACCTGTAGGAGGACTGGAGAAGATTGCTGAATTGCGCTCGGTCCGAAGGAAAAGTGGAAGCTGCCGTTGCAGTATCTCAGTGGCTGTGAGTTTGTGGGAGCATTGGAAGCAGCTGCCTGGTGTGGTACCCCTCTGTTGCTGTTTACCATATAAATGTGTGAGAAGACTGGTGAAAGTCAGGCTCCATCCTAGTAGCGGTGAAGGAATCGTTATTTGCTGGTGTTGTGAGTACTAATTCAGGGTAGCTCCCTGTAGCGTGTCTACGCAGTGGTTTCAGTGCACTATTGTATTGCTGATTGCCCAACTACATTTTCCCCCTACTTTGACCTGCTCAGGACTGTTATGTTTGTCTGTGCTAAGGGCCCCAACCAGCTGCCACGTGTGGACTAGCCGTTAGGGCTTGGGTACCCCGGGACAATAAACTGTAGGGTTAGGCCTGTGCACAGAGCCTTAGGTAGATAAGTATAGTGATAAGCTAATCAACTTGATTCCCCCTGTCCTTGTTGTTTTCCCCCTGAATAAATCAGATTGCTTTTTGTACAGCTGCATCCTGGCTATTGTGTACATTAATGGTGAACTGCTGCCTGGTGATTGCAACATAACTGTACCTTACTTTACAGGGGGTCCCCGAAGGGAGCTGGAATATATTTTCCGTGGGGTAAGTGTACTGGTTAACAGAATTGTTGGTACCCAGTGTGAGTCATTAGTGGGACGAAAGGGGGGTTGCAGTAGCTCAGAGGGCTGTAACCGTGATAGTCTTAACTGTGCTAACCCCAACCTCTGGGTGGAGGCACCCGTCAATGGATCTGGGCCCCTCAACCTGCCGCTGTGGGGGCAGACAGGGGTAGTAGCCCTAAGGGTAGCGCCCTTGGGGGTTACAAATTGGAGGCACCGCTGGGATTAGCGTCCCCTAGTGGCTCAGTGAGGAGATATCCCAAAGATGGAAAAAATGGAAGGGAATATGTTGGAAAAAATTAAGCTGGGACCCATCAAAACCATGGTACACAAACTAATGGGTTGGGGTGAAGCAGAAGAGCTAGATTCCCAGAAGACTGTATTATTGTTAGATGTGCCCTTGGGTACCTCAGCTGCTGATATTGTCTCTGTTGCAGAACGAGTAAAGTGTTTGGGTAAGGTTGAAGTGAAAGGGCATATGGCTGATTTGCTTGACCAGACATTGCAGGTGTTACTCCTATGCAGTGTGGCCATCGACCCCTGAGAAGGTACCTCCCGTACTTTACCCAGAGGGTGCATCCCAGGGGTGCAGGCTAATCCATATCCGAAGTGGGTCAGTCACTCCTGGGGGGTCTCCTCAAATGAACAGCTTTAAAGATAGCAGAAGTTAAGGTCTGCACCAGGGTCCTGTGCTCAGCATTAAGCAGATGTAAATAAACGAAAATTAGTTTGCCAGCACCAGGTAAAACTAACAGAGTGCTTTGTCCAAGCCTGCCAAATAAGGTTGTATGCTTACTGCCAAGTGAGATTATGTGCTAAAGTATGCACCGAAGGGAATCCACACCATGCCACATGTGCTTTCAAATCCAGCATTCTTTATTTTTTCACACAACATATGAGGTACAAGTGCTCCCACTCTTCACAGGCTCCTTACAACCTGCAGGCTTACAGGCTGCCCAACCTCCTCCATTACTCCACACACAGTGTCCTAACGCATTTCACACCACCTGGTGCTTAATCATAGGAATGACACTTTCAAAGATAATTCCTATTAAATAGTGTTGCATTTAAAGTGACAGTGCACCAAATTGAAAAGACTACCTAAAAATTCAACTTTAATTTTTTGACTTTAAAACACATTATGAAAAGGATTATCGCTCACTACTTTTACCACTATTACACCATTGTCCACCATTGCTCTTCGCTATTGAGAGACATAGGAATCCACTGAGTATTATAGGTCATGGTACCTAAAAGAAAAAAAGTGAAATTAAAACCTGGTACTGACTACATTCAACTACATAACAGCTCATGATACATAGGCATAAACAACCCTGCACTTCTTATTTCTGTAAAAAAGGTTTTATATCAATCCTCACATTAAGGCCAGGTTTTTCTGACCCTCCTAATGCAAAGATCCAGAATTGTAAAGGAACACAGTTGGTCATTTCTAGGTATAGAAAAACCAATGAGAAGCCCCAGAAGAGGGAATCATGACAATGTACTACTTAAAAGAGAACAATACTGGATCTTTGCATTAGGAGGGTCAGAAAAACCTGGCCTTAATGAGAGGATTGATATAAAACCTTTTTTACAGAAATAAGAAGTGCAGGGTTGTTTATGCCTATGTATCATGAGCTGTTATGTAGTTGAATGTAGTCAGTACCAGGTTTTAATTGGTTTAAATTTTTTTCTTTTAGGTACCACGACCTATAATACTATAATACTCAGTGGATTCCTATGTCTCTCAATGGCGAAGAGCAATGGTGGACACTGGTGTAATAGTGGTAAAAGTAGTGAGCGATAATCCATTTCATAATGTGTTTTAAAGGCAAAAAATTAAAGTTGAATTTTTAGGTAGTCTTTTCAATTTGGTGCACTGTCACTTTAAATGCAATACTATTTAATGGGAATTATCTTTGTAAGTGTCATTCCTATGATTAAGCACCAGGTGGTGAGAAACGCGTTAGGACACTGTGTGTGGAGTAATGGAGGAGGTTGGCAGCCTGTAAGCCTGCAGGTTGTAAGGAGCCTGTGAAGAGTGGGAGCACTTGTACCTCATATGTTGTGTGAAAAAATAAAGAATGCTGGATTTGAAAGCACATGTGGCATGGTGTGGATTCCCTTCGGTGCATACTTTAGCACATAATCTCACTTGGCAGTAAGCATACAACCTTATTTGGCAGGCTTGGACAAAGCACTCTGTTAGTTTTACCTGGTGCTGGCAAACTAATTTTCGTTTATTTACAGTTTTAAAGATAAACTGCTTAAATTGTTAGCTGTGGAGGGGAGGACTACTCAGGAGTTGCTACAAGCCTTGGATCTGTCCAGTGATACTACCCCGTTCCCCGGGCACATTCCCTGTCTGCTTAAGAGTTCAGTGTTGGCTTCTTTGCCCTGCAGTCCCCTTTATACAGCTAGATTCCTACCAGAATTAAAACTTTTCTCTGGCACGGTACCAGTGCCTTTTGGGAAGATGACCTGAGGCCTGATGGGACTATGCCACCCCTTTGGTACAGGAGGGCAATGCTCCGAGGGGAGAAAAGGAAGAGGCTGATGGAGAGTTTGTGGGGTCCTGCTTTAGAAGCCATTTGGTTCTTCCGGGCCACCCGTCCGGAAGCCACCGCTGCAGAGTATCTCTCTGCTTTGAAAGGGGTTTTTGGGAGTACAGAGACTGGTGAAGATTTATTATGGAAATTCAGGTCTGCTAAGCAGTGGAGAAATGAAAAACTGTCCGCTTTTGTTACTAGAGTGGAGAGGGCCTTGCAGAAGGCTTATAGAAAAGGGGGAATCACTGCTACAGCCCTGAATCAGGTTCGGTTAGAACATGTTTTAAAGTCTGCCAGATTCTCTAGTGTAACGCTGCTGAAACTCAAGTTGCATGATCGGCGGGCTATCTCGCCTGAATATTGTCAATTGATGAGGGAACCTCGGGAAGTGGAGAATGATGAAGAGGGGTGGGAACCCTGTGTAGGGGCAGTGAACCCTAGTGGGACCCCTGAGTCTAATACCCCTGAGGAGACTGGCTCACCTGGAGGGTCCAAGGGGTCCCCAGATTTTCCAGGTACTGTGGGGATGTGGGTTGTTTCCTCTGACCCTTACATGGAGGGTGAGTTGAGGGCTGAGATCAGGAATTTACGGGAAGTGGTGAGGGACTTAAAGCAGTCTACTGTGTACTCCTATCAGTCCGGGCCCCTGAGTCATGTAGAGCCCCGAACCCTAGCCCTAGAGAGCTTCCTCCTCCCTCAGGGCCCCCCTCAGAATAGTGATCCCCGGGACCCTAAGTTTTGTTATCATTGTGGGGAAGATGGGCATTTCCAGCCTGACTGCCAGAGGCTGGAGAATTTAAGGAAAGTTAACAGCAGACTGATCGTTCGACTCCACCAGACCCAGTCTGGGGCCCCCAAGAAAAGTTTTGTGACTCAGGCCCATGCCCGCCGGGCTACCAATGTTGCTACCCCCAACTGGTCTGATGTGGTCGGGCCGTCTATGGAGACCCGGGTGTGGGTAAATGGAATTCCCACTCGAGCTGTACTGGACAGTGGCTCCCAGGTGACTATCATGTTTCAGGACTGGTACCAAGCGCACTTATCTGAAGTGCCCCTGTAGCCTCTAACTGGTCTACATATATGGGGGTTGAGCGACAAGGCTTATCCGTATTTGGGGTACATCCGTGTCTGGTTATCTTTTCCTGCAACTGTGAATGAAGTAGATGAGCAAGTGGAAACCTTAGTTTTAGTTTGCCCACCCACTGGACTGTACGATGGGGTGCCCTTGTTAATTGAGACAAATGCACACGTTTGGACGACTGGCCCAGTTGTGCTCAGAGAAGTGAGCATTCTAGACTGGGCGAGCTTTGAACGTATCTGCTGTATTTCAAAAGGTCAGGGCCACTCAGAAGATGGGTAGTTTGGAGGAACCCAAAGGCCCTGTGGGGATGGTATGGAAAAAGGATCCGGCCCCCATGGTACTTGCCCCAAATGCCCAATGTGTTTTACATGGAGAGGTACGACTAAAGACCGATGTCAAGAATAAGTTGTTGATGCTGGATGCACCTGTGGAAGGAGGATTACCTGAGGGGTTGTTACTCAAACCCAGCATTCTGCCAGCTAGGGCCCATGCTTATGTTAAGAGGGTGATGGTTCAAGTGCACAATGTGTCTGATAAAGAGATTCGAATAAGAAGAGGGTGCACCCTGGCTAGCGTTCATTGTGCAGATACTGCTGTATTACCAAAAAGAAAGAGTTCTTGGACGGGTGATAGAGTTGCTCCTGATCTGTTTGACTTTGCCGACTCTCCGCTGCCTACTGAGTGGAAGCGAAGGGTCAGTGAGAGGCTTGCCAAGAGGAACCAGTTTTTTTCCTGAAGGAGTGGGATGTAGGATGTGTATGAGGGCTGAGCATCACATTTGATTGCACGACTTAAAGACCTTCCGAGAGATCACGACGCCTGGCTCCCGCTGACATAGATGATGTACGCAGCATCTGCAAGAAATGTTGGCTGCTGGTGTAATTCAAGAGTCTAGAGCCCCTATGCCTCCCCCATTGTAGTAGTAAGGAAAAAGAATGGGGCAGTTCGAATGTGTGTAGACTATCGCACTTTGAATAGACGGGCCATTCCGGATCAATATACTGTGTCACGCATACAAGACGCCTTGGATTGTTTGAATGGTAGTAAGTGGTTCTCTGTGTTGGATCTTCGAAGCGGATACTGTCAGATCCTGATGGCCCCAGACGATCGGGAGAAGACTGCTTTCATTTGCCCTTTAGGTTTCTATGAGTTTGTTCGGATGCCTCAAGGAATTTCGGGTGCCCCTGCCACTTTCCAGCGCTTGATGGAACGAGCTGTGGGGGACATGAACCTACTCGAGTGTTTGATCTATTTAGATGACATTATAGTGTTTGGCCGATCATTGGAAGAACATGAGCAACGATTATTCAAAGTCCTGGATCGGTTGGAGGATTTCGGCCTTAAGTTGTCTATCAACAAGTGTCAATTCTTCCAGACTTCCGTGAAATACGTGGGCCACATAGTGTCCACTGAAGGCATAGAGACTGACCCTAGCAAGGTGGAGGCATTGACCACTTGGCCTCAACCCAGAAATTTAAAAGAGCTGCAACAATTCCTGGGGTTTTGTGGCTACTATAGGCGGTTTGTCAGGAGACTATTCACGAGTGATTCGCTTCCTCCTTAATCTCACTCAGGTATCCGCCTACTCACAAAAGTATAAGAAGAGGTGTACACTGACATAGAAAAAAGTATTTTCGCCAAACGATATGTTGGGGATCTGGTGGACTGCTGAGTGTGAGGACGCTTATGACATCATATATCAACTCACCCACGCACTCATGCTGGCCTTTGGCGACCCAGCCAAGCTCTTACACTCTTCATACTGATGCCAGTCTGCAAGGATTGGGGGCTGTATTGTACCAGGAGCACTCGAATGGGCTGAGACCTGTAGCGCTGTTAATAGAAGTCTGACGCCGTCAGAGAAGAATTACCCCGTGCACAAATTAGAGTTTTTGGCTTTGAAGTGGGCCATTGTTGATCAGTTCCACAACTATTTGTATGGTGCCAAGATATTAGTAAAGACTGATAACAGCCCTCTGACCTATGTACAAACCTCCGCCAAATTGGATGCTACTAGGCATAGGTGGCTTTCTGCCTTGGCCACCTATGATTACGCTGTAGAATACCGGGTGGGCCTAAACCATAGATGCGGATGCTCTCTCGGAGGCCTGCGTCCCAGACTGAATGGGTCCGGTTGTCTGAGCCTGGACATAAGAGCCCTGTGCCAGAAATTTGATAAAGAAGAACAGGTGTCTCCTGACACGGTGGACTGTGTGGTAGATTGTTTGGGGCCGCCGGAAAACTGTATACCTGCTGCCTATTGCCATTACTCTGCATTGGACACCAGCTCCCTGCCGCATCTCAACAATGATGACCTCCAACAGGCTCAATCCTGTGATCCCATGATAAGAACAGCCATAGAGGTTTTGCGGGCTGGAAGGGATGTATCCAAACTTCGTTCCACTGACTTGCGGACTACCTTGTTGTATAAAGAAGGGCCCAAATTAAAGCTGATCAACCAACTACTATATAGAGAGACTGTGAGTAAGGAGGGCCAGGTACAACGACAACAACTGGTGCTGCCCTCAGCTTTCAGAGAATTAGTTCTAAGGTCACTGCATAATCAGATGGGCACCTGGGCATAGATCGAACATTTGACTTAGTACAGGCTCGATTCTATTGGCCGAAGATGAGTGCGGACGTGGAACAGTATGTCAAAACCTGTGGTCATTGTTTGCAAAGGAAAGCCTTACCCCAGAGAGCTGCTCCACTGGTCAACATTACTACTAATGCTCCTATGGAACTGGTCTGTATTGATTTCCTGAGTTTAGAGCCTGATCTGAAAAGTGTTAGCAACATATTGGTGGTCACTGATCATTTTACCCGGTATGCGCAGGCTTTCCTGACCAAGGATCAGAAAGCAACTACAGTGGCTAAGATACTTGTTGAGAATTTTTTCGTCCACTATGGGGCTCCGCAGCGGATTCATTCCGATCAGGAAGGGACTTTCAGAGTCGCTTGATTAAAGAGATGCTATCTTTGTGGGGGGTACGAAAATCACGAACCACCCCCTATCATCCGCAGGGAGACCCTCAGCCTGAAAGGTTTAATCGTACATTGCTTGACATGCCGGGCACCTTACAATCAAAAGATAAATCGAGATGGAGCCAACAGATCAGCACTTTAGTTTATGCTTACAATGGTACTAAAAGTGATGCCACAGGGTTTTCCCCTTATCGACTGATGTTTGGAAGAGAGGCTAGATTGCCAGTGGATATGTGTTTTGAGGTTTCCCCTGATGGGATGCGAGCAGAAAACCATCTACAGTATGTACAGAAATTAAAGGCCCAATTAAATCATGCCTACCACCTGGCCCATACCATGGCTGCTAAACGAAATCTGGCTAACAAGGAGAGATGTGACAAAAAAGTGAAAACAGTAGAGTTGAGAGAAGGGGATAGAGTGTTGTTGAGAAATCTGGGACTGCATGACAGACATAAAATTGCCGACAGATGGCATCACCTCCCTCATATTGTTGTGGGACAGCTGGCAGACCTACCTGTGTATAAAGTGCGGCCTGAAAACAATTAGAAAGATGTGAAAACCATACACAGAAATCATCTGCTGCCAATTGGGCAGATCTTGATTGAAGCTGACCCTTCCTCTACCTCTCCTTCCAGGCCCGTGACCAGATCTGTTACTAAAAGAGGAACCAAGCCCGTGGAGTCTTCAACAAGTCCACCAAGGGAGCCTTGCCCAACCCCCCCTGCAGAAGGAGATGATCAACACTCAGTGTCAGAAGACAGCGACGATGATGTTGAATACTATCCCTCTTATGAACTAAGTCAATTGTTTCGGGGCAATCCCCTTATTAACTCAGGAATTGAAGCTGGCCCATCTGTGTTGATTGAGCCCTCTATTTTGTCCCCAGAGGAAATGCCTCCAGAAGATGAATGGGGTAGTAGACCAACTCAAGGGGCTGAGTCCTTAGGCTTGGCTGAACTGTCTAGCCTGGCTGAATTATCTGACTTTTCAGAAGGGAGTGAGATGGGGGAACAAGCCAGGGATATGTCCGAATCGGACGAATATTTGGAATGCCCTGATGGTTCCCCTTCAGTACCTAAACCGCCCCCAGGTGAGACCAATGGGGTGGGTTCAGGGATAGAAGGTCAAGCCACTAATAGTATTATGAGCACTGAACCTGTTCCTCTTGAGGAGATTCCCATTGCTAATGTCACTGATGCTGAAGTGGAGTCAGGGCCTGGTTTAGGATCCCCCGAGACCCCTAGATGATCCGGCTGACCAATATGGCCAGTAATAAAGTTGAGCTATGAATCGCTGGGTCAGCCAGTGGATCTGCCTTTAAATGTGGTCCACAAAGGGGTATATGTGTCCCCACGCTCCCTGCCTAAGTTAGCCTTGGGGGATAACTCCAGATTGTTAGTATTATCCTTTGAGTGTAGTGCTTCTGCTCAGGGTGCTGCACCAGTGACTAGAAAAGAGGGGCTTCCCCAGTCCCGGTGCCATAAGCAGGAATTAGTAACTTGATTTGAAAACAAAGGGGAAACCAGAGTTATGTGTACAATGTGTATGAATCATAATATATTGTTAATGTAATATTTCTGTATGTGATTTAAAATGTGATGTAGTGTTAAATGAAATGTTCGCCCAAATTGCCTCAAGGGTAGTGGCTTGATGCGGACGCCAAGCTTTTCCAGGCCAGGGAGGGTGTAACCCCCTTGCAAATGGGGGTTCCTAATGTGCCTTATGCCTGCTTGATGATCGGCATGAAGCCGCCTAAATAGGGACCTGGTGAGTGCTCTTTTAGGGCCTCTGTATTCTGTCCCTTTAAGGGCTGCCTGTTGCAGTCAGAGTTAGTTGAAATGGGAGGGGGTTTGAGTGTTGCTATGCTCAACTCCCGCCCAGGCTGCAGAATAATTGCTCCATTTCTGCCATTGCTAATTGCACAGAGGGAGCTTCATTAGAAGATGTGCTTGTCTGCTGACTATCTATTAGAGTAGTAATGATATTGTAGTTGTTCTAACCTGTTTTTGGTTGCAGCAAGGACTGTTTGATTGCCTCCTCCATTTTGTCCCAGAACTGCTGAAGTGGGCCAATCAGTACCTCGGGACCTTGCAGAGCTGACTGACCAATAGAGGAGCTGCTTGTAATTGAGAAAGGTATTATGGGCTATGGTGCTTTTTATGCACCACTGAGAACCGGAGGAAGTGACTGGCATGTGCAGCCAGCCAACGACAGTGGGTAGCGCCCCGAACTGAGAGGAGAGTCCCTTGCTGTTGGAGGTTAGATGCATTGTGGCCAGTGAGGAGTGAGGAGCTTCTGTGCTTCTGCACTGGGAAGTGTTCACGCGGGAAGCGCGTGGAGGCCTAGGTGGACGTTTTTCTCTGCAAACGAGTTCTCTTTGAAATCCGCCGCCGGGCGGTCAGAGGAGGCTGTGTTCTGTGCAGCTACCCACTAGGCTCGACCTGTAGGAGGACTGGAGAAGATTGCTGAATTGCGCTCGGTCCGAAGGAAAGTGGAAGCTGCCATTGCTGTATCTCAGTGGCTGTGAGTTTGTGGGAGCATTGGAAGCAGCTGCCTGGTGTGGTACCCCTCTGTTGCTGTTTACCGTATAAATGTGTGAGAAAACTGGTGAAAGTCAGGCTCCATCCTAGTAGCGGTGAAGGAATCGTTATTTGCTGGTGTTGTGAGTACTAATTCAGGATAGCTCCCCGTAGCGTGTCTACGCAGTGGTTTCAGTGCACTATTGTATTGCTGATTGCCCAACTACATTTTCCCCCTACTTTGACCTGCTCAGGACTGTTATGTTTGTCTGTGCTAAGGGCCTCAACCAGCTGCCACGTGTGGACTAGCCGTTAGGGCCTGGGTACCCCGGGACAATAAACTGTAGGGTTAGGCCTGTGCACAGAGCCTTAGGTAGATAAGTATAGTGATAAGCTAATCAACTTGATTCCCCCTGTCCTTGTTGTTTTCCCCCTGAATAAATCAGATTGCTTTTTGCACAGCTACATCCTGGCTATTGTGTACATTAATGGTGAACTGCTGCCTGGTGATTGCAACATAACTGTACCTTACTTTACAGGGGTTCCCCGAAGGGAGCTGGAATATATTTTCCGTGGGGTAAGTGTACTGGTTAACAGAATTTTTGGTACCCAGTGTGAGTCACTAGTGGGACGAAAGGGGGGTTGCAGTAGCTCAGAGGGCTGTAACCGTGATAGTCTTAACTGTGCTAACCCCGACCTCTGGGTAGAGGCACCCATCAATGGATCTGGGCCCCTCAACCTGCCGCTGTGGGGGCAGACAGGGGTAGTAGCCCTAAGGCTAGCACTCCCTGGGGGTTACACTTTTCTGCCCAGGCATGATTAAGGACACGGGTGATACAGATATAGTTCTGTCTAAATTGGATTTTTCTTTTCCTGTCATAGCATAAACACCTTTTCCCCCTAAGGATCTGGGGAGATTTGCATCCCATCCAGAGCCTTCTAAGTTTTTAACCCATCCTGCTGCCTCTAGGGCTTTAGCAGCCCACCTATCTAGTGCTGATGAGGGTCCAACAACCTGCTCATTCTGACCACTTAACACAGGGTCAGAAGTCCTTACCCACTTTTTTTACTTATTTGGTGCCCTTTTTCACCTTTTCCTATACTGTCCTTAGCAGCCAATTTCCTCCCAATTCCCCCTGTAGAGACCTCTATATTAAATATAATCTGTTTTTTCTGTAATACGTGCAGTTCTCTCACATTCTCTACATCCAGAATAGCACTTTCCTTTATCTGTTCATCCACTTTTTCCAATAAAGTTTTCTCCTGAACAGAACATTCCAGTTGTACAAGATTTGTACCTTGGCTCCCATCTGATTCATCTGCCACCGTAGCATTAGTTACGTGCATCCTTGGAGAGCTTTCTTGATCCACATTTGCATCATATATGGCCTTGCTGCCTTCCTCTGTCTCCTCTTCTGGTATCATCACACCGTCTCCTTTCCTCTGATCATCCGGCTCTTTTGCCACCGTCAGTTTTTCCTGCAGCTGCAGCACTTTCTCCAGCTGATTCCTTCATTCAAGGAAATGACGCTCTTCATCCTTCATTAACTTGCAGATGTTATCCGCCGACTGGATACTCACTGCAGCCACATCGTGAAGCCCTATTTCCATTCCTTCTGCCAGGTTAGTATCATGCTGTTGTTCGATAGCTTCCACCACCATCACAAAAGTTTTCCCCATTCTTTGTTCCACATCCATCACGGTCTCTAATGAGAAGGGGGCTGAGGAGGAGACTTGCTTCTCAGCCTCCTGGTTGTCCTCCTGCACGATCTCAGGAAGGCTGGCCATCCCAGCACCAGTCACCTCACCTACCACAGAGTAGGGGAACTTCCCCGGTGTCCTGGCCAACTTTCCCTCATTCACTAAAAATACCACCAACAGGTTAATCTGGTTTAATTTCAGTTGGTTACCATCTATATCTCTCCCCCCGGGTCACCCCTGAAAAAGGGACTTCTAGTCTCAGTGGGCCTTCCCAGTCAACAAAATTCAATAAATATTCCTCCCCCCCCACCACACACACATTTTATTTTCTTTTGTTTAATAGTGTTTCTAGTCCTACTAAGAGGTAGAGCCCCACTGGGACAAAGTCAAACACTGTGAGTTATCTAAAGTGTCATTTTAGGGTTCAAATTACACCCAAAAGGCAACTGTGTGTCATAATGGATCCCAAAAGAGCTGAAGCCCTGTGTCCTACCTGTACATAAAAAGAAAAGTGTACATCACTGTTTTGCACAGAGAGGGTGCCTCAAATCTTCACTCCCCACTAGGATGATGGGTGATTCTTCCATTGGGCGATCTTGAGTAGTGGGTCTAATTCTTCTTCTGCTGTGTCTTCTTCTTTGGAGGGCTTGGTCATCTGATTAGACTTTGCAAAGTCTTCAGGATCCAGGATTCCCCTTTACTTGTGAGGCTTGAGTGCATTGAAACAGTTGCAAACAGGTAACTCAAACATTTCAGCAACAGGCTGTAACCAATGGTGGGTGACTAGTCTTCAACCCCTTGTGGGGTATGTCCTGCCCCATGGAGTCAGACTTCATCTGGAGAGTTGTAAAAATAATACTTAGGGTCCACCTTAGTGCAGGGAGCACCTCAGCAGTCCACAACTTCAACCCAGTGGTGGGCCACAATGTCCTCCAGGGATTTCACAAGGCATGTGTCTTGAAGAGTGTAGGGCTTAGATTGGCCCCTTCTCTTGTTCTTGCTCCCCCTGCTCTTGTGCTAGTGCCAGTCATGTGCCAAGAAGTTCTTAAGTTACTAAAGATTATTTTCTGCTCACGGCAGTGCAGGTCCTGATGGTATTGATCCTAGGATTCTTAGGCAGTTTGCTTCTCATCTTGCTGCAACACTAACCAGGATTTTCTATGTCTTAATCTGCTCAGCCTGTGTCCCCTCGGTCTGGAAAACTGCCAGAACTATACAGTGTTTAAGAAAGGTGATGTCAAAATCTTGTTGAACTGCCTTCCCATTTCACTGCTGCCCATGCTCAGTACATTGCTAGAAAAAGTTGTTCATCAACAGGTCTACTTTAACCTTCATTCCCCAATACAACATGGCTTTAGGGCTGAGCATGGCACAACTTCTGCTCTTACCCAGTCTACCAGCAAAGTAAAATGCATGGACAAGGGCTTACTTACTGGAGCCGTGTTCATCGACCTCTCCAAAGCGTTTGATGTGGTACATCATCCCCTACTGCTGGTTAAGCTGCCTAAGGAATGCACTAGCAAATGGACAGGAAGGAAGGGTGGAAGAACAATGGGAAATAATCAAAACTGCCATCACTGTGGCAACAAGCCTTTGTGTGAAGCAAATAAATAAAACCAAATGATGCAAAAAAACACTATGGTTCTCAAAGGAGGTGGCAGGGCAGGTTAGGGAGAAAAAGATAGCATTCAGGAAGTACAAGGAATTACAGAAGGAGCAGGACAGAGAACTGTATCAGTTAAAGAAGAAGGAAGCAGGGAAGGCAGTCAGAACAGCAAAGCCCAAACCATGGAAAGGATAGCCAACTCAGTTAAGAAGGGGATAAAACCTTTTATAGGTACATCAGGGAGCGAAGGAAGATGAAGGGAGGGATAGTGAGGTGTAATAAAGGGGAAGGGGTGGGCAGAGGGTGACTGTGAAAAGGCAGAGATACTAAACAAATATTTTTGCTCAGTAGTCACAAGAGAAGAAGGGAAGGTACCTAAACCAAACAACAGAAACACTCTGGATAGGGGTTGATACCAGCCTATTCACAGAAGAAAGAGTTCTGAAAGAACTCTTAAAACTGAAGGTGGACAAAGCAATGGGGCCTGATGGGATTCATCCCAGAATTCTAAAAGAACTAAGGGTAGAACTAGTGACACCACTGACTACCCTCTTTAACAAATCATGGGAGGATGGGGTGGTACCTGAGGACTGGAGGAGGGCAGATGTGATTCTGCTTCATAAAAGGGAAGCAGGGCAGATGCAGGAAACTACAGGCCTGTTAGTTTGACCTCAGTGATAGGGAAATTGATGGAATCACTTCTGAAAAAGAGAATTGTTGAGTACCGAGAGACCAGAGGGGCACAGGACTCAAGGCAGTATGGATTCATAGCGGGTAGGTCATGTCAGACAAATCTAATAAATTTATTTGACTGGGTGACCAAAGTAGTAGATCAGGGAGGGGCTGTGGACATGGCCTACCTAGATTTTAACAAGGCATTTGACACACAGTCCCACACAAAAGATTAATATACAAGTTAGCCAGCCTGGGAGTGGGTCCCAAGATGGTAGCCGGGTTAAAAAATTGTCTGGAGAACAGGGCACAGAGGGTATTAGTAAACGGAGTCCACTGTGAAGAAAGGGGGTTACTAGTGGGGTACCGAAGGGTTCAGTTCTAGGACCGGTCCTCTTCAATGTCTTTATAAGTGACATTGCAGAAGGACTGGAATGAAAAGTATGTCTCTTTGCAGATGACACAGATCTGCAACAGGGTTGATACACAAGGTGGGGTGGAAAGGATGAGAAGGGACTTGGCAAGGTTAGAGGAATGGTCAAATGTATGGCAGCTTAGATTCATTGCTAAGAAGTGCAAAGTAATGCACTTGGGAAACAAAATTCGAGGGGAAGAGTACACTATGGGGGTGAGATACTAACAACAGAAATGGAAAGGGATCTGGGGGTAGTCATATCAGATGACCTAAAGGTGGGCAAGCAATGTAAGAGGGAAGTAAGGAGGGCTGGGGGGTACTGGGATGTATAAGAAGAGGCATCACCAGTAGAAAATAGTAAGCTGTTATCCCTCTGTACAGACAGCTGATGAGACCCCATCTGGAGTACTGTGTGCAGTTTTGGAGACCCCATCTCTGCAAGCACAAAGTCAGAATGGAGGCAGTCCAGAGGAGAACAACTAAAATGGTGCAGGGTCTGCACCAGAAGACATATGAAGAGAAACTTAAGGAGCTTAATGTGTATATCCTCGAGGAATGGAGGGACGGGGGAACATGATAAAAACTTTCAAGTACCTTAAGGGAATCAATAAGTCCAAGAGGGTTGCATCTTTCAGAAAAAGAGATATATAGGAACAAGGGGGCACAATTTGATTATAGAAGGGGAACGGCTCAGAGATAATGTGAGGAAGTATTTTTTTCATGGAAAGGGTTGTGGATGCATGGAACGGCCTTCCTGAGGAGGTTGTGGAGTCAAAAACAGTGTGGGAATTCAAGAATGCATGGGACTGACATAAGGCAATTCTAGGGGTTGGGGGTAGGAGGAAGTAGGCTGTTGGTTAACTAGGATCTGTAGCTTATCCATTCGGTAGGGAAATGGGTAGACTGGGTGGGCCAAGCGGTCCTTATCTGCCATCAAATTCTATGTTTCTATGTTAATCACTCGGTGCTTCTGACTCTACCCTATCCTGGTTTAGCAGCTACCTAGATAATCATTCTCAAGCTGTCTCCATCTGTAAGGCTCTTCTCTCCCTTGCCCCTATCACCTGTGGAGTTCCACAGGGTTCTATTCTTGGTCCTGTTCTCTTTTTCCTCTTCATTAATGACATCCCTGACCCTTCTCCATACTGCAGTACTATTATGTATGCAGATGACTGTGACAGGGTAGAATAGGACCCTGTCCCATTTGTTATGGAGAAAGTATGTAAATGCAAGGATCTGTATTCGTTCATTTTCTCTCTTCTCTGTCTGGTTGGGCAACCAAATTTTCCTGTGAGACTTCAAATTTGATCAGTCCGAACAGTTTCACAGTTATTTGCCTCTCACTGTCTCTGTTTTCTTGTGCTGTATGTTTTTCTCCCTTGCAGATCTATATCAGCTAATATAAAAATATGTGCAAATTGCTGTATGGAAATAAAACTGATATTGGGATCCCTTGTGTTTAGAAAATATTTAGTATTACTGTTGAAATGTATATTAATTGTATTTTAACATAACTGTAAAAAGCTACAGGTTACTTGAGTGCAAATGTTGAGCCTTTTGCAAAAGGGGCTTCAAGAAGCAGTGTTCTAGCAGCTCCTGAAACTTACAAGGATAGGAAGTTTGCTAAGGATGGGAGTTGAAAAAGACTTATAAAACAGCAGAGCTGCAATTGCTATGAGGGGATTGCAAGAAAAAGGGACTCAGATGGAAGGAAGATTTTATTTTATTTTGCCTCTGTACATAGTTATTATGAACAAGTTTATATATTTTATGTTACTGTAAATGTTTTTGGTGAAATCTACAACCGCTCCTCATTTCCCTATGCTTCCTGACCTGTGCCTTGATGACAGTGACCTAGTACTTTACGCTGCATCCAAGTCTGTTGTTGACCTTAACCAACAACTATCACCAGCCTTTCAGATCCTCCAATCCTGGTCTTCCTCCAGCTATCAAATCCTAAATATAACTAAGACCCATGCCATGCTCTTTGGATCCTCTAGAAAGGTGCCTTCTGAGTCCCCTAAGCTTTTGGTCCGCTGCTGTGTTGGGTCTCTCATCTCTAACACTTTATCTGTCAAATATCTTAGGGTTATGCTTGACCGGATACTGGATTTTGCTGCACACGTCAATGAGATATGTCGCCAGGATCTCTATTGTGAGAAGTGTTTTATCACCACAACTGCTGTATGCCCTCCCAGCACTCTCTCATGCCAATGTGGGGGTTCTTTGCAAGTGGGACACTACATATGAGAATATCTGCAGATTCGCCTTTTTGGCTCCTTGCCTAACCCTTCACTGCCTACTCTACTCTACTCTGCCTTATACTGGTTGTCTCCCGGTGCCCTCCGTTCTTGTGCTGTGGGTTGTTTTGTTGCTTCGTAGAGAAAAGGAGGGAGAGAGGTGATATGATAGAAACATTCAGACACCTTAAGGGCATTAACAAGGTGAAAGAGTCTAACATGTTTCAATATAAGAAACATAGCAGGACAAGAGGACACAGCATGAGATTAGAGGGAGGTTGATTAAGGGGTAATGTGAGGAAGTTCTTTTTCACAGAAAGGGTGGTGGATGCATGGAATGGCATAGGAAGTGGTGGAAATGAATACAGTGCAGGGCTTCAAACAGGCATGGGATAGGCATAAGGGAGCAATACAGATGAGTATGAATAGATAGGCCATTGACAGAGCAAAGGCAGCTGGCACATTCTTAAGGTAGAAAAAGAAATGGGCAGACTGGATGGGCCTTGTGATCCTTATCTGCCATCAATGTCTATGTTTCTATGTTCCTTTAACCAGAACTCCTCGTCCCTCCACTTTGGGTGACATGCTTACCCCGGTCTCTCACTCTCGCTCCCTCATGTCCTCTACCTCCCCCTTGCTCTCAGTTTAGCCCTGCTCCACTAAAATGGGTGAGTAAGCTTTTTCCTATTTTGCCCTTAGGTTTTGGAATTCTCTTCCCCTTCATGTTAAGAACTCTGCATCTCACCATACATTTAAGCATGCACTTTTTTCCCACCTTAAAGGAAAACTCCATGTTAAAATCAGAAGACGATATGTAGTATTCTTTTTCTGTGTTATAACCTCTTCCCAGTGTTTTTTATTTCCTCTGGCTGAGACAGTTGTTTTTTCTAACTTTTCCTGGCTTTTTTATTGCCCCTGGAGGTTGCCATTCTGGTTTCTTTTATGGCCTCTTGTTCCAGACAGTCTTCTCAGAGTGTCCTTTGATGTGATGTCTAATTGCCCCTGCAGGAGGCCAGTGTCTTGTTACAGGGTCTGTCACAGCTCAGCCACAGAGAGAATACTTCTTCCAGAGATAACACACTGCTAGATTTTGGGTGAGTGTAATCATTATTATTGTTTGATATTGGTACTTTGTCCTGCTATGTTCTTGCTGTGTGTGTGTGTGTGTGTGTGTGTGTTTTAATCATGTCACTGTTTACAGTGATTGTGTCTGAACTCATCTGGCTATTCCTCTCAGTCCCTTTCAGTTTTTGCACCAGTACTAAGTAGCAAAAATTGAACATTACCTTATAGGTTGCAACATAGCAGGACAAGGTACTAATATCAAAAAATAATAATGATTACACTCACCCCAAATCTAGCAGTGTATCTTTTATTCTCTCAGTGGCTGAGCTGTGACAGACCCTGTAACAAGACACTGGCCTCCTGCTGGGGCGATTGGACATCACACCAAAGGGCACTCTGGGAAGACTGTCTGGGATAAGAGGCCATAAAAGAAACCAGAATGGCAACCTCCAGGGGCAGTAAAACAGCCAGGGAAAGTTAGAAAAACAACTCTCACAGCCAGAGGAAAAACCAAGCATTTGTCAATGCCAAATGTTTGCTTGCTGGCATTGGCATTGGTAGTGTAGGAGTTAGAGAGATACATAATAGGAATGGCAGTGAAGTATTGAACTGAAGCCAACCCCACCACCACCCTGCAGAGATGGATAGACATTAGGGTGTGCCTTTGGGTCATCAGGCATAACGATCACGCCATTTCACCACACCCTACCCTGCAGACACCGACAAATGTCATGGTGTGCCTTGGGGTCTTTGGCCCTTATGCTCATCCCATTCCATAAGGACATACGGTGAGATGGGTACAGTATAGGAGAATGGGGTGAACTTTAGGGCCAAGGATTCCAAGGCACACCTTGATGCCTGTCACTGGCTGCAGGGTGTGGGCGGGGGTGGAATGGCATGAGCATTACAGGTGACAATCCCAAGTCACAGCCCTGATGCTTGTCAGTCTCTACAGGGTGGGGCATTACGGCCGGAAACCCTAACGCCCCAGGCGTTCGTTGATATTTTCACTTCAAATTTTCAATATGGCTTTTTTTGTGACCCCCACCTCATGAACAGTGGCAATATCAGTTTGTTAGCCAAAAGCTGATTTTGTACAGTGACTACGCTATTTGGCACCATAGGTGTGAAAACACATTTCGAACAGGATGTGAAAAATGACAGCTGTACTGTTCATGAGGAGGTGTAAAAAATGGCAATGTTGAAAATCTAGAATGAAAGTATAAAAAAACTGGTAAAGTCACGAGCATGTGTAGAAACTGCTCAATGCACACCCGTAATGTAATTAGTTTGGGGACTGTTTACAGCAGATTGTCAACACTGGCATTTTGGTACCTCCGCTCATGAACAGTGTCAGTGTGATTTTCTTAATCTGTTCTGAACACTGATATCCCACAGCGACCATGCTTTTCTGTGCTGGAAGTGCGAAAACACATTTCAGCCAGGGTGTGAAAAATGACAGCTGTACTATTCATAAGGAGGTGTGGAAAAATGCCAGTGTAGAAAATCTGGACTGAAAATATTACAAATTCGAGAACTTATGAGGGTGCGTGGAAACTGCGCAGTGTACGCTTGTAACACAGTCATGTTATGGATGTTTGTCACCAAGTTTTCAACATAGCCATTTTAAGACCTCTGCTCAAGAACAGTGTTACTGTGATTTTCTTAATTTGTTCCGAACATTGATTTCACACACTGACCATGCCATTGTGTGCTACATGCGCGAAAACACATTTTGGGCAAGATTTGAAAAATGACAGCTGTAATGTTCATAAGGAAGTGTGGTAAAATGGCAATGTTGAAAATCTGGAGTGAAAATATTAAAAATTCTCAAAGTTACGAGCGTGCATAGGAACTGCACAACGCACGCTCATAAAACAGTCATTGTTGGGACTTTTTTAACCAAATTTTCAACGTAGGGTTTTGGGGGGCCTAGCTCATGAGCTGTGACACTGTCATTTTGTTACTCAGTCCCGAAAGGTGGTTCCACGCAGTGACCGCAGAATCACCTTTCAGGACCGAATAACAAAATGACAATGACTGAGTTCATGAGGTGGGGCCCCAATAACCCTATGTTGAAATTTTGGTGAAGAAATTCCCCAAAATGGCTGAGATATGCACCAAAGTTTAAAAAAACATTTATGCCATTATAAAGCTTACTGGCATTTCTTCAATTCACGGTTGGCTTTGAAGAGTGCAGACGTGTTGCCAGTCCACTGAAGATGGTCACACTGAGTTCGGAGGTAAGTATGGGGTGGGGGTGGGGATGTGGGTGCTCAGAGGGTGGGCACTGGTTGGGAGAGGGGGCAAGACAGTCAACGAGGGACTTTTTTTTTTACAGTTTTTTTTTTAGAAGATGACGGGACTTTTGCTATGCTGGGGTGTTTTTTGGGGGGCATTGGAGCCAGTGGGGTATTGGGCACCCCTGCTAATATATTGATATTTGCCATGCTGGGGTGGGCTCAGCATGACAACTGGAAGTTGGGTTTTTTGTGGGGGCAGTGGAGCTGAAGGGGGGATTGGGCATCCCTCGTCACCATATCGCAGTTTTGTCACGCTGGGGTGGGCTCCTAGCGTGGCACCTGGAAGTCTGTGAGGGTAGTGGAGCCTAACGGTGGATTGGGCACCTGTCTGCCATTGCGGTACAAAAGGGAGGGATTACGAGCACGCCATGGCTCCCAGTGTGCTACGTACGTGTTCGTGGTAAACTGTCTATGAGCAGTTCAGATGCAGTGTTGATGTGTAGGCAGTTTGCATACTGCCATCGAAATTGCATACACTTTACCACCGTTGATTGTGGCGGTGTTTTCCTCAGAACTGTATGCCACTGCGTCTGAACGGCTGTCATAGGCAGCTCGGATATTCATTGGTGTGGTGCAGCCACGCCTGCAAAAGGGAGCAGGACATTGGAAGTAGGGGAGGCACACCTACGAAAACTTATGTAACCCCCAGGTGGTGCTATCCCAAGGGCTACTACCCCTGCCTGCATAAGTGCTAACAGGTTCCGGGGCCTAGGTCCAATGGCGGGTGCCTCCACCCAGAGGTTGGGGTTAAAACAGTCTGGTATGACTTGGTCACTGCCCTCTGGGACATTGCAACCCCCCTTTCTTCCCACTAGTGGCCCACACAATATAGCAGCAGTACCTTCACAGTATACACTTACCCCCAGGACTGGTTCTGTCAGCTTGGCTCTAGGGACCCCCTGTAAAGTAAGATGCAGTAATACAATAGCCATTGTACAGTATTTCAATACAAACATGCAGCTCAAGCAGTGTAACTCTGCTAAACAACCAAATCTGATTTATTTAGGGGACAGTAACAAGGACAGGGGGAAATCTGGTTAATTAATTCAATCACACTAATGTTCAGAACACTGTGCACAGGGCTGAAGTCCCTATGAGTCACTATCACTGGGTACCCAGGATGGAGTGGGGCTAGCCAGGATCGGTGCAGCTGGTTTGGTCCCTGAAGATGAAAATACCTGCACAATACCCAGTTTGTAATCCGGAGCCGGTAGGCTCAGTTCGTGTATCAAGGAAGAAAACTCAGTTGAAACCCTTGCAATTCAATTACTCAACTGGCAGGGAGCTGCCCTGATTTTTTACTCACAACCTTTGCTGGACACCTTCCACACAGCGAGGAACATGGGCCTGTGAGCAGGACACACCCCACACATTTATATGAAAAGAGAAGGTTACCATACCAAGCAGCTGCTTTCATATCCCGATCACACTTACTGCCAACCCAGGAATTCGTGATGCAGCTTCACTCTCCTGACAGACCAAGTGCGATGTAGCAGATTCTCCAGTCCTCTACAGGGTAAGCCTGGTTGCTGGCCACACAGCCTCTCCTGTTCCTCACACACAGCGGATTCATTCCGAATCACCACGGCAAACGAGCCACCTGACTTTTGGCCTCCACACGTGCTTCCCGCATGAAATTCTGCAGCGCAGAAACCTGGAGCTCCTTCCTCAGTCACGGTCACAACGGATCTGCCTTCTCGGCTACTGGGCAGGGAATAACCATTGGGCGCCACCCAACCTAGTTGGAGGGCTTCAGATGCCAGTCACTTACAACTTCCCCTATTGGTGCAAAAAGGCCCGCCACAGTCCAGAACTTCACTTCCCAGAATTACTGGCCATATCCCTCATTGGCAGTTGGCTCCCGAGAGAGAGAGTCCTAATCCTGGTTGGTTGCTCAATACTCCATTTTAAGCGCCCCTCCCTCCTGAATGGATCCAGTTAACAGTTCTGATCCAAAATGGAAGGGCAAAGCACACAAAGTCCCAGCTGCAAGAAAGGCAGGTTAGACAAATTACATTCCAACTAATATTCTAAAGGGTATGTGGCAAACAGTTACATTTCTGGAAAGTGCTCACTCTGCCCCCTTTAGCGACAGCAGAAACAGAGCAATTTGTCAGTGGCTCGAGCAGGGGAACACACAATCCCCCCCATGCAAACTAATTATGTCTGCAAGCAGACAGCTCTTAAAGAGACAGTACCAGAGGCTCTAAAAGCACTCACTGATAAACGACTTGAATGCCGAACACCATTCAGGCTAGGAACACTCAGCCAGCTCCTGGAAGACCTCTGGGAACCCCCATTTGCAGGGGGGTTACACTTGTATGGTGGCACTATGTTTCTTGCACATGCATGCAAGCAAACATAAAAACACTGGGAAGAGGTTATAACATAGAAAAAAGAATACTATGTATCTTTTTCTGATTTTAACTTGGAGTTTTCCTTTAATGCTCTTGGTAACTGTGACTGCACTTAACATTTGCGTGTCCCTCTACTTGTCCTCCAGCTTGCCTTCATGCCCATTTCTGTATTCCTAATGTGAATGTGTGTCTGCCTGTCTGTTATCACCCCTAGTTAGGCCACGTGACTTGTTTACCTGGCTATTATGCAATAATTGTATTACTGCTGTAACTTGTATTATTCTTGCTGTTATCCCTGTGTTGTATAATTCTGTGATGCTACTACTGTTTTATTTTTGTCCTGATAGTTATCTTTGCATTATGTACCTGATTGTTGTCACTGCTGTATTATTCAAACTGTACTCTCCCTGGTCATGCCTGAAAATAGGCAGTTTTTTTTGCCTAGTGCACTTACCCAGTTACCAAAAGCTAATAAATAAATAGATAACTAAATAAATGACTCTGCTGTTCTACTGGCTTCCTGCTGGCAGGCTGCATTGTTGGACTATGGTATGCCCTTTTTCTTCCAGATTTTATTGAAAGTGGCTCTACAAACCCATTATTTCCAGTTTCTTTCTATTTGATCCCATATGACGTTGGAGACATATGGATACTTGTAATCAGGGTAGTCCAGTTTCTTTCTCCTATGTACAGTCCTTTCATCCTGGCTCCATTCAGGTAGGGTGTGTTCCTGGGTATGGGGAGCTTGGCCTGGGGGCAACCAGATGTCCTAATAATATCTCTGTAAGGCTTCTGACATCAAGGCAGAACCCGAAATGGGGCTAAATTTAGAACTACCCTCTGTATTGTCCTCTGGCTTGGCAGTGGCCCCAAGAAGGAGTTTTTGCCATCTGACTGAGATAAGCCCTCTCCCTCAACTGGAGATCAGTGGGGAAGTCTTCCCCACTAGGCAGTGCTGATTGTAGTTCTATAGGACTCTCTCTTCCTCCCCCTGCAGGCTTTTGAATGGGGTAGTGGCTTTAATGGATCCATCTACTGGCTGAGGCAATGCTGGCATTCGTAGTGAAGGGTCTTCTTTTCCTGAGGGGTGGTATGAACGGTAATCTTGCTTCTAGCTTTACTGGACTGAGGGCTCTCAGACCGATTGAAGAAGGTCCACACATCAATGATTTCAATGGGGTATTCAGTTCCTGAAGGGGACACTCCTTGGACTTCTTCTTCTCCTTGCTCTTGCTGGTGGGCTTCTCCAAAGATTCTTACTGGGACTCTTTTGATTCGTCGGGCTTAGAAACACAGAGTTTGATGGCAGATAAGGACTGCAAGGCCCATTCAGTCAGCCTGTTTTCCTTACCTGTATCAGTGGCCGCTGACCTCACTTGGTCATCAGCTGTAGACTCTCTTTCCTACCTCTAGGGCTCCCATGTGCCTATCTCATGCATTTTTGAATCCCACCACTGTGTTCGCTCCCACCACCTACTGGGGTAGGCTGTTCCATGCATCCATCACTCTCTCTGTGAAGAACTTCCTCACATCCCCTCTTATCCTGCCTCCTCCACTCTCAGAACATGCCCTCTCATTCTTGTAGGTCTCCTAAACTGGAAGATGTCTCCCACTTGCATCTTGTTGACACCCTTAAGGTAAATGAAGGCTTCAATCATACCCCCCCCATTCTTGATTCTTCTCCAGAATATACATATTGAGGTATTTTAATTTATCCTCATATGCCTTCTGTTGCAAGCCCTGCAACATCTTAGTTGCCCTTCTCTGAACTACCTCCACCCTGTCTGTCTTTCCAGAGATGCAGCCTCCAGAACTGATCATAGTATTTCAGATGTGGTCTCACCAGTGTTCTGTACAGTGGCATCACCACTTCTCTTCTTCTGCCAGTGATACCCCTTTCTATGCACCCCCAGCATACCTCTAGCCCTCCCCACTACCTTTATACACTGCTTGGCCACCTTTAGGTACCCTGAGATGATTATTCCCAAGTGCCTTCCTTCCTTTGTGACTGTCAGTAACTCCACCTCCATCCTGTAACTTTCCTAAGGGTTTTGCACCCCAGCCACTATGGTTTTCTAAGGAAGTGGTGGGGAAGACTTAGGAAAATAAACAGGTATTCAGAAAGTGCAAAGAAACACAAATGGAGAAAGACAGGGAACTGTATCAGTCAAAACAGAAGGAAGTAGGGAAAGCAGTCAGGAGCGGAAAGTTGCAAACTCAAGAAAGCATGACACAATAGGTAAAAGAAGAAGACAAAGCCTTCTTCAGGTATATTAGGGACAGGAAAAAGACCAATGGAGGGATTGTGAGGCTAAATAAGGGGGACCTAGAAAAAGCAGAACTTCTGAACAGATACCTCTGCTCAGTATTTACAAAAGAAGGGGACCAAAATTAGATGGTAGAAACACACATGGAGGAGAGGTGGACACCAGTTCATTCACAGAGGAGACAGTTGTAAAGCAACTCTCAAAACTAAAAGTGGACAAGTCAGTGAGTCCAGATGGGATGCATCCCAGAATACTGAAATAACTTGGAGAGGTACTAGGTGCACCATTAACAGCCTTATTTAACAAATAAATAGAGGAGGGAGTGGTGCCAAATGGCTGGGGGAGGGCACTTGTAGTACTAATACACAAAAGTGGGAGCAAGGAGGAAGCTGGGAATTACAGGCCAGTCAGTTTGACCTCAGTGGTGGGGAAAATAATGGAGTCCATGCTAAAAGAAAGGATTGTTGCATATCTTGAGGCCAATGGGGCAGAAGACCCAAGGCAACATGGATTCACAGCTGGTAGATCTTGTCAGACAAATCTGATAGATGTCTTTGACTATGTAACCAGGGTGGTCGATCGGGGATGGGGTCCTGTGGACATGGCCTACCTAGATTTTAGCAAGACATTTGGCACTGTCCCACACAGGAGGCTAGTAAACAAGTTGGGCATTCTGGGAGTTGGCCCCAAGGTAGTGAATTGGATCAGAAATTGGCTGAGTAGCAGGGCACAGAGGGTGGTTGTTAACAGAGTTCAATCCCAGGACAGGAGGGTGACCAGCAAGGTGCCACAAGGCTCAATACTAGGGCCAGTCCTCTTCAGTGTCTTTATTAGCAACATTGTGGAAGGGCTGGTAGGGTTGGAAGGAAAGGGAAGCCTCTTTGCAGATGACACCAAAATCTGCACTAGGGTGTGCACTTCAGATGTGGTGGAAAGAATGAGAAGAGACTTAGGCGAGTTGTGGGAGCGGTAAAGAGTGTGGCGTCAATACAAAAATGTGAAAAGTCATGTATTTATTTATCTTTCCTATGTATAATTTTCTTGTGCTCATTATTGTCTGTGTTATGATTATAATATATTTCATTGTATTTATATTTGGAATTTATTGACATTTCCATACTATTTTATTTATTTAGTACATCTTGGATTACAAAGTACCTTTGAGTGCCAGATAGGTCATTTACAAAGGCTCCATGTCAATGGGAGGGGTTACAATCAGACAAAGGAAGTACAAACATACATAACTGATACCTCAAACACAACATAATCTTAAACAATGGTAGACTATAATGCTCAAATGAGAGGGGAAGAGGCCAGGAGGTAGGGAGCGTGAGGGAATATTAGAAGGTAAGGTAAGGGAAAGGAGAAGCGCTATATAGGGGATACATGATGGGCACGAGTGTGATATGGAAAATATATTCACTCCTATAGAGTGACTTCTGAATACTCATGAATGGCAAAGCCACGAGTGAAGTTTCAGAGGTTACTGTACAGGACTGAACATATTTCCCATATCACACAAGTGCCAATCATGTATCCAATATGTATACAATGGGGTCCTCATTGCACTTCTTTGCGCGGGTGTGATAAATGTCAGGTCTTATATTTATCACACCCTGGTGAAAATAACATAATTTATCACACTCATTTACCACTCACCCCCATTGCATATATCTGGATAGAGTAGGAATGTTTATGAACTATGGCACTGTAACTGTAACTCTCTACCCTTCAGCTTTTTTGTATTTTTCCTAATTGTATATACCTATCTTGTATGCTGTCCTACCCAGGACCTCCTTGAAAATGAGCTTGCTCAAAGGAATCTTTTCCTGGTAAAATAAACTTGAACTTGGGGCATAGGAATCCTGGAGAGGAATACAGGATGGGGAGGTGTACTTAAAACAACAAAACTGGAAAGAGACCAGGGGGTAATTATAATGGATGACCTGAAAGTAGGCAAGCAATGTGAGAAGGCGGTGAGGAGGGCTGGAGGGATGCTGGGGTGCATATGGA
This sequence comes from Neoceratodus forsteri, assembly GCA_016271365.2. NCBI lineage: Eukaryota > Metazoa > Chordata > Ceratodontiformes > Ceratodontidae > Neoceratodus > Neoceratodus forsteri. Next base: position 373,028,958 of record CM057457.1, on the reverse strand, counting down.
GAGGCATCACCAGTAGAAAACAGGAGGTGGTGATGTTACTGCACAGACAGTTGGTAAGGCCACATCTGGAATGCTGTGTTCAGTTCTGGTGACCACATCTCCGGAAGGACATAGACAGAAGGAAGCAATTCAGAGATGGGCAATGAAAATGATGAAAGGAATGCGCCAGAAAACATACGCGGAAAGACTGAAAGACCTCAAGATGTATACCCTGGAGGAAATAAGGGAGAGGGGGGGATATGATGGAGACGTTCAAGTACCTCAAGGGGATACACATGGTTCAGAAGGGAAGCATCTTCTAGAAAAAGAGAAGTGCAAGAACAAGGGGTCACAGTATGAGGCCGGGGGGGATCAGAGGTAACATGAGGAAGTATTTTTTCACAGAAAGGGTGGTGGATGCATGGAACAATCTCCCTGCAGAGGTCATAGTGGCAAAAACAATAGGTGAATTCAAGAATGCGTGGGATAGACAGAAGACAGCCATAGTGGTAGGAAAGAGATGGTAAGCTGCAGAATCATTTAGGATCTGGAGTTTATGCTGGTTGGGAATTGGGCAGACTAGGTGGGCCAGGCAGTCCTTATTTGCCATCAAATGCTATGTTTCTTATTTTGCACTTCTTCACGTTGAATCTTAGCTGCCATACCTGTGACCTTTTTTCCAGCTTCCCCAAGTCCCTCCTTATTTTCTCCAGTCCTCCTGGAGTGTCTACTCTATTGCAGATCTTGGCCCCAGGACAGATCCCTGAGGTACGTCACTGGCCACACCCATTCCTTGGAATGGATCCCATTTACCACCACTCTCTTCTCTCTCTCCTTCAACCAATTTCTGACACAATTCACCACCTTTTGGCCCACATCAAGCACCCCAGCTTGTTTACCACTATCTTGTGTGGAACGGTGTCAAAGGTCTTGCTGAAATTGAGGTAGGTGACATCCGCTGCTCCCCTCGATCCACCTTCTCAGTCAGCCAGTCAAAGAAATAAGATTTGTCTGACATGATCTCTCTGCTGTGAATCCACGCTGCCTTGGATCCTGTGCTCTGCTTGATTCCAAGTGTTCCACAGTCCTTTCCTTAAGTAGCACCTTCATAATCTTCCCCACTACTGAGGTGTGGCTGGCTGGCCTATAGCTGACTGCTTCATCCCTGCTTCTGCTTTTATGAAGGGGGACAACAAGCGCCCTCCTTCAGTCTTCTGGAACCACACCTGTATTAAGGAATTCATTAAATAGGTCTGCCAGTGGTGCTGCTAGCACCATCCGTAGGTCCTTTAAAATCCTAGGGAGTATGCTATCTGGCCCCATTGCTTTGTCCACCCTCAGTTTAGCAAGTTTCTCTAGGGCTCTCTCTTCTGTAAAAGGACAGGTGTTCTCCTCCCTCCCCCCTTTGATTCTGTTTGGAAGTTTTGGCCCCTCTCCCTCCCATTCGTCAGTGAATACCAAACTTCAGTAATGATGCAGTTTCCTGGTCCCCCTCTACACACTCCTCTTTCCCCTGTCTGAGCCTCACAATTCTGCCCCTGGCCTTTCTTTTTTCAATGATATATCTATAAAATGTCTTGTCTCCTACCCTTACCATCTGCATTATCCTTTCTTCAGTTTGTGCCGCTGTGCTCCTGACTGCCCTCCCTGCTTCTCTCTATTTAGGTACACCCCTCTGTCTTTTTCCTTCTGTGACTCCTTATACTCCTTATATACAGTATGATAAACTGTAAAGGTTTTGTATGGCGCCCAGAGCCTTCGGGATTGGGCGTCTTTTTAAATAAAGTTGACTTTGACTTTGACTTTGACTTTGACTTATACTGTATTTTCTGAAGGCCAGCGTTTTAGCCCTTACTTTCTCAGTCACATCCTTAGAGAACCATAGTGTCTTTTTTCTTCTTTTGACCTTGTCTCTCTGCCTAATGCACTGGTTTGTTACCTCCACAATGGCTCCTTTTAGCAGTGCCCACAGTACCTCCACCCCCCTCCTCCCCCGGTTTCCTTCCTTACCAGAGCTTCTTGGAGACCTATACCCATCCTAATGAAGTCCACCCTTCTGAAATCTAAGACCCTCACCTTTGTGTGGCTTGACTGTGACCCTGTACCCATAGTAAACCACATAAGTGAAATCTGACAGCATGTTCAATGCCTTACCAGAGGGTCAGAGTCCACCTGTCAGACATTGGATGCAATATATTTAATCTCAAAATATAGAACATGCTAAAATCCATTATGTATTGGAAAGTCTGCAATGCAGCCAGTTATGGGGGTGCCAAGGAGGTTTAGTTGGTGGGATAGATCACAGACAAAAGATGTTGTGCTTCCCCTTTGGCGGGTAGGGGTGCTTTAGGGAGATCAGCTAAAATACGTACTTCATCCCGCTGCAGGCCCAAAACTGTGGAGCTGAGGGTTGGAAAAGGGAGGGAGGGCATGGATTCCCACCCTGTCAGGGGTAGGGATACAGCTGGAGGGAGCATGCATAATCTTCACAAGTGGTGGAGGTGGAAGGGCCCTTCCAGAGTCGGTGACCCACTGGATAATCTTCTTACCTCTAAAGCAGCTGCCCCATGTGTACTTGGGAGTCTGTGACCTTGTCGGAGGTGCTCCTAGTACCCTGCACAAGCACAGTGAGAAAGGAGAGAACTGGGGAGTTGAATGCATGGTTGGTAGAATGGTGTTGAACTAAGGTGTACGGGGTTATGGGCACCTGGGGCAGTACCTAGGATAATAATAAGCTGTTTACAAGGGACAGGCTGCACCTGAGTGGGAAGGGGAAGGAGGTATTAAAGAGAAACACTGGAAAAGGCGCAGCTTTACCCAGGCACTACAAACATTCCTGATTAGTGCTTTCAGACAGTAACATTTTTTTTTTAATTCCTCTAATTGCTTTTTTAGTGATTTAAACAGTGGCCTTCAACTTTCACTTTCTATTGCTGGCAGCCACCATTTCATGAGTAGCAGAGAGCTTTCTGAGCTCACCTTATGTTAATATGACCTGCCAACCAATAGCAGAGGTCAGACAGGCATATTAGCACACAGTGAGCTCAGGAGGCTCACTGCTACTCATGAAATGGCTGCTGCCAGCAACAGAATGTGGAAGTTGTTGGTAGCGGTTTTAAATAATTTAAAAAAGTTGTTACTGTCTGAAAGCACTAATTGAGAGTTTCTGTAGTGTCTGAGGAAAGCTGTGTCTTTTCCATTGTTTTCCTTTAAAGCAAAGACCGGGGAGGTATATTGTGACAAAGGTGGATTTAAACTAGATGGGGAATAGCAAGTGGACAGCAGGTAGGCAGGGATCCGATAGACTGGAGTCACAGCCTACCCCCAGGTTAGCAGGGAAGGATTTGGGGTGGCCAAAAAGGGAGGGAGTAGAAGGGAGGAGATAGAGGGTGATGAAGGGAAGGGGGCAGGATGGAGTATGGTCTTGCTGAATGTGAGAAGCATAGGCAACAAATCAGCTGAGCTATAGGCACTCTTGGCAGTGTAGAGGGTGGATATTGCGGCTGTCATGGAAACATGGGCAACCGAGCAACGGGACTGGGATCTGGCAATCCCAGGGTACAAATTATACAGGAAGGACCGTAAGGAGGAGAGGGAGGGTGGGGTGGCAGTCTGTGTGAGGGATGGGATCAAATGCACAAGGGACGAGGGGGAGGAAAGGGGAACAGAGGCAATCTGGCTGTAGCTCCTAGACTCAAAGGATAGGAAACTGAGATTTGGGGTGGTATACAGGCCACCGTCCCCGTCTGAGGAGCTTGACAGGGAATTAGCAGGACAAATCAGAAAGGTATGTAGAAAAGGGAAGGTGGTGATCATGAGGGATTTATACTTGCCAGGGGTTGACTGGAGCATTCCGGTCACCTCCAGTGCTAGGGAGCAAGTGCTCCTGGACACAATCCAGGTGGTTCTCCTGACACAGTTGGTCAGTGTACCTAATAGGCTAAAGAACACTTTAGATCTTGTGTTGTCGAATGGTGAGGCAGTAAGGGAAATAAGGGTGGTGGACCCACTAGCTGACAGCGATCACCAAATGGTGTGGTTTAATATCATGATGGCAGGGAGCTAGAGAACTCAGTAACCTGTGTGGTAAACTTCAAGGGGTGGACTTTGGGAGGATGCGGGAAGTACTGAAAGGGAAACTAGAGGGCATAAGGCAGAAGATAGAAGCAGATCAGAAATGGGATATTATTAAATGGGGGATTACAGAGGAAATGGAAGCCTACACTAAGACACAGAGTAAGACAAGCAGAGCAAGGAAACCATGCTGGTTGAACAGTGAGGTAGTGGAGGTGGTGAGGGCAAAACGAGAGGTGCACCAGAGGTATAGGAGAACGGAGAAGGAAGGGGGACAGGGAGGAGTGTGCAAGATGGTCCAGGGAGGTGACCAGAAAAGTGAGAGAAGCCAAGGCCCAGAGGGAGCTGAGATTAGCACAGTGAATTAAGGAGGAAGGGGGGAGGCTTTTTTCAGATACATCAGGGAGAAAAGGAAGTGCAAGGAGACAATAGTGAGGATAAAAAAAGGTGGAGAGTGGACAGAAAAGGGGGAGGAACAGGTGGAAGCACTGAATGAATGCTTTTGTTCAGTGTCCATGGAAGAAAAGGGGGGGACTGCTACCACAGTGGGCTGGGAGGGTGGGGACAGGGAGAGGAGGTGACAGATGGAAGGATTGAGGGAGGTAGAGTCCTAGAGGGACTGAGGGTAGACAAGGCACCAGGGCTGGAGGATGGCCACCCCAGGATGCTGAGAGAGATGGTGGGGGTGTTGGCGGAGCAGCAGGCAGATCTGTACAGCACCTCACTGGAGTCAAGATATGTGCCACTGGACTGGAGGATGGCACATGTAGTGCCATTACACAAGAGCAGATCAAGGGACGAACTAGGTAATTATCGTCTGGTAAGTCTCAACTTCATGCTATGCAAACTCATGGAAATGATACTAAAGGAAAAACTGGTGTCGTACCTGGAGGACAATGGCCTCCAGGATGCGAGACAGCATGGGTTTGTTTCGGGGAAGTCCTGTCAAACCAATCTGATACAATATTATGACTGGGTGACAGGTGAACTGGGTAAGGATCATGCAGTGGATGTTCTTTACTTGGACTTTGTGACAGGGTAGAATAGGACCCTGTCCCATTTGCTTTGGAGAAAATATTCAAATGCAAGAATCTATATTCTTTACTTTTCTGGCTCTCTGTCTGGTTGCGCAACCAAATTTTCCTGTGAGGCTTCGGACTTGAACAACCTGAACAGTCTCACAGTCCTTTGCCTCTCACTGTCTCTCTGTTTTCTCTTGCTGTCTGTTTTTTCTCCCTTGCATATCTATATCTGCTAATATAAAATATATGAGAATCAATGTATGGAGTGAAGCTGATATTGGGATCACTTTTATTTAGAAAATAAGGTGTTACTGTTGAAATGTATATATATTTATAATTTGAGATAACTGTAAAAATGTAGAGGTTACTTGAGTACAAATGTCTCAGCTTTTTGCAGCGTTGTGGAGACCTCAGGAAGTTCTCAATGCTCTAGCAGCTCCTGAAATTGACAAAGAACAGGATGCTTGCCAAGGATGGGGTTGAAAAAGACTTATAAAAACAGCTAAGCTGAGCTGCAAGGGAGATTTGTCTTTCAAGAAAGATTTTATTGTTACTTCTGTATATAGTTATTCTGAACAGATTTATTTTATTTCACGTTACTGGAGCTACAAATAAACAGATTTGTGGAATTTTACAACTGCTCGTGGGTTTTATCTATGCTTCCTTACCTGTGCCTCAATGACAGACTTCAGCAAGACCTTTGATTCAGTGCCTCATGGGTAGCTTGGGGGGAAGCTAACTGGAGTAGGGGTAGGGCCAAAAATGATGAACTGGATTACAAATTGGCTGAGTGGGAGGCTGCAATGCGTGGTGGTGAGAGGGGGGAGCTCTCAACTCCAAAGCCAGTGACAAGTGGGGGTGCCACAGGGCTCTGTGCTGGGACCAGTATTATTTGTGGTCTTCATAGCAGACATTGAACACAGGGTGGTGAGGAAGGTAAGTCTGTTCACAAGCAACATCAAAATAACAGCAGTGGTGGATGGAGGGGAGGGATGGAAGCAGCTGCAAGGGGACCTAAGTAAGCTAGAGGAGAGGTCAGAGAGGTGGCAGCTGGGTTTCAATGCAAAGAAGTGCAAGGTTATGCACTTCAGGGTGAAAAATATCGGATTTCTGCTCATCTGCTGTCCGCGGCTGCCTAAGGAGAGAAACTTGCTGGGGGTAAGCTGGGGATCACTGAGGAGTAGAAGAACCTAGGGTAAAGTTAACAGGATCATGAACAATACTGTCCAATGCAGGAGAGTGGCTGCAGAAGCGAACAAAATGATGGGGTGCATAGCGGGGGTTTGTCCAGGCAAAGAGAGGTGATCTTTATTTTTTATTTATTTATTTGATTTTGGATTAACACCTTTGAGCCAAAGGCTCTTTTACATAGGTTCCATGTTAGAAACATTAGGGAAATGCAAGATACAGGTATATAATTAGGATGGGTTGAACAAACAATACAGAGTAGTCAATACAAACATACAGTGGGATCAATATAAATTTGTGCAAACAATAAGGTACTATCAGCAAGGAGAGAGGATGGTAACCAATAGGTTACTAGGTAATTTAGGTGGAGGAGAGTAGCACAAGAATTATTCTCATAGGTGCAGCCAGAGGCCTTGTCAAGGGAAACGGCTGTATCCGGGGCAGGTGGCAGGAGGCCTAACCAGAGTCATGGAAGTGGTTGGTGGGGTGGAGTGAAGCGTGCACAGCTAGTACTGCAGCAGAGGGAAGGCAGGGGGTAGGTAGAGAGAAGAAGGAATGGGAGGGTATGTGGCGTGGAGTGAAAGTTTAGCCAGTAAGGGGAGGGAGGGGGTGAGTGAGTTTTTTTTATTATTATTATTAGGTGATGGCAGCAGAGGGTTGAAGGGGATGGGGAAGAAGAAGCAAACAGATTAAGTGTAGCAGTCGCAGGAGGCGCGGGCTGCAAGGTAGCTTCAGAGCTTTTCTTTAAAGTGCCAAGCACGGCTGCATCCGTAATCTCCCTGGGAAAGGAATTGAAACATTTAAGGGGCTCTGAAGGCAAAGGACTGCTGACCTTGGGATGTACGACACCAAGGGACTTGTAAGGATGTGTTGTCAGAACTCCTGGTATGGCAGCTGTTGCAAGAGGGGATGAGCAACTTCTGCACTCAAGGGGGCAGGAGACCAAGGGTGGCCTTCTTCACTGCAAGACTGGTGTGGTAGAAAATGCAGCCCTACAGTTGCAACCATTCAGCCTGTTCATAGAAGTCACAAGTGTGTGTCCGAGGGGGCAGACCCTGTAAGTAGTTGGCAGGCCTTATTTCAATCAATCAATCAATCAATCTATCAAATCTTTATTTATTCAGGCGGACATCATTGAGCATAGCTCATTTACAAGATGGACCTGATAAGGTCAAGCTTCAATGGTTGGTACATTAGCAGATATATACAAAACACTTGTAAAGAAACAGATTCAGTAATATAAACATATATACAATAATCGATGAGCAGAGGTTGATTAACCCTAACAGGACAAGGTAGAATACAAGAAAATACACTAGAAAAATCCAATATGTACAAATCCCGGTAGAGAAGCCAAAGCTAGCACGCAACATAAGGTACCCAGAATTACAGGCTCCAGGGAAAACTAAAGCAGACAAACAGATATAATGATTGACTGACTGCAAAAAAGTGGTGATTACAGCCTCTGACAAATGACATGGAAGGGCTGGTGGGGGATTCAGACAGGGTCTATGGCTAATAGTAGTAGGAGGTATGGGGGAGTAATTAGGGTTGAGGTAAGTGCCAGGAGTTGATGTGAAGATCATAGTCAGGGGAAGCAAAACTGCAAAAATGGTATGATAGGGGGCTGAGATACCAAATAAGGGGGCTGCGTGGGGGGGAATACTAAGGGGATAATTTATGGCAGAGCTACCAATTATAGTTGCTGACTGGAAGGGGGAGGGTTGTGAATGTGACTGGGCTATGTCTTGTGGCAGCAGTTGCATTTCTCTGGGAAGAATCTTATGCAGAGCTTTTTAAAGGATGCTAGAGGTATAAAGTTGGTCAACTTTAGGGTCTTCTGTAGAGAATTCCATGCCATTGCTAGAGAGTAGCTGATTGCAGACCTCCCATGCTGGGTGTAGACTTTGGGTATTTTGAGCGTGATGAAGTTGTTGCTTCGTAGGGCATAGGAACTAACTGTGGCCAGTGTAAAGCAGTCTAAAATATAGATTGGAAGTTTATTAGACAAAGCTCTGTAAATCCAAAGTGCAGAATTTATGTTCTTTCTGAGATGTAGAGATGCCCATCCAACTGCAGCATAGAGAGAGCAATGATGAGTGTTGAATGGAAGATCTGTAATAAACCTTAGTGCTCTGTGATACAGGGTATCCAATTTGCTTAAATAGGAAATAGGACAGTGACCATAAAGGAAGTCTGCATAGTCGATAAGTGAAAGAAATGAGGCCTGGATTAGCCTCAACCTTGAATCTCTGGTAAGGAAGTGTTTTATTCTGAAGAATAGGCCGAGTATCTGGCAAAGTTTTTTCAGAAGTTCTTCAATATGATGTGTGTAGTCAAGCCTGCTGTCAATCCACACCCCTAAGTATTTGAATTTATCTACATAGTCCAGGCTTTCTCCAAGGATGGTGGCTAGCTGGGGAAGATTGCTTAGCGAGGAGGTGTTAGTTTATGTATGATTGGAGAAGAACATTGCTTTTATTTTCTTTGCATTTAAGAGGAGCTTTTTCTCAAGTAGGTGATGTTGCAAAAGGGAGAATTCTGCTTGTAAAATTTCACAGGCCATTACAGGCGATGGATTACTGACATACAAAACAGTACCATCTGCAAAGACGTGAACATTAGCTTTGGTGAGATTTGAATCAATATTATTAATGTAGATGGCAAAAAGGATAGGGCCCAAGATAGAGCCTTGTGGAACTCCTTTTAGAAGTGGTTTTAGTGAGGCTAGGTCACCTTCAGCTTTCACCTGTTGTGACCTATCAGTAAGGAAACACCTGAACCACTTAAGAGAGGGTGGGTCTAAGCCTATGGAGTGCAATGAAGAGAGTAGCAGCTCATGGTCCATAGTGTCGAATGCCTTGCTTAGGTCAAGGAATACAGCACAAACACTGTTCTTTTTGTCTAATTCGGTTTGCCAGTCATTTGTGACTTTGGCCAGTGCAGAGATAGTGCTGTGTCTGGCTCTAAATCCAGATTGAGCTGGATTTAAGAGATTAGTAACTTCAAGGTAATCTCTTAATTGGATGCTCATTAACTTCTCAAGCATCTTGGATAGCACTGGAAGAATGGATATAGGCCTGTAATTGTTGAGGTCCATGGGGTCCCCTGATTTTAGGAGGGGAAACACTTGGGCTGTTTTCCACATCGTTGGAATAGAGCCAGAGGTTAATGATAGATTAAAAAGATGTGTTAAGGGAACTGCAAGCTCATGAATTGCAATCTTTAGAAAATAGGGGTCAAGAGAGTCTGCACCTGCGCTTTTTTTAGTATTCAAATGCAGCATTAGATCCTCAACTTGCTTCAGCAATACTGGTTTGAAGGAGAAGGAATAATCAGCCCTCTGAGCCTCAGTATACTGGGAGTTTAGTTGTGCACGCAGTAGATTAGCTGGAGAGGTGTCAAAAGCAAGGCCAGCCGTTGTGAAATGGATATTGAAAGCATCCAGTACTTCCCGTTTATCAGCGATAACACCCTTATCATGGTGCACTTGAGATTGCAGAGAGGTGCTAGAGTCCTGCCCTAGAATCTCCTTGATGGTGCCCCAGAATCAAGCAGGATTGTGGCACCACTTTATTTAAAGCTAATGATAGTCTCTTGAGAGCAGAGACTGTTGCAGCTCTGTAGATTACTATCCCATAGTCTATTAAGGAGACAATGGAGCTTTGAATAGCTGTTTTTAGGGTTTGATCAGTAAGGCAGTGCTTACGTCTGTAGAGGAGGCCGATACGGGAATCACTGTTTTGGCAACAAGGTCTATATGGTTAGGAAAGGACAGGGCAGAGTCCAGGGTAACACCAAGGTACTTGAAGGATTGGGTCTGTTCCAGAATGGTACCTGAGCTATTCCTGATTAACAGTGGATCTGCACGATGTTTGCTTTGGGGGCTGTGAAAGAGCATGAATGTTGTTTTACTGTAGTTGAGCACCAGTTTCTTCCCCAGGAGCCATTCTTCTACTTCTGAGAAGCTTTCCTGAAGTTGCCTCAACAGTTGGGGGCAGTCAGAGTTCTTAATGAAGATTACCACATCATCTGCATAAAGCAGAACTTGTACTGGGCAGTAGGCTGAGAGTTTGTTAAGAAAGATGCTGAAAAGTTAGGGTCCAAGAATTGATCCTTGCAGCATGCCTGATGGTACCAGGAGCTTAGAAGACAGAGTTTCTCCTATTCTCACCTGCTGTGTGTAATCAGAGAGGAAACTGCCAAATCAACCAATGGTGTTAGAAGACAGTTCTAGTTCAACTAGCTGTTCCAGCAGTAGGGGGTGGTTGACAGTGTCAAACACCTTGGAGAGATCAATAAAGGTAGCACCGACAAGTTGACCTTGGTCCAAAGCCTGCTGGATGAAACCAGTAAATTCCAGCAGGGCAGAGGTAGTGCTGTGACCTTTCTTGAATCCATGTTGGTGGGGACATTGGAGGTTATACTTTTCTATATACTTGACCAACTGATCTGCTACAATTCTTTCTAGTGCTTTAGATAGTGGGGGAAGAATGGAAATGGACTTGTAACTGCCATGCAGGGCTCTATCACCACACTTATGTATCGGGGTCACCGAGGCTTGCTGCCAGATGCTGGGAAACTGGGAGAGCATAACGGACTTGTTGATGATCTTTGTAAGGGGATGTAGGACTGCATCTAACATGAGGTCAATGAGCTTCAAATCCAAAGTGTCACCACTGTATCTGGTCTTCCTGAGTACTTTAGTTAAGTATTTTTTGGCTTCAAATTTAGTTGCTGCCTTAAAATATAATGGTGGGTGCGTCGGGTAAGAGCCTACAGCACCCTTAGGTGTGGGTCTGAGGAGGGGTTGAAAAGTTTGCCGGCAGAACATGGCTGAGATCAATCAAAGCAGTGTTGAAAGTGTTGGCAATCCCTGTAGGGTCAAGGGTTACAGCATTGTCTAGATTCAGCATGAAGGGGGTAATGTTGGGAGTCTTTCCCAGTTATTTCTTTAAGGTTGGTCCAGAATTTTCTACCGTCCTTCCAGGTATCAGTGAGAATATTCCTGTGATAGTTTGTTTTCTCTTGGTGAACGGCCCTGGTACAGGCATTTCTTGCAGATTTGTATGCCTGAATGTCTGTATGCTTGCCTGCAGCCCTTGCCTGATACCATAGATGGTCACAGGATTTCAGTTTTTTCAGTAGGTCCATTGTGATCCAGGGGTTGATAGTGCCCCTGATCTTCCGTTTTTTGAAAGGGGCATGAGTATCACAGGCAGAGTTAAAGCTAGCAATGAAGAAATCAAGGACAGAATCTATGTCAACATTTGTGTCAATTGTAGTCCAGTCCTGCTGTCATAGTAGATTTCTTAAGGATTCATAATGCCCACGGGTGAGCACCCTACTGAGGATGGTTTTTGTGGTGGTTTGCTGAGCTTATTAATCCAGTGACATATCACAGGCGAATGATCACTTAAGCAGTCGGGCAGAAGCTCTGTATGAGTAATATGGTCAGGTCAGTTGGTAAGCACCCAGTCCAGCAGAGTGCTGGTGACAGTTCTATAGTTTACCCTTGTAGGGAACTGGACCAGTTGAGAGAAACTGGCTGCGGTAAGCACATCCTTATAGCAACTGGCATTGGTTGACAGCCAGTTAACATTGAAATCATCAAGCAATACAATCTTAGAGTTGGGCTATAGGTTCTGGATGCAGTTCATGATAGAGCTAAGACCATTGGTCGTCGATTGGGGAGGGATGTAGGCTGAAACAATGATCAGGGCTTTACTGTGGGCTCAGAGCAGCAGCTTGATTACAAGGTACTAAATATCGGAGCTGTTAGAAGGTATTGCCAGGGTGTAACTCTTGAGGGCTTCTTTAATATAAATCGCACAGCCATCCCCTTTTTTAGCAAGTCTATCCTGCCTGAAAACAGTATAACCTTGTATTGCAATGGCATTATCTTGGGTTGGGGGGACAGCCAGGTCTCTTGAACTGATAGTATGTCAGGGGTATGCTGCATGACCCAGGCCATGAGCACATCAGGTTTCTTAGGTAGGCTGTGGATGTTGATGCTGGCCAAGGTAAGAAACTCAGGCTTGAGACTGGTGATAGGGTTGCCAGATTGAGGGCCAGGGTTCGGGTGGATATTCCCGGAGATCAGCAGAAGGAGGAGCAGCTGTTTTAGCAATAGGGTTAGGAACCTATAAGGACACTCATGCTTCCTTTTCACAGCAAGATGATTTGTTTTGATATGATGCATAGATAGTGTGGTGTATCGGAGTAGCAGGGTATAGAGGGGCAGCACATTTTGGCAGCTCTGCACGTGGGACTAACATGGTGGGGAGGTACTCTGAGTTATGGCACTGCAGGTACCAGCTGCATGGCTGTTCCAGTGATAAATGTAGCGGAGTGGAGAAGGGATGCAGGAGGGCTACCACCGTCATTGAGGAGGAGTATCAGAGAGATAAGGCAGAGTAGCAGAAGTAAATTGACAATGGGTGCCATGATGCTAGTTATGTGGGAAGATGGGTGCTAGGATAGTACAACTTGGAGGTGGGTATATAAACAGTGTTGGAGATTAGGGCACCAGAAAACCACTGGCTCGGGAATAATGGGATTAAATCACAGTAGGCAGGGTGGCAGGAGGCCCAGGTATATAGAGGGCTTTACTTGCCCTTAGTGCCACAAGATTTAGATCCGATCAGGGTAGAGTAAATCAGTTCTCTGGTAGGTGCTAGATAATGAGCCAATTGGGTTGAGCAGTAGTTCTGCTTCTTAGATAGTATGAAAAATGTCCATGGTAGACAGATAGAGAGGAATAAAGAAATAGTCAATCAGGGAAGGAATACAGCAGATAATTTGACCAGAAAGGGGCCTGGGTGGGGTAGGGGAGTGGTTTAAGCATACTTAATTAAGATTGGAGATGGGGGGGGGGCGAAAATTTCCCGACAAACTGCAGCCTGAGGTCAGTTTTGGGAACAAAATACAGCAGTTTATCTTTTTTTGTTAGTTTTTGTGGCTTTGTTCCTTATGGCTTGCTCTGGGAGCCAGACAAGCTGGAAATTGCTTACTGTGGCCAATTGCAAGTAAGCAGACAGCAGGTGCCAAATTTAAAATAATTGTGGAGCACTGTAGAGGGTCCATATCTCAAGAGTCCAGTTGGCAGCAGAGGGTGAGGAGGGTGGCGGCTGCAGTGGTTGCCTCACCTCAGGATAGCACACCTTCGGTCATGAGACTCAGCTGGAAAAGAGAGAGAGAGAGAGAGAACTGTAGTTAGGGAATTAGTAGCTAGAACTAGGGCATAACTAGACACAGTAAGCAGACAGTTGTGCAGCGGGGGGCTGAAGCTGCTGAGAGGGGGGATTAGCTTAATTGGAGGCTGAGAGACTGAATAACAGAAAGGATCTGGGGAGGGGGGAGGGTGGGTCAGCGCCAGTACCAGCACCAGGGAACTTTGGCGAGTTAGAGAGAGAAGGAGAATAGGAAAGAAAATGGGAGCGAGAGGTGGGATAGATGGGCTGTAGACAGCTAGGAAACGAAGTAGGAGCTCAAAGAGAGAGTCACAGCAGAAGCTCACAGTGCAGAGTGGACATGAAAATCAGAGAGTTTGAAAGCACTCTGCAGCTGCTCAGGATGAAAATAGAATAACATTAAAACAGAAGATTAAACAGCTTATTTGAGGAGCAAATCAATGAGTTAGCTAGAAAGTTCTGCAGCTGCTTGGCAGAAGCAAAGGGTACAGGAACATATAAGAAGCATTTTCCTTCTTTTTTCCCTTTTGGTTTCTTTTACAGACAGCAGGAATAACAGATTTACTCACAATCAAAGTGGTAGCAATAAAATTCAGGCAGGAAGTTACATCTTAAGATTCCTAAGATATAAGCAAAAATGATCAGCGTAGCTACAATTACAGTTATTTTTTTTTACAAGGCAGCAAGAAATAAGTTGTAGCATTTCTGCACACTTAGCAGCAATTCAGTGGAAATTTCCCGACAAACTGCAGTCCCAGGGTCAATTTTGGGCACAAAATAAAGCAGTTTATCTTTTTTTTTTGTTCGTTTTTGCGGTAATGTTCCTTATGGCTCACTCTGGGAGCCAGACAAGCTGGAAATTGCTTACTGCAGCCAATCGCAAGTAAGCAGACAGCAGGCGCCAAATTTAAAATAATTGTGGAGCACTGTGGAGGGGCCGTACCTCAAGATTCCAGTCGGCAGTGGAGGGAGGGTTGCGCGGTGGCCACGCCTTGGGGTAGCACACCCCCAGCTGTGGAACTCAGCTCAAGATTCCAGTTGGTAGTGGAGGGTGAGGCAGGTGGTGACTGCAGTGGTAGCGTGCCTCGGGGTAGCACACCCCCGGTTGTGGGACTTGGCTCAAGATCTTGCCCATCTATAGGTAGCTGGTAAGGCTGCACTTGGAGTATTGTGTGCAGTTTTGGAGGCCATACCTGAATCATGATATCAGGCCACTGAAGGGGTGCAGAGGAGGGCAGCAAAGATGATATGTGGAATGGGGGGGACAAACTATAAGAGCAGGCTGAGAGACCTGAATATGTACACCCTGGAGGATAGGAGGGTCAGGGGGCACATGATAGAGACATTCAAATATCTGAAGGGAATCAATAAAGATGGGGCAGTCGGGGTCTTTAAGCTAAAGAGAGGAAGGGACACCAGGAAGCACGGGCTAAGAATGGAGGCGGTAAGATTTAGGAGGGAAATGAGGAGATAATATTTCAAGGAGAGGGTGGTAGCAAAATGGAACACACTACCAGAATGGGTGGTATCATGTAAATCTATGAACAGCTTTAAAAACGCATTGGACAGGGAACAGGGGAGAGAGTGAGGTTGGGGAAGGTGGGGGGGCAGCAGTGGAATGACAAAGGGAAGGGGGTAGAGCAGCTGCAAACTAGGGGTGCTAGCTGCACACTTGAGCAGACTTAAACCAGGTGGCCTGTTTCTGCTGGTACATTCATATGTCTGTATTGTACAATGCTTGGAGCACTGTTCATACTGCTTTTCTAACTTTAATCTCATGTATTTACTGACAAAGCCTTTGCCAACTCCATCTACGGAACCATTTGTATGTCTATAACAATGCCCTTTTTTTGTCTGTTCTTGTCTTATGATGTGGAACCTTTGTAAAAGAGTCTTGGCTCAAAGATGTTGTCCGAAATCCTGATAAATAAATAAATTTGAATTTTTGCTTACCCATTAGGGTATGCTAGGCAAATAAATGCCTTATTACAGCTATGAGCTGGAATAGTATTGTAGACAAAAACAAGCCAATACGTGAAACAATGGGAGTAAAAGACAAGCAATGCAACATGGTCACACTCGTATCAGTATACAGAGCAAAAACAAGCCAATACATGAAACAATGGGAGTAACAGACAAGCAATGCAACAGGGTCACACTCGTATCAGTATACAGAGCAAAAACAAGCCAATACATGAAACAGTGGGTGTGACAGACAAGCAGTGCAACAGGGCCACACTGGTATGGGTATACAGAGCAAAAACAAGCCAATACATGAAACAGTGGGTGTGACAGACAAGCAGTGCAACAGGGCCACACTCGTATGGGTATACAGAGCAAAAACAAGCCAATACATAAAACAATGGGAGTGACAGACAAGCAATGCAACAGGGCCACACTCGTATCGGTATACAGAGCAAAAACAAGCCAATACATGAAACAATGGGAGTGACAGACAAGCAATGCAACAGGGCCACACTCGTATCGGTATACAGAGCAAAAACAAGCCAATACATGAAACAATGGGAGTAACAGACAAGCAGTGCAACAGGGCCACACTCGTGTCGATATACAGAGCAAAAACAAGTCAATACATGAAACAGTGGGAGCAACAGACAAAGCAATGCAACAGGGCCACACTCGTATCGGTATACAGAGCAAAAACAAGTCAATACATGAAACAGTGGGAGTAACAGACAAGCAGTGCAACAGGGTCACACTCGTATCGGGATACAGAGCAAAAACAAGTCAATACATGAAACAGTGGGAGTAACAGACAAGCAGTGCAACAGGGCCACACTCGTATCGGGATACAGAGCAAAAACAAGCCAATACATGAAACAGTGGGAGTAACAGACAAGCAGTGCAACAGGGCCACACTCGTATTGGGATACAGAGCAAAAACAAGCCAATACATGAAACAGTGGGAGTAACAGGCAAGCAGTGCAACAGGACCACACTCGTATCGGGATACAGAGCAAAAACAAGCCAATACATGAAACAGTGGGAGTAACAGGCAAGCAGTGCAACAGGGCCACACTCGTATCGGGATACAGAGCAAAAACAAGCCAATACATGAAACAGTGGAGTAACAGACAAGCAGTGCAACAGGGTCCACACTCGTATGGGATACAGAGCAAAACAAGCCAATACATGAAACAGTGGAGTAACAGACAAGAAAGTAACAGGGCCACACTGCGATCGGGATACAGAGCAAAAACAAGCCAATACATGAAACAGTGGGAGTAACAGACAAGCAGTGCAACAGGGTCACACTTGTATCAGTATACAGAGCAAAAACAAGCCAATACATGAAACAGTGGGAGTAACAGACAAGCAGTGCAACAGGGTCACACTCGTATCAGTATACAGAGCAAAAACAAGCCAATACATGAAACAGTGGGAGTAACAGACAAGCAATGCAACAGGGTCACACTTGTATCAGTATACAGAGCAAACCTAGAGCAAAACCACAGGGTTTAAAATAGTTATATACACCAAAAAAAGAAAAAGCTTCCAACAGAGCACAATAGTATTACATAAATAAGTTTACCATCTTGGGGGTTAACAGGCTAAACACGGTGTGCAAAAGTGCAGAATACAAAATACAGAATACAAGCACAGTGTTTGGGTGGATTTGCTCAAGGGTGCATCACCATTGGGTTGGATTTCCATTGAATTACGGTAAAAGGCAACTATGAAAATAATCTGCTAATTACAGTATGTAACTGTGTGGTTTGATTTCCGAGTAAAATTGTTCAGTAGTCTTCTGAATCCAAACATTGGTGGGGTACCTTTCTTTCCACAAAGGGGCAGGGTGGCAGACTTGGCAGGGGAAGGTACTGGGAGCCTCCACAACCAAAGAGATGCAACCACATTTCTCTAAACACTACAGTGTGGTCCTGCCTCTTTAAGGGATTAGCATGTTTCAGAATCCCTTTCCTGGCCCCTCTCCTGCTGCATCACATGATGAATATTAATGAGAGTGTATGAATGGTGGGGCACATTCCACAGGCAGACAAGAAGTGCTGTTTGTTTAGTCTCCAAGAGCACGGAGAGACTGGAGCAGAGCTGAGGACAAAGGGAGCTGCAGATGGAACATTTTTTCTGTGAATAGTAATAATTTTCCAAGTCCAAAAACTTCCAAACACTGGAGGATTACATCTACTCACTCTTATAAACAACGTGGTTTCATATTGTGAGGAGGTGGTGTTGGAAACTGAAACAGTGGATCATGAAGCTGGAGGTAAGAAGTTACTGTATATAATTGTGCTTAAAAATAGCACTAGCTGGGCACATGGGGTTAGTTCAACATTATTTCATATAAAACTGAATTAATTTGTATAGAGGCATTGGCACGTCAAGACTGTTGGTTTATTTTCAGATCTTTAACTATGTTTTTATTACTGTGTCATGATCTGAGGGACCTTGTATCTTTTTCTGTCTGTATCATTGTATGTTTCTCAGTAATCCATGCCTAAGCATACACAGTGGTAATAGAAAAGGGATAACGGGTATTCAACATCTTCATTAGTGACCTCGCAGATGGACTAGAGGGTAAGGCTTGTCTGTTTGCAGATGACACCAAGATCTGCAACAGAGTAGATGATCCAGATGGGGTGGGCAGAATGAGAAGAGATCTGGATAAACTAGCAAAATGGTCAGAAGAGTGGCAACTGGGATTTAATGCAAAGAAGTGCAAAATCATGCACATAGGGAAGAGAAACCCTGAAGCCACTTATAGGCTGGGAGGAGTTGCTAGCAGTCACAAAGGAAGAAAGAGACTTGGGCATCATCATCACTGATGTCCTAAAATCATCAAGCAGACCTCTAAAGCAGTAGGTAAGGCTAGGGGGGGTTAGGGGTGTATTAGTAGGGGTATCGCAAGTCAGTAAGAGGGAGGTAATAATCCCTCTGTACAAGACATTGGTTAGGCCCCATCTGGAGTACTCGCGCAGTATTGAGGCCACACCTTCACAAGGACATTAACTAAATTGAGGCAGTCCAGAGAAGGGCAACCAAATGGTGCAGGGACTGCATCAGAAGACATATGAGGACAGATTAAAGGAGCTCAATATGTATACCCTTGAGCAAAGGAGGGAGAGAGGTGATATGATCGAGACATTTAAACACCTTAAGGACATAAACAAGGTGAAAGAGTCTAACATGTTTAAATATAAGAAAAATAGCAGGACAAGAGGACACAGCATGAGATTAGAGGGAGGTCGATTAAGGGGAATGTGAGGAATTCTTTTCACAGAAAGGGTGGTAGATGCATGGAATGGCTTACCACAAGAAGTGGTGGCTATGAATACAGTGCAGGGCTTCAAACAGGCATGGGATAGGCATAAGGGAGCAATACAAATGACTATGAATAGATAGGTCACTGACAGAGCAAAGGCCGATGGCACATTTATAAGGTAGAAAAAGAAATGGGCAGACTGGATGGGCCTTGCGGTCCTTATCTGCCGTCAACTTCTATGTTTCTATGTTTCTATAAACAAACAGAATTTCATTTTTAAAAGTACATTAGACACTCAAAGTTGGTCAATAAATACTTGTTAAACAGGTGTATTTTTAGATAGTAAATATGAGTTTAACACCCCCATGCAAACAGTTGGGGGCTTACTAATAGACTCTGCTGGTCTAGGCTATCCCTCCGAGTGCTATGAAGTTAATGTATGTGACTCTAGTTTAGGCCCATAAACAGGGAATTTGTGGGGTACTGTATTAGATGATATACAGTATTTAGCTCAGTTTTTTTTGTTGCTCTGTTTATGCCCCCCTTGCATTCGTTATGTCCCCTGCTAGTCCATCCTCCCCAGCCCCTGTCACCGAGTTTCTCACAGGCTTACCAGTATTCTCTCCCATACAAAGGTAGCTCACAGACAGCTGTAACAGATACGTATAGTATTTACCTTAGTTTTCTAGGGGGCGCTCTGTTAATACGCCTTTACACTGGCCATGCCCTCTTCTGGTCCATCCTCATTAGCCCCCCTCACCAAGTTTCTCGCAGGTTTACCGGTATTCCATCTCTCAGTGTTTGCTCCCTGTGATTGGAGTGGTGGAACTCCTCCATTCCCACCACAATTTGGGGATCCTGCTTGGAGGAGAGACGTTTAACTGGAGTGGGGCCTGCAGATGACCAGATTGTCATCCTGCTGCTGCCCAGGGCTTTTCACTTCTCTTCATCCCATTCTCATGGAATGCAAGAGTGTGTAGCCTGACATTAGCCATTGTTCCCCCTCCCCCTAAGCAGCCTCAGATTCATTGAGATCTGTGGTTACCCTGAGGTGGTAGTATAGCAATGGAGGTAGCGGCCCAGAGCACATCCTTTGAGATGCTTGATCCTCCTCCCCGACGCTGGTCCCTGACTGTCCAGGCACCTTGTCTAACCCAGGCAACTGACACTGCAAGCAGTAGCACCCAGAGGTGGCAGTATAGCAGTGGAGGTAGCTGCTCAGAGTGTGTCCCCTGGGATGCTTGATCCTACTCTCCGATGCTAACCGCTGACTGTGCAGACATGTTCCCTTACCCTGGTCACTGGCAGTGTGTGCAGTAACACCCAGAGGTGGTAGTGTAGCAATGGACTTAGCTGCCCTGAGAGTGCCCTGTGGGATACTTGACCCCCCTCCCTGATGCTAGCCCCTGACTGCCCAGGCATGTTCCCTATCCAGGTCATTAGTTGTGTGTGTGCAATAATATCTAGAGGTGGTAGTATAGCAATGGAGGTAGCTGCCGTGAGCAGGCCCTCTGGGACGCTTGATCCTGCTCCTGCCAGATGATGGCCCCTGATTACCCAGGACCTTCCCTAGCCCTGATCACTGACGTTGCAAGCAGAAACACTCTCCCTGTACTAGGTCAGTATTTTTACCCTAGATTTGATGCTTAACATTATTTTGTCTCATTTAAAACTTAGAGAAGAATGTAACTGCAACCCCCCCCCCTTCAAGCAGCACTGTGATGACCTGCATCACTGCCCTGGATGGAGGTGGGCTTGGCCTAGGGAACACCTGTATCTAGAGTTATTTGGGTGAAACTGCTTGCTGGGAGCCTTGTGCACTCAGCAGTGTAGATTGCTTGACTGCAGGAGTCTGTGGATGTGGACCCCATAGGTAGTGGAACAAGGCAAGTGGGAGCAAGGCAGAGGCAGGAAACTACAGACCTGTTAGTTTAACCTCAGTGGTAGGGAAGATGATGGAATCGCTTCTGAAGAAAAGAATTGTTGAGTATCTAGAAGCCAGTGGGGCACAAGACCCAAAGCAGCATGGATTCACAGTGGGAAGGTCATGTCAGACGAATCTAATGGATTTGACTGGGCGACCAAAGTAGTAGACCAGGGAGGGGCTGTGGTCTGTGGACATGGACTAACTAGACTTTAGCAAGGCATGTGATACAGTCCTGCACGTAGATCAATAAACAAATTGGCCAGCCTGGGAGTGGGTCCCAGGGTGATAGCCTGGGTTAAAAATTGGCTGGACAACAGGACACAGAGAGTAATAGTAAACAGAGTCCACTCCAAAGAAAGCGGGGTTACTAGTGGGATACCGCCGGGTTCAGTATTAGGTGATCCCTCTTTAATGTCTTTATAAGTGACATTGTAGAGGGACTGGAAGGAAAAGTATGCCTCTTTGCAGATGACACAAAGATCTGCAACAGAGTTGATAACACAAGGGGGGGTGAAAACGATGGGAAGGGACTTGGCAAGGTTGGAGGAATGGTCAAATGTATGGCAGCTTAGATTCAATGCAAAGTAATGCACCCGGAAACAAAACCAAAACCCAGGGAAGGGTAAACAGTGGGGGTTACTAACAACAAAAAAATGGAAGGGTCCTGGGGGTACTATATCAGATGACCTAAAGGTAGGCAGGCAATATGAGAAGGCAGTAAGGAGGGCTGGGGGATACTGGGATGCATAGGGACAGGCATCACCAGTAGAAAACAGGAAGTTGTCGTCCCTCTGTATGGACAGTTGATGAGACCCCATCTGGAGTACTGCGTGCAGTTCTGAAGACCCCATCTCCACAAGGACATAGACAGGATGGAGGCAGTCCAGAAGAGGTCAACTAAAATGGTGCAAGGTCTGTACTAGAAACCATGTGAAAAGAGACTAATGAAGTTTAATAGATGTACCCTTTGAGGAACTGAGTGAGAGTGGGGACATGACAAACTGTCAGGTTCCTCAAGGGAATCAACAAAGTCCAAGAGGGTAGCATCTTTCAGAAAAAGTGATGTGCAAAAACAAGATGGCACAGTTTGAAGGGGGGGGTGGCTCAGGGGTAATTTGTGGAAGTATTTTTTTACAGTGAGGGTGGTGGATGTGTGGAACGGCCTTCCTGAAGAGGTTGTGGGGTCAAAAACTGTGGGAGAATTCAAGAATGCATGGGACAGAAATAAGGCAATTATATTGGGGAGGGTAGGAGGAAGTTGGCTGTTGGTTAACTACGATCTGCAGCTTATCCAATAGGTAGGAAAATGGGAAGACTGGGTGGGCCAAGCGGTCCTTATCTGCTGTGGAAGTATGTGTTTCTATGAAACAAAATATACTGGACCACTGGACTTCAAGTAAAGAATTGGCTGGAGAATAGGACACAGAGACTAGTAATAGTAAATGGAGTCCACTCTGAAGAAAGAGGTGTTATTAGTGGGCTACCGCAGGGTTCAGTATTGGGACCGGTCCTCTTCAATGTCTTTATAAGCGACATTGCAGAGGGACTGGAAGGGAAAGTATGTCACTTTGCAGATGACACAAAGATCTGCAACAGAGTTGATGCACAAGGTGGGGTGGAAAGGATGAGAAGGGACTTGGCAAGGTTGGAGGAATGGTCAAAAGTATGGCAGCTTAGATTCAATGCTAAGAAGTGCAGGTAATGCACCTGGGAAACAAAAACCCAGGGGAAGAGTACACAATAGGGGGTGAGATACTGACAACAACAAAAATGGAAAGGGACCTGGGGGAAGTCATACCAGATGACCTAAAGGTGGGCAAGCAATGTGAGAGGGCAGCAAGGAGGGCTGGGGGATACTGGGATGCATAGGGAGAGGCATCACCAGTAGAAAACAGGAAGTTATTATCCCTCTGTAGAGACAGCTGGGAAGTCCCCATCTGGAGTACTGTGTGCAGTTCTGGAGACCCAATCTCCGCAAAGACATAGACAGGATGGAAGCTGTCCAGAGGAGGGCAACTAAAATGGTGCAGGGTCTGCACCGGAAGACATATGAAGAGAGACTTAAGGAGCTTAATATGTGTAGCCTTGAGGAAAGGAGGGAGAGGGAGGACATGATAGAAACTTTCAAGTACCTCAACGGAGTCAACAAAGTCCAAGAGGGTAGCATCTTTCAAAAAAAGAGGTGTGCAAGAACAAGGGGGCACAATTTGAAGATGGGGGGGGTGGCTCACAGGTAATTTAAGGAAGTATTTTTTCACAGAGAGGGTTGTGGATGCATGGAACTGCCTTCCGGAGGAGGTTGTGGAGTCAAAAACACTGGTGGAATTCAAGCATGCATGGGACAGTCATAAGGCAATTCTAGGGGGTGGGCATACCTCTCAACACCCTGCCTCATAAATCAGGGACAAGGCTTAAAAAAATCAGGGACAAAGGGCCAAAATCAGGGACACATCTTTAAAATTAGTGATAGACACCCAGGAAGCTGGTAGAATAATGGGGCTTAGAGTAAAATGCCTTTTCTAAGGAAAAACACGTATGTAACTTTAATGCTTGACATTATTTTGTGCTTACCATCCCCACAGTTTTGTCATGGAAACACAAATTTTTTGAGTGACAGAGTAAAATTTGAATGCAAAATCAGAGACGTCCCTGAAAATCGGGGACAGTTGAGAGGTATGGGGGTGGGGGTAGGAAGTAGTAGGCTGCTGGTTAACTAGGATCTGCAGCTTATCCATTAGGTAGGGAAATGGGCAGACTGGGTGGGCCAAGCGGTCCTTATCTGCCGTCAAATTCTCTGTTTCTATGTTTCAATGTTAAGAGCTTCACTTTTCTGCAGGGCTTCAAGCCGAAGTTTATTTGCACGATAAGTAGTCATGGGCCAGTGGACCATTGCCTCATACACCATTCATTACAGTAATTAATTTACTGGGTAGCCATTTTAACTATTGTCTGACTGTATTGCATACTACTGCATAGCAGCCACCTACTATCTATGCCTTGCCCCCAGCAGTTTACCCTCAGAGCTCGGTCTCTGACACTACCCTTTTGGTTTGATATGCAGGGCTCCTTCATACTGCCTATGCATACTTCTTGAGTAACGGGGGGGGGGGGTGGATTCCCTATCCCCCTTCAGTGCTAAAATCTGGCTTCTAAGCTCTTTTTTTTCTCATGGCGATACCTTCGCACGTGACTCATTACTTGTCACAGAACACAGCATGCTTGGAAGTCACCCAGTGATATCAGAGTGAACTCTCTTTCTGCAGTTAGTTTTTCCTTGCTCCAGTATTCCCTAGAATGACCAAATGCTCCCAGATCATCACCCCGGCTTACCTCTGGGACTTACATCATGCGTCCTGCAGCACGGTCCAGGTGTTCAGTGGGTGCGGGGCCTGCGAGTGGCAGGGATGGCCAGCTGAGCTGGAAACAACCACTGAATCTTTGTTTTTCTCCACTTGGGGAGAGGCATGCAGTTTCACCCAAGACAGCCTTGCATACACTCCTGTGTGCACAACATCGGCAGCCCAGCCACCACTCCCCTGACTCTTTATATAATAGTCCCTGGCTGCCTTGCCTGCGGCCTTTACTAGAGACCAGGCTTGAACTGGATATCATTTCCTCCCTCCCTGGGAGAGGAGGGCTGTTCACTGGATGCTCAATCCTCACCCTCTCAAGCTAACCTCCAGCAACTGAACCAGGGTGGCCATTGTGGCACCCAGTGCCTCAACCCTCCTCATCACTGACTGAACTGTCAGCCTAAGGAGCATATCAGGCTGGCACTTCCCTCATCAGTCTCTAGGCCTAATGGGCATCAGCTGCACCACTCTCTGTGTGCATACACAGGGGGCTCTACAATCTACTCTGACAGGATGGTATTCTGATGACAGGCCATAGGATCCCCTAATGTTGTTTGTGGACTTTGTCCTCCCCACATAAGTTATGGAGATGTGTCTTCTATTTCTACCTACTTCTGCTGTCACTATGCAGTACCTGCTTTATCTGTTTCTCAAGATGGTATCAGGACACAGGTATTGGGGTCCCCCTACACTAGGATAGCCACTATCAACTTCAAGAGAACTTGTCTCAGGCATGAAAGCCGTTTGGGAGATGTCCCTTGAGGAGGCACCCCTTGGGGTTTCTGCACCCTCTCGGTGTTGCCTCTAAACTCCCAAACTGTAGTCAAAGCCCCAGATCCTCACCCACCCATCCCACTGATATGGGCTACATCCTGGGTACCTGAGGTCCATTTCTGACAGCCTCTAGGATGCCACTTAATGTTACATGGATGCCATTAACATGGCAAGGTGTCCAGGGCCTGCTACCATTCTCAGAATCAGACTGCTAGATAGGAGCATACCCCGAGAGTCTTGTGATCCTCCAGCCCAAGTCCTTCTGCTATCCTCTTGGTGGGCATGGTGTGTGTCTGCCTCATCCAGGCATGCAGGAGTACCCCTGACTCCCCAGCACCTTGATGGCAGTGCCTGTTTACCCTGTCAGCTGAAATCTATACCTTGAGTGTCCCTGCTGACGACCTCACCTGAACCCCTAGAGTACACATCCAACAAAGACAATGGGAGTGTCTGCTCTCTACCAGCTTTCAGACACCTAGCTGCTGCTTCTCCTCCAAGAGAACCAAGTCCTATACCCAACAACAGTGAACCTCAAAAATGCTGGCACCCTAACGCTGGCCGACTGCTTACTTGCAGTGCTGACAACCCAAGTTTGGGAACAGATCTGGGACGTTGGAGGGAAGGCCGGAGAAGAATGATCGAGTGTCCCGCAACTGCTCTAATTCTCTTGGGGGGGGGTAGAGTGCCCTGTGCACTATGGATGCCCAGTGGAGGCTGGGTGTACCACAGGCACCGGCACCAACACGTTGGAGGGCAGGGCGGACACTGGCTATCATTGCACGTCCCCGCTCCCGTATAGGGGGAAAAAACTGAAGCAGTCATCACTTCCATGGTGCCCGCCTGCCACTCTACTCACTCCCAGGCCAGCGCCTGGACCAATTACCGTGCTCATGGCACCTGGGGGCTGATGCCATGACCCCGCTCTGAGGGCAAGCCAGGGAGTATTCGGGGACCCTCCAGCTCATGTGGCATGCGAGAGCTGGAGGGTCCATGACCGGGCAGAGGTGTGATGAGGAGCAGCTTCAAAAAAAAAAAAATGCTGGCACTCTGAGGACACCCTATTGATATACTCCTTGTAGTTCCTTCCACATCAGCTTCATCTGTAGAGGATGACATCAAGACAATCTTCTGCTGGCCACATCAGGTCACAACATCCTCCCCATACTGTTAGGAGGGGTGTGTAACATAAATAAAAATGTTATTTTAAAAGTTCTGTACTGCCAAGCCACCGTTCCTTTGGTATTAGTGCTGCTGAATATAAGGAGCTTCCATCTTGCTTGCTAGCTCACCTCTCTGATCATTGAGCTGTCATCAGTTCATTACCTACTTGGCTGAAAGGGAGAATTGATTTATCCTTGCTGAATAGGTGACCAGTTCATCCTTGTACTTTGGGTTGCAAGTTTTAACCTTGCGTGTTCCCTTCTTATTGAAAAGTTGCAGATTTATCAATATGTGCAATGATATCAAACTCAGTTAAATACGTCTTCTGTCCTTTCAGGTACCAGAAACCTTTGAAGATGTTGCTGTCACTTTTTCAGATGAGGAGTGGAAGATATTAAGCAAACAAGAGAAAGAGCTTCACAGGGAAGTGATGATGCAAAATTATGAAACCATGATTTCAGTAGGTAAGAACAGTCACAGTTTGAGAAGTGGGATCTTCATTCTGAGTGGGGTGGGCTTATTGTCAAAATGCCAAGCCTGTAAAAATAGAAACATGGAATCTGTTGGCAGAAACGGACTGTTTGGCCCACCCAGTCTGCCCAGATGGTCCCTGTCTACTCTGTGTCCGCAGATCCTAACTGTTCTCTGACAACGCTTCCCTCCTTCCTTCGTATTTAATAATGTTCTCCTAACCCGGCCTGGTGGCACTGAGGGTTGAGTCGCTGGATGCCACACCTCGTGCCCTACTGGCGACCCAGGTTTGGGAACGAGCCTAGGTCGGCAGGGAGGGGATAGGATTGAGCATCCCTAGGACTGCTCTCCTTCCCCGGGGAGGGGGGGTTCCACCTGCCACTGCACTGGTGACCTCTAGCGGAGACTGGAGGCACTACAGTGCACGGCCACAATAAGCTGGGGATTGGAGCTGCAGTGGGACATCATTCAGGGGTGCGCTGGAGCATGCACCAGCTGAGCTGGATGTCATTGCATGTCCGAGCTCCAGGGACTCACAAGAACAGGGGAAAACAACGGCACCATGGATAGGCGACAGTATCAGTCCCCCATGCCCATCGCTGGGCCAACCCTGACTGACCTTCCAGGTCCTCCACGGCTGTTCCTACAGTGCAGCCGGAGTCTGTCTGTAAGTGCGCCCAAGAGGAGTGGGGAGACCCACCCTGGGAGGATTAGACCCTGGGTACCAGCTGCAGAGAGGAGGGGGGGAGAGAGGAGGTACAGCCTGGGCCTCTGCGGGCAGTACAGACATGGATGCCCAAGAGAGTTTCATGGGGCTGATTGGAAGGAAATAAAGTTGAAAAAAAAATAAAAAATGTTCTCCTATGTGTATCCCATACATTCTTGAAGCCCCTTATTGCTTTTGCTTCCACCACTTCCATTGGCAGTCTGTTCCAGGTATCCACTACTCTTCCAATGGAGTAGTACTTCCTCACATCCCTCTGAAACTTCTCCCCCTCTAGCCTGATCACATTTCTTCTGGTCCTGGCGCTCCTTCTCATGTGATAGGGACTTCCTTCCTGCACCCTTTTCACCATTGTGAGGTAACTGTAGCTCACTGTCATGGCCCTCTTGCTCTCCTCTCTTCCAGGCTGTACATATTGCAGTCTCTCAGTCTCTCGTCATAGGGCTTATGATGCAACCCTTGCACCATTTTAGTTGCCCTTCTCTGGACTGCCTCCACTCTGTGTATGTCCTTTCTGAGGTTTAACCTCCAGAACTGCATACAATACTCCAGATGGTGTTTCCTAAGTGAGGGATACAGTGGCAATACCACCTTCCTCCTGCTGGAGGTACTTGTCCTTATCCATCCTAGCATTCCACTGGCCCTACCCACTGCTTAGTCACTCTACTCTGCCACTTTGAGGTCCTCATATACACTAACTCCAAGGTCCCTTTCTTGTTGAGTGATTGTCAGTACCTCCCCCACCATCCTATACTCAACTCCTGGTTTCTTATGCCCAAGTTGCATGATTTTGCACTTATTGACATTCATCCCCAACTACTATGATCTTTACCACTCCTCATGTTTCCCAAGGTCCCTACAAATTCTCCCCATCCCCTCCTGAGTGCCCTGCCTTTTACAGATGTTGTTGTTACCAGTAAAAAGGCATACCCTCCCTTCTAGGTTTTCTGCAAGTTGGAAGCCTGATGCTGTATCATGAGGAAAGAATGAAGGGACCAGCTAAGGGGCTCCGCTGTAATATTCTTGGACTTTTTTTTTTTCGCTGTAATGTATTTTGTTTTGAAAAGTGAAACTGTGTGTGACGTACAGTGAGCTTACCCCTCCACTTCCATCTTATGACGCTATGTGTTGTTGAAGAGCAGTAAGAGTTTGCAGGAGATGGGAGATGTTAAAATATATTTATGTTTGTAAAACTATACAAATATAGTGGTTAATTTAATTGAAAGAGAAGGTAAATGTGCTAGGTCCTTTGCATTTGGAAGCCAATAAAGATATCTTCCATAAGAGGTAGTGAGCTTACCTTTTGGAGTCTACATTATGAGAAAAGTTTTCAAACTACCCATTTTGTACATCATTTGGAGTCAGTACTCCACAATTATCAATCTGTGAACTATACATAAATTAAATTAAAGCTGCAGACATTTCATGGAATCTAGAGGTAGAAATGGGTTTCACTGAGGGGCAAGTTTGCATAACAACATACAGCTTGCACATCCCATCCATGACATCAGTTTCTTACTCAAGACGCCATGATATGGTTGTGATCTTAAAATATCTATGCTACCCATAAGTTAAAGTCTATGCAAGCAATAATACCTGACAGGGTGGGCGGTATTGGGCAATACCCAGTACCAGCCCAGGGGCATAATGAGGTCCAACGCCGCAGGCGGAGGGCCTTATAGCCCCTGGAAGGTCCAGTATTGCCCATAGCGCCCACCCTGGAGGGCATTATTGCACTTAGAAAATGGGATACTTGTGTCATTTATATGTGGGATTTAAAAAAAATGAAAACATAAATTCAAAACTTTAGCTAGATGAAGTTAAAGTTGTCCTGCTGTAAAGTAGTCCCTAGTTTTCTATGCTGTTTTATGTCTTGTTGCTACCTCCCCACAGAGCTGTACTGATCTTATCCCACCCCACTCCCCACTGCTCCACCAGATCTGCGAGAAGTCATTGCGTTTGCTTTACAAAAATGCAGCTTTCTGTCTGTGTTGTCATGTTTTTTTCCATCCGTTCTTTCTACACTCCACTAATGTGATTTTTTTCCGATGTTCTGCATGTTAAAATCTGAATGATGCGACTCGCTATTCTCCTGCAGCTGGAGCGCACACACAGACACAAGATAATAGTAGGATGATGAGCGAGCGAGGGTGAAAGTCACGGGAGTTAAAGCGAGGAGAAAAAAAACTGCAGGGGAGAGCGAGGGACAGATGGTTCAAGTAAGAACTGTTTTAAATTTATTTTGATGCTGTACAGTGGCACAGCAGGTGGGGGGTGGTGGCGTAAGACACGATAGGTATTGAAGATATATTGCTCGCTTAGCGAGGGTAAAAAAATATGGCGGCATTTGAAAAGTTTTTGTCCAGTGTTTTAGCCAATGATGAAAGAGCCTGGGCAGTAGGATATCACATATGAGGCTGGCAAGATTGGCATGGCTGGTACTGTTAACTTACAGGGCTGTTACTGTAAGTTAGTCTACCCCCTGCCAGCCAATGAGAGTTCTTTTATTCTTAAACCCATTTTCTAAACTATTATAAATCACTAACGTGATTTCAGCCAATCAGTACATAGAGCCACTGTACCTGTTATTCTGGGTGCAGTGTTCTCTTGTGCAGCAGCTGTGGGAAAGAGTGCTCCATGTCAGTGCAAGGGGGAGGAAGGCATGATACATTTTAAAAAGACTCTGATCTTATTATAAATCACTGGAGCTAAACTCCTGTGATTTATATTTTAATATATCTCCCAGAGCCACTCTTAGCTGGATAAGAGTGGTTTCATACATGTTTTGCTTAAAAGAGAACAGCAAAGTGAAGCAGAGTTGTCCTGGCTCAAGCAAAACACAAGTGAAACCATTCTTAACCAGCATCGAGTAGCGACGGGGGGCACATTGTTATTATTGATCACGCACGGTCAGAACCACTCTTATCCAGCATTGAGTAGTGACGGGGGGCACATTGTTATTATTGATCACGCACAGTCAAAACCACTCTTATCCAGCATCGAGTAGTGATGGGGGACACATTCTTGTTATTGATCACGCACGGCCAGAACTACTCTTATCCAGCATCGAGTAGCGATGGGGGACACATTGTTGTTATTGATCACGCACGGTCAAAACCACTCTTATCCAGCATCGGTAGTGATGGGGGACACATTCTTGTTATTGATCACGCACGGCCAGAACCACTCTTATCCAGCATCAAGTAGCGACGGGGGACACATTGTTGTTATTGATCACGCACGGTCAAAACCACTCTTATCCAGCATCAAGTAGTGATGGGGGACACATTCTTGTTATTGATCACGCACGGCCAGAACCACTCTTATCCAGCATCGAGTAGCGACGTGGGACACATTGTTGTTATTGATCATGCACGGCCAGAACCACTCTTATCCAGCATCGAGTAGCGACGGGGGACACATTGTTGTTATTGATCACGCACGGTCAGAACCACTCTTATCCAGCATCGAGTTGTGATGGGGGACACACTGTTGTTATTGATCACGCACGGTCAGAACCACTCTTATCCAGCATCGAGTAGCGACGGGGGACACATTGTTGTTATTGATCACGCACGGTCAGAACCACTCTTATCCAGCATCAAGTAGTGATGGGGGACACATTCTTGTTATTGATCACGCACGGCCAGAACCACTCTTATCCAGCATCGAGTAGCGATGGGGGACACATTGTTGTTATTGATCACGCACGGTCAGAATCACTCTTATCCAGCATCGAGTAGCGATGGGGGACACATTGTTGTTATTGATCACGCACGGTCAGAACCACTCTTATCCAGCTTCGAGTAGTGACGGGGGGCACATTGTTGTTATTGATCACGCACGGTCAGAACCACTCTTGTCCAGCATCGAGTAGCGACGGGGGACACATTGTTGTTATTGATCACGCATGGTCAGAACCACTCTTGTCCAGCATCGAGTAGCGACGGGGGACACATTGTTGTTATTGATCACGCACGGTCAGAACCACTCTTATCCAGCATCGAGTAGCGACGGGGGACACATTGTTATAGTATTGATTGAGCATGATCAAAAATATATTAAAAAAAAAAACAACTGTTCCAGTATGTGCCCGTTTAAAGGGTACACGTGTGAGATGCTCTTCACAGAATAAGAGTATCTCACGTGCAGAGGAAAGCAGTGCTCCACTTTATTGGGAGCGCTCCCTTGATCTGTAATGAGAAAATAGGGCTTTTGAAGGGTATCTCTTATGATATAGGACTGATCTCATAAGGTTTGGGCAGACAGAACTGCTCAGTTTTGCTACATTACTTTCTTGCACAGACCTCAGGCTGTTATACCATAAGAGGGAACCCTTGGAGGCTTTATTAGCTTATAACTACTGACACCTACAAGTAAGCCCCATTCTTCATTTCAATGATTTTTTTTTTCATGTGCTATCAGAATTTTAAAGAGCAGCTGACACCATGTTTGTCTCCAGGCAGACAACCTATACCATGAAGTTACCTGCCCTAGGACCTATTTTAGCTATAATTTGAATTTTTTTTTCTATTTCTAAAAAAACGTTATTAGCTCCCTAAAGCCCAGCTCATAACTTCCATGTACGAGCCGAGCAGCTGTGGAGCGCTGCAACACTGCCCCTTAAAATTGCAAAATTATGCTATGAAGTGGGGAACAAGGCTGCAGGTGGTCTATGGAGAATGTAATAGGATCAGGGAGGGGGTTCACCTCCGTGTACTGAGATTATCTTTGCTGGCAGTTATACATGTACGTTATGGGGCTATAATATATGCTACACATTAATCCTATACCTGTATATCTGCCAGCAAAGATAATTAAAGTACACTTAGGTGGCCCCCCTCCCCGATCCTATTACATTCTCCATAGAGTGCCTGCTGTCCCATTCCCTGCTTCACATCATAATTATCCTGTTTTTAGGGTCAGGGCTGCAGCGCTCAGTGGCTGCTTGGCTTGTACACAGAAATTACAAGCCAGGCTTTATAGAGCTAATACATTTTTTTATAAATAGTCAAAAAAGCTGAAATATGACTAAAATAGGTCCAGGGCAAGCAGCTTCATTGTATGGGTTGCATGCCAGGATTGTGTCAGTTGCTCTTTAAGGACACGTTTTCGATCAGAATTTAACAAACTATAACTAGACCCTAACCACAGCAAACTATTACTTAATGCAGACAAAACTTAACTCATGGTATATTCCCCTAACAAGACCTCAAATTCCACCCAACCACCCACATAACCACCCTACTCGGTAACACATTAATGGTAGAAAGTAAACTAAAATACCTCAGTTTATGGCTCGACAACAACCGTTCCTTCATACCACACAGAGAAGAACTATGTAAAAAACTAAGAAGCAGACTTGGCTTTCTCTATCAGAACAAAAACTGCCAACCTCAAACCATCGGAAAAAATATATTTGAAACCATTTTCCTTCCCTTTTTGGATTATGCCAACACAGTGTATGGTAACTGTTCACCATCATGCTTACACAAACTAGACATACTGTATCATAGAGTTCCTAGATTTGTCAGCAAGTTAAAGCCAAAAACACACCACTGCGCCCTTTACAAAACAGCAGGCTGGACTTTATTACACATTAGAAGACTAAAAACACATATTAACTGGCCTATAAGGTAGTAACAAATGACATCCCAGCACATATTTCTGAACTCTTTACAAAATCACATAGTACATACAATCTAAGGAAAAACAAGTACATCTCATATGACATCCTAGAGTTCAACACCAACTATGAAATAATGGCTATAAGAACTCATATCCCAACAGCATGGAATGGATTACAGAAAACCCAGAAACTTGCCAGTCTAGTCACCCTTGCAGTGTTTAAACCATGATTATACAATGGCAAGAAAGAATCGTGGACTGTGATTGGTCAGTCTTGGGCTAGACCCAGGGCATTATCCCAGCATGACGCCACAGGTCTAGTCTCAGCCTCACTGTGAACCTGTAGATGCTCTTGACCACATTGATCGTCTTGAGCATTATTGTTTCATCTGCTCTTAAAAAACAAAATATTTTTCCACACAAAAACATCTTTAAAATTATTATTTTTTCTTTATAACAATGAGGAATTGTATAATAGGAATAATGCACTCCAGGGTGTGTGTCATTTGGGATAACGCCATGCCTGGGGCATTGGACACACTCAGCCTGTGGCCTCGTGCCCACCCCCCCCAGGCATGGCGTTATCCCAGCATGACACACACCCTGTCGTGCATTATTCCTTTATTAACAAACTATGCATAAAGCTCTGCACATACGAACATACGAAATTTGCCATCAGATAAAGGCCTAGAGGTCTATCAAGTCTGCTCGAATGTGCAGCTAGCACCCTTATTCTGCAGCTGCCTCCCTTCCACCCTTCCCCTTCATTAACCCCTCCCCCTTGTCCTGTCCCATTCTCGTTTGAAGCAGTCCACTGTTCTACTGCATACCACTTCTGCAGGTAACGATTCCACCCAGCCCCACCCTCTGTGAAAAAGTGTCTCCTCATCTCCTCCTGAACCTTCCTCGCTCCAGTCTCATATCATGGCCCTGTGTCCCTCCCTCCCTTACTTTGAACAGCCCCTCTGTACTTGTCTTGTTTATTCCTTTCATGTATTTAAAGGTTTCAATCATGTCACCCCTGTCCCTCCTCTCCTCCAGTGAGTACATGTTCAACTCCTTCAATCTCCTCTCGTATGATAAGTCCCCCAGCCCCTTGATCATCTTTGTTGTTGTTTTATAATAAAAACAATAATTTTAAAGAATGTTTTTGTCTGTGTGTAAAAATATTTTTGTTTCTTAAGAGAGATGCTAATGCTAATCCAGAGAATCAGCAGGGGATCTCATGCTAAGATAACATCCCTGCTGTGGTGGCCAGCTGACCAATCAGTAGCAAGGATGCTTTCTTGCCATTGTATAATGGTATATAACTCATTGATGTGTTATGACTGATGTGCTTGTTTGCATATAATAATAATAAGCTTTATTTCTAAAAATTGCAATTTATGTGTATCAAAGCTTTCGTACAGTACTAGAACATGTTAAAAGCCATAAATGGCTAAAATACAGTAACTAGACAACACCATTCAATAATGATATAGCTCACTGTTGGTATATAACTTATTGGTGTTATGACTACTGTGCTTGTCTGCATATGTTCACTATTGGTATATAACTCATTAGCGCATTATGGCTATAGTGCTGTTTGCATATAATTCATTAATGGTATATAGCTCATTGTTGTATTATGACTGTTGTGCTTGATTACATATAATAAACTTTATTTCTAAAAGTGCAATTCACATGTATCAAATTTTTTTGTACAGTACTAGAACATGTTAAAATCCATAAATGGTTAAAATACAGTAACTATACAATGACATTCAGTAATGATATAGCTCACTATTGGCATATAACTCATTGGTGTATTATGACTACTGTGCTTGTTTGCATATAGTTCACTATTGGTATATAACTAATTGGTGTATTATGGCTACTGTGCTTGTCTGCATATAATTCACTAATGGTATGCAACTCCGAATTATGGCTACTGTGCTTGTTTGCATATAGTTCACTATTGGTATATAACTCATTGGTATATTACAGCTACTGTGCTTGTCTGCATATAATTCACTAATGGTATGTAACTCTGTATTATGACTACTGTGCTTGTTTGCATATACAGTAGCTTACTCTTGGTAGCTACAGCAAGGAAAGATACCAATATAATAGTGTTGATACTTGGGCATGTCATGAAAATGGCAGATGTGATTGTCCTTGTGGGTACCAATGACCTGACCAGCTATGAGGAATAAGAGGTGAAGGCTAATTTTTGGATGTTGGGAGTCAAGCTGAGGGTTGTAGCTGTATCATGGCATTTTTGGAGATCCTGCTGGTGTGGCATATGGGGAATGAGAGGCTTCTGACGTTAGACAAGTTCAGCTCATTATAGCTGAGGGTGTAGTACAGAAAGGAGGTGTTCAGATAAGGGACTGGGGACACTTCTGGGATAAAAGGATCTTTAGGAAGGGTGGTCTTTATCCCACTGAAAAGGGGGCAAATGCTCTGGGGCAGATGTTTGATGCCTTTCTTGCTAGCTATTTAAAATAAAAGCAGGCAAGGCTGACATTTAAATGCCCAGACCACTTCAAAGGCCCAGGGTATGGTGGCAAGTGTAGGGGAGCTAGTTAGCACTCTGCCAACTCAGGGAGTGAGGCAGAGTGGGAATAATAGTAAGGAGCAAACAAAGGGTGGGGAGGAGTAAACAAATAGGGTGTAGAGGGGAAGTGGAGAGGTCAGGGCAGAAGTATAGGAAGTGAAGCATGGATGGTGAGGGGCAGAAATGGCAGGAGTTCAGGGAACAAAATGGGTGTCCCTGCAGGCATTGCTACAGAAGACCACATTTGTAGCTGTAAAGGAAATGGTAACACCTAAACATGATTAGGACCTCTTAGTGCAGGGCTAAGCTTTCTTCCAGAAAGGTAGAGAAACAGGGAGATGTGCATAATAGGCTGAAGGGGGACTCCATTTGAGAGAAGGGTGTGTGAAATCATTGTGGGTATAACTAATGATGAAGGGGGAAGAACATGAGGTTGGGTGTTGCTTACAGGCCCCCCAAAGTAGACTGAGGCTGAAGACGTGTTGTTTGAAAGGAAAAATTAAGAAGGCTGCTGAGATGGGGAACATGATGCTGATTTAAGATCTAAACCTGCCTGACATGGAACTGTGATATACTCAGTACAAGGACTGTATGGCAGCAGGCACTGATGGATAACTTTTAGGACTACTTAATTGTATATCTTGTCAGGGAACATAGTAGCTGTGGGGCCACCATAGACCTGGTACCCTTGAAACATGATTTTATTCTGGAAGTAAAGGTCTGCACCCCCCTGGAGGCCTCGTAGCTCTTATGGCCCAGTGTCCCAGGACATAGACGCTAGTGCCAGAGGAGGATAGATTTTGGGAGGATTAGTCACTTACAGCAAATTACAGTCAAGGGGGTTAGGAAACTGGATGAAGTAGAAGCAAAATGGGAGGCTATTATGAATGCAGTATTGGACGTTTCCAATATGTTCCATGGAAAGGTGGTAAAAAGCAAGAGGCATATAAAACCTATATGGTTCTGCAATGAGGTGAGGGAAGCTGTAGGTGTCAAAGAGGACAGCATTTAAAATGACAATCGGGATCAGATGGACAAGAGTAGGGCAGGTAAGGAAAGTGGGAGCAGCAGTGAAATAATGTCAAAACTGAGGCAGAGCTCAAGATTATGGAGGGGTAAAGGGAAATAAGTGCTCCCTTAGATATGTTAGGGAGGAGAGAAAATGCATAGTAAGGCTACAAAAATGAGAGATGAGTGGGGGCAAATGAATGCTTAGCTCAGTATTTATGGTGTAGGAAGGGGTTCCACTTCTGGAGAGCTCAACAAATTCAGAGGAGAACAGGTAGACATTTAAAATTAGACAAATTACAAGTAACATGGTACTCAAAAGGCTGATAAGTTGGCCAGTAAACAAGACACCCGGGCCAGATGAGCTTCACCCCTGGGGCACTGGTGGGGGACATCTGCAGATCTTTTAACCTGATCTTTGATGATCTCAGAGGACTGGGGAGTGGCAGATGTAGGCAAGGCAAGGCAAATTTTATTTAAGAGACACCCATCCCAGAGGCTCTGAGCGCCGAACATTTAAAAGAAAATACATACTATGCATTCTAAATAAAAACACAACACTATCACAGATATAGCACAATATATATACGTAGTCACTCCTTATAGGGGATTGGGACCTGTGGAATTACAGGCCAGTTAGTCTAACCTGTATAATGGTGAAGTTGCTTGTGTCCGTCATCAAGGACCAAATTGTGGAATTTCTTGAAGCTAATGGCCTACATAATAAATACAGTGCAGCTTTGTTGGGGGAGTTGTATCATGCACACCTCACTTGACTTGTTTAATTGAGTGTCACTGGCAGTGGGTAAGGGCTAGGCTATGGATATCCTCTACCTGGACTTCAGCAGTGTCTTTGACTTGGAGCTGCACAGGAAACTTGTGAAGAGGCAGAGGGACCTGGGGTCAGGGAGATCTTATCCAATGGGATATACAGGAGACTGACAGATAACACAGAGAGTGGTGGTAAATGGAACTCATTCAGGGTTTAGGAAGGAGACAGGTGGCGTGCAACAGGGTTCAGTACTTGGACTGTTACTTTTCAATATGGTCATCTGTCACACTGGAGAGGGCATACAGATAAAGATCAACATATTTACACATTAAACAATCTTATGCAGCAGGGTGGACATGGCACAAGGGGGTCAGTGCAATAAGAAGGGACTTGCAGAGGATAGAAAATGTGCCCAAATTCAGTGCAGAAAATGCAAGGCTATGGATATTGGCAAAAAGAAACCCAGAACAAATAATTTACAGGAGGTGTCAAAGTGTGTCAACCAATGGTGGAAAGGAACGTTTTGGTAGCATTAGCAGATATACTCAAGACATTAGCCAACTGCAACAAGGGATGTGCTGAGATGAGCAGAAGACATTGGCAGGGGTTGCACCAGTAGGAGGGTGGAGCATGATCATGCCTTTCTACAGGTCCCTAGTAAGGCCAGACCTAAAGTATTCTATGTAGGTTTGAGGACATCATCCTGAGCGAGGCACATATCATCTGGAAACACTGCATAGGAAGACCACCAAACTGTTACATGGTATGCAGGGTGGAGCTCTTGAAGAAAGGCAGAGACAGCTGAAGCACTCACTTGAGTCCAAAAGGGAAAGGGCTGAAATGATGCAGAGATTGCCTTTAAACATTACTGAGAAAGGCCACTTAAATGGTACCTGGTATGCAGGAAAGGCCTAATGAAAAAGATTGAGGAGGCTGTAGTACTCGCATAAGGCTAGAAGGGAAAGGGATGAAATATTAGAAACATTTAATTACCTCAAAGGTATCAACAGGGTGGATTGTCAACAATTGTACGAACTCAGTGACGGGATCTGGACAAATGGCACAGATTCAGATTGACTTGGTTTAAGTGCAGCAGAGATGTGAGGATATACTGTACTTCATGGAGAGTGTGGTGGACAAGAAGTGGTTGAAGCAGATATAGGGCTAGGATTTGAAGCAAGGTGGGACAAATATGAGGAGCTGTGAGAGTGGGTAAAGCTGCAAAACAGACTTGGATTAGGCTGGAGTGGAAGTACTGAAGGTTGGACTAGAAGATCAGAGTGAATTGAACTTGGGTCTTTTTCAGCCTGTAATCAGTTTTATGTTTCTCATTCCATAATGGACAGGGGGTGTAGGAATATGAATGCATAAAGAATACATTGAAACACATATAACTATGGAGAGAACAGGGTGTGTAAGGAATATGTAAGAATGGGGAGAGCAGAGGTGCAGAAATATGCAAGTATGGAGAGAACTGGGTGTGTAGTAATTTGTAAGCATGGCGAGAGCAGGGTATGTAGGACAGGGTATTAAATAAGCTGAAAAAATTGATTAGCAGTTTGGCACGGTAAAAGTGCTAATTAGTTGTGAAAATGTATGGCACTGGTCACAAAAATGTTTAGCAAAATTTAAATTATTTGTTTCATAAATTTCTATCTACTCTGCCATAGACTCACTCAAAAAATGGTTAGCAGTCTACTGCTACTCATTTCTCGAAATGGTAAGCAATATCCCCTGTTCTGCATAGTGTTTTGCTATTCAATACCAACTATTTAATGTGCTGTAGGAATGTGTAAGTCTGGAGGGAGTAGGGTATGCAGGAATACAGCGGCGTCTCCCAGGATAAAACCCAGTTCTGCCACATTTTGCAGCACTCTGCAGAATGCTGAAGCAGACCTACTGAATAGAGTAATGTAATTTCAATGGTAATTAGTCCCTTTTGACATTCAGGAAAACGTGATACTGCCAGGATGAATTGAATGCCACAGTTTCCTGCATGACAAAAGGAATTAGTTACCATTGAAATTACATTGCTTTATTCACTAGGTCTGCTGCAACATACTGCAGCATGCTTTAAGTAAGAATCTGTCATTTCTAATGCAGGGGAAGGAGCATAGTGAGGCATGAGGTTGCAGGCTGAGTGCCTTCAGCCCCTAACTGCATTAGAAATATCTAATGCACACCTCTGGAGTGTCTTATTGCACTTATAAATTGGGCATTGTATTTTACATCTTTAAAAAAATTAATTTATATGGTTAAATGTAAAGGTTTTAGTTATTTTGAGGTAAAATAGTTCCTCCGCCTGTATTACTGTGCTGTGTTTTTTTTTTTTTTTTTTAGCTCCAGTCTTGTGTCCCACTATGGCCTCTATAGTTATAATTGGTGGGTTGTTGCCATGGTTACCTTGCCCCTCCCCACACACAAAGCATTTAATTTTTTACTTTTATTAATTTTTTTGTTGGCTTGTTTGTTTGGTGAGGCAAAATGACAAGCAAGCAAGTGCCTGTTGGGTGGTCAGCAGGCGGAAACGAGAGCACAGATCTGTCAAACTCTTAACGGGATGGCAGCTTAGATTTTGTGGTACAAGCCTGATTAACATTAAAGTAATAAAACAGATGTGGAGGAAGGTTTTTTTTATTTTTTCAGACACTGTACGCCTATATATTTATTATAGGTGAGCGGCTGAGGTGAGGTGGAATGGTGAGCAAGAGAGTGCCTGGTTGGTGATGGAGGGGCCAAGATGAGAGTGCAGATGTAACAGCAGCTGTGACTTTGTCGTGCAAGCCTGCTCATGTGAAGAAACAGAGGTGTGCAGGATGTTTTTTTTTTTTTTTTTTGCTGTTTGTCGCGGTGGCTTACTAATGGCAGTGGTAACTCAGAGGAGTTGGACTACTGGCAGACACTTGTAATGCACAGTTATCAGCTAATCAAAACACAGTATTTTCATTACTCATTTTATAAAAGTGGGTTTCATCCTGGTGGATGCCACTGTATGTAAGCATGGAAAGAACATTGGGGTGCAAGAATATGTAAGTATGGAAACAACAAGGTGTGTAGTTTTATGTAAGTCTGGAGAGGAGGTATTGGAAGGATATGTAAGTATGCTAAGAATACAGTGTGTAGAAAT
The DNA here is from genome assembly GCA_016271365.2 of Neoceratodus forsteri. Taxonomy (NCBI): domain Eukaryota; kingdom Metazoa; phylum Chordata; order Ceratodontiformes; family Ceratodontidae; genus Neoceratodus; species Neoceratodus forsteri. The sequence continues at coordinate 372,988,776 of CM057457.1, read as the reverse complement.
ATTGTATAGCAGCATATTTTCGCTATCGGTTTATTTTTGCTGTTATTGTAGGTAGCAGAGCTCCATGGAAATAAACTGATCACGAATATTGCCAGGAAAAACAACGGACACTTTTGTTTGCTTAAGAAAAAGTTAGTGTGTACATCTTTAAAAAGCTTTGCGGTATTCAATCGGTATGCCATGCAGTCAATATTTAGCATCAGTGTACCAGACTGTGATGTACTACTTCAGTAAGTCCTTTAGGATTTTATTAACAGCGATATCTAAGGGCTGCAAGGACTAAGAACTGAAAATGCTACCTTTGATATATAGTATGACCTTTTAAGCAATACTGAGGTGCTAAAGGGACTAGAACATTAGTATGATTGCACATTGTTAGGTGATTGTACTTTAATTAGCAGCTGAATAGAGAGGCGTTCATTAGTTGATTGTCAGTGATTGTCAATGCTACTTGTCAGGTGATTTTAGTCTATTTACACTGACAGCGCTGGCTCGTAGTGGTGTGAGGCACATGTGCAGAAACTGCCTGGCACAAACCACTCCAGAATCCTGAACCACGCTAAATATAACTGGCACAAATTTCAACTGCTATACAGTATGCAGGCATGGAGTGAACAGGGGGTTGTGGGAATATGCCTATATGGAGACAACAGAGTATGTAAGAATATGTAAAGAGAGAACACAGGGGATTTGAATATGCAAGCATGGAAAGTAGTAATTCGATTTCAGAGATGTCCTGTCTTGAAATGTAATTTGTGATGGAATACTGGTGTGGTTATGAATTATCATCTACTAAATATTGGTTTAGATTGCCCTTCTTATATCCTAAAATTTACATAATTGGGTCATCCTATATAGCAACATTCAATGAGACAACAATTTTATAACATAGGGTAAACTCCACTTACAAAGTGTTTTTATTTAGCTTAAAAGCAGCTCTTCTTTATTATAAAAAATTTACACCAAAAATTCTGGGTAACAGTTTCCTAACCAAAAACACCACTTCTTCAGGCCCTCATATACAGTGTTGTTTTTCTAGATTAAACCTACAAATACATAAATGTAAGTGAACAACAAACATTAAAAACGTCATTATTTCCAATACTCCAACAAATAAATCAACCACCTAATTATAAACATATTATATACATTATTCAAAATATTCACAATTATAATCAACATTTATACAATGAGACATGCACTTTATTTAAACTATTCCCTAATGGATTACTTTTTTATGAAAAATCTCTGAATCACTAACATACCTGATTCTCCTGTTAATTTATTTGATGTTTCAATACAGTACTCCATATGAATCCATTTAAATGCAAATCTGAAAGCAACATCATATGAATTTCCAGTCTCCTTTCCACCAAATAGGCAATTTCCTTTTTTTTTTACATTTCTAATAATTACTTTTTAAATGTATCCCATTAACTTACTTTAAAAACTCATTGCTTCAGATAACAAGATGAATTTCCCTTTTTTACTTCAACCATTAAATATTGTTAAAATATCCCTGCCTTCATATAATATATATTATACAATGGCAAGAAAATTTCCTGGACTCTGGTCAATGTGTGCCTGGGACAGTGATGTTATTACACAATAACATCACTGTATTGCTTTTGGAGGCTATGGATGATGAGCTTTTGGATTCCTTAAAATCATTTTTTTTTATTTTGTATGACAACGAGTCATTGTATAATAGCAATAAGACACTCCAGGGATGTGTGTTATCGTCTAATAACGTCACTCCTGGGGTGGTGAAAGCACTCGGCTTCACCTCGAGCTTCAACCCACCCCAGGAGTGACGTTATTACACGATAACACACACCCTGTCTTGCCTTATTGCTTAATTAGTTTCACCACAGGAAGATCTTTGTCTCTACTAGCACTTTGTGCTTCACATTTCATTGTGTTCTTCTAAATATATAAAATGAAGCACAGTTTAGCCCATCCCTTAACAAGTTTTTTATTTGTTATTACTGACAAATCTACTATTTAGCCATCATTTCCTTTCTACAACTCACCTTGCTACTCTTTAGTCCTTGACTTATGCCATTCTGTTTTCCTTTGGAGAGTAAAAGAGATGCTCTAAGTTTTTTTGAATTATCATCTCACAGTTTTCACTTAAGAGCAATTACAGGTACAGTTCAGACAGTCTATCAATTGAAGCAGCTCTGTTCCTGGGTGTGCTGCCATCAGACCAGTCCAATAAACAAAAAAAATAAAATAAAACCCACAGCCAAGCCAGCTGTATATAAAATAAAAAGTCAGTTTTGTTTTACTCACAATTCCTTGATCAGTTCTTCACACAGTGCTATAAAAACACCTGCGGCTTCAAGATAAATGCATGCTGTGCTGTGCTGTGACTAACTGCTGGGAGACCAGGGGATGATGGGAAACCTCCACAAATGCCAACCAGTTTCTCTGTGCCCCTCTTCAGAGAGTAATGTGTTAGTGTGAAAGATGTCTTTATTATAATGCCCTCCCCATGGGTGGGGCTTACTTTGCTGTTCTTCT